>CM065053.1:224783569-225428569 GCA_032883995.1 Coronaproctus castanopsis
ACATTAACAACTTGGCCTGATAGTTTTTATGCGAGCAACATTGCGACTTAAGGAACCTAATGAGATGGACTATGGAATGTTGAATATATATATAATTATAATAAAAACCGTCGTCTCATTGTTCGTTGCTGAACATTCCGGCTCATTGTTTTGTTCTTTCTACGTACAAAATGGGCTAGCGTTTAAGGCACTAATGCGCTCGTACGATGTTAAATAGAGTGCGGTATCACTGACTTCTTCGTGATATTTATATGACCGAAATTTCGACTGTCAGGTTATGAGCAGTTAAATACTGAGCATGATAAAAATATTTTGCAGTAATTGTTTCGGAATTTTTATATTATTTAACCAAAGTTTGCACACTTAATTTCAGAGTCGTATACTACGTTTTACGAAATTATATCTATTACAAGGCGCTGGAAAATATACTTGTTACGATTTTTATCATTAAAATTTTTTTTCCTACCGCGAATGAATAGTTTAATACTTATTTTATTATTATAATTACGTTGCTGCAATTTAGTCGCTTAGGCGTTTTAGTCGGCGATGTTAGTCTTTCAATATATTGTTAATTTAATTTTTATCAAAAGTGTTTCGAAGTTCGGTATTATAGAAAAAATTTAGAAGAACGAATAAAGTCGACGCGTGTCCAGTTTTCATTCGTATGTATTATAATTCGGAGAATTTTTAAAACGTCCGACAAATATAAGGAACCGACGATATTCTATTGAAAAAAAAAAAGTGAAATTACGACTGCTAACTAAAGTTTTGCGCAAAGCGTTTGATATATTCAATTAACATGACACGTTAATTTTTTCGGAATTATATTGACTATTAGGACGGAACTCCCACACTCGATGTATAATGCAAACGCCTTCTATATCAGCCGATAAAAAAAACCCTATTTGTAGGTACGTAATTACATTGTGGGGAAGCAGTAAAAGGTCCAATCGCGACACGATACAAGAAAAAAGCATCATAATTCACCTCCCCACTATTGTATACATTCTCGTATTGATGCTGTTCATCGAGACCCGGGAGTAAAAGTGATTAATCAGGTCATTAGATACTATTCAGTTGCCCATCAGAAGAGACTTCATCAAAGTTGAAGTTCTCAAATTTCCGAATATTGGCGAAGATATACGTCGTTTAAAGCGTTCTAAACTGCAAGACCTTTTGCTTATAAAAGCTTTGGTTATCGGACAAAATGACCCCATGCGTGTTTTACTTTACTTGATTAAAATTAGCAGTTATTTCACTTTTAAGTTTTGCCCTAGAAATAATCTAAAAAATTAATAACACTTTATTTAAAAAAAACACAAAAACATATATATCGTATACTGTGTTCATGTAAATCTTATAATACGATCGATTTTCACAGTAAAAGGCCAGTTTCGTTTTAGAACTGCATTTCTAAATTATAATTACTCAATTTTAAAATGGTAATAATAAAACAAAATAAATAAATAAAAAACAAAAAATTTAAATTTATTCGCATCCGAAAAGAAGCGAGAATTAATTTAAATACATAATTGCGCTTAATCCGCCGGAATTCAATTTATACTCTAAATTTGTATTTAATCGATTTTCCGAGAACCAATGTTCAACGTATATTCCGAACAAATTCAGATACATAACTCTGTTAAATAACGCGTGCTTATTAAGAGTTAATTAATCGTTTCATGAATAAGTCCTAGTCGCCTAACTCGTTCAAAATTCAGTGAAACGCCTTGGAAAGATATTAAATTTAAATAATTATTTATTTCGTCTCAGATAAAATTAGTAATATGAAAGTATTTAACGAGCCGAATCGGATTATAATTTATGAAAATTGTTATTATTATTATTATTATTATTAAATTAGATTAACGTTCTACTAATAGAGGTACGGGAGGAAAAAGTTACATCTCGAGTAAATTGAAGAAATCCGATGCAGTTCTGTTACACAAAAAGACAAAATAAAAAAAACATATCGAAAATTACAGACCAATAACGAAAATTTTCTCCACGTGATGTGGTTAATAATACGGACCCCGTAAGAGCTGCCTCGTAAACAAGCGGGTTTCCGTAGTTCAGATTCAACAATAAACGAGAGATCTTGAATCAGTTGATACAGAATGTGCGTCAAAGACATCCCTCCATTTCTGTTTAACTGTGTCTTGAAAGAGGCCTTTAAATTACTAGATTTGTCTGATAATTCACATAAATTGAGAATTCCTGAACAATTGATTGTTAGTCGCATCCTCCTACCAGCAAATGAAACAAATGTTTCTCCCTTTGCAACGATGATAAAAGAAAAATATTGTGTAAAAACGGTTTTGTAACTGTAGGAATTAACAAGATAGGAAAAATAATTGAACTCTTATTAATTTCATTTAAAAACAAATCATCCTAGATAAAACGTACCGTCCAGTAGAGCGTGGGAAAAATACCGGACGATGATATCAATTTTCGAAAACAACATTCCGCTCAATATCAAGAGCGTACTTTTCGACGCTTACTTCCGTGTTTGACTTAAGAAATACGGTCGCTAACGCAACAACAAGAAATCATTTCGAGAATCCGCCAAAATGGTTTATAAAAGAGTCAATACTGAACATTAAGGAACTATAACAAATTAAATTAAAGACTATTCAAGAAAAAAATAAATGACAGCAGAGATGTCGTAATCGGCACTTTAAAACGGTTTTGGGGAGGATATATCGTTACATGTACGGATGGTCGATAGACGAAGAAAGGTAATATGGTTCTTGGCATATCGAAAGAGTAGAAAATCGAGAACATGTCCGGACGACGATTTCAAGAAATTATTGGAAAATATAAAAGGAAAAAATAATTGAAAATAAATATGGGATAGACCTTAACTCAGAAGAGCCTAGTATATGGATAAAAAAAGAAAAAAAAAATTAGCTTCGATAGTAATATCAATAAGATTAATAGCAATATATATAATAAACGATTAAGATCTAGATAAATAGTTATATTAAGTTTATATATATATATATATATATATATATATATATATATATATATATATATATAATAAAATGTTAATAATTCATGTTGACTTTCATTTTAACTTTATTAAACATTGAACAAAGTTTATCGTAGGAGACTAAATTCGTCAAGAGTTCGTTACTCCCGTAAATAAATGTCATCTTTACGTTTTGCGAATTAAATTAATAAATCGAATTTAATGCAACTGTTATTGTTATCATCATACATTTTTTTTATTATTATTGTTATTATTTTCCGCGTTGTTATTGCTAGATTAATTCTTTTTTTTTCTATTATCAACATTTATTAGGTAGCAGTTATATCGCTACTAAGTATGGATAAAAAACATACTGTTGCTAAGGATATAAAGTAGACGGGGGTAGTGGTATGTTATTTTATTACGTAAGCCCATATTGTTATATATAGGATTGGAAGTGCGTTTATGTAAGTAAAGTGAAAATATAAAAACTACGTTGAACAATAATGAAAGCTGATGGTGATGAGATGGTTGTGACACGGTAAATCGATCGAAATGGCGATATATGCTGGCGGCAAAAATTCTGTTCGCGGCAAATCTGATACGAAAGAATAATTTAATTTTACCTGTAGTGTTGCTATTGTTGTATTCCTATAAACGAAACTTCAGCCATGGATAAAGTAGTGCGTGGCTCGTAATATCGACGAAATACGTCAGACTGCAACTTTCGGTCGTTCTCCGATAATAAATTAATGACAAAATTCTCCGATAATTTAACGTTGTTTTTCGTAAATTTATAAAAAAAGATTTTTTTTTGCTCTGTTTCTGGATTTGATTTTACTTATAATGACAACCGAGAAAAGGAATTATGCTCTTGACATATATATATAACGCTATAGCCAGGCTTGCTTATTTTCCTGCTCAGTGGAAACTAGCAAAAATCATAATGATACAGAAACCTGGTAAGGATGGAACAAATATTTCATCATATAGACCAATATCATTACTACCCACCGCTGCTAAATTATTAGAAAAACTAATCCACCACAGAATCAGCGAAATTGTTCAACAAAAAGGAGTAATACCAAATCATCAGTTTGGTTTTCGTCAGGGTCATTCCACTGAACAACAAATACACCGTGTTGTCAACTTAATAGAAAAAGGGATGGAAAACAAATATTATAATGAAGCTGTATTTATGGATATAAGCAAGGCGTTTGATAAAATTTGGCACAATGGCCTATTGTGCAAACTCAGGACGATCATGCCTGCATACCTTCCTTTGCTCACATCATATCTGCACAATAGACACTTCTATGTAACACATGGAGAAGATGTGTCGGATATTCACGGTATAGAGGCAGGCGTACCGCAAGGCAGTGTACTGGGTCCCTTACTATACACTCTATATACTGCGGACACACCAAAAGACAGTACGGTAGATATAGCCATGTTTGCAGATGATACTATGATACTCTCATCTGATAAAGATCCAAGTGTAGCTATTAACAAATTGCAAAGCTATATAAATAAATTCAGTGACTGGACCAAACAATGGCTGATAGAAATAAATCCAGAAAAATCAGCACATATTACATTCAGCAATCGGCTTCAACATAGCCACAGAGTATCTCTCGATAAACAAGTAATACCAAAGCTCGATGAAGTTAAATATTTGGGAGTTTATTTAGACAGCCGGCTATCGTGGAAAACTCATATAGATAAAAAAAAAAGGGAGATAGAATTAAAATTTAGAAAAATGCACTGGCTGCTAGGACCCAGATCAGAAGTTACTTTAAGTAATCGCGTACTTTTGTACAAAACCATGCTGAAACCCATATGGATGTATAGTGCGCAATTATGGGGTTGTGCAAAAAAGACAAATACGAATAAAATCCATCGTTTGCAAAATAAAATCTTACGCCTAATATACCGAGCTCCATGGTATATGACGAATTATATAATCCACTTAGATCTAGGCGTACATCCAGTACAAGAAGAAATACGTAAAATTGCTAATAGACACCTTCAACGGCTACGTCATCATCCAAACGAGCTGGCGGCTCAACTACTACACACGCAGCAAGATCTCAGAAGACTAAAAAGGACGAAGATTACGGATTTAGCCCATTGACAAATAGGAGGACTCACCAAGGGGTGTGTCCTTCATACAGGTGATTGAATCTTAGATACAATTTGTTAGATAGCTATTACTGGCTAGTTACAAATTTGGAAATGGTGAAAAAAAAAAAAAAAAACTTATAATGACCGAGGAAAAATAACTGCATGTTAACACCAACTGTTATCGTACGAGAAAGCTCTTAGTTACTGCATTTAGATGCAATTGGTATACATCACTTTGAGCCCCAAGCCACATTTTGAACCTTGGTGATAACAAACACATGTCAGTCAATTATGACTGACGAGTATGGCTGTGATAACAGATTCAATGTCTTCTGACTGACACTTACTTCTAACTTTGTAACTTTTTTGATCAACATTGACTGACGCTATATACAATATTAGGCCAGTTATGTGTAACTGGGACCCGGGTGTACTTTAGTTGCGAGCAGGCAATGTAAACATGCAACAGATCTTGAAATATAATGAAATATGTGTATGTGATAATTTTTCGGTTTTCTTCCATTTCCAAGATGAATTATATTTTACAATATTAGAAAATTTATAAAAATTCATTATAAGAAATATATTATTGTTAGTGTGAAAGAGCTTAATTATAATATATATATATATATATATATATATATATATATATATATATATATATATACAACTTTTAGTATTTTTATTTATGTCTTCAAAACATAGTTTAGATATAAAAATAATAAAAAATAAATGGAACCAACAGGTTTTAAAGCGACTGCAATTGTTGATTACAACAAAAATAAGGTTGGTATTGATTTAAGTGACCAATTAGGGTCATATGGAAGTATTCGAAGAAGGAGTTTTAAATGGTATAGGAAAGTTGCATTTGAATTTCTCCTAAACATGTCGATAGTAAATGCTTTCATACTTTTTAAAAACATGGAATGTGACCGAAGGTTAACAATTACAAAATTTTAGGAACAATTAATTTTACAGTTAGTTAATTATACTCCTACCCCTAAAAGAATTAAAATAAAACATATTTTACAAAAAAAGAACGAAACGTAAACAGTGCTCTGCTTGTTACAAGCATTTAAGTTTTATTTTAACCAGAGACATTGCAAGAAAAAAAATGTTCGAAAAGTGAAC
This sequence comes from Coronaproctus castanopsis, assembly GCA_032883995.1. Classification (NCBI taxonomy): domain Eukaryota; kingdom Metazoa; phylum Arthropoda; class Insecta; order Hemiptera; family Monophlebidae; genus Coronaproctus; species Coronaproctus castanopsis. The sequence continues at coordinate 224,789,799 of CM065053.1, forward strand.
ACATATTGCGAAGGATGTCCAAATATGCCTGCACAATGTTTTGCTTCTTACAAACGATTGCATTCGTAACATTCTATTATATATAAACAATATTAGTTTTTATAAAATAATATCGTCCATTTTAGTTTAGTGTATAATTCTAAAAAGTTGTATATAATAAACAATATAATAATCTAGTTTTTTCTTTAGTATATATATATATATATATATATATATATATATATATATATATATATATATATATATATATATATATGTTTTGTGAATATTTTACAAATACATAAATCTATACAGTTCAAGTTGTTAAATTTTTGTTTTGAAACTAATGACAAGGATGTTTTATAGTTTATTTGTGATATAAAAAAGCGTTAGTCATTTATTACTGACACTTTTATATAAGATTTTTTGGTTTCTAATCAATGTAAAATAATTTTCAGTGCACGGAATGGTTAATATAATAGTGCTGAATAATTAAAGTTGCAGATGAAAACCTAATATAAACATATGTGTGATAACAGACAAAGTGTCAGATGACTGACACATTTTTTGAGGTTTTATCTTATTTCTAAATTAAATAGGAAAATTTTAAGTCAAGCACAGTGATTCGAAAGTGATATTTATTAATATGGAGTAAAAATTGAAAATTAGCATATTATCACATTTATACAAAAAATTCACATGGGCTGGCGGTAATGGACGCCGTCAGTCATATATGACCGACACGGGGCTCAAAGTGATATGCATACATATATAACAATAATAACACATTTACGTGCCGTAAACAGCGACTTAGGCCAGAGGCACGGAAAATTATATTTATTTATTTATAACATGGAGAACATTTTATATGTTGTTGTATGCATTTGACTGGACTAGAGCAAACTTGACAAAGATGTCGGTAGATTTAACGCTGATCTGAGATGAGCATGTTAAGTGCAATCTAGGAGTATATGTTGGATGGCCTTACACGGTGGAAAGGTAGCGGAATTATGCTGGATCGTTAACGATTGCATTGCTATATTGCGTAAAGTTCAGCAGATGTGCTGGAGAAATTTTTAGGTAGGGAATACCAGATAAGGATGCGATTTTCAGTTTGTTACAGAGCAGCCAATAAACGAGTTAAAACTAGACGAATCCGTGAAAAATATAGATGATTTTGCAGTGTAGGAGTTAATTTTACGTATTACTTTTTCTGAAATTTAATTTTTATCTCTGGTGTTTAATAGGTCGAAGTTTATAATTACCGGGTTTATATATATATATATATATATATATATATATATATATATATATATATATATATTACCCGAAAACTTTTACTCGGTATTTTGGGGGGCTCGTTTTTTTCCCCTGAAAATATCTTTACATAAGAATCACATATATGAAAAACCGTTACGTACGTAACTAAAATTATTTTAATCGTGCGGAATTTGGTTTAACAAATTTTCAAATTGATAACCGTAAATTTAAATTTTAACTAAGATCAAAAGGAAATTTAATGGCTTTTTGGAAAATGAATTTTTCGATCGGATTTTTTCCTAAAAATAATTCTTGTAGATTAAAAAATATTTCCCTGAAAATATCTTTACATAAGAATCACATATATGAAAAACCGTTACGTACGTAACTAAAATTATTTTAATCGTGCGGAATTTGGTTTAACAAATTTTCAAATTGATAACCGTAAATTTCAATTTTAACTAAGATCAAAAGGAAATTTAATGGCTTTTTGGAAAATGAACTTTTCGATCGGATTTTTTCCTAAAAATAATTCTTGTAGATTAAAAAATATTCCCCTGAAAATATCTTTACATAAGAATCACATATATGAAAAACCGTTACGTACGTAACTAAAATTATTTTAATCGTGCGGAATTTGGTTTAACAAATTTTCAAATTGATAACTGTAAATTTCAATTTTAACTAAGATCAAAAGGAAATTTAATGGCTTTTTGGAAAATGAACTTTTCGATCGGATTTTTTCCTAAAAATAATTCTTGTAGATTAAAAAATATTCCCCTGAAAATATCTTTACATAAGAATCACATATATGAAAAACCGTTACGTACGTAACTAAAATTATTTTAATCGTGCGGAATTTGGTTTAACAAATTTTCAAATTGATAACCGTAAATTTCAATTTTAACTAAGATCAAAAGGAAATTTAATGGCTTTTTGGAAAATGAACTTTTCGATCGGATTTTTTCCTAAAAATAATTCTTGTAGATTAAAAAATATTCCCCTGAAAATATCTTTACATAAGAATCACATATATGAAAAACCGTTACGTACGTAACTAAAATTATTTTAATCGTGCGGAATTTGGTTTAACAAATTTTCAAATTGATAACTGTAAATTTCAATTTTAACTAAGATCAAAAGGAAATTTAGTGGCTTTTTGGAAAATGAATTTTTCGATCGGATTTTTTCCTAAAAATAATTCTTGTAGATTAAAAAATATTCCCCTGAAAATATCTTTACATAAGAATCACATATATGAAAAACCGTTACGTACGTAACTAAAATTATTTTAATCGTGCGGAATTTGGTTTAACAAATTTTCAAATTGATAACCGTAAATTTCAATTTTAACTAAGATCAAAAGGAAATTTAATGGCTTTTTGGAAAATGAACTTTTCGATCGGATTTTTTCCTAAAAATAATTCTTGTAGATTAAAAAATATTCCCCTGAAAATATCTTTACATAAGAATCACATATATGAAAAACCGTTACGTACGTAACTAAAATTATTTTAATCGTGCGGAATTTGGTTTAACAAATTTTCAAATTGATAACCGTAAATTTAAATTTTAACTAAGATCAAAAGGAAATTTAATGGCTTTTTAGAAAATGAATTTTTCGATCGGATTTTTTCCTAAAAATAATTCTTGTAGATTAAAAAATATTCCCCTGAAAATATCTTTACATAAGAATCACATATATGAAAAACCGTTACGTACGTAACTAAAATTATTTTAATCGTGCGGAATTTGGTTTAACAAATTTTCAAATTGATAACTGTAAATTTCAATTTTAACTAAGATCAAAAGGAAATTTAGTGGCTTTTTGGAAAATGAATTTTTCGATCGGATTTTTTCCTAAAAATAATTCTTGTAGATTAAAAAATATTCCCCTGAAAATATCTTTACATAAGAATCACATATATGAAAAACCGTTACGTACGTAACTAAAATTATTTTAATCGTGCGGAATTTGGTTTAACAAATTTTCAAATTGATAACCGTAAATTTAAATTTTAACTAAGATCAAAAGGAAATTTAATGGCTTTTTAGAAAATGAATTTTTCGATCGGATTTTTTCCTAAAAATAATTCTTGTAGATTAAAAAATATTCCCCTGAAAATATCTTTACATAAGAATCACATATATGAAAAACCGTTACGTACGTAACTAAAATTATTTTAATCGTGCGGAATTTGGTTTAACAAATTTTCAAATTGATAACTGTAAATTTCAATTTTAACTAAGATCAAAAGGAAATTTAGTGGCTTTTTGGAAAATGAATTTTTCGATCGGATTTTTTCCTAAAAATAATTCTTGTAGATTAAAAAATATTCCCCTGAAAATATCTTTACATAAGAATCACATATATGAAAAACCGTTACGTACGTAACTAAAATTATTTTAATCGTGCGGAATTTGGTTTAACAAATTTTCAAATTGATAACCGTAAATTTCAATTTTAACTAAGATCAAAAGGAAATTTAATGGCTTTTTGGAAAATGAACTTTTCGATCGGATTTTTTCCTAAAAATAATTCTTGTAGATTAAAAAATATTCCCCTGAAAATATCTTTACATAAGAATCACATATATGAAAAACCGTTACGTACGTAACTAAAATTATTTTAATCGTGCGGAATTTGGTTTAACAAATTTTCAAATTGATAACTGTAAATTTCAATTTTAACTAAGATCAAAAGGAAATTTAGTGGCTTTTTGGAAAATGAATTTTTCGATCGGATTTTTTCCTAAAAATAATTCTTGTAGATTAAAAAATATTCCCCTGAAAATATCTTTACATAAGAATCACATATATGAAAAACCGTTACGTACGTAACTAAAATTATTTTAATCGTGCGGAATTTGGTTTAACAAATTTTCAAATTGATAACTGTAAATTTCAATTTTAACTAAGATCAAAAGGAAATTTAATGGCTTTTTGGAAAATGAACTTTTCGATCGGATTTTTTCCTAAAAATAATTCTTGTAGATTAAAAAATATTCCCCTGAAAATATCTTTACATAAGAATCACATATATGAAAAACCGTTACGTACGTAACTAAAATTATTTTAATCGTGCGGAATTTGGTTTAACAAATTTTCAAATTGATAACCGTAAATTTAAATTTTAACTAAGATCAAAAGGAAATTTAATGGCTTTTTAGAAAATGAATTTTTCGATCGGATTTTTTCCTAAAAATAATTCTTGTAGATTAAAAAATATTCCCCTGAAAATATCTTTACATAAGAATCACATATATGAAAAACCGTTACGTACGTAACTAAAATTATTTTAATCGTGCGGAATTTGGTTTAACAAATTTTCAAATTGATAACTGTAAATTTCAATTTTAACTAAGATCAAAAGGAAATTTAGTGGCTTTTTGGAAAATGAATTTTTCGATCGGATTTTTTCCTAAAAATAATTCTTGTAGATTAAAAAATATTCCCCTGAAAATATCTTTACATAAGAATCACATATATGAAAAACCGTTACGTACGTAACTAAAATTATTTTAATCGTGCGGAATTTGGTTTAACAAATTTTCAAATTGATAACTGTAAATTTCAATTTTAACTAAGATCAAAAGGAAATTTAGTGGCTTTTTGGAAAATGAATTTTTCGATCGGATTTTTTCCTTAAAATAATTCTTGTACATTAAAAAATATTTCCGGAAGCTTAAATCGAAACGATTGCCGAGATATACAATTTTAATTTATATTTACCCAATACATACGCAGTAAAGAGCGAATTTCTAAGCTTATAGATAAGTATCGTGAAAAAAAGGAAGGGGTCAATTGTCGGGTTCGGTTATTTATTTTTATCGGTTTTATTGTTACTTTCGCGAAATCTTTTATTGTTCCGGCTGTAGTAGAACGTTACACATTTTTTCTTCTCGAGGGCGTGTTTGCAAATAATTACCGAATTCGACGGCCTTTTAACACTATAGACGATTTCTAAGAATATTTCGCGAATGGAGAGAAATAATGTTTCAAGTTTTATTTGAATACAATAAGCCATTAACAGGAGATGCGGAAGTAAACCGTAAATCTTTCGAAGGGGTTATAACTCTACGCTAGAATGATCGAACGACTTTTGTTGTGCACGAAAGCTACTCTCACGAATTGTTCACGCGACCGACTGAATTTTTTTCGGCGTTTCTTCTTTAAAGCTGTTCCCAAAATATTACTCTCAAAAGCGGCCGATGGACCGTTTGGAAATGTGTCTTCCGGAGCTGTTCTAAAGACGTGCGACGTCACTTAGAGAATATTATAGTTTTTGTTGATATTAACGGGGCAAGTAAATCGAATTTAGTAAAATATCACACAGATGTCATACGATAGAACGATTGTGTAGGGTGGTTAAAATCGTAATTTTTCTTTAACTTGTTAAAATTTAAAAAATTCCTTACGATGAAAAACTATGTCGGAAAAAAATTGACCAGCTTCGATTTAAATTAAGCGCGTCGGAGATATAATAATTACTTTACGAAATAATATTTCTTACAAACGTTTATTAAGTCGTGAACTAATTATTTATTTTATATTATTTTCTTTTTGTCGTAGGAGAAATGAAAGGGTGACTGACGACCACGGCAAAAATGGATCTGGCACGAAGCCCGATGGAAGTCGGTTAGCTTCAGCCAGTTCCAGCCCCCCCGCTGCGGCCGGAAGTAACAGCATGGATCAGGCTGATCAGCGCATACATAGGCCTCTCGCCTTTGAAAAGGTAATAATGTTCTCATTCAGCATATTCTACCTATTAATAATAAATTTGCAACAACGACGCTATTTTTATAGTATTACTAGCGTTATCAAATCAGCTATAAATTTGAACCACTAGGCCACGGTATTTAGTGGCCAAACGTGGTAATATTTTACTAAAGACTAACGATGCAAACAATGTTCAAGTTAAAAATGCATTTCTTCAAATTATAATTTAAAAATCTCGAGGAGAATGAAAATGTCACAAAATAAATAACAGCGCAGATCGGCTCAAACGAAGCACAAACGACAGACAAACTTCGATGTCAAAATTTGAAACGGACACTGACGAAATATGAACCTTTGAGTACATTAAACAAGGTTTTTAAAAAAAATCTCGGACAGTCTGACCTTCGGTTGGAATTAATCGAGTCTCGTGGATATTATAAAATCACGCGTTTGATTTCGTAATATAGAAACGAGAAATAAAAAAAAAAATTAATATTACACGTGTTGTCGATTCCGATATGCGAAGCAGAAACGATCGCAAAAGGAACAGTCGATAATCGAAAGGTTTATTTTCAGTATAAGACGGATAAACAGAACTGGAAATAAATTTACATAAAACAAAAGTAACGACGAAAACAGGAGAAAATATGCGCATAGCAATAAAATCGGAACAGATAGAGCAAGTAGAACATGTAGCTAGGTCAAAAAGTCACCACGAATAAAGACGCGATAATAAAATTATCGAGGTACTCTCAGTTGGAAAATGTAACAGATTTACAAAGACTGCACGCTAGCATGGAGTACCGGAACTAATAGGAACTGTTGACCGAATATTAATGATAATAGTGAAAAGAGTGTTTCCTAATTGCAACTGATATGGATCGTAGTGATTTTGAATTAGAAACAATAAAAAAAAATTGATTGAAATCACTAAATTTTATAAAAAACCACGAAGCTTTTAAAAATTAAAATACTCGGGGTTATTTTGGACTCTCGACTAATTTTTATCAGCCACATAAACCGGGTTCCGGATGGTGCATATCATCCTGAAGGTTTTTTTCCATATTTCATGTCATTCCTTAACATTTCCAACAAGAAGTTAAATAATTCGACCGGCGTTAAATATATATGCGTTTTTAGTTTGAGTTTCAGTGTCCGATAGGCTACAAGTGCTACGAAACTTGATTTTTTTTTAGCTATTAAGCCATTTTCAAGTGAACACAAATAAAAATTGTCTAAAAAAAATCCAACTGAAATCAAATAAAGAAAATACTCTATATATAACCACTCGGATTAGTGCCCTTTAATCATCGCGGTTAGTTTACCGTGTTTATCGTAGATGAAGTATTTTCTTATATTTTATTTCGATCGTTTTTTATACTTTGTATTTTTGTTCACTTGAAAATAGTCGAAAAGCTTTTGATGGTTTTTTAAATTTTAATTAATTTTTTATTATTTAAGAAAGAAAATTAATTTATTTTTAAACACTTCGTAGGGTGGTTAAACGTACAAAGGCGCAATAATAATGGGTACTATAGAAAGAAGTAGGAAGCCAAGAAAAAAAATGACTACTTGGACAGATAATAAGATATAGTCGGAATATCGAAAGAACCCTTGAATTTTTTTTTTTTTAAAGAAGAAAATAAAAAATAAAATTTCATACACTCACTTAATTTTGGAATTGGATTACACGCGTAATATTACTTTTCTTCGATAATTTCAATAATTTCTTACTCAACAACAGGAAAGCGAGCAAATACCTAACTTAACAAACTCGATCATTTCCATCACCGGACTGATCCTACTACTAATAAACCGATACAAAGCTTATTTCGCGACTACTTCTAATTATCGTTTGATGTTTATAAGATATCCCCACTATACCGGTCAAATATTAACACGCATAAAACGATAATATATTTATCGAAAATAATTAATCGTTTTATTACTTTTTCTTTTAGTGGAAAATAGCCCAAATCATTGTCTTGCCGAAATTCGGAACCTACCAGCATTAAAAACATTCGTAACATCAATTTATTAAATACATTAAGTAAATCGGTTGAAAAGATCATACTAGCGCGATTATTAAATCACTCGAACACAATCAATGTATAATTTGGTTTTAGATCCCGGGTCACAGATTACGAGGATTGCAGACTACATTACTGATATAACTTTAACTTTGTAAAGTATATACAGGATGGTAATTTATAAATTTATGCATATAATTCAATTTAAATTCCCACTTCCACTGGTTAAACTACTTAAGTCGTTTACCCATATCTTTACAAGCTCTTCCGTTAAAACCTATTACGCCGACATTCGTCAAGGAAGTGTTCCTGAACCGTATCCATTCTTCAGTATTGTTAAATGATTTACACCGTGTACCTATTGTTCATACAGCTTTATACGACGATGACTTATTACTATTTAGTGAGTGTCTTACATACCAGAAACTACGCGTAATCGTTTACAGAAGGCTGCTGCTTTCTTTTAGGAAATATTACAAAATATATAAAACTGAAGCTATACTATTTACAAGGAAATTTACAAAATCTGTACTCAATGGAGCGTGTATTTCTCCTCGATGCACAAAATACTTGGTGGTTATTTTGGACTCTCGACTAATTTTCACCAGCCAAGTAAACCGGGTTCTGGATGGTGCATACAAAAGCACCCGAATGATTTTTTCTATATTTCATCGGGGGGGGGGGGGGGTCATTCCTTAATATTGCCAACAAGAAGTTAATTTACACTAGTGCAATTCGACCGGAATTAAGATATATGCGTGTCCAGTTTTAGGTTTCAATGTCCGATAGAGCTTACACAAGGCTACAAGTGGTATTGCGGGGTTTTTTTTGTTTCTTTTTTTTAAGCGAGAGTGGAAAAATCTTCAAAAGACACCGATATCATAACAAAATTTTGTTTTTATTCACGCAGTTCATTCGGAATGCACTTCTGGAGAACCAAAATCTAAACACCCTTATGTAGAAATTAATGATGAAATTCCCTGCACACATGCGAGAGACTTCCCCGCTTAAAATTAACTGATAGCGATGAAATATAGTCCCTTCTACCATCAATTAAAGAGTAACGAGTTCGCGCATCAACTAAAAATGCGAAAAACGAAAAGAAGTAAAAAAATTAAAGTAAAATCTTTTAACGGAAGTTTTTAACAAAATAAAAACCTTTTAGTTTATGAAGTCGTACCTAAATAAAAATAAAACCGAAAAAGACGACGAGAAAAAGACGACGAGAAAAAGACGAGAAAAAGACGAGAAAAAGACGAGAAAAAGAAATTAATAATTTGGATATTGACTTATATTCGAGAACTTATAAAAATAAAGACTACCTCTCTCTCGAGAAAAAAATAAGGAAAATAATAATGACAAATTGACAAATAATAGTTAAATTAAAATATTAAAATTAATTAAAATTAATTTAAATATTAGTATAGTCGACCTTGCAAAAAAATTAAAAAATGCAAACACTGCGACGGTATTGGGGTCACGGTTGAAAAACTTGTTACAGAATTATCTCGAATGCTTCTAGGTAAAGAAAAATCAACAGATGCGGAGACAATTAAACCTTCCGAAGATTTCATCCATACGTTAATAAAATTTCGACGAAATTTTATTGTAATTGTAAATTTTACGAATATGATTTAATTAACATAATCGCCAATTAAAAGTTAATCGACCACGAAAGGAAAGCATTTTAGTGAAATATTTAAACGACGCACATAATCCGTTTTAACTGTACAGTGCGTGAATTTATCAGAAAGAATTACTTTAATTAAACTGTCGTGTAATAGTTGAAAACTGAAATGATGCAATCATATCAATCTAATACTTCGGGTGTCCCGAAACCTATGCTATTGCGTATATGCAACATTATTCATTAAATAATACGCAAACATAAGCAAAATTGTTACTTTTACCGAGTGTATATATATATATATATATATATATATATATATATATATATATATATAGTAGCGCAACCAAAAATTTTTTATGGAGGGGGCTAGAATTTCCAGTTGATTTAGAACCTACCTATTTTTAAGGGTCGTAAAGAAACCAAGTACAAAATTCAACCTTTTAATTTTACCTTATATATAACAATTTGGCTTAGTTATTACTAAAATTAAAGACCTGATGTGCATACTTTTTAAATCACTGTATGACAAATTCCAGTTTTCGTGGATTGCGTGTTAGAATGTTTAACACTTCATCACTGTTAATTGTGATTTTGGGGGTGCATTAGCCCCTTAGCTCCCTCCTTGACTGCGTCACGGTATATATATATATATATATATATATATATATATATAAATTATGTAACCCGTACTTAAAAGCTCGGATTGCATTTGAACCATTGTTAAAAGCAGGCGATTACATTATTTCATTGCAAAATTTAGATGTATACAACGTTGTAGTAGCGCATGAAGTTATGTATCAACAACATTTTCAAAGTTTATATAACATGTCCCGGAATTTTTTGCTTACTAGTAATGCACTGTACGGTTAAACACATCGCGGGGTATAATTCATTTGGGTGTAGGGGCTTTTTAATTACAACTCGATATATTTTACTGTTAAATTGTTAGAAAAATTATTTTCTCCTAATTCGATATCTCCACGATTCCGAGATGGTGTCGTCTCTGCTTGTAGTTGAATATAGATTTCGTAATTTACTTATTATTAATTGATTTTTACTCACGTCATTACCAGTTCCTTTACGTTGTATATGATGTAGCCCGAATCAAAAGAGAACGCTTTAAAACTATATGGGTGTATAGAAATATATTGTTCTTTTCTCTTTATTATTGGTTTTGTAGATACAAATAAAAATTTAAAATAAGAAAGAATATGCGTGTCCGATTATATTTATATTTGTACATATATATATACAAACACACATATATATATACATATATATGTATATATGTAAATAAATAATTTATGAAGTGGCCATTTACCAGCGTATTAGAACGCAACTTCTTATGGAAGTTACCTTGCCTTGTCACTCCTTTTTATTCCTATTTCATTGTCTCCCTTTAAATATATATATATATATATATATATATATATATCTATATATATATATATAAATATATATATATATATATATATATATATATATGTATATATATGTATATATATATGTATATATATATATATATGTCTCCGCTACTGCCTGTTGTATTGATTGCATTCGGTACTACCATACTGTACAAAGCACATCCCATTTACCCCGTCGGTACATTCGCCAACCTATCTAATGTGTAGAGTACGAGCAGCTAGCTGTTCGTAGGGCGCATTTTACTTCGTTTTAGGGATCGTCGTTCTATTGATAATGATGAGCGCGTAGGACTGTAGTAAAAGGAATAAGTAGCATATAATAGCGTCATCGATAAAAAGGAGATGGACATAGCGAAAAAAATATGAAAGCTTCGAGTGTTGGTAGATTCTGCCGAGTATTTGCAATATTTAAACCAGCTCCGCGTCGTCATTATATCCTTTTGCCAATAACGTTACGACGGAGGTAAACTTTTATCACAATCTCGGAATGTATACATTAGAAGCTAGCCCGAGGTTGGGGAAGGAAGAGAGGGGTTGAAGGAGCATAAAAGACATGCATCGGTTTATGTATCGCCTATCTATATTCGCGTTTAGATATATATATATATATATATACATATATTTATGTATGTATACGTATTTATGTAAAAATATATATATATATTCATATATATATATATATATATATATATATATATATATGGATACGTGTTCGCGTGTTTCGTCGCGTATTGTTTATATGCATACTATTACCGCTTCGCTAACCTCAGCTTATAGAATTCATTTTTCACCCTGCCCCAAAGTTATGTCTCTTCTAGCGGATAGTTGTTTTTTTAAACCTTTGCAAAGGTAAACAGAATGAGCTGTTCGCAAAAGATTGAATTCATGTTATTACACGCCTGCTCAAATATGACTAACTTGTATGCATTTCTTCAAGTACATACGTAGATACTTGTAAGAGTAAAATAGACTATCTCTCTATAACATATAGGGAAACATTGTTTTTAATATATCCCAATACTCTCGCATACGCGGTATTACGCTAATAGCTCTTACATATCTACGCTTTTTGTTTTCCAACCTCAACTTTTCTACATTAATTCCTTGTATACATAAACGCACACATTCTAACTGCTTCTCTTTTTCATATCCTTTCGATTATGCTTCCAGGGATATTTTGCATTTTAACCGTGATATATATATGTACGTATGTATATAATAAGTGTGGTATTAATGAAAACGTATAAGCCGAGCAAAAGTAGCGTTGCGTAAGAACTCTAGATTTCCTCTTTTTCTTTTTAATTTTTCTACCTTTAAAATTGTTTTTATATTCATAATTATAATGACAGTGATAATAAATAATAAGAAAAATGTTAGTGATGATGGTTAAAATCCTTTTTGTGTCGGTTTTATATTTAATTTTTTTTTTTATCTTTTTTTTTTTGACCCACTAATTACTATATTATTATTTACAATTATATGCATGAAAGTATTACATAATATGAATTCACTGAAGTCATGCGGAAAACAATTACTGGATAAAATATTAAACAATTATGCATAAGTCATTATGAAACAATCTAAATATTTTGATTGAAATATCGGAAGAAAAACACCGTCGTCTCTAACATGTAGACAAAAATAAGTGGCACTGATAAACAGTGGCGGCTCGTGACAAGTTAATTTGGGAGGCTCTAATATAAAACTATAATAATTTATAAAATGTAATCACATAAACTTACCTCGCTTTTTTGTCCATGTTTTAAACTAAATAGAACTGGCTTAATACGTTCACGTTCTATTTAATTAAAAAAAGATGATAATCTGTTGAATGCACTGTATAACTAATGAAATTTTACAAAATGTGGAAAAAAACAACAGTCATAAAGTCGAGGAAGGAATAATATTTATAGTGTACAATTAAAGAAGGATTGCTTATGCTGATGTATAAGGACGATAATAAATTTGGCCAAAGAGGCAAAGTTGAAAATGACGACTGCTCGTAATAACTTGTATTAATAGTCCGAAGTACGAAATGTATTAAAATCCTCTGTCGAGCAGAAATAACGACGATAACGAATATTTAATCCGAAAAAATATACGCGAATTCAATAAATAGCAAAGCATAAAAAGAGAAAATAAATATGATAACTAAAATCAGTTTTTAAAAGAATTAATTTTTATATAAAAAGTTTAACCTTCTATCTTTTTTTGAAACAAAATTTTCAATGACTTTTTCATCAAATTCTGATATATTGTGTATCAAACTTTTATTTACCGAAATCATTGCTAAGCCATTAAGGCGATTTTCACTCATTGAATTTCTCAAAAACGTCTTTATTCTTTTAAGAGTGGAAAAACATCGCTCTGCTTCGGCAGTTGACATTGGAGTAACCAGAATAATTTTGATCAGTTTTACTGTTTCGCTGAATGTTTCGTATAATTCATTTTGAAATATCCAAGACATCATATCTTGCAAATCTGATCTTGAATAAATTACTTCGAGTTCAGTCTTTAAGTTAATTTTTTCCAACATGGGATAAAATTTAATTACGTATTCAAAAATTGACGTGGGAAACTGTTTAGAATAATTTGAAAAATTATCAGTGGAAACTAATAATGCAGCTTCTAAGTGGCCCCTATAAGACAGTCTGTCTTTCACTTAGTTATGGTGTGGCATACTTCTTTAGCAATAGCCGAATTTTTATTTTCTTGATCCACTTTTCGTCGTTTATTTTCATTATCGGTTATTTTGAACTGCGTTACATTTAAGTATCGAATAATGGATACAATTTTTTCGAAGTCTTCTTTATCTCTTAAAAGCTGGGTGCTGTCTTTATTTTTAGACTGAAATTGATTAAACACTACATCTACATGTGGCATAATTTTATGAAATAAGGTAAGCCAAAATATAAAATCTGGGTCTTGTAAGGTTCTTCGTAAACTATATGCTTCCTTGCAAGTAATATTTTTGTTAGATTTTTCTTCTAGTTCTTCGAAACATTCTATTAATTTTTCCCGATTTTCGAAAACAGTATTTACTATACGCGTATTATAATTCCAACGTGTAGTGACAGTTCTAGGTAATTTCCTATTTACAATTTCTTGCAGTACATCGCATCTATGAGTCGAATTTGAAAAAAAGCTTGGTATAGCGGACAAATTTGAAAAAAAGATTCTAATTTTGAAATCCTGGCTTGTTGCTTTTTGCATAATTAAATTCAGTTGGTGCGCATAACAATGAATAAAATGAGCGTATTTATATTTTTGTTTTATCTTTGCCTGCACACCATTTGTAGAGCCGTTCATTACATTTGCTCCATCGTAAGTTTGAGCAATTAGCTTGAAAGGCGAGTCTCCAATTAATTTATCTAATTCAGTTTCTATGCATTGCGTCAAACCATCAGCTGACCTATCAGTTATTCTTAAAAAACTCCAAAACCATTCATGTATATTTTCACGATGTAAATATCTTAGTATTATTACCATTTGGCACTGATTCGATATATCTGTGGTTTCGTCGCACTGAATAGCTAAAAATTCATTTTCCTTAATCTCTTTTTTAATATCTTCTTGACACATTTCCAGCATACTTTCTAGGATATCATTTTGTATTGTTTTAGATGTACCTTTGAAAATAGTGGCAGTATTTAAATGTTCTTTTAAAATGGTATCTAATTCTGCTGAAAAGTCAATTAATTCCCTGAAAACACCACGATTTTGAGAATCTTCAGATTCATTATGTCTTCCTAGAGCCAGTTCTAACTTACCACAAAACTTATGCAGTTAATTATTCTTTTTAATATATATCTATTTTCAGCGACTTCTTCATTATGTTTAATAAAGTTTAACCTATAAGCAGAATCTAATTTAAGCGCAATATTTACAGACCCATTAAACCTAGTTCCATACAACAATTCATGTGACGAGAGATAGTTTGTGCTTTTTTGCTCTTTGATTTAAATGTTTTAGATCATTAAATCCTAATCGTGCCCATGTCATGTCACTTCCATCTTTAAAAAAATGTACGCAAGGAAAATAGAAAAAGCGATTAATTACCTCACATCCGTATATCCATTTGAATTTGTTGTAAACTTCTTTTGGAAAATGTCTTATAAAAGTACGTGTACCTACTTTATCTTGTTGATTCAAACTTAATATAGGTGTGGGTCTCTCTAGTTTCTTAATTCTCACCTTTTCTGATAATGGAAGCATTTTAAAATTTCTTTTTAAAATATTACTAATTTTATTATCCATCATTATGTTTTAAAAATCAACGTTTAACAATAATTAAATTTAAACGTTTAATTAGATAAATAAAAAATATTACACGTTGAAAAATTACTGTAAAATAAGTGTCGGCGAAAAGCAGTGCTTGTGTTCAGTTAAGTAACAAAATTGATATTGTAAAATGGATTATTTAAAGAAGAGAAAGAAGGATAAAAAAAACAAAACAAAAAACGGCAAATGAAAACACGTGTTTTTCAATAAGTAAACAACGAACGCAAATATATTGTTAAAACTGGTTATAATCGCGTGTGAAATAGTCGAGGGCTCACTTATCTAGAGCCCTCAGACGCCTTTAAGTTACGCTCGGGAAACTTCGGTTCTCTTCGTTTTTCGCATGTATTCTATATACCGTGTGAGGGCTCAATTCTGAATAGCTCATGTACTGTATTATTGGTTGTTCCGGAAAATCAGCTATCGACGACGTTGACGCGAGTCAATTGCATAGTTCCAGTAGAGTTTAAAAAATCCGACGATTGTTAGCTGGTGTTTTAGCTGTTCGTTTAAGGAATCCGCGCAAAAAACGCATATTTTGCATTCTTTTTTAAAATGGATTCTTACAAAAAAATTATTTTAAAATTAAAAGTTCTATTCCGTATACTGATTTTTTTTTTAAGTCATTAAATAATATGCATTTCTTAAAAACTCGCACAGGGAGGCTCGCGCCCTTGAGCTCCCCTGGAGGAGCCGTCCCTGCTGATAAACTACTAATAAATTACAAATCGATAACTCCTTTATCAGTTATATATATGTAAGTTTAGTTTCAGTGTACGTAATAACCCAGACAATTGCTGTAATAAAGTATTTATTTTAAGTATAGATTTTGTACACCGGATAAATTGAAACATAAAAAAAAAAAAAAAGAAAAATATATAAACAATTTACCTGTAATAAAGAAATCGAGAAAATAAAGGCTATAACATACACGATCGAAATTAAACTAAATCAACAAGTCTATCTATGTAACGTAGCCGATGTCTTCTGCCACGAAATACACACAAGCGTAGCGTGCGTCTTATCTCCACTGATAAGACAAAACCAGACTGTCATTTTAAATACGAGCTCGTATTTTATATCCCCACAACCAGGGGTCGACTAAGGACCCTCTGGCTGAAAAGGGTACAATTTCGAAACATGAAATATATTAGAGTCCTTCTTTCGGAAACCAGAATTTACCCGGTACATAACGCTAGATAGACGTTCCGATATTTCAAACGGTCCAGAGCGGATTATATCTAATTTATTTTTATTTAATTTGTTACTATGATTGATATAAATTAAATCTCCCTTCTGGTAACTAATTTCTTTTCTATTGGTATCAAAATTTTTTTATTCCGCTCGTGACTACGTAGAGTGTTACGAAAAGCTTCCTCGCGAGGTTTTTGAATATTTACGTTATTATCAGAAATGCTATTTGGAGATACATCTATCTTTTTCATCTTCTATCACGCGATTCATAGTTTAAAAATTTCGTGATTACTTTTACTTTCATGTATAAGTCCCCTTTATTTCCACATTCTCCGCGTGGGATCGGATTTCTTTACATATATCGTTCAGGTATGTATTTTTATCCTTTTTGCAACTTTTTGGAATTTGTCGATTTATTAATTGATATCCGCGTTGTATTGTCCGTTCTCCGTCATTTCAATTCGGTTGTTAATAAGTTTTCATAATTTCTTCAAACAGCCATGGTTTTTGCTTCTTAGGATCTTTCAGTTTTTCCCGCATTTTCATTAATCTGTGGTCAGAGCCGCACTCAGCTTCAGATCGAATAATGATATTCTTACAACACGACTTCCATCGGTTTGAGATCATGAAATAATCAGTGTTATTTTCAAGTCGGTTTTTGAAAAAATGTCGTTACCATTTTTTTTACGGTCAAAAATAAATAAATAAAAGAAAATCGAAATTACGTTAATTCTGTTCTAAACTGTAATCACGCTTTTTGTTATATCCAAAAGAAAACCCGAACGATGTCGATTAATTTTCGACCATTTTTCGATTAGTTGAAATCAGTGAAATGAGCCATCTTTTCGCGATTTAATTTAATTTACTTTTTTTCGAGAATATGCGAAAAAATTTGTTGCTTTGGACGACAGCTATATTGAAACAAGAGGAGAAGATGATCTAGATTTACTGATTACGGCAAAGGAGAAAAATTGGTTATGGCTAATTACGATGCGTATCGAGCTAATATATATTAGTACAATAAAGGAATGTTTGAAGTTTCTTTATGACTAGATAAATTAGTTGGAAAAGTTGGTATAAAGGCTATTCTAGTCGCTGACTTTCTTACCAGGTCTACATGACTTTGTTATAACGTAGAATTTTTTAGATCTATTATTTTTATTATTATGAAAACAACGCGTAAATACTTTTAATCGCATCTTCATACAACTGCATAAATCCGTTTAACCGAACGCTCCATCTCTAGACGTGGTTTTAGTTTGTACGGACTAGTACTGGTAATAGTGGTAACGAATGTCCGGTTCCGCCGTCTCATTAGTGTTACATGTTGATTAAATCCAAGGTGTATATATAAAAGGTGGTCTCAATCGAGGACAAAAACTCGTTTCTCGTGTGACGTAGTTGTGTGACCCAAACTAAACCGCTCGCTGTAGACGATATTTATTAATAGATGCAATAACAATTATTTTATTTAGAATATTTACGCAGTGAGCTATTTGGATTGTAAAATACGTGCAAAAATGTTCATTTCAATTACCTAATTAAATTTCTTCCTTTTTTTCTCGAATTTTCTATTCAAACGTTCTTGTCGCGTTTGATTTAAATATCGTAGTCTAATAAATGTCCGCTGCTTTATATAGGTGTATATAATTTTTTCTGCTATGCTAGGAATCTCATTACACAATTTTTTTTAACGAAGTTATTTATTACACCTTCTTCGTTTTTTATACTATCAATACCGTGATAATTTAAAAATTTTTCTTCTAATAATTTTCCCCATTTTATCCAGTTTTTAGATGGTTCATATAAACCTTCATAAGTTTTGAATCCAGGATGATGAAGCAGAAGATGACGTTGTTGATACAATCGATCCTAATTCGGGAAAATCTTCTCGTAACTTTCTAGTCACCCATCTAAAAAAGGTAATTTAATCCCTCTTCCTGAAGATCGGTTTTAAGGTTTTCATTAGTTTCTTCAGTTGGAGAAAAGTCCGTAAATATTTCGTCATCGTGTTCTTCATTTCTTACATTATAAATAATACCAGATTCCTTGAACACCTGTTGTACTAAAAACGGTTCATCAAAATTACCGGATGTATTCGTATTGCTTTGTACAATTACCGGGTTTGTACCTAGCATAATCAAACGAATTCTGTACAACGCATTCATGGGAGATGGATGGTAATTTAATCCGCCCCTTGTTCTTATTTGGAAGAAAAAGTTTTCTAATGCGTCCTGTTCAGACGATGAGTTAATACATATCTTGCATCATATTTTTCTTCTAATTCCACTAGTAAATTTTGAAGCGATTTAATCGATATAGCAATTCCTTTTTGGAACACTTGTAAACTACGTTTATTTATGCACCTCATCGTCACTACTGTATCATACATTTCATCCAATATATTATTTTGCTCTTCTAAAGCTAAACCATAACCAGATTTATGTGGTATATTCGAAAATGGTATATAGGAATTTATAACATCAAACCAATTGTTGATTAATTGTATAAATTCACCGGTCTTTTGAGCATTATTAATTTTGTTTTCAGGTTTGAACTTTTTTAATGCAGTAGCTAACAGCTCCGTTGCAAGCCTGACATTTTGTCTTTGAACATTCTGACAAGTTATGTGCAAATCGTTTATTTTATGGCAAATATTTATCTCAGTTTTCGTTAAAGAAATAAGATCGCATACCGGTTCCTTATTTATTATTGTATCGCACTGTAATAAAAAACCGGAGTCCAAAAACCAATTTCTTAATAGTTTCAGTAAATGTAGACCGTCAACAAAAAAGTATATATTTTCTCCTGAAACAGGATGACTATAGTATGTTTTCTCGATTGATATTCCTAAACTTTTCCAGAGTGACAGATTACCTCCTCCACAGTCCGAAACGCAAGCTACTACTCTATATCGTGCAATGTTTAATTTATCTATTACTCCAAGATATAAAATCGTGAAGGCAATAGAAATTTCTTCAGTAGTCCAGTTTACTCGCTTCTTTTTCTTATAAAATAAATTCAGCTGATTTTTTGTTAAAAATGTTTTGTTTTTAATACGGTTTTTACATTTTTCTATCATATATAAACGACGTCTTAATTTATTTATTATTAGATTTTTTTTTTAACAATTTCCTCTTATAGAAATCGCAGCTTTTTTTCAATTCGTCAATTTGTTTGTACAAACTAGCAGTTTGCTTTTGTGTATTATCTGTTTCCTCTGATTCTTGAGGAGCCGGTACTTTGCATTCATTTTCAATTAGAATGTCGTTAAGTATGGAGTGTTGTTTCCTTCTTTCCAATCTCTGTTTTCTATTACTGTCTAATTTCGGAAGCGACGATTTTGATATATTATTCGGCAAATTTAATGAAGGAATGGCTTTCTTTAATATTTTTTTGGGTGGAAGATTTAAAAGTTCGGATTTTAAATCGCGTTCGTAGTCGTTTTCTGAAAAATGAACCGAACAAATTCGGCACGAATTCGGATTCCAATTGCCACTTCGTTTTTGCACAAATGAACCCATCGTTTTCTAATTTCAGGATTTTTAGGAAACGAGTGATACATAATTCCGTTAGTTTTAATCGCACTGTTATTAGAAGCAGCAACTGTACAACGTTGCCCTGGCATTTTGTTAATATATCTAAAATAATCGCTCAAAAAGTAAATAACAGTGGATTTAGTTATTATCACAGAGCTAAATAAATAATTGTGTACGTATAAAAAAATAAAAGGTAAACATACTAGATTCGGAACAATCGTTTAAAAAATGGAAACAAAAAATAAACGAAATATTAAAAAGCAACGAACAGACAATAAATAATATAAAGGGCACAACGAACTGTACAAAACATTATTCTGAACAATTACTTAAAAAAAAAAAAAAAGAACAAAAATAAATGAAATATTAAAAAGCAATACGATAAACAATGCAAAGCACGCAACATATTCTTAAAACATTATGGCTATTCAGAACGCATTTGGGTCCCACAGTGACGTCACAAAACCAGTTATTCACTCTCATTTCGTACTACATACAAACACCGTTGATTGAGACAACCTTCCATATAGTATAACCTTGGATTAAATCGTCTCCATTCAATATATTTACCAGATACATCTTCATTCTATTTTCAATCTTATTGCTTCCTTTTTCTAAATTATCTATCGGTTAATTTTAATAATGGTACAATTATCTTTTTGTAACTAATTTAAAATATACCATTTAATTTATAGCTTTTTAGAAAAATAATAATAATATTATTAAATTTAACAGCCGTAAACAGGGATTTGAGCCAAAGGCGCGGAAAATTATATTTATTTATAACATCGAGAATTGTTGTATGTGTTTGAATGGCGAAGGTACGAAATGGTATTTGTTGACAGATATGTCGGTAGATTCAATATTTGTTTTTAATAGTTTTCAACATGCTTCTTGAGTCCGTAATAATTAGGTAATTATCCGGAAGCTTCGTGTCAATTAAGAATGATAAGGCTTGAAACATTTCTACATACTCAGCGAAAAGTGCTGAACAAAGATCAGTTCATTTGTAGGCGTTACTAATATCGAGGATTGGAATGAACATTGCTGCTCCCGTTCCTTTAGCCGAATTTAATCCGTCCGTATAAATAAGTATATATACGTTCGAAAGTTCTGAAAGATAATATTGTTGAACGTAGTGAAAGAGGACAAAGAACGTAGTTCTCACAATATGAATATGAGCATGTTGAGTGCAGTCTAGGAGTATATGTTGAACCGTGATGTTGATCTTACATGACGGACACGGAGCTGTTGTTATTTGTATGAAATGTGGGTAACATTTGTATGTCCCAATCAAAATCTGTCGATGAATACATCGTCTCTTCATCGACTGCCACGGCCGGATGGTTGATTTAATTAGACGCAGTTTATTTCATGATGAGGTATTGATCTATCGGCTGCTCCGTAGATTTATAAAAGTAAGTCTCATAGGTGTCGGGTGAAGTCTTGGTAGTGGTAAATTCGTAAGAATAGTGCTGCTTCATTGGTTGCTTTGTCTGCCAGGTTATTTCCAGTTATCTCTTTATTTAATTTAAGTTATTTCTATAATTGATGTCTAAAATAATTGTACGAATCCAATGAAATATATTCGACAAGACGAGGAAAATATTAAAAGCCCGCGATCTTGACTTCAGAATTAAGGATTCGATAAAGTGTTGTATACGGTTCATTTGAATGTACGCCTGTGAAACATGAATATATAACATAAATCGTTTACAAGTTTCTGAATTTTACTTTTACCGACCAATCTTGAAGGTACCATAAATGACAACTAGGATATACTCGTGTGAAAGAAGACCGCGCGAATCGATAATTAAAAATTCGGAAACGGAGGAATATTTCGGACATTTGATGCGTGGAGAAAAATATAAATCCCGACTGGAAGAACTGATTGCAAACGGAGAAAAAGTAACCGATTTTATGAAATAAAGACACGGACAGGATTAAATAACCGCGTATAATAGGAAATAATGTCAAAATATAGCCACAGGATTTCGTTGGATGGTCACTTACGATCGAGGCGGTCGGGACAACATGAAGAGGAATAGGAAAAATAATAGATAAAACTCGTAATCGGGAAATGAACAATCTACAAACTGGCGTTAGAGAGAAACATTCGCGATAAAAAATAAATAAATAAATAAATAATAATTTTATTCTATAGCCTTTATCGGTTAATTCGGTTTGTATCATCCTATAAAACAATTTTTTGGTTAGGTTTATTAACACTCTATTTAACTATTTCTTGCGACATGTTTTCACGGTTTATCGCATTTTTGACCTTTTGTTTCTAAAGATCCCTCGGTTCAAGTGGAAAAGTAACGTTCCGTAATTTAATTTTTACGTCCAGAAAAGGATTCTAAAAGTTAAATCCATCGATTCGTTAAACGCGAAGATATTTCGCTTCCTCTTGTAGTGAAAAAAAAATGAAATTCTGTGTATGTGTGCTTGTGTTATGTGTTTTAGCCGGTGTATGATATAAACGAATATATATATATATATATATATATATATATATATATATATATATATATTCGTTTATATCATACACCGGCTAAAACACATAACACAAGCACACATACACAGAATTTCATTTTTTTTTCACTACAAGAGGAAGCGAAATATCTTCGCGTTTAACGAATCGATGGATTTAACTTTTAGAATCCTTTTCTGGACGTAAAAATTAAATTACGGAACGTATATATATATATATATATATATATATATATATATATATATATATATATATATATATATATAAAATTCAACGTTCACGCATCGACCGTCATGTTGCTAATGGTGATAAGACTGGAAAATTCAAGTGGAAAGAGCTACTTGGAGAGAAAAATATTGAACAAAAGAATTTTCCTTTTCATCTATAAAAAATAGATACGTGTATATATATATATATATATATATATATATATATATATATGTATGTATAACAAGCTCATATTTTTCAACAATTTTAACGCTAATGCGGTTCTGCTAAGTGCTGATAGTAGTGTGATAATAATAACATCAATTGTGACGTAATAACATTAGTTTATCACACGTTTATTTTTATTGTTATTATTATTTTTTAAATAAATTTTATCCTTTTTTAACGTGCTTCTATTGTTCCTGTTCGACTGATTAATTGCGGTCGGTCGTTGGAGGTCGACTAAATCAATTTTAAAATGTAATTGTTAATATTTCTTAGACTATTTATGACATTAGTTACGTAGTTTGCGAGTTCAGTTTCTTTTTTTATATCTATTTAGAAAAAACCGATTCTAGACGAAAAGGAACAAGCGATGAAAAGGGAAATTGGATATTCGGCAATTAGCGAACACTTCGGTTTATTTAGTAAAAGGAAGGTTCGGTGTGACGAATAGAAGACTAGTCAGGCGACTAGAACAAAGCAACGGCTGTTTAATGTTGCTCGAGAAAAATAGAAATTTATCGTCGATCAGCGATATCTATGCTCGGTTAATCGTTACGACGATGACGTTTACTTATTTCGCCTGTTCCGAGCTTTATCGTTTGTCGTCAGAGTTTTCATGATCACAAGTAGTCTCTGTACGTCCAGCAGGTGAGTCCAACATGTGTCGGCTAAAAAGCATCTGTTCTGGCGGTCTGGTGTTGCTCATTCTTGCGAAATGCCCCACCAATTTCATGCTGATATGTACATTATTTTTATTTTATTTCAGTTGCTTTTTACGCTTTTTATTTTTATCCGCTTAAAAATGACTTAAAAGCAGAAAAACTACGCGATCTTCTAACATTAATAGGGATTTTAATGTTAGATTTCAAAAATTTACTCTGTATTATGTAAAAAAACAAAAGAACTAATCTTTAAAATTTTTCGATAAATAGTGGACACTCCTTTAATCCTAACTTTCATTTTTACGCGTTTCCATGAAACAATCAGATCGTTGATTCCGTCGAAATACTATAAATAAATGAACTATTTTCAAAATTCCTCCCGCAGAAGGTTAATTAATAAACAAATTCCGGAATATGGATCGGTTCTTTCGTTTACCGAAAGGTTCAGTTTATTACTTATTAATTTTTATCGTTTTTCATTCAGTTCTGACGATGCTGTGTGAAATTAGCGGACTATTTCGATTAAATCTATATTACGATAAGGTATTCGAAGTATTTTTATTTTATTTAATTTTCAATTAAAAATATGTCTCGCCGAGGAAGCACCGCAAAAATACTTTCACATAAAAATTAAAAAATAATTGAATTGGATACGCTACTAGGAATTTTTAAACCGCGTTATGGAGAAAGAAAAGAACTGATCTTTAAAATTTTTCCGAACACCATTAATGGACATTCATTTGATTCTATTTCTAACTTTCAAATCTTATACGTTTCCACAAACAATCATGGCATCGATTATTCCAGAAATAAATGAAGACATTTTAAATATCCCTCTGCAGATGGCTAACAAACGAATTCCGAAATCTGTATCGGTTCTTTCGTTTACCGAAGGTTGAGTTTATTACTTATTAATTTTTATCGTTTTTCATTCAGTCCTGACGACACTGTAACCGCTGAAAAACTAGTCGACTGTTTTGGTTAAACGTGTATATATATATATATATATATATATATATATATATATATATATATATATATATATATATATTATAAGAAGTAATTTTATTTTATTTTATTTTAAATTACTTTTTTTCTTTATTGTTTGTAATGAGGCAAAATAACTTTTTATAACCCTTTCAACTTACGCCAAGTAAAATTATAAATTCGCCATTTACGTGTTTTCAGAAGATGTTTAGCCCTTTTAGTCCCAATGTTCATTATATGGTACATGAAATTTTATTGCTAACAAAATTAATTTCTGGTTGACTTTAAATGTCTCAATTTTAAAAATATTCATTTAAACGCATTGAAAATGATCTAAAGTTCATCTCTAAGCAGCAGTATTATATATAAAACACGTTGCATGAATTTTATTATTTTGTGTCGAAATTCCATTTGTGACTGAAAGGGTTAATCTCAGCTCAACTATTACACAGCCTAAGTACGAAACGCAGTTACAAAACCGACTATTACGTAGACGGTAATTTAGAATTAAGCACGATAGAGAAGATACTTTTCTCCGTAGTAATTTTTCCTTCATATTCAGAGTTCCACGTCCTAATACTTTTCTTGTATCGGCCGGATGTATTCGTTTCTGGGATCAAATAAAAACAGGCATGGTGTAAATTTCCCTTAGTAAAATGGTCGATAGTAATGACGATGATTAATAATATTGGACGGAGAAATTTAAAACATTTTTATTCAATTTTTTATTTTTAAGAATAATCAATCTTCTTTATAAAATTCATCAACGATAATCGATAATCGATAATCGATTATTTTTTTACCGGCTGATAATACTATACGATATGAATAAAACCGTGTTATAACGAATGTTTTAATTCTTTATATATATATATATATATATATATATATATATATATATATATATATATATATATATATATAATAGCAAATACTTAGTAAATTTAATTGATTTAATAAAATCCTTGTACGTATCTAACAACGGGAAAGTAAAAATTAATAACAGGTCAGAAAAATGAGTCGGTCGAGGATGCATGTTAAGTCCGATCCTTTTTAACAAATACAGTGAGTAGATACTAGGAAAAACAATGGAAGGATAAGAAGGTGGCGTGAAGGTCGCTGGAAAGGAAGTTAGTACCCTACAATATGCTGGCGATATTGTGACAATGGATAGTGTAAACAAAGAAGCAGGTTTATTAATCGATAGAGATAAAACTAAAGTAATGATCGTCGATGGTAAAAGCAAATCAGATAATCCGCTAAATTTAGGCTGCTTCCAAGTAATTGATACTTGAGGATCACTTATCGCAAAAAAGAGTAGTTCAATGGATGAAATTTAAAGCCGAATAATGACAGCAAAGGTTGTACTAACTCAATTAAGAATGATCTGGAAAAACCGTGACATAACGATGACCACCAAAATGTACCTAATGGTTAGTGTTCTCTGTACCCCTATATACATTTGAGTGCTGGAGTTTAGAAGAGACAGACGTTCGAAGAATAGATGCTTTCGAAAAGTATGTTAAATGGCGAATGCTGATAGTACCGTGCACAGCAATAAGGTCGAACGTGTCAGTACTGGAAGAAGTTAATCTGGATGCTCGATTAGGAGATGTCGTTAAAAAACTTATATCCACTACTTTTGGCCATATCATGCAACGGAACAACCTAGAAAAATGTATAATATTAGGTATGGTTGAAAGCCGCAGACGAAGAGGAAGACCACCATCGCAATATATGAACAATGTCAAAATGATAACTGGCGTCAATTCAGTACAGATGCGCCCAGGACAGGGATAGATGTCGATTAATTATACGGAACAGATACAAGAAATCATAATATCACGATGCTCGGACCGAGCCCACCACTATGATGAGATATATATAATGATGAACGTTATATTTATTGTACCTGTATAAACTAATTTATTAAAAAATATATATATTAATTAAGAATTTTTATATGATAATTATTCTTGAAAGCTTTAATTTTATTATAAAACGTGTGAGAAATAACGATGTGTATTTTACAAGAATATATGTGTTTGTGAATATGTGGAAAATCGAATAGATATCACGTAAATTTTATCAGAATAGTTACAAAGCACTTGAAAAATGGAGAGAATAAGCGCAAGCGGAAGGTTGCGCACTAATCTGTAAGAAAAAGCTAAGTTTGACTGATCATCGAACATAGATGTCAGTCTGATGATCGAAGAAAAATAAAGCAGCTGGTTAGGATCCGGAGAAAATTCATGAAAATTAATTAAAGCGCTAACGTTTACGGTAAATTACGTAAGAAGACGCTGAAAAGATAACGCAAATAATTCTAACGGAGAATCATACTTTGAGCGTATTACACTTTCTAGTCGATCGTTAAGATAATAATGTTTATTCCAATTTTCTCATTAAAATTATCATATTTCTTTATGTAAATATGTTGATGCCAATGTTTTAAATTTTTCGGTCATATTATCAGATGAAACGGCATAGAGAAACAAATTACTCGAGGAGGCAAGAGGACCAGAGGAAGATCACCAACACGTTAACATGAATTCTATCAAACGGATAGCAAAATTACGGTTAACGAGGATTACTCATATGAGGTTGAGGATCTGTAGACGTGGAAAAAATTAAAAACCAATTTTCTCACTACATGTGACAGTCACGACATCTGAAATTAGATACACGACTATTATTATTATCATTATTACATTTTAACAAGTACGCAGATATAAAAAGATAAAACTAATGTTAAATAATGTATCGTTTAAATTAAATAATTCAGCATTAAATCTATTAAAAACGAATCAATTTATAGGAGTTTCTTGAAAAATACGACCAAATATATCCGATAGCCTTGCGGTAGCCCTTTTTAATGGTATAGAGATACCTTTCGTTCGTTCTATAATAGCCCCTTCATCGATTTCAGATGACAAAGGGCATGACCGTTGTACGTATAACGATGGCTACTAGGAGATATAAACGAAGCCCGGGTTTGTCGTGGACGAGACGAGGGAAAAATAAGTTGTCCGGTATTATAATATTAATGAAATCTATTTTCCGGACATGGTTGAAAACCTACGACCGGAACGAACAGAGCAATAGGCGAACCGCGCTAGTGCCCGAAACACAGCAGCGTAGAAAAGTATCCGCCTGTGGTAATAACGATTTTTGAACGTACGAGATAGTGCGAATGATTAACAACACCAATAATAACGGGTCTTTCATAAATTATAGCCTTCTTTAACTTTTGAGAGTCGAGAAAAAGGTTATATCCCGTTCAGTTCCTGAACGCGGTAGTAGGAGTGTAAAAAAACACGGCACTTGGGAGGAGCGGAGGGTACTATGGAATATGACGTGTTTTTCAAAAAGAACCTCTGAAATATATATATATAACATGTTGTAGTATGTGTTATAACAGCGTTATTATTATTATCATCATCATTATTATCATCGCTATTTTTATCGTTAATATTGCATGTACTGCTAATGTCACCACCGGACCTTATTCAAAGTCGTATATCCGGAAAGCTTGGCAATAAACCTAGTACGTACACTTTCGAAAACTTGAAAACTTGACCGTCGTATATGTTGCAGCTGGTTCAAAACAATTCGTCAGACATCAATGATGTTGAAACAGTGTTGACGTGGACTCTTAGGCTAAAGGTAGGAAAGGAACTTTTTCGAATTAATCGGCGGACCGAAAAAAGTAGTCGTTCGCTTAAATGAACGTTGAATATGTAAAATCAACCAACTGGCAACTCGGGGTAGAAGATGAGTCACGTACAAATTAACGAAGTCGAAATGAAAAACTTTAGAACGACGAAAGTTTCCGACGATGCAAAATTTTCAGCGAGAACGGCTGTGAAAATTCATTTTGAACCGTTATTATCCTAAGATGATTAAACGATTACTTTTTCCACCTCCGTTTTGAGTAGAAAAGTTTTAACCGAAAACGCGCTGTTAAAAAGTTCTGAAACCCGGGGAACAACCGGTGGAGGCGGTTGCATCGTATAGTCTAATTTCTCTACAACCGTTATTGTTCGAGCAGGTTCATGCGGCTTGGGGTAATGCATTTTCCTGTTAGGAACTGCCTACTAAAAGTCTGAATAAATTCTATGAGACTGTCTCTTCCTCGGCGGGTTTAGGTGGCCGTAAAGGAATTACATCGTTATCTCCTCAGTAACATATGCTCTGTGATTAGTATACTTATTCAAAGGCTAAAGGAGTAAACCCTGACAGAAAATCCTCCGCTGGAAGGCAATGGAAAACTACCGGTTCTCGAACAACTATGAAACCTAAAATTATACGATGGTATTACGCCAGGAGATCGGCGCTATTCGGATTCCGGACCTAATGTTAAATCAGTGACCGGCAACACAGATGTGGGAAACTAGACATATCGCGGAAAATATGCTACTGGAATTAAAATGTAAAAACGTATACGTGTTTAAAGTTTACAGTAATTATAGACCTAATGCCGCAAACACGATAATAGCTAAAATAATGGAAAAATATGTCGCGCAATAATTAGCTAAGTACTTAGAAGAAAATAGAGTGCTAGTGACATTCATAGATCTCACAAAAGGATTCGATACGGTCATTCATGATAAGCTGCTAGGAACGATTGAAGAAATCGGTATAAAAGGTAGTGTCAAAGCATGGTTTGAAAGTTATCTAAAGGACAAGACAACGGTAGTTAGCATAAATAATATACGAGGTGAATATATACCAATGAATATGGGAATTCCGCAAGGTAGTAATCTAGCTTATTATGTACACAAACGGTCTACAAAAGAAGTTTTGCGAACGATATTGCTATAATGACAGTTCAAAGGAAAACTGAAGTGGCAGAAAAGTATATGAATACGGATTTATTAGAAGTAAGCGACAGTTAATACAACAAAAACGAAATGTATGCTGATGAAATTGATGAGCGATAATGATCTGTATAAGCCAAAAATTAAAATGTACACTAACAAGTGCGCATATTATTGGTCGGAGAAACATAGATGTTCAAATTTGGGTTGTAACATAATGGAACTGGTAAGTGAATACAAATATCTAGGTGTAACAATAGATAGACACTTGAGGTGGAACTTACAAATACAAAAAGTGGAAAATAAATTGAAATCAATAATACCAACACTATATATACATTAAGAAATTATGTAGGTCAGGAAACAATCAGAATGGTATACTTCGCGTTAGTCGAATCCAGATTGAGATATAGCAAAGAAGCATCATGGGGATCGGCGTCTAAATATTACACGTGAAAAATTAATCGATTGCAAAGAAAAAGTTTAAACCTAATAAACGAGTATAAATGTATAAATCAGAATCTGTTACGTCATCATAATGTATTAAACATAGCAGGACTGTATTTGTTGACCAAAGTTTGACATTATTTCGTAAAAAATAAAAGTATCGGTTTAAACGATGCAAATAAAATATAAACTAAGGAAAAGAAACAGATATATATGTTTGGTAGCACGGTCAAGGTTTGGTGAACAAACTAATAAATACATGATGACGAAATTGCTAAACAATATACCGGAAGAAATAGTGAAAGAAAAAAAGATTGGGAAACTAAAACAGCAGTTAAAAGAGTGGTTACAAGATGTGGATAATATAAACAGTGTTAGAAAAACGAAGATCATTGAAAAATATAAATAGAGTAGAATATTTAGCAGTACAAAGGACAGTGAAGAAGAACATTCAAGAAGAAAAAGAGAAATTACTTAAAGAAAAACGCGTTGAAATTGAAAAACTACAAGAAAAGCATGATGATTTTAAATTACATAAACTATTAAAAGAAGTTGCTGGTGTATATAGGCAAAGAAAACCAATAATGTTAAAAAAACAATGAAAGGCAACTATTAATGAAAAGTGACGATATTAAAAAAGCATGGCATGATCACATTCGATTAGTATTTGGGGACGACAAAGATGGTCTATATGCGGAATACAATGAACAGAACGTTGAGAATGTTTCATATATATTAGAAGATGAAGTAGCCCAGGCAATAAAATGTGCAAAAATACGTAAAGCACCAGGCCCAGATAATGTTGTAGCGGAGATATATAAACTGTTTGATGATAGAAGCATTAAGATACTAACTCAATTGTTTAATACGATATATAAGACAGGAGATATTCCAAAAGAATGGCTAGTGTCAAATTTAGTTATGATTCCGAAGACCAGTAGACCATCGTCGTGTAACGATTATAGACCTATAAGTCTAATTAGTAATACATTGAAGATACTACTACGAGTAATACGAGCTAGAATACGGCAAAAATGTGAAGCAAATATAAGTAAATAATAACTTGGTTTTCGATGTGGACTGGGAACCAGAGATACATTATTCTGCTTGAATATATTAATTCAAAAGTTAAAAGAATTTCAACGAGCAATATTTATGTGTTTTATAGACTTTGATAAAGCCTTCGACAAAGTACGGCATGTCGAATTAATTAATATATTACAAGGATTGCACACTGCTGATAGAAGATTAATAAAGAACTTATATTTGCAACAGATGACAACAGTAATACTAAATAACGGCGAAACGACGGATAAAATCAAAATTGAGCGCGGTGTGAGACAGGGCTGTATTTTGTCGCCGACATTATTTAATGTATACGCGGATATCATATTCAGAGAAGCGTTAACAAACAGATCTGAAGGTGTCAAAATTGGAGGTGATCACATTAATAATACAAGGTACGCAGATGACGCGGTAATATTAGCAGAAAATGCGAAAGATTTTGGAATATTGTTGAAATTATTAGAAAGAACCGGTGATAAATATGGTATTACAATTAATACTAATAAAACTAAAGTAATGGTGACGGTAGATCAAAGTAAACCAAAGATAATACTAAGTAATGTGGAATTAAAAGTAGTGAACAAGTACACTCGGTGCATGGCTAAACAAAGCCGGGGATTCAAATGAAGAAATTAAATGCAGCTTAGGACAGGCAAGAGTAACATTTATAAAAATGAAAAAAACATTAACATCGCATGGAATATCTCTTGAAGTAAGACTCAGAGTTTTAAAATGATACGTACGGTCAGTGTTGCCGTATGGCTGCGAAACATGGACGCTGACGGCTAAAATAATCAAAACTATAGAAGCCTTCGAAATGTGGTGTTACATCATATCGTGGACAGCAGAGAAGAATAATAATGAAGTATTGGACATATTGAAAAAGAATAAAGAATTGTTAAACACGATCAAACGAAGGAAAACAGCATACCTTGGACACATATTAAGAGGTCCGAAATATGTACTGCCGCAGACCATAATCATGGGAAAAGTAGCAGGAAAAAGAAAAGTAGGCAGAAGAACGATTGCTCGGCTGGATAATATCCAAAAATGGTCGTCGATGAAGGTATATTGTTTCACAAGGCCAGAGACCGAAAATTATATCAAGAAATTGTCGCCATAGTTGCTACCAACGACTGAGAACAGTCAATTGGAGAAAAGAAGAAGAAATAAGAAACAAAAAATTGTAAGTGTAACTATGTAAAGGAAAGTAAAATAAAAAACAATTTATAATGAATTCGAAGTGGTGCGACAAGTGATAGCAATGAATTTGATATAACGTCTGCTATTACTAACGAGGTAATGACAATATGGTAAATAAAAATAGTTACTGTAAGAGTGTAAATTGGGAATGTGCGAGTACTATAACTGTATTTATGTGGGCATGTGGGAGTGCGTATGTAAATTTTATAAATTTAAAATTAAACGATATATGTATGTAATAATAGTTTAGATGTACATATTGTAAAATGGTGTAGATCCGTCGACAAGCTTGGCGGAACATATATGATCTAAGTACAAAATGGGGTATATGAGTGTGTGTGATTAAGTTTACTTATTGTATTTTTATTTTATAATAAATATGCGCTTTTGAAAAAAAAACATTGAACTTGGAAAGAGCGTGGCTTAAATGAAGCTTGGAAAACTGACTATTGTTGAACGGGAAACTTTCGAATTTACCATTGTTGGGATATCGGAAACACGTCGGAAAAGTAGTGGATACTTCTCGAGCAGAAACAACAATGTAGTATTCTGGACATGAAACACACCATAATAAAATGAGGTAATATGTAATACAGATCGTAATTAATTGTAGATGAAGCAGTCAATGATCGGATAATAACTATAAACATGAGAACAAGTCCAATTAATATAAATATCGTACAAGTCTATGCTCCAAACAATGAAACAAACCAAGAAATTGTGAATAATTGGCATGCGGCGATTGATGAAATAATGACTAAAATACCGTCAACGGAAATAACTGTAGTACTCGGAGACGTAGGAATGCGAAACGTAGTAGGGAATCTATGGTGTTGGGACAAGGAACGACAGAGATGAACAACTTATAAACTTTCGCGCTGGTACGAGAATGTTCACCTGTAACACCCGTTTTAAACATCACAAAAGACAATTATATACATGGCGCTCTTCAGGTGAATGAGGAATGAAATCGATTATATTTTAGCAATACAAGATGGAGATTATCAATTAAAAATGCAAAGACGTATCCTGGGAAAGATTAGCGATCAGCAGCTGTTGACTGCAGAATTAAATATTAGATTATGAAAAGTTAAAATACAATAAAATACTAACAAATGGTATCTAATAAATGATGCTAATTACAAAAGTTTGACGTAAAGTACAAAATCATACCGAAATCAACACATCTACAGGAAGCCGTCAATACTATTTGGGAACGCATAAACAATGAATTTGAAAAGGTAAGTGAAAAATCTCACGAACATGATGTTCTGTACAAGAAAACTATGGATTGCAGAAGAAACATGGGCGGACGATAAACAACCGCAAAGAAATAAAAAACAAAGGAATAAACTGATAAGAAATAACACAAAAATACGGTAACGTTATGAAATAAATTAAACAATAAATAACCGAATGATATATATAGAGACATTGAACAGAATAATAACAAGAAAGAAGTAAAATACATGTTCACAAGATTAAACTGACGACAATACACTACTTACGAATTAAGAAATAAAATGGGAAAACACGCGGATAAGATGAAATAAGATCTAGATGGCGGGAGTACTGCGAAGTGCCATATGAAAGAACGTGATAAGGATAAAGAGACAAGCAAAGTCTATACTGTAGCAACTGACATAGAAAACCCACAATACTTAAGGATGAAGTGTGCATCGCTTTACAGAACTTAAAACCATTCAAGGCTGGAGGAGAGTATAAAATTGTTGCAAAGATGTTTAAATACCTGGATGACACAATGACTGAAATTTTATATAGAATATGCCAGAAAAATATACGTCCCAATCTACAAAAAAAAAGGATCACGAGAAATGTGCCAAAATTATGATGATCGCTTTAATGTCACGTGCTAGTAAGGTAATGTTGCAAATTATCTATGGGAGGTTTGAGCCGGTTTCATGCCAGTAAGAAATACAAGAGAACAGATTCTTGACATATTGTGGCAAATAATAGAAAATTGTCGGTAATTTAATATTAGAGCTTACATATGCTTCATAGACTATAAAAAAGCATTTGATTGCGTGCAGCGAAACAAATGATGACAAGTACTCGATGAAATTGGTGGTCCAATGGAACTAATTACATCCTTATGTAACAACACGAGCGGGGTGGTGAAGATTAACAATAAACAGTCTAAAAAATTCCTACCTGAAAAAGGAGTAACACAAGGATGTATACTCAGTCCACCTTGTTCAACATATACAGCGATTGGATTATTAAAGAAACAATAGCTGGATGGGAAGATGGAATAAAAATAGGAGAAAACGTATCAATAATTTACGATACGCTAACGACATTGCCACATATTTACCTGGCCGAGCGAAAATCTGAAAGATTTGCTTCAGAGAGTGGAAACTGTCAGTAAAACAGCAGGTCTAATAACAAAAACAGCTAAAACCAATAAACCTGATCACCTACAACATGTAGAGACAACATTGAAGTAGTTGATAAGTTCGTGTATCTGGGATCGATAATTACAAGAGATGGAAGCTGGACGGAGAAAATTAAAAGACGAATAGGAGTCGCTAAGCTCGCACTAGTTCAACTTAGAAAAATCTGGAAGAGTCACGATATTACGACAAATACCAAAACACGCATTATAAACACACTGGTCTTCTTTGTCTTTCTGTACGCGCATCGGAATACTGGACGTTAAAATTATAAAATTAATATATGTCCGACGAATAAATGCGTTTGAAACGTTTTGCTGGAGAAGGATGCTCAGACTTTCATAGACTTAAAAATGAACAAACGTCCGAATCCTGAATGAATTCCTTCCGGAAATAGTCTACGTGATATAGCGATGAGACGAATAGGCTACATATTTTGCCCATATTATACAGCCAGATAGCTTTGAAAAAATGTGATTAAATAAATAATAAACGTCGCTTCAGTGGGCTACTCAATACGCGATGAACAGAAACGCATATCCAAAGTCAGGCAAAGTTCACGATTTCACGAGGATCGAGCCTAATGTTAAAATAACTTATTTTCTGGAAAATTAATGCACTCTTACAGACAGTATTATCAACAGTGAGTGCGTATAAAATTGAATATATATATATATATATATATATATATATATATATATATATATATATATAAATACTGCGATAGCATAACTGATAAAGTGTTTTCGACTGTCAACTCGACGGTCGAGGGTTCGAAAATAAATCGCGACATAAAAAGTTTTTAAACTCTGAATTATCACGGAGAATACAGTGGCACCTCACTCTGTGTAAAATCACACACTCGCGTATCTGGGTTGCGTATAACCCGAATACTGGCCTATTTTGTGTGTAAAAATAAACGTACAATAGTAAAGACGTTCGGCAACAAAGAGCACGAGGATGATGATGATTATATATAATATACACAGAATTATACACGTGAAATAAGTTTTTGTTTTTCTATATGTTTCAGATGGAGGGGCTGGTTCAAGAAATGCAAGCAGCTGGCACTGGTATTTCAATTCGTAATCAAAAACAATTTCTTACATCCATACCTTACGCATTCACAGGTAACAGCGGTTCGATTTTTTTTAAACCGGCTACATTTCACGCATGAGTTTTATCAATACATGTGTAAACTATGTAGAAATAAATCCCAAAATGTCTACTCACGTTTCATTCATTTAGAGAAACTCACCTAACGAATATTAATGGATAATGTAAAGTTCTTCCAATGAAAAACGAATTAAAATACATCTAGAGGTCTCTCACAAAATAAAAAAAATCAGAAAACTTAAAATATCAAAGTGAAGCGACTTTACCGGCTAGGTTGATATCGTTCCAAATTATCGCTACAAAATCTACTATATAAAAATATATCCCAATAGATACGAACCTACGCAGTATGATTAGAGCTACGATTAGAGATTTAGCCGGTTAAAAATTAGCGATAATAAAGAAGTCAATAATAATCTAAATACGTCAAATAAAACATTATTCTCAAAAATCGGAAATATTAAATCACATAAACATTTTGAATCGTTCATTGGTCACGATAGAAATATAAGGAAATAAAAAATGAATGTTTTTCTTTTCTTATTTATTACTGCAAGCTGACCAACAAGATCATGTAGCAGTATTTGGGAGGAGGACAGCATAACAGGAAGGGTATAGTAGCCACTGGTACAAACCCGGCAACCAGGACCACAGATTAAGTCTAGGGATTTTCTACGTCTTAAGCGTCTTGTGTATCCAACAGTTCTAATGCAAGAGTATTCGAATGATTTTTCAGCCTCACAGCATGGCTCTGTGCATATTGCTTAATGAACTCGCACACATGAGGAATGTTCAAATCATGGTGAATGATCTGGTTTGCTACATACCAAGACGCATTTGTTATCAGCCGAAGGATTTTATTCTGAGCAGTCTGAATGGTTTTTATGTTTGTCGGCTTTGCGGCAACCCCACAGCTGCACCCCGTATCTCTAGACAGACCTTAAAATCGTAGTATAAATAAGACGTTTGTTTGTCAATAGTACGCTATTTCTGCGCATTAACCAAAATATTTTTTTGATACGTACCATTTGGATATGATTTCGATATGTTAGTCGGCTTGAACATCGGTCCACGATAATAGTCCGACATTTATTTATTTTTATTTTATTTATTACATTGCAATAATTGGTTAGGGCCGGCATTTAGATAACGAAATAAGATATTTGAAAGATTGATTAGATGGGATATAGTAAACGTACAGAAATGTAAAAATGCATATATTTGACGATGAATTTAAAAGAGTTATAATAAAATTGAATAAATATAACGGAACAAATACCCTCTCCAAAGTTCTAATGACGCAAATTTTGATAAATAATAAACATACGATATATAAAAAAATAGTCGAACGAAAAAACCGTGTCGCAAAAGAAAAACAATATAATTTTAAGTATTTAAAAAATAAAAATAAAAAAATACAAGTTTAATTATAAAGTTGCCTGGAATTGTAATTTCCTACCGCTGCAAGTAAATTATTTTCTAATCTAGCATTATATGATCAGATTTGTTTACTTATATTTTTTTTATTTATTTATGAACAAGTTAAACTAAGTTTAATATACCAGCTAATAATTTTTTTTTTAAATTTTTCCTATTGTTATTTTACTGTTATTTTCTTTATTATTTCTTTATATATATAAAGTCATTTGGTTGTATTTAACTGCTAAGGTAACTTTAAGGATACATATGTGTATGATATAAATTCTTCGTGATTTATAAAATGTCGTATTGAAATAAATATAAATATATATATAATACAACTGATGGAAATTTTTTTTTTTTGGTAGTTCGAAGATATAGTATTTTACACACGGTATAAAGAACACTGTGCATATCTAAAATTTTAGTGTATATGGGGGACATTAAGATCTAAGATATCGATTTTAGACTAACTGCAATCTATTAAAACCGGCATTTCAAATTGAAGACCAAACTCGGCAAGAATATGTTAAAATATGCGCCTAATGATTGACTTGTATATGAATAGTTTATTATCGATATTATTTAAAAATAAACGTACATTAAATGGAGAAAGGTGAATAGATTAAGAAACGTGATTAGTCAGACCAAAATAAATCGATAAATAGAATATCTCGACAGGAATGAATAGGATAAGAAATGAATAGGTGAATGAAATAAAGAAACAGATAAAAGAGAAAGGCAGATAAAAATCACCTCGGAAAAAAAAATGTAATTAAAATAATAAATAAATATAACGAAGAATAATTATTAAAACATTTATAGTTGAATAAAAATATTTCACAGGTTACGACGTCATAGAATGGTTGATGGCGCGACTGGATCTCGATGATCCGGGTAAGTTAAATTTGAATATTATCGTTCAGTCGTTAAATATAATTTTTCTCTGTATGAATTTTTTCAGATTTCGTTATTCAGTCAGCCGACTCTATTCCATTTAAATTACCACAGCCCCTGATTGAACTAATTAAATCGTACTTAAATAATAAATTCTTCTACCCCCGTATCTCTACGAACTCCCACGTTAAAACCCATTGGGATTCCTCAAGGCAGTGCTTTATGGGGGCCATACCTATTCCTAATATTGTTAAACATACCATGCGTAATCGTTTACAGATGGCTGCTGAGATCTTTTACAAATATATTACAAACGTCTTCAATCTGACATTTAAAACGCATAAGACCGAAACTATACTATTTACAAGGATATTTTCGAAATCCGTACCTAATGTTGTTCTTAATGATGCACGTATGGTCCTCAGACTCGCGACTAACCTTCACCAGTCACGTAAACCGAAAAGCATCCGGATGCTATCTATATATTTCATCGTTAATACTGTCAACAAAAAGTTGATTTACAATTACCGAGGTTATCATACGCACGTGTCCAGTTTGAGTTTCAATCTACGACGGTATTTACACAACGTTACAAGTGGTACAAAACTTGTGTTGCAGAATTGTATCGAATGCTCTTTAGGTACAAAAAAAAAAAAAAACATATGCGTAAAGCATTAAATCTTCATTGTTTAACAAAGTTTCAGCCAAATTTTATTATAAATTTCACGGTAACAATTTAATGAACATAATCGGTGACTAGTATATAACTAGCCTACGCATTCGTAATATTACAAACATGGCCGTCTTAAATATCGTTTAATTTGTTATCGTATTCTTATTTAATTAAATTAATAGTTTCACGTCCTATTTTCGTTATTTAGTACTCTACTATCGTTAGTGAGATTTTATGACTTACTTTTGTTCTATGGTGCAAGTTTTTTCGGTATAATTTAATATTTATTTTATAATTACGTTAAAAATTTATAACTCAATTACTTAGAGACTTTATCGATATTAAGCTACGATTTATGTACGAAATACTTAATAAATAAATGTTTCATCTTCTTTTTCAACATACAACATGAATATGCAATGTGTAGCGGATATCGAGAAAAAATGAAAAAATACACGTCTAACGTTTATAACGTCGTACGATTTCTATTTTATTGGATTCGAGTCGTATACAAGATAGGCAACTTTGGAAGCGTTTCGTGAAAGCCTACACCCAGCAGTGGGTTGAGATAGGCGTAATTGTAATAACGCTTTTATTTAAGAAACATTCGAGAAGAAAAATCATCTCAGCTGCTGTCTACCTCCATACAGTCGGTATCTGATCAAAAACGGAAAATACAGCGTAAAGAACCCGGTTGTTATAAAATCTTACTTAGAAGACTGGAAGTTACCCGCGGCTTCGCCTGTGTAATTATTTTTTTTTAACACGTCCTTTTTACAAAAAGAAAAATAATTAGTCGCGAAATATATGCGTTCTATGGGTCACCCTATATAAGTTTAAAAAAAAAATAATTATATTATTATCCGAGTTACTTTACTTTACTGTAACTTTCTTACGTTATTTCTTCGTTTATATCGTTTAATTTTATTCGTTTATCTATTTAATCTACTTTAAATAATTACGAGATGATTATTTTTCATTCACAGCGTCCATATATATCCTATAATTCCTTGATTATACTCATCGTATAAGCTTGCGAACTTAAGCGAAGTTCGCATTCGCGTAATCTAAATTTGGCCACGTGTTTGTTCTATACAGTTTCATCGAGGAGAAATGAACTGAAAGGAATTATGATAATTATTATTATTAATATTATTACTATTATTATTATTATTGTGAATTGCAAAAATGTATAAAATACTAGGCTGTTACTCGTTTTGCTTTAATTTGTCAGTGGAAGCGACCAGTATTGCCAACCAGTTATGTCATTACGGATATTTTTTTCCTGTAAGTGAGTCGAAAAATTTAATCGTGAAGGATGACGGTAGTCTTTATCGTTTTCAGGTAATAAATACGTGAATTATTCTATCAGACTAATTTATATTATATATATATCTATTATATATATATATATATATTATATATTATATATATATATATATATATATATATATATATATATATATATATATATATACTAAAGTATTATGTATGCAATTCTGTCTGTAACGCCTACATACTTAACTACATTATTATGCCATTGCTTATTTATTAAAAATCCTACTCCGTTTTGATAATATTCGGAATCCCCTTTAGAATAATATAGCCTGTGACTTTAGCTTTATAACACTTTCCCCTTTTCTGCGCACTTCGCTTAAGCCGATTATGTCCCATTTTATTTTATTCAATTCTTCTTCTAACTCCAAAAGTTTCATTATATATGAAACTTTTGGAGTTAGAAGAAGAATTGAATAAAATAAAATGGGACATAATCGGCTTAAGCGAAGTGCGCAGAAAAGGCGAAAGTGTTATAAATATATATATATATATATATATATATATATATATATATATATATATATATATATATATATATATATATATATATATATAGGTATATAGATAATCATAATTACACAGATATTATGCATATATTATAGTATTTGTATTATGTAATACGTCTTTAAACAATCACTTTGGTAACAGTTTAGTAAGTGTATGTAGAACCGTGTATCGTTCGCGTTAAAAATAATCCGATCTTCACCGCATCCTATCAAATTAAAACCTGAGCATACTGATCTTTTGTACATGTATACATATATATATATATATATATATATATATATATATATATATATAATATATATTATATACATCACTATATCGGTTGTATAAACAATTGGAACAAATATACACAGCGGAAACACAACAGAAAGGGAAAACCTATATATTAGTAAAACATGTTGTCGATAAGAATTCATGATATGCGCGGACAAGAATACACATACAAAACGATATGCAGATTACATTTTGGACATCATCGAACGCCATCTCAACTATTGTGATTTAGGAATTATCGATAGCTTGACTTGCGACTATTGTGACCTAGAAGCATCAATATAGATCATATTATAATTAATAATTTTACAATATCTGAAATAACATACCGAACACTGGTGTCTACATATATACTAATAGAATAAATTTTAATTGTAAAACGGCTAAAGCACCGCTAACTTAATTGGATGGACTCTGTTCAGTTCGTTGTTCTTAATTTACTTGACATACCCCATCGTATTTTGTCCACGGCTATGCATAAATTTTTACATCGCTAGATAATTTGGTCTTTTGCAAATTCATATTCAGTTCTACTTTTTTTTTCTATCGATGAATCGTTTAATTCGAGTAGCCTCGTCTGTATGTTTTCGATATTTCTACCGAACGATATAACGTAGTCTGAAAATCTTAAATAAGAGAGAAATTCTAATTGTACTTTGAATTCCAAATTTCCTATCGAAATGTGCTATAAATATTTTCATCGATATAGTATCGCTCAGTCGAACGCCACCCGTTGGAGCAAAAACCGTTCGATAATGTACAACGACCGTATTTTCATAGTAGCCGATTTGTACAAACTTTCAATATAGCGATAAGTAACACTTGTAAAAAGCTCTTAGTGTTGCCTACGTTATAACTGCCTGTCCAATCGATGTCAGCTAAACCAAATCGAACCTGCATAAAATATAACTAAAAGCCCGAAAAAGCGTACTCGTGATGGTCGCGTCAAAAAGAAAATAGAAAAAGTTCTCGGAATAACGTAGAATAGAATAAATTTAAATTATGAACGATTAGAAACAAATTATTATGAAAACATACAAATATTGATCACTTGCGGTTATGTTAAAGAAGTTACATTATAGTTAAGATCGCAGTATGGCGCGCTTAAAAATGATCGCGAAGTACAAACGATAGAAAAAAACTTTATTTTTCAGATGGCGAGCATTTTATTCTACAGCGTATTGATAATAAAATATCGATAATTAGTCATATTAAATCGATAATTATTTACTCGTTTCATTTTTAAA
The DNA here is from genome assembly GCA_032883995.1 of Coronaproctus castanopsis. Taxonomy (NCBI): domain Eukaryota; kingdom Metazoa; phylum Arthropoda; class Insecta; order Hemiptera; family Monophlebidae; genus Coronaproctus; species Coronaproctus castanopsis. The sequence continues at coordinate 224,831,849 of CM065053.1, forward strand.
GGCGCCTTACTTTTGGCCGTGTCAACATCGAAATCCGGATAACGTGGAATACGCGATTTATTTGGTAAAACGAAGTTTACGGAATAAACAACGTCACGGCTTAGAAGATCACGAACAGGTACATATACATATATATATACATACATATATATATATATATATATATATATATATATATATATATATATATATATATACATAAACATACATATATATATATACAAATTTATGTAGGTATGTTTAATTAGTAACTGTAGTTGCGCATTTTATTTTAATTGCCTAAATTTAACAAGGTTCTCATAATTTAATTATTTCTCGTATATACGCGTACCAGACATCGTAATACATTTCACACGTATTTAAGTGTAAGAATGAATCTGATCAGCGTGAAAAATAAAATATATTTTCAAATTTTCAAATAACGAAATCGATAATAAATGTGTATACGAACGCGGATTTAAAAAATATTATTCTACAGAACTTTCGATTGCGGATGTAATCGATAAAATCTGATGACAAGAAATTCGGCACTAGCCGAACAACTAAATTGCAAGCGGTGAAATTAATTATATAAATTTCGATAAATTATCCACACGCTGCATAATATAAATCGATGCTGCTCGGAGACGTTAGGCAAATTATCGAAGACATTTCTAAATATATATATATAACAAAAAAAAATTAACGAAAACAATACCGCTAATATACACCATCGGCATATCCAGCCGAAATATGGATTATAAATACGGTTTTGAGCGAAATATATATTGAGAAGAAATCATTAAAGAAACGAACGTTTATAAAACTATGGCTTTAAAATAAACGGATGTTCGATAGATCGAGTATTACTGGCGGGATCAGTTGGCTAAAAAGCAGGGGGAAATATGACGCATAAATTAACGTTGGGAAAACAAAGATGATCACAATTCACCAAGACGATTGATAACGTAAGTTAAAAATGAGAAAAGAAATGATGGAAACTGTGCTAGTATATTTAGGAAACAAGCCCTGGTCGAGATATAAAAGAAATTAGAAACCGTAATAGCCAAACAAGCGTTCAGAAAATCAGAAACCACGCTGAAAGACAAGAAAGTAAAAACGAATATAAAGATAAAAGTCAACCAGTATTATATCACATTCGTCCTGAAATGAAACGTGGACAAAAAACATGGAAAGTGTAAAAAGATTGAACTGTTTGAAATGTGTTTATATATATCTTGGACGGCAAAAGTGGCGAATTCAGGGGTTATTACAACGGACTAACGGTATGGAAACAATGAACGTCGTTCAAAATACCTCGCGCACAAAATAAGAGAACAAGAAATATTTACCAATGGAATACTGAGAATGAAAATGCGAGGGAAGAAAGGTCCGGAAATGATTAAGCTTTAAAAGCAAGAAAATTGACGAAATAATAAAATCAGCCACAGGAAATATAAAAAATGTTGATGTATGCCATCTTCTGACAAAAAAATAGTTTGGGACAAAGCAATTGTAAACCTTAGAAATAAAATGACATCGAACGCTTTTTCGTATACTTTACTGGTCGGTGTGTTGGAAGAACTGTATACATCGATAAAAACGAGCGGTCGATACTGGAAATCGGCAGAATGATATTACGATCTTCCGGTCATACCCGTGCCGATAAGATGGAAAAACTAATTAGCCGATAGCAAGTTAAACGACCGAATCCAGACCGGCAAATCGTTATTTAGACTGAATAACGAAACTCTAGATGGCAGAATTCACGAGAGAAATAGAGGATCGAGAGGGTAGTGGCTTATTTCATCATTGATAAATCATTTTTGACGGAATCGGACTACCATATAGAAACATACGGAGTAGAGAAATATTTTAAAAAAGATCTTAGAAAACAGACAAATGCATAGAGAAATTAGCTCGTAATAAACACAAATGACAAACTTTAGAAGGGATGTTAGAATAGTCAAATATTTTTTTTTTTATTTATTTTTTTTTTAATGGGGGTGCCTTTATAACTTACCCAACGTGATACTGTGGGGACTATCTACATCTTAATCAAGCATGCTGACTTCTCTAAAAACGTCGCTATATGGGGGAACAATTGTAGGTTATCCAGATGTAAAAGGGACGATACATTATACGGAGGTGTAATACTGGAAGAACGTAACAAGATAAGGTAAAGCTCCGAGCGCAACGGTGCTACAGCAGAACATTCAAAAAAGACATGATCGGGGCTGCAAACTACCTGTTCAGAATGGAGGGGACAGAACGACTTTCTCTAAGCTGCATACGGAAAAGACGGTCAGGCAACAAATGATGTCCAAATCGCAATCTGCTGATGAGTACAATTCCCTTACGACTAATCTTTTTAAAAAGATAGAACCGCGGGAGTTTAGGAAGAGACGATAGTAATAAGTGAGAGGTGATTGACTAATGCTCTTAGTGTACATTAGCTCCCATTGATCCCTATGCTCTAGCTGAATAAAGTGAATGATATCTTTGTGAGTTATTAAGGAGACCTCTACACCACTAGACGACGCGTCTTTAGCCAATGAGTCAACAAATTCGTTGTCTGGAATACCTCTATGACCCGGCACCGACAAGAAAGACACAGATATTCCCACACGTTCCAAATTATTAAGTTTTAGCAAAACTAAACCAATTAATGTATCTGACACGCTACGTTTATTGTCTACAGCCGTCACCACGCTTTTGGAATCGGTAATAATAACGTAATTTCCGCGAAAGATTTAAGTCCGGTAGAATTGACAAGGCTTGTAGTACTGCTACACATTCTGCAGTAAATACTGAACATTCTTGGCATAATTTGTACATGTTACTAATATTGAGAGCTGGAATGAACACTGCTGCTCCCGTTCCTCGAGTTGACTTGGATCCATCCGTGTAAACAAGGATGTGTAGTGGAAACATATACAGACTACAGTTTTCAGGGAAAAGGGATGAATTTTGTTTGTTGAAGAAGTACAAATATGGTACCATCAATAGAAAAGGAGCTTGCATGCACGTGAGACGTGCACGAAACTCCTCCAACCTTGTTATAACGGAACAGAGCAGGGGCATTTTTCTATTTGAAAAACGCCAGTTAGAATGGATATGAACATGTTAAACAAAGGGAAGCGATCATTATTCATTCTACTTATCAACAGTTTCAGGGCTAAATAACTCCGTCTAAGTTGTAAGGGTGGAACTTTGCACTCTGCCATTAGTGATGATACCGGAGTGCTTTTAACACCACCAATACACAGCCTAATGCATTCATTTTGCACACGATCCAACTTGCCTAACAATACTGTCGACGCAGTTCCATAGAACATGTAATCATATTCCAGTTTAGATCGGATTAGTGATTTGAAGAGTAGTAATAGAATAAAAGGGTCACCACCCCATCGTGTATTATGCAAAATACGTAAAATGTTAATAGCGCGATTGATAGTTGTTAATAGTTTATCAATATGTGGGCGCCATGTTAACCGAGAATCCGAATAATTCCTAAATAGCGAAATGATGATCAGAAAGGAATAGCGCCCCTTTCCGTTATAATGAAAAGGTCATTTGGGTCATATCGGCGATATGAAAAAACTACTGCTGCACACTTTTCAACACTAAGGTTTAACTTTAAGTCAGAAAGACAATGTTCTATTGTAGCAACATCAGCATTAATATTGGACATGGCAACAGAAAAGCTCGAATTTGATGTAAACACAGCGATATCATCTGCATAGAGTAAAATCCTAGAGCGCATGTGGAGCTGCAACAAATTCAAAATATAAAGATTAAAAAGGATCGGGCTTAGAGAAGACCTCTGGGGTAAACCTTTGTATACTGTACGTTGATAATTAACCAACCTTGTACTTAATGATATACAACGCTGCAGAAATAATCTACAAATAAAGTGGCAACAGTGGTCAGGAATACCTACGGATAATAACTTACACTGCAATGTAGGCAAATAGACACTACCATAAGCATCCGTTATATCTAGAAAAACAGTAATGTTAAAATGTTTTTCAATAAGACTATTGTATATATTGCCCAGCAGGTCACCCACGCAGTCCAAAGTGCTCGTATTACTGCGGAAGCCGTACATATTAGAAGGAAGGATTTGATTGTGTTCTAACCACCAATTAAGACGTAACGTTAAAACTGATTCACATATCTTCCTGAAACAAGAGGCCAAAGAAATAGGTCGAAATTTTCCATTTTTCTTAGGGATGGGAACAACAACAAATACCATCCAAGAATTGGGGATCAATTTGGACTGCCAAACTTTATTAAGAATGTCCACAAAGATTGTGAAAAAGTTATCCGGTAGTTTCTGTAGTACTTCGAAAGACAGGCCATCATGACCAGGTGCAGTCGATTTTTTGTTTCCTAAGACATAAGCAACTTTGCCAAATATTTCTGTGATGTCTTTAAACCAAATTTACAGACTAATGATGAAACTGACATTCTTGAATTTTTAAGTGTGCCATTGCAATTAAGTCCTCCGATTTCGCCAACGTCTCCCAGTGAAATCAAGTATATAATTGATAAATTTAACAAAAAAAAGAGTCCGGGATTTGATTTAATTACTAATAAACTGTTATCGGAACTACCCAGAAAAGGTATACTATTACTTACAAATATTTTTAATGCTGTTTTTCGACTTCAGTATTTTCCTTTGTCCTGGAAATTGGCGCAAATAGTGGTTGTACCAAAACCAGGTAAGGCACCCGACGAGGTTTCATCCTATAGACCCATTTCCTTACTTCCTATCCTTTCAAAACTCCTTGAAAAAGTAATATTGAAGCGGTTGAACCCCATTTTAGAATTGGAACATGTTGTTCCTCAGCACCAATTTGGTTTCAGAAAAAGACATGCGACCATTGAACAAGTACACCGAATTGTGCATACTATTCAAGAAAGCCTTGAAACTAAACAAGTATGCACGGGTGTGTTCTTGGATGTCAGGCAAGCCTTTGACAAGGTATGGCATCATGGTCTGCTGTATAAATTGAAAAAAATATTACCGCATCCTTTCTATTTCCTTCTAAAATCCTACCTTGAAGATCGCGCATGCCAGGTTAAAATACAAAATCAATTGTCTGATATCTATCCTGTATCTGCTGGCGTGCCTCAAGGAAGTGTCTTGGGTCCGGTGCTTTACTTAATTTATTCTGCTGATTTTCCAGTTGATAATAACGTGATAACAGCTACGTTTGCTGACGACACAGCGTTGTTAGCTGTTGGTAAAGACAATAGTGAAACTACTAATAAGCTTCAAAAAACCCTGTTAAATGTTGAAAACTGGCTGAGACGTTGGCGTATCAGGGTAAACGAAAGCAAGTGCACACAGGTTGATTTCACATTGCGAAATTTTATGTACCAACCATTAAAAATAAATGGGGTAATTATTAGCCAAGAAAAAGATGTCAAATATTTAGGCATGTATTTAGATAGTAAACTTACATGGCACAAGCATGTTAATCAAAAAAGAAAACAGTTAGATTTAAAACTGCATGGATTAAATTGGCTTCTTGGCAGGTACTCAAGTTTATCACTGGAAAATAAACTTCTGATCTATAAAATAGTCTTAAAGCCTATTTGGACATATGGTTTAATGTTGTGGGGTTGCGCAAAAGATGTACATGTAAATAGAATTCAGCGATTTCAGAACAAGGCCATAAGACTCATTGTTTCCCCACCTTGGTACGTATCGAACCATACATTGCATCGAGACTTAAACATCCCATATGTAAAAGATGATGTTAAACGTGCTGTTGATCGATATGTAAGTCGTTTGGAGACACACACAAATGTACTGGCGATCAGTCTACTTGACACTAGTCTAGATGTTCGCAGGTTAAAACGTAGACGACCGTTTGATCTAGCCTAATTTCTCAGTGGGGTCCATCATTGGATGCTAACCCCTAACATGTTACTTCGCGTTTCAGTCCAATTGCTGGATGGCTGCCTGGCCAGTTGTAATTAAAAATATATTTTAAAAAAAAAAAAAAAAAAAAAAAAAAAAAAAAAAAAAATAAGCAACTTCATTCTTAGTAAAGGGAGAATCTAAAAAGTGGTTAGAAGGCCTACTGAGAGGTTGTGTGACCTCTTCCAGTTCAGGTACATGAGAAGGGGTCATTGTTTCGATGAAGGAATACATAATTATCATCACTTAATTGATTAACCCGGCTATAGGTGGAACATCTGAAGGCTTTTGATAACCCCCACACCTTTGAAATTGGGGTTTGACGATTAAACTGTGTACAAAACTGTTGCCACGCTTTCCTTTTTGAGAGTTTAAATTCACGCTTGGCTAACGCATTAGCTTTCCTCCAATGTAGGTAATTTTCAGTAGTGCTATTACTTCTATATTGTAGAAAGGCTTTTCTTCTATCCCATGCAACACACGTTGACAGGAATCTGACCACCAAAGGTTTGAGTTGCATTTATATTTCTTATTAGATATATTATGATCTGTTTAAGCTATACCAGATATTTAATAAACGTTGTTATGTCAGCTCGGAAAATAAATTAATAATCTACAAAACTATAATCAGAACAATTATGCTTTATGCTTGTCCCATATGGTCATATACTAGCCGTTCTAACTTAGCGAAGTTACAACGGCTACAAAATATGTGCTGCAGAATAATTCTAAATCTTCCAGTCTATGTAAAGATTGAACACATTCATAAGGCATTGAACTTATCACATATACACGAGGTTGTCGAACAAAAAAACAAAATTCTTTTTTGATAGCTGTGCCTGCAGTCAGTACTCATTTATAAACGATATAGGGGATTACACACGTACAAGTTTGCAACTAAAATATAAGCGCTACAAACACAAAAGAATTAAACACACGCTATTACGATGTACAGCCGGGATTATCTTTTATTCAAAATTTATTTTTGTATATAATACATATAAAAATTATTGTTTATCCTACTAAAATAAATATCTATAAATTTATATATAGGTGTAGCTTTATGATCAGTATGCGGGTTTTGTTAGTGTTTTTTCCTGTATTTTTTACTTTAGTTAAATGAGCAACTGGGCGTACTTTTTAAACTAGTATACGTAGTAAGAACTGTGTTCGGAATGCGTTATATATTATTTATTTGTTTTTTTATAGCATATATTTATTTTTTTGTAAATACACTTTTTATGAATCAATCGATCAATCAATCAGTGGTGGTGTTGAGATAGAGAGAGCATCACTGATAGCTTTATAGAACATTTCAAACTAGATTCTCGGGTCAGTTTCACTGCATATGGTGAAATCAGTCATCTGAAGATGATCTGAGAACTGATTCCAGTTAGTACGTTTATAATTCCACTTAGGTGTTGAGGAGGGTCCTAGAACCTTGTGATGGTACGCGCCATTTATATTTATTTGGGTGAGTATGGGGCAATGGTCACCTCCTGCAGTGTCTGATATTTAAAAAATATTATTATAGCTAATTATTATTGCATTTTTACTTTTATAATGAAATTATATTCATTAAGTGCCTTCTCCGTATCGGAGTTAGGCGACTACTTACCTATACATATTTTGTTGTAAAGTATAAGTAGCGTAGATAGACACACACACACACCCGGGGATAACTGATTGTAATCGCTTTGTTATCACGACACAATGCAGCCCCGCGTGTGTTTTTATAGTATACTATATTGTTACTAGCGCGCATATTTATGCGTGATGGTTTGCCATTCCACGCGATAATATTATAATTATTTATATGCTTATTTTCCGATGATACTTTTTGAATCGCCGATCGTATTCGAATTCGGTACCTTCCGTATAGAAGTGTCAGTGCTCTAGCCACTAGGCTATCCCGAATTATTAGTCATATTAAATAAAAGTTATAGTACATTCATTTATTCATTCATTCGTTCATATATATATATAAGTATGTATTACTTTATTTCTATACCAAAAACTTTTTAAAGTTATCGATGTCACGATTTATCTGTCTGTTTATCTATGTATTCTGGCTACAGAGACACATACATATATATGTATAAAACTAATAATGATAATTAATAATCGTAATAATAATACTGGTGATAATAATAACGAAATAAATAAACGCGGTAATAATAATAATAATAATAATAAATTTCGTATTACAACTATAATTCGGACGTTCAATTATCGTTACACATTAATTCGGTATCCGGTATATTTTACTGATAAACCGATATGATTCTGCCGGTAATAATGATGATGATTTATCTTTCTTCCATGGTGTGATATTGAAAATTAAAAATATTAAAGTACGGCACGCGTTTTTGTGTAAATTCGAATAATTTTCCCAAAATAAAAAGGAAAAAATTAGTGCGTTTATTTTTTTTTAAATTTATTTAATAATCCGTCGAATTAAAGTCGTCGATATTTTAGTATTATAATAATCGGTAACAGTTGCCGATATTAATATTACTGATTTTTTTTTTCTTTAATGCAAATTTTGGAACTGACGAGAAATTTATTTCGTCCGGTTGATGAACGCTATTTTATTACAGGAAGCGTTGAATAGTTTAAAAAGAAGTTTAGCCAATAAATGGGATTTCATCGCTGTACAAGCCGAAGAACAAGTAAACTTATAAAAAACGTTACTTTATAAATAATTTTCTATATTATTTTACTATACACACACACAAATTTACATATATAATCTGATTATGTTGGTCTACTGCTGAATGAAAGGATAATTCCTGCGTGCAACCCGGTTGTCGGCCTTGTTCAGCAACTTGATGCCCCAACTGTTTTACGTATATGGTCTTTCAACAGTTTGTGCTACCAATACTTTTTGGCTCTACTCTATGTCAAATTGATATATGTACTGCTCTCAGCTGTCCCACTCGTACCGCAACATATCTATTACTTTCGTGTGTTGTCTGATTTTTGATCGCTTAGTTCGAGACCAAAACATCAACTATTCTTGTGCACGCAGTGCCGTAATCTAAGTATGGTCTCGGTAAGAATCCACGTTCCCGCGCCATGCGTTACTATCGCGACAACTTATATCGGTTGTTACGGTAATAGCGATCTGCTTGTTCCTTTAGTTTTGTCGAGTAGATGTCGTGTATAAAAAAATATGTGTATTTTTTTATATATAGCATCAAGCAGTTGATTTTTGTGAGAAATAAAAAATAGCTAAAAAATCAAAAAGTTAACCTAAAAACTAAAAACTTAAATTTTAATATTTTTTTTTTAAAACAAAAATATCTAAAAACAAACCAAAATCTTCATTTTTTATATAAAAACTAATTTTTTTTTTAAATCATCGAACAAAAATAAAAAAAAATCAACCACAATGTTAATTTTTTAATAAAAATAAAATTTTAATGTGAAGAAATTCAGTAGTTTCTCTCTTTTTATATATTATGCGTACGTTAAAAATTTCTATTTTGGTTCATGTACTTTTTCGATGTATACGCAGGTAAAATTAGCCAAAGAAAGGAAAAAATTGGATAAAATAGTAGCCGACAGTCAAGAAAAAGCTTATTGGAGGATACATAGGCCGCCACCGGGTTATGCCAGTAGTTTGGATTTATTACCACCGAGAGGAGGTAGTTGCGTCAGTTTACGAAAGCGTCGATCCTCTGCTGAATTAAGGAAGGACGTAAGTATTACCGGTTTATATATATATTTCGGTGGAAAATTCTGATTTTGTTTGAAGTTGTTATGACAGTCGTATTGTATCTTCGAAATTATTAGTAATTATAATTGTCGATTACTACCCCATGATATATAAATCCAACGGGCATAGCGCGTTGAGTACGGCGGCTTTCGGTCTAATCGCCGAAGTTAAGCAACGTGTTATATATCTCCCAATTTACCTGGCCCGCACGGGAGATTAGGCTATTTTCTCCCCAATTTATTGATTGGGGGACCTACGTCCAAAAAAAAAAATCATATATCTTAATTACGTAATGTATTTTTTTTTTTTTTTTTTTTTTTTTTTTTTTTTTTTTTTTTTTTTTTTAATGGGGATGCCTTTACAGCTTACCCAACGTGGAGCCGTAATAATCACTAACTCATATTCTTATGAACTCGGACAACTTCTCGAGAAAAGTCGCTATGTCCGGGAATAAATCTAGATTCTCAACATGTAGAAGGGACATTACATTATAAGGAGGACCACCACGAGATGCGTAAAGTAATTTGAGATACAGTTCAGAACGTAGTGCTGTTAATGAAGGACATTCGAAGAACACGTGATCGGGGTTGCAGACTACACGACCAGCATGTAGAGGACAATACGGATTATCTCTAAGCTGCATAACGAACAGGCGGTCAGGCAACAAGCAATGCCCAAACCGCAATCTGCTGATAAGCACAATTCCTCTCCGCTTGATGTTTTTGAAAACGTAGAACCATGGGAACCTAGGGAGAGACGGCTGCAGCTGATAATACGCAGTAAGAGGCGACCGCTGTATGCACTCCATATATGTCTGATCCCAGTGCTTTTTATGAACAGACTGTGTAAAGTGAATGACGTCACGAGAAGAAACTGAAGAGAATAAAACACCACTAGAAGAACCCCATTTAGCTATTGCATCTACCATTTCATTGTCGGGGACTCCTCGATGTCCCGGTACCCACAAGAATGACACAAATATACTGAGGTTTTCGAGCTGATTAAGTTTCAACAAGATGACTGAAATCAATGAATCTGACACCTTCCCTTTGCATTCAATAGCCTTTAAAATACTCTGTGAGTCGGTAACAACGAGATAATTACCTGGAAGATTCGCATCAATTAAGGACGACAAAGAAAGAAATACTGCCACACACTCAGCTGTAAATGAGGAACAGAGATCAGATAATTTGTATGCACTGCTAATATTAAGAGAAGGGATATAAACTGCTGCACCAGTTCCCTGAGATGACTTCGATCCATCTGTATAAACAAGGATATGCGTAGGAAAATTTTCAGCGATAATATTATTAAATGTAGCCCGGATCAGTGGGGGAGGCCAATGGACGTAGTTCTCTGGAAAGAAAAATGTTATTTTATTGGCAAAATTGTATGAATAAGGTAACATAAATTGGATGGGTATATGAATTCGCATAGTCTGCACCTGAAATTCATCCAACCTAGGTAAAACCGAAGCCAGCAGAGGCATTTTGCTGTTTGAAAACCGCCAGTTGGAATAAATGTGGTAGAATAAATTGTACAGCGGAAAGCGATCTATGTACATTCTACCGATCAAGAGCTTTAATGCTAAATAACTCCGTCTCAGCTGTAACGGAGGAATCTTACACTCTGCCAACAATGCCGGTATCGGAGTACTTCTAACTGCACCAATACAGAGCCTCACACACTCATTTTGCACACGATCAAGCTTATTTAACAATGATTCAGCTGCAGATCCATAAAAAACACAACCATACTCCATTTTAGAACGAATTAGCGACTTATAAAGAGTCAACAGTATGAAAGGATCACCACCCCAACGAGTATTGTATAAATTACGTAGAATGTTAACGGCGCGGTTAATAGTTTTTATAAGATGTTCAATATGTGGCCTCCATGTTAAACGCGTATCCAACGTAATACCCAAATACCGTATTGACTTACAAAAGGGAATAACTCCATTTTCTGCTGTGATAGAGAAGTTATTGACTGTGAGATGTCTGTAAGTAAAAACCACTGCCGCACTTTTCTGGGGACTTAAGGTTAACCCCAACTTATAAAGAACGCGTTCGATTAAATCAATATCCATATTAATATTACATACGGCGTCGGAAAATGATGTATTGGAACTAAATACCGCAATGTCATCGGCATAAAGGAGAGTTTTGGAATACAAAGGCACGTGTGCCAGTTCTGAAATATATAAATTAAAAAGCAACGGACTGAGGGAAGAACCCTGAGGAATTCCCCTATATACCACTCGATGGTATCTGGTGGACGATGAACTTATTAAAATGTGGCGTTGCGAAAATAGTCTACTAATGAAGTGGCAGCAATGCTCTGGAATGCCTAGGGACAACAGTTTCTGCTGTAAAGTGGGCAAATGTACGTTGTTAAAGGCGTTCATTATATCGAGGAAAACAGTAATATTGTATTCTTTATTAATGAGACTGTTATATATATTACCAACTAAATCACCCACGCAGTCCAATGTACTGGTGTTATTTCGAAAACCATACATATTAGTTGGAAGGATTTCATTATGCTCTAACCACCAGTTGAGACGCGAAGCTATAACGGATTCACAAATTTTTCTAAAACAAGAGGCTAATGCAATTGGTCTAAGTGATCCATTTTTCTTAGGCACAGGGACGATAACAAAAATCATCCAAGAACTTGGAATCGATTTAGTTTGCCAAACTTTATTTAAAATGTGAACGAAGATAGTAAAAAAATTTTCCGGCAGCTTTTTTAATACTTCGAAAGAAACACCATCGTACCCTGGCGATGTTGAATCCTTCGTTGATAAAATGTAAGCTACCTCCTTTTCAGTAAAAGGAGCATCTAAAAAGTGATCCGAGGGGCTACTTTCAGGTATTATAACTTCTTCTAGTTCAGGTACATGAGGTGGAGCCAGTGACTCAACAAATGAATAACAATTGTCCTCTGACAACTGTCTAACTTTATTATAAGAAGAACTCCTGAACGATTTAGATAATTCCCATACCTTAGAGATAGATGTTTGTCGATTGAATTGCATGCAAAACTGTTGCCACTTCTTCCTTTTTGTAAGTTTAAATTCCCGCTTAGCTAAAGCATTAATTTTCCTCCAGTGCAGATAATTTTCAACAGAACTATTTTCCTTATATTGTAAAAAAGCTCTTCTTCTATCACAAGCTGCGCGATGGCAGGAAACTGACCACCAAAGGCTTGAGTTACTTTTCCTTGTTTTCTTATATTCACGCTCCTTTATAGTTGGTGACGATTTTGAAAGGGCTTCGCTGATAGCTTCATATAACAACTGGAACTGGATCCTAGGGTCAGTCTCATTGCATATATTTAAATCATGTTTCTGAAGCTGAGCAGAAAACCATTGCCAATTCGTACGAATATAGTTCCACCTTTTTCCTAGGGACTGATCAAAAAATCTGTAACTATCCTGTACCTCATTTATACCTATTTCTATTAATATGGGGCAGTGGTCACTCCCTGAAGTGTCTGGGATAATTTTCCAGCTAGCTATTAGACCAAATGTAGGCGAGCAAAATGTCAAATCTAACGGGTTGGCAACAGTTCCGGGCCTACCAAAATGAGTTGGACTGCCATCGTTCAAGATGCAGCAGTCAACATTCAAAAAGGCTTCATATAACACATTCCCTAAATAATTATTTGTGGAACTACCCCAGGCTACATTATTCGCATTCCAGTCGCCACCGATAATGAATGGAGTTTTCAATGAATTAAAAATATCTGAGAAAATAGAAATATTTGGACGAGAGGAAGGTTTAACATATATACTATAAATATGAATATAAAAAGACGAATTTATATGGATCTTGGTGCCTATCAATTGTATGAAATTCGAGCTATCCTGCGATAAACTACAAGGAATAGGAAAGGACGTGATGTGGTCCCGCACTAAAATTGCCACGCCACCATATCCATCCTGTCTATCGTTTCTATAAGTAGTAAAATTTTTATACTCGAATTGTTCAATGGGTTCAAGCCATGTCTCCGATAATAACACTACGTCAGCTTCGTATTCATCAATTAATCTATCAAGGCTGTCACAGTTATTTTTCACACTGCGACAGTTCCACTGTAAAATATTAAGTTTCATTTTATGCTCGACCGTCCCTGGATGACAGGAATAGGTCTATTCGCATAATTGTATGCTCGACCATCCGTAGTTATAAGGGATAGGTCTTTTCGCATATACAAATTATTATACTGATTATGAGATAACGGAGCAAAATATGGCTGACCAGCGAAAGAAAGATTATATACACGTAAGCGTACGTATACATATTTACAATCACACAAACATACACATACACACAGAGATACCCACGCATACATATACACATACATACTTATACACATATTTACACACATGTCTAAGGAGAACGAAGCATTTGAATTATTGATTCGAGCTTATTCTCCAAGTGAGGAATCTGGAATTTTTGTAGCGTGGACAAAAGTGCGGGCACCAAGAGATCGGAAGGAGGATGGGTTAGAACGAAAGATGATTTATTTTGGTTATCAATAGGTTGAGGAACTTTAGGATTTGAAGACAAGGATACATTATTAATTATAGGCTCGGCTAATGAGATAACAGCGTCATCCCCTTCTGGTGGATACACTGATCTTGACTTAACGTTTAAGGCTAAATTAGAGTAATAATGATTACCCCAAATTTGACTTCTATCAACAATATTCTTGTTATTTTTCTTATTCCTATTATTATTACTATTACTATTACCATTATAATTGCTGATATTATTATTATTATTATTATTATTATTATTATTACTACTGTTACCATTATTGTAGTGGCGACTGGAAGAACCTGAGCCACTGCTATTTCTTCTACGTTTAAAGGAACTGGTCCTTGTACGCAACTCTGGGAAATTTTTGTTATTTGTCACTTCAGCAAATGAAAATGCAGGAGTGACCACAGCCCCCTTACAAATCAACTTAGCTTCAGAGAACGAAACATTTTCTACTGCCATAACTTTCTGTAGCTTGAGTTGTTCCTGATAAACTGGACAGCCGCGATCGAAAGCGGAGTGGTTACCCCTACATCTGGAACAAAACAGAGCTGATGACGAGGTTTCACGATTAATTTGGCAATCCGATGATTTATGATTACCAGAGCAAAACCCGCAAATAGTTTTGCTACGGCAAAGTTTACTAATATGGCCGAATCTAAGGCAATTGTTGCACATTTTTGGTCTCCTAATGCTAGGTTCTACTTTACATGAATAATAATCGAAAAAATGAACACAATCGGGTAATAAATTTCCGCAGAACTTTATTTCAATAAGTGGAATAGGAGAAAATGAACCATCCTGATTTCGTTTATTGAGTCTACGTATGTGATCTATTTTAACACTTGCAGTACAGGATGCGGTGAGTTCCTCGATTGTAAGGTCGATCGGAACGTCCCTTACAATGCCAAAACGAAAGAGTAACGTTTGAGGAATAAAACAACGTATGTTAAGCTCTTTGTGGATACCCTCTGCAAGGAGAAACATATTAGCATGAACCACGGAATTAAATATTAGTCTAACTTGGTTACGACCACTCCTTGTCATACATTTAAGACCCGTAATTTTATTATGAATTAATTTAGCCAACGACATAGGATGAAGGTTGCCAATATTATTATTTATTCCTTCTATCAAAACTATAATTGGTCCCTGAAAATCGTTTGGAAAAATATTAATTGATGTAGGGGATATCGTAACTTGTACACGAGGATTTATGTTAATATTACATAAAGTATCTTTAACAATTTCAGAACTCGGTTCTACGCGAATATTATTTATCGAAATAATTTCGTCGGAACCGACATCTGTTATAATAGCCTCATTAGAAATATTAAGATTTGATTTCTTATCTCTAATGTTACACGGATTATTATGCTTATTACCATTAATACCACTACCACTACTACTACTAATACCCACGCTATTATTACCATCAATTTTATTATTACGACTATTATCATTGTTATTATTATTACTATCACTATCAGTATCATTAAAACTACTATTGTTGAACCTATTCCCATTATTGCTATAGATAACATTATTATTACTACCACCGTTTTTAACGTTGATATTACGATGTGTATTACCACCGCCACGACCGACGGTGCTTACTTGGGGGGCAGGGGACGATTCTCCCCTGCCCGCAGCTCCAGCTTTAGACATTTATCGACTATATATGTAGTCGATAATTTCTGTTACACACAAGGAACTGTATAAGCCTAAGCCTGCCTCCGCAACGACCGAATAAAATAAAATAAACACAAATACGAACACGAGTAGTAAACTACAATACGCGAACTCGTACCGACAGAACATTAATTTTTATATACGTATGTGTGCCGGGAAAATCAATACGGGTTTGCAAATATTTTTCATTAACGGTATTGCTCGGGCTAAGTAGATGAAATACTACAGGTTTATATTAGATTCTCGTTTACCCTGTTTACCGGCTGCATTTATCTTATCGGCCCGTTGGCAATGAACGCAAAAGCATTCCGATAATTTCTTCGATATTCATCGTGGATCGTAATACCGTCGACGAAAAACTGTTTTAAATCGCCGCATCGCATCGCTGTTTTGATTTTCCTCATCGAGAAAGTAATAGAAAAATGAAAAATGGCCCTTAATCGTAAAGAACCACCGATATCGAAAAAGCCGACATATTTAAGTAAGAAACGAACAAATCCTGAAGAAGCCTGCACACCGGATCGTCGACAATCTTAAACCTAAATAAATAGTATCGGACATCGCTTAAAAATTAATCTTCGTATTTTTAGGTCTGTTTGGAATTCCACGTTTTGTTATGTTCGTATTCTGAAAGGTATCTAGGGAGAAGTCTATCGCATTTCTATATTCACCATTAGGCGAAATTCGAGTCTATTTTTTCCTGCTCTTTTCTTTGGTGCTGGGAACTTTCATATTTTGACTCCGTTAAAGCTAATTCACAATTTATTCAATACCCGTGTGGATCTAATATTTCTTCTTCACCGCTTTGTATCTTTCCGATTTTACTTATTGTATCGCATTGTGACTCTTCAAGTACTGCGTCAAATTGTTGTTCACGTTGTTGGCGCATTTACTCGAGTCAATGTCGCTTATAAAAGTGCAATTCTTTCTGAAACTTCTTCCTCGCTTATTAGATTCTTCTTTAAACCCTACTAATGTTCGTCCTTCACCTTTATAGTGAAATAGCGATCCATTTTTTTCTTTCTATAATTTCTTCGACGAATATTCTCACTCCGGATAATCCTAGGGCATCTATTAGGGAGTATCGCATCGCTTGTTCTAATTCAATTATTTTTCCTTCCGTTATTAATACACGTTTAAAGTGCATCAGCTTATTTTTATTTAGGTTATTCTATTGTTATTTGCCGTCATTGTCATTATGTTAGATTATTGATACGGTGTCATTATTGCCGTCGGCGGTTAACCTTTCCCGCGGGCGACGTTTATTTACGTTATTTTCTCACGTGTATTTATTACTCCTCTCTGTTTATTATCGCAAGGGTGACTCAACTGTAGTAGGCGATTTGTATCACTATTGTTCTTTGAAACATCTTTAGTATCGCTTGTTTTTGTAATTGTTTTCTCCGTTATTAACCTATATATGTATATCTAAGTAGGATGTTTCGCACAGATAAATAGAAACGTCGTTAGCGGAAATAGTCTGTTTCTAGCGTTTTATAATTAGACTGTTTTATGCGGAGTAACGAAATATACGGATGAATATATTAAGCAGCGGCACGTTTTCCAACAAAAATACGATAAATATCGTATAATTTGCAGAATGAAGGCAATATGCGCACACACATATATATATATATATATATAATATATATTTTCCTGAGAGTACTCGGTGCTACATTTCGAAAATAAACGTCGGTAAACTTACGTATTTCAATCGTGCGAATAAATTAAAATATAAATAAATTTATAAAATAAATAAAATTCTCCGAATGGTTTTGTAAATACTCCGTGGTGATATGTCAGTATAACGCTGCTCAAAAAACCAAAAAAAAAAAAAATACGTACGTATTTTAGAGCATCCGACGATGTAGACCAAAATGGCAATCGAATTAATATTACGGATATTTCGCTAGAAATTCGACGGATTAATTGATTATCTGTAAGATGGAAATTCTAATAACAAAACTCGTCGAGTAAATCGGTTCTTCCAGTCAAAATATTAAAAATCGCTAAATAGCTACCCTTAGCTAAGTGAAATTTGAATTAAAGATACGTACACATATATGTATGTATATATAATACATTCGAAAAAAAAAACTTGTTTTTCGTATCGGCAAAGTATTGAAATAACCCAATGATCGATTATTATTCATCTGTCTTCGTACTGACCATCTATTCCAACGTACCCAATCTCCTGCCCCTTTTTTCTCCTTCCCAAACGCCTCCCTTATTCCCCATATTTTACTACATTCTCCTACACTCCCTCCCTATCAATCCCATAATACCCTATTTGTGTTCCTCTCTGACAGTCCGTCGAGACCTCTTACACTCCATCTAGTTTCTTCTCCAATAGTTCTTAAATTATTGCCTAAAATATACAATTCCCTTCCTCCTACAACTTCATTTACCGCATATAACTGTTAAATCATCAGTATCTCGGTAGTTACACACGGAATTATAAAAATAAAAATTAAATATTATTCGAACTGGGAAAATCGTATAAAGTAAATAAACCAAAAACGCTACATTGAGAGACTATTTCTGATCAGACATTTTACATGAGACCATTATCATCACGATGATAAAAAAGAATGTATTATACGGATAAATTTTTATCAAGTATATCGAGTATGTTTGCAATTTAGTTCCGATCGTCTTATAAATAATTCCACTACGTCGAGTATAGGAAAGGCTTTCGCAAAATTAAGCTGTATTTATTACAGCGGAAATTATTTGCAACAGTTATTCTAGCTAATTGATGTGTTTTTCTTCTTTTTAACTAGTCAAGCATACAAGACTGCTCTCTTTATAACGTAGTTGGTGGTGTTCGATCGATCAATAACGGACTGTACTTGTAGAAATTGATTTACACTTACATACCAACTCGCACGGTCTGTAACAGGTTTTTCATATAGAATTTCGAATAAATTGTCGTCCTAACCGACAAGCAAAAAAGAACTCTTATAGGAAATAAATCTGTTTCTATATATTTGAAGCAGCTTTCGTGAGGCTTCTCGAAAGTCCAAATATCCAAAAGGCCGAACGGTACTGAAACTCGAATGAATTCTAATAATTCTATATACGCGTTTGCTCAAATATCGCCGAATTAATCGGATTTCCTACCTGAAAGAGACTAGTTCAAATAATAAATCTAAAAGAAATAATTGAAAAATGTAGGGAATTCAATGTTACAACATACTTTAGTTCCAGTTTAATCGATCTTATCAAATTGCTATACACCTGTAATGAAGGTACGGAGTTAGATAACAAATCGATAAACAAAAAAGCCAAAAAAGTCAGTACGGCAAGCCTGTATGTTAAGTCGAACGTAATATCTTTTGCGGGTAATGCTAGAAGAACAGGAAGATATTTTAAATTAACGAACTATGCGATAATACAATGGACATCCGTTCATCGTTACAAAAACTGGTGCGTAGAAAAAACTGGAAAATGCGAGAAAATAATACGGTCAGCTGATAAACAAATGTAAAACGAAGATAACGATTGTAGACAGTAGGGATTATGTACAATATTCAAAAAGTTCAGGCGGCTTGCAAGTGATCGATAAAAATTAATAAACATCCTAACAGGGTTGAAATAGTGAAATCTAAAGAAGATCGGTTTTATCGTTAACGCATGGATGTGCTAAGGGCCGGGTGGATTGAGAGGGAAGTGGTAACTTGTTAATGAAGACTAAAGCATGTGGACGAGGCCACCACCACTGAATACATTACGCGACAGAATGAACTGAGAAATTGGTTACGACAGGAACCTTACTACAAAAAAAAAGTAAAACTCTTAACAAGAAGCGGACTTAAAAAGATAGTGCATATAGATGATGTACATATATTATATATATATATATATATATATATATATATATATATATATATATAATATGTATATACATATATATAATATGTATATATATATATATATATATTAGAGAGAGAAGAAGAGGGGTATACATATATTGAAAAAGAATTATAAATTAACTTTCTTCATTATTACGCGCAAACGATACACGTTTACACAGTTGCTCGAAAAAACGCTGATAATTTATGACATGCCACCGATTGAAAAGTAAGTTTAAGCCACATTAGTAGAATGTATAGGAGAAAAATTTGAAAATAACCCAATGTACGTAATTGTAATATAAAGCCGAGGTACGTGAAGTTTTTACCGTGTTAATTAAATAAATTTTTCTAAAAATAGCACCTAATCGACACATACCTTCGAACCTGTATAATGCGGTTTCTAATGTGAAACTTTCATCGAACCCTGTCTGTTCGGCAATTCATCCATTACTGATATACTTAAGTTTAAATTTCATCCCTATATTATTAATATTAATTTAAAAAATACATTTATATATATATATATATATATATGTATATAAAATCTTAACAGTCTGTACTACTTTCGCTGGTTATAGGATCATCAGGATTGTATCAAAAACGAAAAATACTAACCCCCTTTATTGCAATAATAATGATAATAATTGATACTCGTAAGTAATAATAACTGATTTAAAAATTTTCCTTTGCCGATTTTCAGGTCGAATTTTTACGCGAAAATATCAATCGGTCACGACTGAAAGCTTCGGTAGCTTTGGAAAATCTGATCCAGTACAGCGATACGTACGTGGAATACGATGCTTTCTTAACTCAGGCTCAACCTTCTAACCCTTGGCTGACTGATGACGCTACGTTTTGGCAGTTAAATAGTTCCATGTAAGATACGCGTGAAGAATTAGCGTTATTATACGTGAATATCCGTAAATAATACGTAAATTGCGTTGGATACAATTAAATTCATTACCTTATTACTATCGTTATAGGACTTCCATACAGTTTATATCTATATAATATTGGATATTATAAAATGAATAAGAAGGGATTATTTAGAATTGTGTGGGTAAGACCATATATAAGAGGTGTTAGATATTTAAAAAATCTTCAAAACTCAAATAATGCTGGTATACAGAATTCAGCTGACTTTGATTTTAACAGAGATTCGCATAAGAACAATCAGTTTATTTTTAATAAATTAACACAATACTTAAATGTACAGAATTGAATTAACACAAATATATATATACACATAAATTAAATGACAATTAACGAAAAATCCAGAAACACGTATCAACTTCAATCTGGCATCCATAGGGAAGGCCTATTTATACCAATACTAGAATGACTAACCGGTAGTATATGATCGAACGCCTGACAAGTAAAAGAAACCTGATTGGTTGTTCCATCGAACCATACTCAGATAACAAATCAGCTGACATCGAACCAGACGCTGCGGCAATTGATCTTCAAATAATTTCAAACAGGAGGGTATTTTGGAAAATTAAGAGAAATGCAATATTTACATGAAAGGAGGCATTAAGAGTAAGAAGAGCTTGATCAAAAGCAAATGACTATAATTCGAACATTGGACGATAGCATGATCCGAATTGGCGACTAAATGAGTATTCGTAGGGGGTGGTGAACAATTAGGATGACTAACGAGTTTCGAGTTACATTGCGAAGCAGAAAGACGACTACTGCTGCGTCTCAGTCGATAAATGGTAGTAATAAAACTCTACAATTTGATCGTTCCAACTTTAATGTCGCAAAACTATGATTTATAGGGTTGGATGGATTTATAATGCCTTTCTGTAAATGGATCAGATCACAAATTTTTCCACTACTACCTATGGACAAATTTAATATACGCCGGAATATCTACATGAGGAGAGTAAACTAAGAATATTCTCGGTGTAATCGGTTGAGGTGACCAAATGATCGATCAGATTGTTGCCATACCGACGACCCTTTGGGCATACCTAAGAACATTACGCGAGTTGTTGTTCCATATCAGAATGAAAGAAAGTAAAGTGATTCTTCGAATGGTGATGGGACCAGATAGAAACAGAACGATAAGCACATCGGAAAGCAGACAACCAGGCATTAACCTAGAGCGGAAAATCTACGCTTAAATCGTATTCGTACGATGGATGTAGTGGTCATATGCTCGCAAAGTGAGGTTTCATATCTGATTTATTTTGGGACTGCCAACAAGGAAACCAGACAATGAATCATATCCTGAAAAATGCCCCTTCGCGGTGGATGGATATTCGAGCAGTATCAAGCACGGCCATGGTTACAGAATTTAGATGTGGAAATTTAAGCTACTCGTAGACATACGACATCCGCATCATCTCTGCTATTGATGTAAAGTAAAAATTCTTGAGAAAATCTTTTCCATCGATAGACAATAAAAAGGAACCAATCTCTCTTCTGTCGAAAAATTTAATCGCATTATCGAAGTATACCATCTCCAGAAAAGATACTCATCAGGTATGTGTAAAACTGCGGAAAGTTTTATACACTTAAGATCACTATCACTTCTGGAGAATAAGCTCCAAACGTGAAATAGGACGGAAATTGCTCGAAGGGCCGTGATAAAAATGAACAAGATTTAGAGGGACAACTCCGTTAGGAAAAATGTAATTAAGCTTGTCCAAACACTTGCGCTTTTTACCGCAAGTGCAGATGTGGACATTACAAAATATCGACACAGAAAAAGGATCGGCAGCTTCGGAATACGAAGACGACTCCTTAGAATTTCATCAACAGCAAAACGTACAAATGTATCGGTGTTACAATAAATCTGTGTCACGTAAAGATCGTCAATAATTGTCACGATGACAATGCTGAAATCCTTCGGACACATAATATGAAAAGAGGATAGGGTCATGGGTAAAATTAATGGAAAACGACGACGTACACGTATGAGATGGGCAGATACCATTTTCGAAACGCGTATGTCGGAGGATCACGAAAAATGTCGGAAATTACAAAATCACTGTCGGATTAAATGAAAATCGCAATATCCTGCCTATGGTGACGACTATAGAATGATATCATAAGGAATTAGCGTGTTTTTTTAATTATTCAAATAGCGGATATAGTGTTCATTAAGAAGGGTTATTTTAGATAATTTTGTCATATATAAAGCAAGGATTAATCGTAATAAATTTTTACAAACTTGTAAGACGGTACACTAGAAATAAATCTTTCTTCGGAAATAACGGCCAGAATTCTTAATCGATTTAGGACGGCTTAATAGATGGCGCAATCGACAACCTGCCCGTGTAGAAATTCGATAGAGCACATTATAAAATATGGCCCTATCTGCTAGTCCATAGGACTGGAAATTAAACGAATTTACGAAATTAATTTACGAACTCGTCCAATATGACGAGGAGAAAAATAATTCGAATTAAACAGTTTTACTTTATTTTTAACTGTCACGTTACTGATTTCTCAAGTTCTTTAAAAAACTTTTAAACTTTCAACTTTTTCTAAAGATTTTAACTTACGAACATTTTGCATTTCTTCGAAGAAAATAACTACTATAACATCCGGCATTAAATTTTCGCATAATTCTATCGGAAAAATTATGTACATCCCGTGTTTTTTCTATTTCTTTATGTTTGACCAAAATTTCAACTGCCAATCTATTAAATAACTCGCAATTTTAATTCTGAACTTAATAACTTTTTATATCGTATTTTATTATAGCAATAAAAAAAATATATATATAACATTATATCATTCCGATTATAAGAACGCGCATAAATTTTATTTCCCTTATTACACTCGTGTAAAATCCAAAATAATTTCATTTTTATCGAACCGAAAATTTAAAAGGGAGATAATTAATTCAAATATTTAGAAAATAAAAACTTAAATTGTATATTGTTTATTTAATCGTCCTTTCGTTACGGTTGTTGTCATACTTTTTATTTTATTGTTACTAAAATATATATATATATAAAAAAAACTGTTTACAGCGTGGAAATGCCGACTGAAAAAAGATTAAAGCGATGGGCACTTTCGATGGAAGATTTAGTCGCAGACCCTACAGGTATTATTTTATATATGTATAAATACACACACACACACATATTATATATCGTTGGGTAAGCTGTAAAGGCATCCCCATTAAAAAAAATATATATATATATATATATATATATATATATATATATATATATATGTATATAATCATGATTCCTCAATGTTTGTTAATATTTGTGGAGATATTTTTCCACGTTACTATGTCGTGTGCTTGTACACCGTGATTTATTTGTTTACTATACTTCATTCTTGACGTTCCTCTTGATATTTTCCCTTTTACGTGAGCTTTAATTATTTGTGTTAAATATTCATTGTGTCTGAAAATATGAACTATCCATTGTATCTTCTTTACCTTAATTTTCCTAATAAATTTCTATTTTCACGGCTTGATCCAAATATTTCTTTGTTATTAATTTTCTCTGCCTTCCATCCTCCTCCAACGTTAGGTTTTGAACGCCTTCAAGATATATATATATATATATATATATTTATTTTGACCACTAGTAGATATCGTCGTCATGGTAGTAACTCCATACTAATTCCCTACCACTTATATTGTTTTTTGTGCACGCGCGACGCACTGGCCAATAGTTAACGCGGAACCTTGTTTTTTTAGTGTATCTGTCCAACGCATTTGTGAACATCTTTTTCACCTGAACCGTTATACATTTGCTTGTGCCAAAAGTACATTTTAGTCCGAACTCTTTCCGCATAACGTATCCAAAATACTTCAGTATACGACATCTAGCTTCGTCCGGTACTTCCAAAATATTTTAAGAACTCTCCAGCATCACATTTCGATTTTATTTTTCCAACATTTGTATTTTTTCACGTTTTATTGAGCTCTACCATTGCGCGCCGAGCTATTTATATTCGGAGTTTTATTCCTCGATCGGAATATTCTGAATTAACACTCCTAGATTTAGCTGTTCGCTAACTCGTATCGTGATAGTTTTTCAATCTGACACTTTTTATCCGTCGTCTTTATTTTCGTATATTCTATTATTTATATCTAGGACGGAGAATTGGCCGACTAAATGCAACCTGTAGAATAATTGGTTGCGTTCACGATATGTCGTGTTACCTTAATCTTTCGACCACCGTTCCAATATTCTTAATTGGTTACCTGTTTTATAATCTTGATTCTACTACATGATCTACCTCGGTGTTATTTCTGTATAAGTTTATTAATAGTCGCGCAAATTGTTCCGACACGTCCATCTGGATCAGCATTACTCATGGTTTCGCCCGTACGACGTTATGGAATGCTGGAGTAGTCAACGAAACATAAAACTATATCTGTATCCGATATCTACGTGCTTTTCCTCTGATTTATCTCGCACTTATAATCTCTGTTGTCATGCGTTTCTTTAAGAATCCACTTCCGCATCTTATTGTTAATAACACAACCGCTTATTCAGTACGCGCAACATTATCTTACATGCAGAATTATAGAAACCGTTCTGGAATTTTCGCATTTTGTTTTCTACCTTTTTTTTTCTGTAATATTTACCTGATGAATTTTTCCAGATACATTATGATAAAACGCGGAATTTCGTAACTTCATAGTCGGAGTATTACGAATTTAGTTGCAACGTATCCATTTTTAAAATTATATTTCTTTTCAGGTCTTTACACAGTATTCGATTGCATAGCGAATAACAAACGAATTATTACTTATAGATAAGTCACTAGCGTACTTAACTGTCAAGTTATTGACACATTGTAACCAATATCAGCCTCGAGAACATACTGATAAAAACGATAATTATTTCGATGAACATTTAAAACAGAATACAAAGCAAAACGTGTTCCATAACGTATAGCGATTTGCCACATTTAAACGCATTTTTAAATTAAACAACTGAATTTACATTATACTGAAATAAATTAATTTACTCCTGTAAACAAATAATTAATAATAATATCCATATTACTTGTTTAATTAAAAACAGTGTAATTAAAGTATTTCAAACAAATTTTATCTTCATTATTCTAGGTTTGCAAGAATTTACTAATTACTTAAGAAAGGAATACAGTCATGAAAATATTCGATTTTGGATGGCGGCTAAAGATTTAAGAACAAGTAGTCACTCCCAAATATCTAAGAAAGTTCAAGAAATATACGAGTAAGTCAACTCTTTATCTTCGTCTATATGCAGTGTGTGTGTGTGTGTAATATTATTTACGTAGGTGTTTATATGTTTAATACGTGTATGTATGAATAAAGTGTGAAAGTAAATCTCGTAAGTCTTGAGTTGAAATTACGTAATTTTGTCAGTAAATTTATAATGAAGGAAATGTTCGAGAAAAAAAAATTGTACGCGATAATTGTAAAGCTTATTAGAATCTGTGCATAGTCAAATTATTAACAGAACTAACAATCCTCCAGACGCCAAACACAGTAAATTGGTATTTGGGAGCTGAGAATGGTAAAGAAATAGCCGAGAAAAGGAAATTATTTTCCTTATTAATTTGGAACAACAGCATTATCATTAACACTGTCCGGATAATGGTTGGATAATTTTAATTAAAAATGATATTTATACGCATTCTCCCACAAGCAGTAGTGATAGTGACGTTCATTGACTTAACAAAGGCTTTTGACACAGTGAACCACGATAAATTGTTAATAAAATTGAATAACATAGGTGTAACGGGTAAAGTCTGGAATTGGTTTAAAAATTATCTGAGTAATAGAAAGAGCGTAGTAAGTATATCCGGAGTAAAAGGAATTGAATTTAAAATGAGAAATGGTGTACCGCAAGGGAGCAACTTAGCCCCGATTTTATTTAATATATATGTAAATGGTCTGCAAAAATATTTAAATTATAGTAAAATATATATGCTTTTGCCGATGACATAGCGATAATAACGACAAATATAAATATAAAAATAGCCGTTGAAAATATGCAGAAAGACTTAATAGAAATTAGCTATGGGCCCATGACAATAACTTGATAATAAATACTAAAAAAACAAAATGTATGTTCTTCAAATCTATGATGGATATAGAAAGATACAAGCCTATATTACAGATGCACTCAAATGATTGTGTCCATTACATGAAACAGGAGAATAAGTGCAGTAACAAAGATTGCGAACAAATAGAAATGGTACGAGAACACAGATACTTGGGTGTAATTATTGAGGAAAATTTAAGATGGAATAAACATATAAGTTCTGTGGAAAAGAAAATTCGAGCAACATTGCCAGCATTGTACACATTACAAAACTACGTTAGTAAAGAAACATTAAAAATAGTATATTATGCGATAGATTCACGATTAAGATATGGTGTGCAGGCATGGGGTTTAGCTAAGAAGTGTTATACTGTACGTATCGATCGTTTACAGAGAAAATCCTTACAGCTAATTACAAGAGATAATGATAGTGAATTACATAAACTTTTGAAGGAGGAAAACATGCTGGATATAAAAGGATTGTGCTTAATGGTTAGAATGTTGGATTATATTAGAAATCGGAAACCTGTAAAAGTTAGGGAAAGAAAAGAAATAACATATGATCTAAGGAAGATACAAAAATATCATACTCAAATACCGAAATCGAAGCATGGAAATGAGACAGATGTGTACATATTGCCGCGTATGATGAATGTGATACCAGAAGAAATATTGAACGAAAGGGTGGAGAGAAAACTAAAACATGAATTAAAAAAATGGTTATAAAATAAGGAAAATGTGGATAAAATACTATAAGAATAATGAAATGACGAGGATTATGAAATACAAATATAGTATGATACAATGCGGATTCCAGGGTTCTACTACCGATTGGAAATTAAAATTTTGGTGTAAATGGGAGTCTATATGTGGATCATTAGAGTGGAAATATATTGTTTGCAAATTGAAAGGTAATATGAATTAAAACTACTCTAACAGATGTATACATTTTTTCTATGTGTGTGTGCGCACGTGTGTGTGTCCGCGTGTGTGTGTGTGTGCGCGCGCGTGTGTGTGTGTGAGCGTGGTACTGATCAGTACTTAACCTCACTTTGGCAATTAAGTTAGTATGTGAGAGTGTAAATGAGTTATAATTATATAAATAAACGGTAATTAAAGAAATCAATATAATAAATGTTATCAAAATAAAAATTTATATTAAGCGTAAATGTATAATATTAAATCATAAGAAATGTAATTACCCGTCGACAAGCGAAAGCTTGACGGGATAAGTAGTATTAAAACAATTGTATTATGTCGTATGAGTGTTGTTGTGTTGTTGTGTGTATACATGAGGTGTGATTATGTGTGTATATATCATTATAAAATTTATCACAAATATACGTTTTAAAAAAAAAAAAAATTAGACGATAAAATAGATTAAATATTTTTGTGAAATTTGTCTAGCGAGAAAGTAAGCAACTATTTCGGTTATGAACAGTTAAATAATCCATGATACTATCGTTATTATAATTATTAAAGTTAGTATTTTAAACTGTTAAATCGTAACCAAATAGGAAATCAATAAATATAGAGATGTCCCTACTAGATGCCAACTTACACGTGATTATATTATTAAAATCGCTAACCAAAATTGTGATAAACTGGAGATTAGACTTAATATTTTGATTTAGGTTTATTAGGTGATAATGTTAACTGTTTCTTCTTTCTCTCCTCAACCTTGCGGTTGGTAGGTGAGTAACATGTTGCACATTAGATCCTTTTACGGGAGCATGCTCGTGCTTTTATAACGACATAACTTTCGCCATCTGTTATTATGTCCAATTCGTCGCCTGTTTTCACTTCGTAATTCATCATTCCTTCAATTAGTTATCCGTTCCGAATATCTGATGAAATGCCCGAACATTTATCGTATTTTCTATTTCGCGTAGTTCGTTTATTAGTTGGAAAACTTCGTTAATAACTCGTCCACGATATTCTTAACATTCGACGCCCAGTACCATATTTCGAACTCTTTCAGCTTATCTCTTTTTAAAACCGTCCATGTCTCTAATCCATAAAACGTCATACTCCAGATGAAGCTTTTTACAAAGTGTTTTCTGATATTGACTGATATTGACTGATATATTTTTCGATACAAGGAACGTTTTTTTCATAAACGCGTTTTTTGCTAGGGCTATTCGTTTTCTTATATCTTTCACACTTCTACCATCTGAGGATATTATGCTTTCTAAGTAGGGGAACTCCGTTACTTGATCTAAGCTCTGTTCGTTTAGAACAATATTTAATCTTTGATTTCCATTTTTTGAAGATACCAAACAGTATTTATTTTCATTTTACATTTTTGTTGTAGCGCTGTTTCCGCAATTCTAATTATGCTATATATTTTACCATTAATATTTATTCCATTATTATTTTTATTACATAAGTAAAAATCCATTTTCTTTGCAATATAGCTGTTAAAAATTAATGGAGAAAATAGCCTTGACGTACTCCTTTGCCTATATTTGCATTTTGTTCACCTATGATTACTGATTGGTTTCTATAGATTTGAAACATGAATCGTCGATCTCTGTAGTCTATTTATTTCTTGAAGGAGTTAAATAGTACGTTCCAATCTGCATAGCCGAAAGCTTTCTCTATATCTACAAAAACTATATAAACCTTTTTCTTTACTTCAAGAGCTTTTTCAAAGTCTAAAGGCTTATTTTGTCAAGTCTGCGTATTTCAACGGAAACATTGAATAGATTAGTAACAAGTGGATTCGTATGATCGCTAATTCGGGTCACATGTTTGTTTGCTTAATATAACGTTTAAGTCGTTGTGAAGGGTAAAGTTTGAGACGTACCAGGGAGCTGCAGTAATAGTTCTTAATACCCGACTTTCATATCGCTGTATTTCTTTTTCGCAGTCCCATACTTATATACCATACACCCAGATCGGTCTTAAAGCTACCTTATATAGTAGAGTTTATTTATCAACGATAACTCAGATTTATTAGTTAGCACCCGTAACAGAGTTCAGGTTATTAAATAGGTAGAATACATACGACGATACATATGCTTGTATATATATATATGAAATTTTGGAAATTGTATTGACCAAAACATAACTTGTTCCAAAGTCGATAGAGTGTAGTAGGCCTTGTTCTATTTATATGTTTATGTATTTGCAGAGAATTCTTAGCACCTGGAGCGCCGTGCGAGGTAAATATAGACGGTAAGACTATGGAAAAAACTCAGCTAGAAATGAAGACACCATCTAGGTTCACGTTTGATGCAGCAGCCGAACATGTCTATACGTTATTATTGAAAAAAGATTGTTATCCTCGATTCATACGGTCCGAACATTACAAAAATCTACTAACATCCGCCGTTCAACCTACCGGCAAGAAAAAATTCGAGTAATAATTCCTTACATTATTTAGTTATTCAATTACTCAGTTATTTACATATATAAATAGAGCAACGATTTGTAGGTTTAACTTATGACGTGAGAACCGATGACACATGAACATCGAAAATTGATTTAACGCTATCTACTCGTTTTATTCATTTTAATATCGTCTACTTATTAGTTATTTTTTTAAATTTTTTACAAAATTAGTTATCGGTAAAAATTTTTCTTTTAGTTACCTTACCACAGGAAACTTGTCGAATATTAACAAGTAGATTACACACACACACATATATATACATATATGTATATATTTTTATGTATACAATATTGAATACAATTTTTTTTGCTGTGTGTAAACTAAGTCTACATTTTTTCCTGTTACGTTTCGAAACACTCGCTGTTTTGAACGTATCTTTGGTTAATAACTCTTAACGTGTTTCAAGTGGACTTGTCATCATCAGAATTCAACTCATTCTGACGACGAGTGATACGCAAGTCTTGTCACTATCAGAATTGAACTCATTCTGATGACGAGTGATCACTCGAAACGTTAAAAGTTATTAACGAAACAAAACGCGGTTCAATTGAAAGTAAATACTTTTGGGTGGAGTAAGTCTACAATTAATTAAAATATAAAAGGTTTTCATAAACAACACATTAATTCCTACATATCCATAATGAAATCTACATATGTACATACGAATCTAAAAAAGCATTATAGGAGTATAAAAATAAAATATAAATATTCCATGCAGTAGTGAGCCTCTACAAAAAGTTTACGATATTGAAGAAATCAGCGATAAAAAAATATGGAAGGAATACTCGCACGAAATTTATAACGTAATGTAACGCTCGCCAAAAAAGCACCAGATCGTAATAAAAAGGAACAACCAATATTGTTCGTATAAGCATTCCTGTATTTCTACTTCGTTTTGGGCCACCCATCTCTGCTCATGATGGAACGAATTAATTGACGAAGTTCATAGTTTTTTAAGTCAATTTTTAACAAGGAAGGTAACATTTAAAATAATTAGAATTTTGCCGCCGAATTCAGTTCTAATTTTATTTTCGCTAGTGATAATTGAAAACTTTGACCGGTTTTTAAAAACCAAATTCAATAACTGTATTTCGTAAAGCTTAATGAACATTAAGTAATGGTATAGCTTGTTGAGTTTTATTATTACAAAGCACGCATTTAAGTATTGAATTTTGTAAAGATTGCAGCGAGGTTAAGTGCGATTTTGCTTGTATAATTAATGAATATGTTAAAACTGGTTGATACTAAGTATAAGCGAAGAAGATGTTTAATAGAGAAAAACTTGACTAAGATAATACAATAATCAACTTGATTTTCTTAACTTTCCAGCTAAATATAAAATACAATCTTACACTGTGTTAATTTACTGTTCCGTCATAACACCGAGATAATTAACCTCGTAGATCCTTTCTAAACGTCTATTATTTGTAGACACAGATGATGCATTTTCAGTATATCCAGGTCAGAAATTATAAATCATATATTTCGTTTTCTCGGCATTTAAAATAGGTTTATTAACCTTTAGCATCGTGCATTAATTTATTTACATCTTCTTGGACTAAGTTTTGTAAAATAATTATGTGTACGTCGTGAGTCTGTTATTAACATGCAAGTTGCACAAATTATTAATATAAATTAGAAAGGGCCAAGTACACTATCTTGCGGAACTCCGTATTTTGAAACAATACGGTCACTAGTAACACCATTTATTTCAGTCGTGTATATTTTCTGTCAGAGAGATAAGATGCAAATGACACAGACTAATAATTTCTGTAGCCAAATGGAATGATTATCAAAAGTTTTTCGCAAATCAAAGTATACTACTGCTGTCCTCCCAGCTTCCAATGATTTTTATAAAATTCACACGTTCATAAAGAGCGATAATCGTGTTATTATTAGTAATATCACGCAAATATAAAAACATATTTTAATTTTGTATTGTAATTGAATAAGGTTTTGTTCTTTACTTATTAAAAAAAAATCTATATTTTTGCTTTTCAGCTTCTTCGGTTTTCAAGGAAAATTGAAAAATCCACCTCAAGGATCGAAAGGCGGCGGTATACTTCCGACGATGACGATGCAAGGTCATCCAATGCCTAGCACTTCGAATTTCGGCAGCACTATTCTACATAAAAGACGAGGCAGTGATCGAAGTTTAACGGGTTCTACGCACGAACTGATGGTAAACGCTAAAGTGACTCATTCGCATAGTCAGTCCAATATTACAGAAATTCCTTACAGGTTAGTGAATACCTTCGTTTACAGTAATATTCATAATCGTCATTATTATTAGCCATCTAAATTACGGCGTAAATATTATTTCATAGGAGAGTTATATTTATACGCGTGCATAATTTCAATGACTGGGAGTGAAACTAGTGCACAGAAAATGTGGGTGTACAAGGTACTACTAATATTATTATTATATACTATTATAAAGTATTATAAAAGAGTGTTAGTAGACTGATTAAACCTAAACTGACGGTGCTGCGTATTGCTCCTCTGTAACTGTAAAACATTAATTAGAATAATAAAGTATTAATAAAAAAAAATTATTATTATTATTACTACGGTTATTTTTATTGTTATTATTATTTTTCTTTCTATCCATTGCGAAGATAATCATTGCATGAGTTATCATTAACTTTTAATCACAATTTCACCAACAAGTATATCTGTATGACGGTTTTGCCAGTTTTCACGTTCAATTTTGCTTTAAAAATTTCAGAATTTTCATTTTTTCCCCGAATATTTGTCTATTTCGAATTTATTCTTGCTGTATTTTAATTTCGATTATATCTTTCTCAATATTTATCGACCAACTTATTCCTGTTTTTTGTTTTAAAAAAGTTAACTATCTTTTTCGTTATCTTTCTATTTGATTCTTTTTAAGATGGCCACAAAATATATCTTGATTACTACATATATATATATATATATATATATATCTTTATTAGTTCTTTAATTTCAATGTATGATTTTTATACTTTGGTCCGAGGATTTTTCCTGTTTTCGAGACATTCTGATGAATAGAAACATTCCAAGTATATTATTGTATTTATATATATACACATATAAATGGGCCCGGTGCTTTATTTGTTGTTCACGGCTGATTTACCAGTTAATGACGATGTTATAATTGTCACGTTTACGGACGATACAGCCATTTTAGCTGTAACCAAAAAAGAGCAAAACCTAGTCCACAAAACTCTGCAGCGGCCTTTAATAAAAATCGAAACCTAGCTGAGACGTTGGCGTATCGCAGTTAAGTAAGTGCACGCAGGTCACATTTAGTTTGCGAAACTTTAAAATGGGGAATTAATCTTTCAACAAAGTTACGTTAAGTATCTGGAGATGGATCTTGACGGTGAATTAACATGGAGCAGACATGTCGAACAGAAAAGAAAATATCTTGACATAAAATTGAAGCAGCTGTACTGGCTTCTTGACAGACACTCCAGTCTTTCTCTCGAGAATAAGTTTATAATTTATAAAATAATGTTAAAGCCTGTGTGGACATATGTCCTGATGCTGCGAATAGTCGTACAAATAAGATTCAACGGTTCCAAAATAAGGTCATTAGGCTACTCATTGATCCTCCTTGGTATGATTCGAACTATTACATCGTGCCTTTCTCATTCTTTATGTTAACGACGAAGTCAAACGCGCCGTTGAGCAGTATAAAAAGCGCTTGGAGTCTCGTTCAAATATACTGACCATCAATTTATTAGGTAACAGTCTCCAGATATGCCGATTGAAACGAACCGGGACGTTTGATTTTTCCTAATTTCTACAGGAATTCTTCGGGGGATCACTAATGGGTGTTAACCCCCCTCATGCTACCTTACATTTCATAACAATTGCTAAATGGCCTCTCAGCCAGTTGTAATTATGTTATTTAAAAAGATTTAAAAAAAAAAAGAATACATTATTCGTTAGCTGAAATGTGGTTTCCGTTTTTTTCTCAATCGATCTATAATGATTTCCTCGTCCAACACATCATTTGTTCAAAATACATTTCATAACTTTAAATGTTCCTGGAATCTTTCCTCACATATTTCAGGCTTTTCTAATTTATTTTGTTTTTTCAAAATATATCCGTTGTTTCAGCTTTTCTTTTTAAAATAATTAGTCGTTATATTGCACCTTTCGAATTACCTGACAAAATCGCTAAATCATCTGCAAAAGCTGGACACAATCAATCCGTATGTTGTTTGTATTTCTCCCGAGTCCAATCATCTGTATAAGTTTTTTATTTGTTTCGATTCTCCATTCTGATTTGATATTTTAATTTTTGATACTGTATTCGTCAACGTTTTGCGTTAAGGGCAATAAGTTCATTGTTTACCACAGTTCGCCTAAAATTTTAAATGCTTGTTTTTCTACGTAGTTTCTTAAAATCGACAGAATGTTACGGTTATATTTTTAGATCTCAAACTTATATATTTCAGAGTTAATTTCAAATAAAGCATCTGTTTTAAACATGATCTTCCTTTAATATATTTTGTATCGCTTTTGAACGAGTTTTATACGCTCTGACACGAAGGATATTTAGGTAATTATTCTTTTTCATGAAGCGGGTCAATTTTGACATAAAATTATAAATTTTATACAGCAGGTGTTTATTATAAAATACTGTTTCTTAGGTGAACTGCAGATAATTTTCATTGTATTTATATAAATATTTTAAAAATTGAGAGACGTTTCACGTCGAACAAAAAAATGAAATAATTTCTTAGCGTTAAAATTTCGTGTACCATATAGCGGACTTCGCGACTGAAAGAGTTAAAGCTATTTTCCAATCGTCTAGCACAATTTGTGATTCTCGTATTTTCCGAACATTTTTTTTGTAATATTTAAATTGTTTTAAACTCTAGATTTTTTATTTTTCAATTATTGCATTTTTCATACATCCGGTGGTAACGAGTTTGGATAATTCGGATCTTGTTCCGGAAACGTGTCTCTCGATTGTTCGCAGTTCAGTAATTTATTAAAATACCTCACAATTATCTCGATTGTTTAGAGCAAAGCCTCCTTTATTTCCACGTCATCAACTAAGCGGTTGATATTTCGGTATACTTAAACATTCAGAAAGCATTATATTGTATGATTTTTCCTAAAGTCCCATCAAGCTCTAATAACTGCTCCTTCATTTATTTCCGTTTTACTCCTCTGTTTCTGTCATTTGGTTGTTAAAATTCGTTATAATCCTCGTTATTTTTCTTGGAATGCCATTGTTTTTACATCTGACTTTTTTTTCTAAACATTGTTTACACATTTATCTGCGTTTAGGTTTCAAGTGCGTTTCATTGTTCTATTTGTGTGTCTATTAACTTGTTCTTGAATTAACTCTTGGTCGATTTAATAATTTCTGTATCTATCTTCGGTAGTTTTAATTTTCGATTTGTTATTTTATTTCGTGGAATAAATTTTTTATTTGGTCAACTAAATATTTCAATATTTGCTCTTTTTATAAATTTCGCGTTAATTATTTCCCCGTGGTTATTATAAGAAATAGCCGCTTATGCAGTGGCGGCTCGTGAATTTTTTCACATGTACTCGCTTAAATTCTGCAACCCCCTCACGAACATAAAAGAAATAAAAGTATTTACTCTAAACATTTTTTTCAATACAAAAATTTACACATAAATAAATTTGGACATTACAAAATTAATTACAAATAAATAATTTAAAAAATAATAAGTATGCTAACAATTAAGTAGGCAGGTTTTAATCTAAAAAATTATCGATAAATGAAATCCACTCTTCTACCATTTTTAACAAATTCGTTTATAACACGATCGTGAAATGTAACGTCGCGACGCAACTTGCTCAGGACATCCTTTTCAATGGAAAGGACAGTTAATTCGGAAAGTCTTTCTTCTCTCTGAGTGCATCGTGTATACGTATTTATTCTTTTTAAAGCTGAAAAAGAGCGCTCAGTCGTTGCAGTTGTAACTGGTATAGTGATAATCAGAGCACATAATCTTTTAACTTCTGGCAAAGCAACAGAAAGACCAGAAATTTCTAAATGTTTATACAGTTCGTGAACTGAATAATGGCGGAACTCCGGAGTGCTGTATACCACAATCAGTTCGGATTTTAACTTGGTCATGTCAAAATTCTTGCCATGAGGATGTCTCATTAATGCTTTGAATAAATTATCAGGAAACTTTCTTTCATATTGAATGAACATGTCTTTATCTAATAACGCTAAATATTCCAGTTTTTTAATCTCTGAAAATCTTTCCACAATTTGCATTGTAATATTGTCCATGATTTCATAAAAAAGTCGTCGGTATCCTACAGCCGGATCTTCGTCATTTGAAAAATTTCCAGTTCGTCGTCTTTTTACACCAATAGTGGAGATGCATTCATTCGAAGTTTGATCATAAATTATCTGAAATTCATCTCGTAGTTTGTTCAAAAAAGTTTTCAGTATCTGTACTTCTTTAGAAGCTAACTGAATATCGAATATTTTTTTCTGTAGGATATCAAAAAGTTTTGTGGCATGTGGAAATATCTTTTCAAAAATTTTTAGTACAAAATTGAATTCAAAATCTTGAAGATTATGGTGAAATCCTCGAGCGCATGCTCTAGTTTCGCTATCCCACACATCAGGCTCATCCATCATATTTTCGAACAATTTTACTAAGTCTTGTTTTACTGCGGAAACTACTTCAACCAACTTGCTATTAGAGTTCCATCTAACAGCAGATGTAGAAGGTAATCTTCGTTTTATTTGTTCATTTAAAAAATGACAACGTTTCGATGAATTTGAAAAAAACGCTGAGAATCCATTTAAAGTTTCAAAAAAAACTCTACATTCACGAATAGAATTGACGCTCTGTTTTAACACCAAATTTAGTTGATGTGCATAGCAATGTACAAATTGAGCTTGTTCATATTTACCCGTCATCAGTTTCTGCAATCCATTATGTTGTCCAGCCATCACAGCAGCTCCATCGTAAGTCTGCGCAATTAATTTCCATCCACATTCGTATTCACTTATAAACTTGGTGATATGATTATACAATGCAACAGCAGTACGAGCGTTGCTAACGTCTGAAAAATCTATAAATCTTTCAACAGCTTGATGTTCATCCGAAATATACCTTACCGTTGTAGATAGCTGAGATTTTTTAGAAATATCAACAGTTTCATCCAGCATAATAGATACGAAGGTAGACTTGTTAATTTCGGTTTTTATTTCATTTTTAACAACTGTACTAATGCACTGGATCAATTCGTTTTGAATAGTTTTTGACGTGCCGCTAAAAACAGTAGAGAATTTTAAATGATGCGCCAATTTTTCATCTCGTAATGCTAAAAGATTCAATAATTCGACGTAATTTCCTTTATTATTCGAATCCACTTTTTCATTGTGGCCCCTAAATGCTATTTCCTGTTGTGCCAAATAACACGTTACATCTATTAAACACTTGAGAATATACCGATTCTGCGTAACTTTTTCATTAAATTTAGTAATTTCTTCTTGATGAGTTTTATTAAAGCAAGATTCTATTGTATTCTTACCGAACGTAACTAGAGAAATCATAGCATTAACATGGGAAACCAACTTTTCATGTCTGATTCTTAAATTATTAAAGTTACTCATATCGACAACACCTTGATTCAGATTTCCAAATGCATCTTCTTCTTTTGTATTAAATAATAAACAAGGCCAACAATATAACTTCTCAGGGTTTAAACATCCGCATAACCAACTGTAATCTTTGTACCACTGCACTCGAAAATTCCGAAAATATTTCTTTTTACCATCATTTACTTCGGTTTTTAAACTTAAATGTGGTTCAGGCTTACCAGTTTTTATTATTGCAAGTTTCTCATGAAATGGTCGAGAACTAAATGGTTTTTCAAATAAAGGTTCCATAATTATGTCTTTTTTATATAGTTAATAATTTTAAAAAATCACAATCGTATTCGAATACCGCGAAATTTTTACAAACGGCACTACAAGACGACGAAAAATCAAACAAACCATGTACAGGCGCGCGTCTCTAAATCCAAACAATGTACGTCTATAGTGTATACTCGCTAAAGGAGAGCGATTATAACTCCTACAAAATAACTGAAATATGCTCCAAGTAGTTAGAAAGAGGGAGAACTATTACTGCCGATGTACATTCCGCTTCCTCTGGCTGGTGTATTGACAAGGTCATGCGTTATTATACGGTACTCGCGTTTCAAAACGAGTACAGGTTAATACATCGTATGATTTGATCGATCCTATAATCTACAGCACAAATTGAAGGCGTTTCAACCTAGCGAACTGCGTTCTGTTATAATCGCCAGCCAGTACGAGTACAGTGCATCATTTAAAATGTAAGGTAAACGTGTATACTGTATACGCGCCATTACTCTTAAAGATTATTATGTATCCGCACTGGTAAACTTTTTGCATTCGCAAATGTAATTTAGTTTCATTTTGAAGAAAAAGAAAACTATAATAAAATTTCATAAGCTGTATTCTTTCATTTCTCTACTGTACTCGGCGAGTACAGCGATTACACATACGAGCCGCCACTGCGCTTATGGATCAATCTGAAATTCTGCAAGATACGAGTTTGAAGATTTCAATATATATCGTTTTCTTGTCAATGTTATAAAATTTGTTGATACTGGTTTAATATTAAAACCTCGACACATATCGACTCAACACTCCTATTTGTTCTCCTATATTCTGGACACGCTCGTTTTTCTGTATTTTCTCTATTTACCAACTTGAGTGTTAAAATACGCTGTTCGTCGGAATTATTAATATTTCAAGTTTCAAAAATTGCCAGAATTTTGCAATTTTTTCAGGATTTTTTTTCGATTAGTCTTATTAATCGGAACGCGACGATTTATTCAATTTATTAGGGTACATTATTTGTATATTCATTCGCTTTTAGAATAAAAATCTTTGGGAATTAAATTTTGATTTTTTTTTTTTTTATTATAGCAATTCGATCACATTTGCTTTTAAAGACGCGATACCGTTCCGAATTCATTATATCTTCATTCGGAATCTTGTTTCTTGATGAGTTGTATTTGTATTTTATTCATAACTTTTATTAGCTGTTTTATTCTACCGATTTTAAGTAGCGAATTTTAATATTCCAAACGGATATTTTCGTTTCGATTTTAATTTCGACGTTTATAATTTATTTAATCTGCGTACTGATCGAGGGAACCTTTTGGCGACAAATCATTACCATTATTTTCGATTTAGCTCCGGAATAATAGTTTTACGAGTCATCCTCCATCGTGAGAACATGATTTGAAATTCATTTTAGGAAACTAGTATAACCAGTTTACAGCTTATATTGAAATCCCAGTTATGTATTATGTAGTTCAGACGTTACTTGGAGAAGCTGAACAAATAGCCGCTAAGGCGAATGATTCTAGATTTAGTTGCATTTATACAGGCGATCTCAACTCGTCAACGGTTAACAAGCGGTCGAAAGTGAAGACAAAGTTTTGTAGACAGTTCCCAACCTACCTCTATGTCAGCTCACGCTTATTACCCGGTAGCTTTAGCAGTAATCTATTATTGTTATTATTATCTTATTGAATGGTTATCGATATCAATATTGATGGTGGGAAGACTTTAATTTATTTCGGTTGAGTTTGTTACAAGCGCGTGCAAGATCATTTTTGTATATATATATATATATTAATATAAACCGATGTTCGCGCAGCCTATGCGCATTAGCTGAAGTTAAGTGTTTCATTTCATATGTAGTAACGAATATATTTGATTTGATTATTATTTTGAACAGTTTAACCAAACCGTAACAGAATTTTTAAATAAATGTACGCATACAATAGCTTACTGCGTAATTAGAAATACGCATAAAAATTACGGTTTTCTCGTTACACTAGTAACTTGTAGAATAGGATGAAATGTTGAAAAAGAAATTTGCCACGTTTTTTTCTTCTTTTAGTTTTTAATCTAACACTGCAACTAGCTGCAGACGTTAAACAGTTAATATATGATAGGTGGCGTGCGAAGAGAACGAACTGAATAGTTCCACTTGTAACATCAGTTGATCTTACTTATCGCAAACTCCTCCGAATTATTAAGCAAATTTATGACCAAATGATTTTGATGCTTTTCGAACCTTATTAAATAGCGTTAAGTACTTTTTTCAACCTCCTTCAGAACAGTACTTAGATGTAAGTCGAGTCGAATAATTAATTTTTCGATTATAACGGTATCGACGCTTAAATAATTTGTCGTTATATATATATATATATTTTTTAAATTTCCGGCTATAGCGTGGTTTTTTGCATTTCATACTGCAATACGAGTTACTAAGAAAACATAATTTTTACACGGATTAGATTTTTAATGACAGAACAGACTTTTATTTAAAAATTCTATCACGATTTGACATGGTTATTTATAAACTAATAATCAAATCAAATACCAATCAAATCGAATTTATTCGAATATAATACGCGATGTTTTCCAATATATTTACAATTACTTACGACAACAACATTTTTACACCTATGCGCAAGTATATAATTAATAAATAAACGATATAGTTAAAATCGTCGAAATTTTGTATAAAACGATTGCAATTTCGGCTATTAATTATCAAGTGGTCGTGAAAAAATAGAATAGAAAAATATATAAAATTTATAAAAGATCTCGAAGAAAAAAAATAATAAATAAAATGTAAGAAAATACTTAATTTAAATGTGCAGCAATGTTAGAAAAAAATAGCAACGTGTAAAAACAGTTCACTATCAAATTATTTTATAATCAAATCTGTTTTATCTTTCGTCTTCTTTGATTTTTGATCGTGTCATACATCTTGCTACTTTGACCAGAGGTGCGGAAGAAAGGGTATTAGATTAAAGGAAGGAGATTTGGAGCTTAACTTCAGAGGAGGAGGTACGTTGAAGTATGCTAGGAAGATAATTACGAAGGCATGCGAGCTGACTTTGGAAAGTATAAGTTGAAAAGGAAGTTAGAATGTAGGCGATGATCAGAGGCCGGGCGTTCTTCTTTTGTAAACTGGAATTGATGCATAAAACGTGTATGTTTAGATTGAACACGGAAGAGGACTACTTATCATTTTGCCTGCACGTCAACGTAATCGTGTTCGTAATGTTGGAGGAATACGTTCCATCGCTTTCGCCTTTATCGTGGTCCGAATAGAGATCATCTTTACTCAGCGTATTTAGTGTTATACTACATGATTCTGCTGCCGCTGTGTTAGCCTCGTTATTGGCTCCAATATTTTTGTACACTCTGGTGTCCGTGCGAGTACAATTTGATGCGAATAAATAAACGTTTTTTCCAATACGGTTTTCGCGATGGCATATCGATGTTCATGTGTGTTTTGCATACATCTGATGGAACTAAGGGAGTCTGCGCAAATTAATATAGCGCAATTCAAATCTGATTCTCCTAAATTAACTGGGTAGCAGATGACACAAAGATCTATTCAACATAAATGGACATCGAATTGTCCATTGTTTATATACGACGGCACAACTAGTAGAATTTGCTCTTTTTTTCCGCATGTGTGCGTGTATAAGTATTTCATGTTCTTTATAAATATTCGGAAGATTCTGGAACGATTCCTGGATAGTAGATGTAATGATGATCGAAGGTTTAGGAAAAAAAAGTGTCACATATTATAGCAGTGGTCATGGAAGCAGAAATAGATAGTATGCTGGTTTCGCTGAGAAGATACATAATGTCAAGGTTGAGATATCGTACAGTCTGGCAGATCAACAACTGTAAGTGAATGTGAAAATTAAGGAGGATGTAATAATAATGAAGATGAGTGGGAAGCTCTGCAGAGTCGTGAAACAAGTGATTTATTGGTGTTGACCTCAATGCGCCAAGTGCAAGACGTAACGTTGCATGATAGACTAAGTGTAACGGTTTTAATGTTGTCAGCGTAGCAAGTGCGTAAACAGGAAGACCACGATCGTACTTTGATCTTATCAGGACTCTATATATATATATATATATATATGAGTAGAGAAATAATTTTGTCCGCGTCATAAGTTGAAATGTGCTAACTTTTTCCTCAGATTTAGTATTTTTGTGCAAGCAGCACTGAGGTAATATGATCTACCCACGTTTGTCGAAAATCAGGCCAAGACACGTAATGCGGGGAACCGTTTCTACGGGCTCTGAACCCAGAGCAATAGAGAAGTGCACAGTTTTAGTTTGGTACGTGAAAAGGTACGACCGCTGTTTAGGGACCATTCGATAAGATTCTGCATATCTTCCTGAAGTATTATTCAAGTTTATGGTCATAACAGTGGACGAAAATTAACAGGTCATTTGCAAATAAGACACATCGGATCATAACTACGCTATTTTTTGTAAATTAAATATTTTCTTACCTTTTATTTTATTTCTTATTTATATCCTTTTATATTTTTATAAATTTTATATAATTGTATTTTTTATTCATGTACGCCTAATGACGGCTTATTAGACGAAGAGCTTACAAAAATTTAGTAATTTTAACCACTTGTTTGATGATTATTCATTTTTTTAAAATCACAACATTCGATACGGTTCAATTTATAATAATTATTATTATTATTTCGTTTACAATTGTTTTTGTACGTTCTACGTTAATTTGTCGTTGAACCAAAAATATCGTTAAATGGCCATGATTAGCCAGATTGTGAATTAAATTAAACATATCTATAGCCAGATTGTGAATTATATATTATGTATATATATATATATATATATATATATATATATATATATATATATATATATATATATATATATATATATATATAATCTATCGAAATAAACTAATTGACCAATGCATGCCAGCTGAAAACTATTTTTCTCCATTACAATCTAAAAATTATACTAGTTTACGTTTCTCAGAATTCGTTCTATAATTTTCGCTCTTATTTACAACGTAGACTATTTACTGAAAAAAAAAAATTACATAAATAAACAGCGCACTTTACGCGCGACATAATTAATATTTAAAAATAAACAAATTAATTAATTAATTTACAGAGGAGACCTCCCTTTCCTGCGACCGCATTTCGATTACGAACAGTAAGTTAATAAGTTGTTTTTTGTTTTTATTTCTTTATCGCTCGTTTTTTTTTTTCTAATTATGGTTCTTTATCCGTTATTTACAATTTATCCAAGTTTACTTTCATATTATTATTATTTTTGTTATTATTATTATTATTATTACTATTACTATTCTCTTCGTTTCTTCGCTTCACTTTCTTTCTTCTATCTTTTGTAATTGATTTTACTTATAACTCTTTACTAGTAAATGCTTGTTTGGCTTAAGTAGTGAAATATTTGTTGAACGTCGCGAAATAAATATGATTTTGTAATACTTTTTTTTTGTGTGTGTGTGTTCCTTTTTAAGGAATTTACTCAGTCGGACTACTCTATATAATTAAGTTTTAATCCAACGTACATTTTCATCGCATAGTTGCAATAATATTAATAGATAAATGTCTTCAATTGTTAGTTCATTGAATACTGATTCAATTACTAATAATGAAAAATGGTAATAAAATCTCTACCTATACCACACCGTGTGTGTGTATATATATTATAAACATAGAAAGACCAAAAAAGGGGAAATAAATAAGTCACGAATAAAAAAAAAATAATAATAATATAGGTAGTAGAAGAATGCACAAAAATAAGTCGCATTCTATATACCGCAATATAATATCTCCAAATCATTCATTTTTCCTCAGTTCAATTCAATTTTCACTGCTGAGGGCCTAAGCATCCTTAAAACTCTGCAATTCTTATCACGTTTGGATCACCATTCCTCCTCCCTATACTTAATCTTATCCGACTCTCTAAGTTTTCTCCTCGCATTGAAGCATTCCTCCTTTCAACCTAATTCCAATTATCTTACCTTGCAGAGCGACAATTGACTTATTTACTATTCAGCCGCGGCATCTTAATATCATACGTCTGGTATCCCGGTCATTCCGGAATTCATGGCAATGAGGTTGCCGACACTCTGGCCAAGGAAGCCATTTTCTTCTGCTCTCTGGTGCCGGCAATTTCCACCACAGACCTGATATCTCTTGTCAACATGGATATATCCTAC
Source organism: Coronaproctus castanopsis (assembly GCA_032883995.1). NCBI lineage: Eukaryota > Metazoa > Arthropoda > Insecta > Hemiptera > Monophlebidae > Coronaproctus > Coronaproctus castanopsis. The sequence goes on from CM065053.1 coordinate 224,876,101, forward strand.
GAGTGGTCATCGTGGCTAGTTAATTCTTCCACCCCTAGATATTATCTGGCCACATCACCTACTCCCTGGTACTTTAATTTGTCCAACATACACCTCAACTTCCGAAAATTTATTACAACCATCACCCGTTTACGTTCTGGACACAATCGTCTTCCTGCTCACATGTTTCGTATTGGGATTTCCAGTTCCTCATATTGTTCCCATCCAGCCGATTCACAAATTATCGCCGATGAAAACCACATCCTTTTCAATTGCAGTTTTCACACACCTGACTAACTCGCACTCCTGAATTCCTTAATATCCATCGGTTATCGTCCTCCTTTCTCTATCACTTCCTCAATTTTTTCTAATGACTCCCGTGTTTCCAATTGTAACATCAATATATAATAACTATTTATCAACACGTTAGTGGGTTGTGATTGCTCCTCAGTAGTGCCAAAAAAAAAAAAAAAGTTTAATAACTTTTGCACGAATGGCCTAATAAAAAAAATTAATAATAGGACAATAAAAATAAAAGATTAACACAAACAACCGTGTGCATACCCCGTATGTATATATATATATATATATGTATGTGTGTAACTTATTCTGGCGTGCATCCTTTAGCGGCTATTCGTGATCATTCTTACTATCCAAATTAGACAGTTATTCCGCAGAATAATAAGTTGTGGTAAATTCATTTTGTTCATTAAAAATATTTTTCTTTAATTTTTCTTCTTTCCATGTATGCTTCAAATACGAAACATGATATTCTCTGTTCCTTTTCAATGATTTTCCTCTGTTAGTTCATTTTTCTGTTCAAAAAGTTGTCAATATTCGATCATTTAATAAATATCCGCAATTTTGTATCATTTGAGAGTGTAGAAAATTCAAAACGAGTTTGGTTTTTTTGCATACGAATACACTGATTTTAATTTTAGTACTGTTCTTATTTCAGGACATTAAATTCGACTGTCATTTATTGCCTAATGAACGTGATGATTTTTATATATTTATTCGATTAACCATCTGGATTAGCACATTTTCGTTATGTTAAAGTTCATATCTGTATAAAAAAAAAAATTATTGCTACTTTCTACGACTTTTTCCATAAAGTCTGAAGACTATCCAAAACGATCTTGTATAAGTTACTATATCTTTTCACAGGTAACTCGGCGCTAAATTCTGGTATGAATTTCTCGAAGATTTTGTATAATTATACGTTAAACGGAATCGATAAAGCATAGACGATTCTTTACACGCCTTAGGGTTGGTTGTCTTGTGTATTGGGCACCTCTTTTTCTATACGAGATTTTTAACAGATCAGTAGATATCTTTGTCATCCGTAATTTGAAATAATTTTGTACTCGATTAAATAATTTCTGTTTCTTCGTCTCCTCGACCCTACGGTTGTGAATACGTTAGATTCGTATTCTAAGAACAAGTATGTACTTTCAGAGTGACATATTTTTTACCATTTCCTTATTTTTGCTCCGTTTTCATCTTCCATTCATCTTTCGAATACAAAACCGTTTCAGCTATGGAGTCTTAAAATTTAAACTGAGATCCGACATAAAACGTCGAGAATTTTCTAAATTCCGTAATACGAACGATGTTTGAAAACAATTTCCGGAAATTACATACATCTGTACCATCCGCATGTTTTGTTCTAAATATATGGTTCTTATTTCTACTATCCAGTCGTGTAGTGTTTTAAACGTTTTAAATAGAAATAACAAAAAAGTAGTTGAAATCGCTAAATTTTTATATTTAAAACGATCACCAATCTTTTCGGCTATTAAGCCCATTCTCGAGTATATATATATATATATGTATAAACATAATATATTCAATTTATAAAAAATATATGAAAGAAAAAATAAAATAAATTTTATGAAAATTTAGATGTAGAATATTACAAAAAAGAGCAAAATGAAAAATATTTATAAAATAATTTGATAGTAAACGTAGTAAACAACATAATAAACAAATCATATGAACAATATAAAATTTATATGTATATATAAACGATTACACTAAATAGTCGAAAAAATAAAAACTTTCTCATATAAAAATTGATTAAATTTATAATGAACTTCTTAAAATTAATTCCTCATAAAAATTTATCATTGAATTTAATAAATTAATTTTATCTGTTTCTTTTATTATTTCCGTTTTCTCTTGTTGTTGTTTTTTTTTAAATATTTTTTCTGTGTGTAAAATTTTATAATTTTATTAATATTATTTTTTCGTGTGTTTTAATTCTTTGTAAAGAATTTCTAAATCATGATTTTTCATCACATATATGAAATTAAACGTTTTTAAAATCTTATTCCAAATTGTCTGTTTCTCCTATGTATTATTTTTCGCGTTGATTACAAATTTAATTTATATACTCCCGAATTTTTTAATATGTCCGAAGAGCTTTGTAGTCTTTTCGTATTTTAAAATTTTTTACTACATTTCTACGCCGTTCAAAGTTTCAAATATATTTTATTAGATGATTTTCCATTTTCATCGGCCATTTTGCTTTTAAAAATGTACGGACGACAAAGTGACGGAAAGACGAAGTACATATTTTTCTTCTTCGTTGAAATTGTAAACGGGAAAACCTTCACCGCGCAGGTTCTTCATTCGGTTCATGTGCCATGCCTTACAAGGTCAAACATCGGCGATCGCAATTACAACTATATTCACATTTTTCTTGCGTATTGTACGAAGCTCCTGACGTGAGATAACATCGGTATAAACATCCTCTTTGACTTTCTCATTTCTGAAATTTCAAATTCGATTGCGACGTTTTAACTTAAACGTACGTCAGGCCATTCCGACAGTACCTTTTTTAAGAGTTTTTTTTTTTAAATATTTTTCCGTCATATTTTACAGAGAACCGACGGGTGGTTATTCATCGGACGATGTAACTGAGAAATCGGGAGGCGGTGACGACGTATGTCCGTGGGACGCTCCGGAATACTGTTACGAAAAACGTAGACTTCATTTATCTCCGTCGCCTCAATCTACCATTACGGAAGAACATCCGCCGATTGGAATAGATCAAAGTTCGATGGCGATAGAAACTAGGGCTTATTCGACGTCGAGAAAAAATTCCGCCTTTTTAAACTCTAGTTCTTCTTCCGACATTAGCTTGCCGGAACGTCTGAAGAAATCGTGTAATTTACACGATACGTTCGGCAGATTCGGTCGAAGATCGTCATCGACCATGAGTTCTAAACAACCGGACAGTAATCGTCCGTCCGTTTCGTCGACGGAAGATTTAGCCCAACCGATATCCAGATCGTTCGATTCCACTCCTCCGAATTTAGAAAGACAAACGAGCGTTCAACAAGAAGACGAGCAACAGCAGCAGCAACAACAGACATCATCGTCCAGAAGGAGATCATTAAGTTGTTTCATCGGTGGTCGTAAACAGTCGACTGGTACGACGACGCCGTTAATCAGCGTTAGTTCCGTGACCGAACAAAGCGATTCGGAAGAAACCGGCGCTACCGTCGAACGCGATGAAATCGATAATTCTAGAGCGGCTGATAACGGGGACGGAAAAGTGGCGGAATCGAACGTAACCGTAGGCAACGTAGACGATGCGGTAATTGCTTCCGTTACGACTATATCGGTGAAGGAAAGGAAGAAAGGTCGTATAGTAGAACGGACAACGACTATAAGATCTCCGAGTAAAAAATCTTCTTGTTCTCACGACGACGAAATTGTAATTAAAGAAAGTATCGTGCAAAGGGCGGATAGCGCTTCTCGCGATAATAAGAAAATCGGTGACAATGATAAAAAGCCGACTAGTCCGAACGAAGTTTGCCCTTGGGAAGACGAGTAAGTTTTATTCTTGATCAAATTTGGTCGAAATATATTTATAACAGTTCAAAAATCTTTTCGACTAAATTTCGAAATAGACTTTAAGAACTAACAAATTTTGAAATAACGAGTTTTCCTTTACCCTAGTACCGGTTTAATTCAAGTTAACTACCGAATTTTTGCAAATGATCCTTCTTTCGGTCACTAGATGTTTTGCCATTGTGTATGTTACGTCGCAGAAGAAGACTAATTTAGGCCGGCTATATAGGGAAAAAACTCTTGTGAATATGATAGAAGAAGAGGAAGAACTTTATTCATAAATAATAAACATATTTACAAACATGGTAAATATATATATATATATATACATATGTATATAACAGTGAAAACATTCCGGAAGAAAGCGTCTTTAACGTTAGTGCTTAAAATAAAATTATGAGAACATAAAATAAACTGTATAGAAGAAAAAAAAATATTTAATACAGGAAAAAAATTACAAAAAAAAAACAAACAAAAACCTATGCAATATATTTCATTATGGAAATAACATGTACATAAAAATAGAAACAAATATACAACATACATATACTATAAAACACATATAACCGTATATATGCCTTACACATGTATTCACGTATACATACAATATGAAGACACATACGTATATCTGATCATAAATGATAGATTCATCAAATGATGATTAGTCGTCGGTGTTTATATTTTTTATACCTACGCGTTATGGACTCATAATCGTAATCGCCTATGTTATTTATGGACTGGTATATCAGATAATTTACATCTTCCTGAATGTATAGGGAAAGTTTAAGATATCATGCATTATATTCTAGTATATGTTAGTTAAACTGTGATTTTGTATTTTTATAGGCGTAACACTATCCTACGACACAAAAACTCGAGTAGAAAAAATTGTAGACAAACGAAATATCGCACTAACCTCTTGAAAAGAAAATGACTACGATGAACGTATTAACGCGCAATATTTTCACATTGTTTTTTTATCTACCACGTTTCGTTTTTGAGGGGTACAAAGTTTAATATATATATCAACAATTACCATCATCTAGTGCGGTAAACTGATTCACGTCTATTCTTCATCTTTCCCATTCGTATTGAATATCGGCCATCCTTTTTATTTTCGAATAACCGTGGTGAAGTCCTTCAACCTACATATTCTTCAATTACATTCCGTAGCAATTCTTCACGTCGAAACACACGCAGTCTTGCTTTAATTCCGTACCTGCTGCCGGTTTTTATGCAGCTTCCATTTTTCCATTCAGCCCCAACACTACATTTCAAATTTCTCTCTCTTATTCTAGACGCGGTTTCAATTCGACTTGTTTTATTTTTATATTTTTAATCCAACATGGTTCGATATTAAACAATTTTGTCGCGTTTATCGTATTAATTTATCATCAATTCTTACCGGAATATATGATTTCTTTATCGATCATTAAGTTCTATAATCGTCTCCGCGAAAGACCGTCATATGCTTTCTTCCTTAACTCAGACCTCGTGTTTGGTCCGCTTTCTTTTAAAACGACGTCGACGACCCCAGTTCGTAGTCGATCGCGAGGTTGCTTCTTCATTATTTTTCCTTCGATAACTTGCTTCAGAATATTCCGGTTCCGTCGTAATGCCTAAACAAGTCACATCTTACGAATCTCCTTCGGTAATACCATTCTGTTGTTTACTTTATCTGTCTAACTGATTTTCCGTTAAAGATCAGAGCGCATTTACAATGTTGTTTTCAATATGTTTCTGCATCGTACAACACAAATCGAAGATTTTACCTTCCAAACGATAGCGGATAATTGTTGAATATCTAAAGCTTTTTTTTTGACTTAATTTGTCGGGTACAATCCACATTAAAAACGATTGAACAAAGTGAAAAAGCGAAATTAAATCGATAAAAATTATATAATTAAGTTCAAAGTTTTTCGAGTCCACGCATGGAATTTTGACAGAAAATTATAAATATTATACAGACTATTTATTATATAACGTTTCTTTTTAGATAACTCTAGATGATTTTCTCAATGTTTTTACATAAATATAATTAAAATCGAGACGTTTCATGGTCAACTGGAAAAAGTACAATTTTGTTACTATTAAAATTTCATGTACCATATAGTGGATGATACGGTGTGGCTGAAAGGTTAAAATAAGTCGAATCCCCGAAATATTTTTTTGGGATATATTGAAAACGTACACAAGGTAGAACACGCTGTCTATAACATTACGGACTTTAAATAAATACGGAAAATTGATGTTCTGGAAACGTGGATGTTCTCGTTGTTTTATGTTTTTTATTTATTTATTTAAATTTTTTTAATTAAAATTTTGCTGGCGACGCGTGCAAAAAATTTCGCGGGTTGATAAAATTTCGAATGAAGAAGTTTTTAACCGAGTACAAAAGTAAAAGTCACTCTCGAGAACGATTAAAAAAACAACAATGAAATGGATATAAGGCATGAAGACACGATGGCCTATCGAAAGATATTATAGAAGGAAAAATACCAATGCGCAGGCCGAAAGGAACATCAAGACAGACACTGATAGGTACAATCGAGAAAGAAGAGAACATCAAGAGCTATAATGAAAAGGCCAACAGTTGAATGAAAAAAAATGGAGTACTCGGATAATAGGAGCGAACCAGTCCGAGGACTGATACACACCGATTGAGATTAATATATAATTGATCGATTGATATATATATTATAATTACGATAACAAGTTATTTTCCAATTTTAAACGTACATCTGTAACGTAATTAATATTTTGTTCGTTATTAATTTACCTATGCCAATGAATTCAGCTCGTTCTCGAGCATTTCATCTGCTCCTATTCCAGACATGTCATATTGAATATAATTAAAATTAACGAAATTTAGAATAAATATTCATTTTTTCTTCTTTTTTTTTTTTTTTTTTATTTTATTATTTTCAGAGAAAGTTGCAAAGTGAAATCGTCTAGTTACATGAAATTTTACGAAACTCTCGGATACCTTTAAAAATCGTCATTTACGTAAGTATTGAAAACGAATCGATCGACCAGCTTAGCTGAACTCTAATAAATGTGATATTTCGTTATCCGTATATTATAATAAAATAGCATAAGTAATATTTTAAAAATATTTTATTTATTACGTTAATTTATTGAAATTTAAAAAATAGCCCGTTATTAAATTAACCCTTTCGGTTGTTCCCCTATACGATATACGTTGGTTTTTATTTATTCATTTTTAATTTTTTTTTTTTGGGGGGGGGTTGATTCTTAATCCTAAAAATATATTCGTTAAAAGAAGAATGAGAAAAAACCCAGTGAATATTACTTTACGTTTTTCACACCCTCAAGTCGTTTTGTATGTTTTTCAAACATCGCCTATATCAAAAGAGGATGTGCCCGTCAAAACGAGATTAATTTTGTTCTACTTAGAGAAGTAAAAAAAAAAACAAAAATGTAATTAAAATCACTAAATATTTATATACAACAACAACGTATATTTCAACATAATTTACAGCGAATATACACAAACCAAAAATTTTAAATAATAATTTTGTAACGCCCAGGATGGCTCGCCGTACATCAGAAATAATAATACAAAGACCCGTAATAAATAAAAGAAGTAATTATACTTATAATGACAGCAAAAAATAATTGAAAAAAAACTGTACAGCAAAAAACAAAAAATTAAGATAGTAATAATAAATCAAAAGAAAAAACACGTTAGACATTAAATAAAGAAGGAATATTAATTCCTAAAATAATCGACATATAACGTTACAACAGGTTATGTTTGAGCCTACTATGTTTATATTTACTATACATAAATTGGAGTTAATCGTAATTACCGATGGTAGAAATTAAACTATTATCGTGGACTAGTCATCGTAGAACTTACGCGTTAAATTTAAGATATGGTCCTTAATATAAGGCATGTTTCAGTATGCGTGTCAACGATTTTGTGGTATCTAGGGAAATTTAGCACACATCTGAGACACCTATTTTGAAATACTTGTAACTAAAGTTTGTATTTGAAATAAAACTCCAAGCTGGACAACAGTACGTCATTATGGGACGTATAAGTGTTTTATATAAAATTAATTTATTATTTACATTAAGAAATGATTTTCTGTTGATTAATGGATATATGGCAGATATACTCCTGCTAGCTTTCAAGGTAGTATGACTGACATGTTCAGAAAAATTTAGTCGATGTATGGAACATGTTTGGACCAACTCACAATGGTAGAGTTGACCTTAACTTCAGCAGGTAACGTGGGACGCTGCGGGTGAAAAATATTGCCTCCGTTTTATCACAATTAGTATTAATTTGTCATTTTTTATAATAACGAAAGACACAATTTATTCCTGACTGTAATTTATTAGTAATTGCTTTAGTTATATAAGAAGTACAGAAAAGAGCTGTATTGACTGCATAAACAATATTAGGTAGGTTTGGGAAATCAGATAAAAACAAAGTAAACAGAAAGGGACCCAGAATACTACCTTGGGGGACCCCCGCTGAGCACGTTTTCATAGTAGACCTTGAATCATTGATGGTAACGTAAAATAGTCTGTTTGCTAAATAGCTGTTAATAACGTTGATTACATAACGAAGAAACTGATATTTTATTGTAAATAATACCCTTATGCCAAGTAGTATCGAAAGACTTCGCAACATCCAGGAGAACCATACCGGTATGTTTATTACGATTAAAATTATGCGTGATAAACTCCGCGATTCGTGCTACTTGTTGAGTGGTGGAATAACCTGGACGAAAGCCAAACTGTGTGTTAGGAATGATTTTTTGGTTATCTGCATGAAGTCTTAAATGGGATAGTATAATTTTTTCCGCTTTTTTGCTTAGATTGCTCGATAAACTAACAGGACGTATGTTACTTGCACACGAGGCATCCTTTCCGGGTTTGGGAAGAGCAATAATTTTGGTTATCTTCCAACTGTTTGGATAATAACCGAATCTAAAGATAGCATTAATTAAATTTTTAAGTTCAATAATAGCTTTTAACGACACAATTTCTTAATAATGGGAGTGTCATCCCCTGACGAACCTTTTACTTTTATAGCTTTAATATTGCTAAGGACTTCACTTGGGGTGACAAGAGGGAAAATATTGGGTAGTTGATTGGCATTGAGGAATTTTTTAACAGCTGAATGACTCACTTGATAGCCAGATGCAAAATTAGAATTACGATTATGAACTTTGGAATACTCTGACGCTAAAGACTCAGCTTTCGTTTCATTTTTGTAAACATAGTTATTTAAGTGTGAATCGTAGAGTGGTGGAAGAGCTGTATGCTGTCTCGTGTATTGTCTGCAAACTTTCCATAGCCGACTATCATTAGGCTTAAGCTTAAAGAAAGTTGAATTGAAATTGTAATTTTTAAATTTCCGCAAAAGAAAACTAACCAATTTGTTAAAAAAATTAAAGATGTTTTTCAAATTTTGAGAACGATTAGAGAAACAATGCTTAATGTACATAATATAATTTTTAAATTTGATGAGAACCACGAATTATCATCTCCATTATCGCTCGAAGAGATATCTGAAATTCCCGTAGTCGCGTAAATATTACGACGAACGGATGATTTACTCGACGTAGAAGGAAAATTATCGTTTAACACATCGTTGCCATCCTAATCTTGGTAGGACGTCATTTTGTAGAAATGCTAACGAGCTAGCACCAGCGGTAAGTCGCAGCCACCGCACACGAGAAAAATAAACTACGTAACGAAAACCAGGAACGCGTAAACACCAACCGAAACAGCGAAACACGGGAAAATTTATATATACAACATATATATATATATATATATATATATATATATATATATATATATATATATATATATATATATATATGAACAGAAAGCTTTTCAGCTGTTAAGCCATTATCAAGTCGATGTAGGACAATCAAACAGCATTTCTATTATTCGATCATTGTCAAGGGGGGGACATAAAAAAAAATATAAAAATATATACAATTTATATGAAAGGAAAAAACTAAATAAAATCTCACAGTTTAGATGTTAAATATTATAGAAAAGAAAAAAATATCAAAGTAAACAATAGTTATTTATAAAATAATCCACCGATTGCGAATGTGATAAACGACGCAAATCATCGATGTAAAATTTATACATGAACAATTATATAAATAAAAATTAAAAAATTAATACTTCTAATATCAAAAAATAAAGTTCGGAGAAAATAAATACTTTTTTGTTGTTTCTTTTTTAAAATTATAATTACTTTTTTGTCTCGTTTCAAAAAATCGCTACAGGCTGAAAAATACAATAAAAATCAGTAATTTCTTTTGTGATTAATCGAATTGCTCGTTATAAAAATATCGCTTTTTATATCGAATTATTATTATTTTTTTTTTTAAATTTAAATCGCAGAAATTAATTGATGCAGCGTCGACGATAGTTCGCTATTAAACTAGCCGGTTTATATCTATTTCCGGATTTTATTTTTTTTAAAAAAAGTGAGAAAAAATAAAAAATTTAAACAAAATATTGAAAAAAATTCAAAAATAAAATTTATCATTCGTTTTCGATTTTTCATATGGTTCGATAACGCCGCAAACGCGAAAACTATAATTAACAGCCTCCGATCAACAACTTCTGTCCTTTTATAATGGCGGGTGTCAATCTTGACTTAAAAAACAGGTATGAAGGAACAGACGAAATTTGTAGACGCAGTGGAGCGGATCGATTAAAATGTTGAAATGGGCCGGACGTTCAGTCGGACAAGAGGATGAAAGATGAACAGAGAATATTACAGCGGTGGCACAATTTGAAGCCGGTGTTCGCGAAGAAGTCGTATGGCTCGGTGGCAAGATGGTGTTGTTAAAGCTAGAACACGATGTTTGAAAAGTATAGGGAATACCTGCGTTCAGCAGTGGTTTGATATCGGCATATGGTGATATATATTATATATATATGTATACATAACGTTAAATAATATAAGCGAATAATGAAAAATACAATTCAAGACCTGGTTTTAATTAACATTTTTTTTTTTTAATTATAAGAAACTTAGGTAATAAATATTTACACAATTACTATCGAAATTTTCATTTGCAATTTTTTTTTTTTAAATCGTGATAGTTTTATACACACGACGAGAGCAGATACGAATCAAGAACAGAGAGTGACACAGTCCTACCGCCGTAATTTTAATTAAAAAATTTACTCTACTAGTATTTGATTTTTTTTTTCTTTTACGTTTTATTATAATACTATGTATATTTATTTAATAATTATAAAAAAAATTATATTAGGAAAATTTAATGGGCGGCCATTCGATTAAGTTTTATCGTCACTCTATAAACTCCATTTACAAAATTACATCTTTGCAGGGTATATAGGGTAAAACGGTGAACACGCAGAATTGCACATTACACAGTTTTAATTCTGAGTAAAAAATTTATAACTTTAAATAAGAAATTTATAATTCTGAATATTTATAATTTTCGAGTAAAAAATGTATATAATGTGCGACTAGAAGGGTTAAAAAAAAACGATTATTATTATCGTTATTGTTTTATTGCCATTTATTATGTATAACGATTAAACTTAGAGACGTGAAAAATAAAATATGACGATATTTTAGTCGACATTTTTAGAAACAATCGTTTATCCGTTTCAGTCGATATGGTACATATGTAATTTTAAACATTACTCATATATTCTCCGATCATCGCAAAATGTCCGAATTATAATAATTAAACATCTTGTATAAAAATTTTTATGCGCGGAATGGCAAAATACAATCTAGAAAAAAAAACGAAACTAACGAATTTTATTAACCATAATAACAATGATAATAATAATTTTAATTCAAATACAAATTCAAATTTATTTTACGTTTCTATTTGATTCGAAGTAATTTAGATATATAAAATAAAACTCCTATGCACAATAATGGACGGAATGGCAAAATACAATTTTTACGTCACAAACAAATCACACACACACACAATAATAATAATAATGATGATAACGAAATAATTCACGTTATGCTTTTATAATAGGCACACATATTGGGTAAACGTACAAATTTAATTTAAACCTAAAAATGGATAGGGCAATAATTATATCGCTAGTATAAAAGTGAAATGTATTAAACGTGTTAACTTTTAAAGAAATTTCTGCGGAACAAAATGAAACGTTACAAAACGAAATTCAGTTTGTGAGGATTTTAATTTTATAATTTTTTTCACAATGTATATTCATTATCGTCAGTTCATTAAGACGGTATATGCTATGTAAAAAAAAAAACACATTAATTTTAGATACAAAAAATTGTTGGGAAGCGAGAAGTAGCACCCCTCCTTGAATACGTCTACGATCTTTTTTTTTTATGTTAAGGCGCTGCGAAGTAGCAATCACAATCTGCTCACAAGTTTTTAAATTTTAAACGTCAAAATATTGCATTTTTGAAAAGTTAAAGGAAGAGTCGAATATCATCGGAGTAAGTTAGTGAAGTAATTGGGAGAAGGAGAACGATAGTCGATTGATATCGAAGAATTTAGGAGAGATTTGCTCGTATTGGTATAAGCAGCAGTTAAAGATAATATGCCTACCTGAGTGTATGGGCGCTGTAAGAAGAATTTTACAAATGCCAATCTTGAATAAATGAACCGGAAGTCGATTATGTCCTGAACTTTAACGAATGATGGTGACAATAAATTTCCCTACAGATCCGTAATTTATTTCCCATACCGGCAATTATTATTTCAGATGTTGTATGCCAATACGTACTTACGAATTTATTTTTCAGTAGCTGCTTTAATTCTTTCCTCTTGTAAATTTTTGTAGTCAACCTTTTCAGTTACAGAAGGGAGATAAAGTTTCGCTAGAATCTTCTTAAGTGTTTAAACTGTCATCATTTAAATTTAACATTTCTTTCATTTTTTTCAAAACAGATATTTAGTTAATATAGTCTTTCATATTATTTTGTATTTAATTAGGTCGGTTTTTACGTCTCTCTGGGCAATTGTATTCCACCGTTCTAGCATAAATTGCCTACAACTTCATTCTAGTCCTATTATAATGGGGGACATTAATACGCCAAACTTTTTCTCATTTTTATATAAATCTGGTACGCTGACAAATATTTATTTTCTACATTTAAATTTTCACATTATTTCAATCGGTTTAGACATCCTAGCGCAATGCAAAATATTCAAATACGCTAAGACCGATTAATGTAACGCTGATACGACTTAAATATTTATTTTAGACGATAAAAGACATAACGGAAACTTTCTTAATTTTTTTACGAAAATATAGAACGAACGAGTACGATTGTCTGTTTTTGAATCCGTAGATATTTAATATCATCTACTCTAAGTAACTTATTGTTCCCGCCTAGAGATATTTGGGTATTCAAATCTCGATTTGTCTAAATTATATATATATACCGTTTTAATAAAAAAATAATAATAATAATTCAATTAAATTTATTTTCGAGCGACACATTTACATTAAAATAAAATTAGGTATTATAACTCGAGGCGCGAAATTAATCAAAAATCTAATACTAGACTTATCAAACGCTCATAACTTACTTCGAAGTGAATCTTATTTATTAGGTCATACAACTTAGTATGATTAAAATGTTACTAAACACTATAAATACACTCTCGCGCAATATGCTTACACTAACGGAAATTTTAACACGTACATACATTTCTAACGCACGGTCATCCGATAAGGAGAGAAAATGTTCCGCACTGCTCTTGTAATGATAAACCGATAACTGTTGAACACTTCCTGCTCGAACGTGCGAAGTACATAATATATTAAAAACCAACGCGTTAAGTTCCAGTTTCCACCGAGCGTTAAAGAAATATTAAGACCAGACGTGGGATATCTGTACGAAACTGGCTTATTAAATCAGCTGTAGTACCTCTGAACAGTGCCTGTGTAGCGGTACACGGCACGTTAAAGGAGTCAAGTCCTAACAGTCATTTCCATAAAACAGATATTTGTTATAATAAGTTTCACGGGGCGTATAATTTATTAATCTTAAATCTACGCGTATGAGGATTATATGTATTATATAATATTATACGCGTATTAATTTACGATTTTTGTCTTTTTACGATCGAGTCGAATGGTAATTGTCCGGCGATTGTGTTTATTCTACAAGTAGCCGGATAAGCTTTCGTTAATTTAATAATACACTTAATGATAAACCATCATTTTGCTCCGGTAGAGACAGCCTTCAAAAGAAAAGGTATATTTCGTACCGACGATAAAACATGATATCGTTAAAATTGGGCATAATTTTACGTTTTAAGATAAAAACCAACAATTTATCGTAGACTTGGAGGAAAAAAATAAACTACGTTTTAAATATTTTAAATATTTTAAATTGTATTTCCTAGAAATATATCGACAAAAAATATCAAATTTAATTTCTGCAGTAAACTTATATTACATATATACGTGTTTATGTGTATTTATATAATAATAATAATTTTTATGATATAGTTGACGTTACGAAATTGTAATTAAATCCAAAATGCACTTATTATTAAACACGAAATTATTATCGTTCAAAATAAATAGTTTATTAAAATTTAAATTATTAATTTGTATTTCGTATTCGTACTGCCATTATAATTATATTTTCCTTTTAAGAGCGCGTTTTTTTTTTTTTGTTTTTTTTTTTTGGATATATAGAGAGAGAGAGACAATAATAATAAATTTTATTAATTTAATTTGAATTAATTTGAAACACCGGAAACATTGTTTATATTCAACGGGAACGAAATACGTATTTACTAATTATTTTAAAATTAAATAACGGTGGTAATACTGTTAAAATTGTACGGACTCCGTTAAATATTACAAACCGGTAAAAAATTAATTGTATTTATCGCCGACGACTTAAATTTTTTAAAAAGTTTCTTGTGTTTTTTTTTCAGATATAACAGGACGTTAATTATTTTTTTTTCATAAAACATAAAAATATAAACTTTTGCGTGTGTGTAAATTTCTGATTAATTATTTTCTGATTTTTACGCTGCTAAATCGATGATAATAAGGCGATTTACCTTTTTATTAATTAAATGTTGACATATCATCGCGCGTTAATATTTTAATCGGAACTATGAATTGATTTTAAAACTAATTTACAAGAATAGATTAAAAATGTAATAAGTCAATATCAATCTAGGGAGTAGCTCGAAACCATCGCAATATCGGTTTGAAATCGGCCAGTTTTATTCATTTATATTTTATTATAATGATTTTAATATATTCTTTCCTTCGTCCCGATCGTAATTATTATTAATTATTATTTTTATCCGTTTTCTCGCGTGTAAATAATAAAAAACTGAATAAATTAATACAAAGTAAATAATATTCCCCCGAATTATTCTATTACAGGGTCATTTTTTGAAAATATATACTTTCTATAGTGTTTAAGCTGATGTATCAACTACGTCTCGTACAACTGTTATTGTATGATTTTTCCTTCTTTTAAATACACGATAAAAGTTAAAATCTAACCATCTTCTATAATATTGGTACAGTATACATATATACATTTAATATAATATTATAAAAAAAAAAATGAAACAAAAATTTAGTAGCCTGCAAATTTTAGCTTATGTCTGCCGGCAATTATTTAATATATATATGCTTAATTTTAAATAATTGTGTGTACAGTTAATTCCATACAAAACTGCAGCAGGTGATCATACTTGTTACACTTTTATAGGTATTATATGTTGAACATTTTTCTATTTCGTTTCTCTTGTAGTTGCAACGTTTATCATCTCCAATTATATTTCATATATTTAAAAATATCTGAATCGTGTTTTACTGTAATAGTTATATTTTTAAAACGATTTGTTACGTTAGGAAAGAATATATTTATTAACGTATCCTTTTATATTGCATCTTACATTAAATTCATTTAAAATTTGTATATTAAACTGTTTCAGAACTATTTTATTTTTCAATTCCATTATTTTTTTTAGCAATAAAGATTAACGTCCTTTTTTTTTTTTTTTTAATATAAAAATATCAACAGGTAAGATCCGTGCTATGGTATACAACGTTATATTAGAAACAGTAATATATGAAGAAGGTAAATCGATTAAAAATTCACGACAATTGCAGAACATTTGTCGTTATATAGATAATTAAACTCTCTTAGATTCGAAATAATTAAATATATTCCCGTTAATTGTCTGTTTTGATGTAAATTTCGTTAAAACATTATAAAATTTACCAAAATATTTTTACGTTCAGAAAATAAGTTATCATTAAGTTGAGCTCGAGGTTATATTTTTATTTTCAATTTTATAATTATAAATAAATCGCTTAGGTTTCGTGTTAAGAAACGCAAAGAAATTAGATATTCAGAGTGGTTAATTTTTTTACGAATTAGTTATTTAGACACAAACCTTTCTTAATACGACGTTATCGAATTTGAATATCATCTGATAAAAACTCACAGAGAATTGTACCGAGAAAAATTAATTTTATATTCGTATTCTTTAAACTTTTATAAATAAACGAAAAATGAATTAAAAAAAAAAAAATAAACAAATGATATTTAACAATTTTCTTTTAACTCGATAAAACTATTCGACGCGTGATTAACCGCTTCATTTCACATTTAAATTTAAAGTAGGCGTATAAATTTTATCGCGTGCGAAACGTAACTTTAATCACTAATTTCACGAAACAGATATTTCGCTATTTATTTTTTTGTAAGACGCTAATTTTAAAATATTTAAATTTAATAAAGTCATTTTTACGAATTTTATAGATAGGCGATAAATAAATTTATAAATAAAATGATTTTTAGATTTTTTTTTTGTTTATCGTATTATATTTAGCGAACTTTATTCGAATCGAATTTGTGTAAGAATTCTAGTTACCCGCGACTTGACTATTGTGTTGTTGTTTTTTTCAAGTTAAAAAAATAATAGTAGAAATTTGTAAATGATTGTTATATATGCATAAAATTTATTTTGTAGCTTTTTCTCTATTTATATAAGTATTCATTTAGTTTCGTCGCTAATCATTCTCACGATTAAACTAGTCATTATGGAGTCTGTTTTAATTTGTTAACACGATCGTTTTAATCCTTTTTTCCCCTTTTAATAATGATAGCTATCGTTAATTAATAAAAATACCATTTTAAATTCGTTTAATAAATTGTAGTTCAATTACGATATAAATTTCTATAATTAAATTATTGTTTGTTACTAATGTATCCGGGTGCGTTGATAAGCGTTTAATAATCTGTTTAAATTTTACATTAAAGCGAAATACGTACTGAGAGCTTCGTTTTCTTTTTAATAAATCGAGATTTTATTTTAAAAACCGAATAAATTGATTACGACATTGCCTTCCGCCATGATTTTTTTTTAAGGGTTTGCTCTCATAGCCTTTGGATTAAAATCCTAAGCACAACGTAGTAAGGTTAGTATATAGTCGAAGAAATATAGGGTTTTGTAAACAGTTCCAATATCTGTTTATCCGCCTTGTTGTGTTCACTCTAAGAGGCTAGTCAAGAAAGTTGAGTAAGAAGTAATACTGATGAAAAGATTGTATTGCGTCATAGAATAAACTAAACGTAGAGGTAGATCGGCGTAACGCTGAATGATGGATAGCGTTCAACGAACGCAGAACTGATTTCCTTGCTGACAAATATGCAGGAAAACTATAATCACATTTCGATATAATAAGAGCGCGATAAATTCTCAGTAGAAAACTTCTATCAGTTCAATATGATCATTACGGTATTCAACATGTATATACTTTGCAATTTGAGCTGAGCAATGTGAGTCATTCTGCATATGAAGGAAGTTTATTATTTAAGCAAGAAGAAAAGAAGAAACACATATTTGTCTCAGTTTTAAAATGATAATAAAAAACATAGCAAATCACCTGCTACTGAATTATATCATTTCCTTATAAGATAAACTTAATATACATTAATGTATAGTAAAGTAATAAAAAAATAAAAATCTTATAATGACTAACGGGAAAAGTTTTAAAAAAACTGATACAAAAGCCCATTGCAGATTAAACTTATAATAAACTTAGCATAAACATATTTAAATGCGCAATGAAAAGATACTTTCAATGTTCTAAGGATTTATCGATGGAATTTACCAATTTGGGGAGAAACAATAAATACGAAATAGTCGAAATAGTGTACGTTTAATTCGCATGTGCTTTACTCCTTGCAGACATTAACGATGAATTCAATTAGACGTCTTTTAATATCAGACATAGCACAATGATATATCACGAAAGAATGGAAAATGGAGGTAATCACGCATTGTTTTAATACGAGTGCAGTATGTCTTAAGATCACTCTAAAGCGATGGTTTTGAAGTCACCGTAGTTTCTTTGAATTAGTATACTTTTGAATAGCAACCTAACATAGGCAATATTTACTGTTTTTGTTAGCGCTGATTTTTTTTTCAAATGATTATCACGCGGTGTTCGGAAACCGCTCACCAATTACAACGATATAGGTTATTAGCCTTCTTTTTGTGGGAAGGAAAATGAAGAGTCTGTACGTACAGTATCGTTAGAAGCGAACAATCGAAAACGAATCTGATAACATACAGTAGATGAAGCAGGGTGTTAAACAATTAAAATGCATTCTTCATATATTTATGCGCAATCATTCAAATTTATAACATAAGACGCATATTAACATCAAAAATTAGGTTAACTATATCAATTTCAATTGCTCATGATCAATCTGCGCGAAATATTAGTAAAAAATTGTTCATTTGTAGATTGCAATGTTTTACTGTTTCATGTGCGTGTTCTTAGTATTTACATTTTCTAGTGTGTTATATATATTTTTTTTTATTTAAAAAAAAATCTTTCCGTTATCAGTTTATTCGGTTTCCTTTATTTATTAATAACATATTTTACTAGCTCTTTCATCTCATAATTTGAAAAGTGTGCAATGTAGTAATTTTTAAAAATAAACAACAAGAAAGGAGTTAAAATCACTACACGCTTTTTATAAACATCACAAAGCTGTCCGCCTATTAAACCATTATCAAGTCAACATACAAATAAAATATAAATATATATATAAATATACTAGAAGTTACCCACGACTTCGCTGTGTAATTATTTTTTAAAATACAATGTCGCTAACTCTTTCTTTTAATTATATATATATATATATATATATATATATATATATATATATATTTCGGTCACGCCCCTAACGTAACAAAACGCGGTTTGTATTACGGGTGTTGGTAAGTGAAGGTACATTCGTACCGGAAAACGTGTTCAATTTTAAACGATTTGGCAGAGATATCGTTGTCTCCTACATTTTAATATTTAAATTATTGTAATTTCTTTCCTATTTGTGATATCAATGTGAAACAAAGCTTAGAACGAATCCGATAATATAGGCTATAAACTGTGCGAACTTCATCATTATTGCCTTAATAGTTTTTGAGTTAAATCAGACCAGACAGACAAAAATTTTAAAAAATATATATGTTTATTTGTGATGAAAATAGCCCAATGCAGCGATTATAATGAAAATATGCGCAAATCACAGACTACAGTTTTATATATTAGTATAGATACAGTAAAATAATCTGATAAGAATTGTGATAAACAATACATACTATAATTAACATAATAATGTATAACCATAACACAAAAGCACATAACATAAAAATTAACAAGAACTAATATAAAAATTGATAAATTTTATAATATTCATCAAAATTTATCATTGAATTTAATAAATTATTTTCATCCCTTTATTTTATTATTTTCATTTTTAAGCAGTTCTATTTTTTTTTAAATAATGTTTTCGAATTAGTTCTGAGAAGCATGTTATAAAATTCATCAATTTTTATATTGTATAGAAATTTTTATTTATTTTATTTCCCGTGCTTTTGTGTTATGTTTATGTATAGAATTTACATTACTGATTGAAGATTGTTGTTGCTTGTCACATAATTTTTTAAATACTATTTCTCATTTTGCTGAAGACTGTAAATTGTATATGTAAATTAATATTTTTACATTTTATAATTCTTATATATTGTATATATATTTAGATACTTTAATATTTTGTGTATTGCATTGATAATGGCTAAATAGCTGAAAAGCTTTGTAATTTTTATAGAAAGCGTTTAGTGATTTTAACTATTTCCTTATTGTTTATTTTATTTATCCCAGCTGTGTAAGATGACAAATGATTTTTCTTTACTAATAGCAGTTTAGAGACACTTTACCCCATTAATCGAAGCTATTACTGTGAAGCCATTGTCACTAGAATGTTTTTTATAAACGGCTTGAGTTTTTAAGGATTAATATTCAAAATCTGAAATTATAGGTAATTTATTACTCAATTGAATATTTACGACGATAATAAGACGTTTTCATTATGAAACAAAATTGCAAAACTAGATGTTGCAATAAAGTAAATATCTATTTAGAATTCTGAAACTTACGGTTCATGTAGAAATTAAAAAATCTATATACTTAACATATACTACTTTACATTTTTTTGACAATTAAAGCGCGAATACAATCAAAATATCATTAATTCGAGTACAAAACAGGTGCGCTAAAATCACTAGTTTTTCTAAATTCCAAAAATTGCTTCCTTACATATTTAAATTTACTTTATCAATAATTTCATGACGAATTACCGAAATGGCCCACCAAAGTAGTTGAATGTAACTTTAAAAAATTTCTTTCGCCGTTTACGATAGTTATTAATATGGTTAATAAAATTCTCGAATTAAAGTTTTATAACAAAATTTGACTTACCGATTAAGCTTAGTAAATTTTCGTTATCGGATAGGATCATATATTTTTTTCTAGTCCATCATTTACGACAAAAAATCACATTTGAGAATTTGCTGAACAGTTTTACATTTCATCAGTTCAATTTTATTCGAACTACGTACACGTGTAATACTTTGAAAGATATTAATGTTCCGACCCAAAAATAAACAAAGAACGACGAACTAAGTGCACAAGTGATTGCATTACTAATATTTAGACGGCATTAATGCAGATTATTTTAAGTGAAAGGTTAAGAACTATCTAACATAACAGTTTTATATTTTAATAATATGGAAACAATGTTGATAATTACATCATTTTTGTTTTATAATTCTATTTTCAAGAAATGAAACGTGTATCTACGTATAAAGAAGACAGAAACAGATATTCAAATTTCAATGAATCAAAATATAAGGACTCATTTAAAGTTAGCACATCTCAATATTTGTTTTATAATTCTGACCACTCATTCAGTTAAGTCATAGTATTTATAATTGTGTAAAATCCATTGAATATTTTTTAATATACGATATAATTACGTTCCGTAATAGAAAAATTTCTTTTATTAACTTGCTTTTCTCATTTTTTTTTTAATTTTTTAATACATTTTAGTTAGAGAAACAGCTAATGATCTTGGTTTAGAAAAAGGCTAATAATTTAAATGATTTCATGCACTATTACGTTGACATTGTTAATTTTTAGATCGCATTTTGTATGAAACGTACGTTACAGGTTCTTTTGTGATAATTAATAATCAAAGTTTATACTAAATATGAAAATGAAACCTGAAATATGAATTTGAATTATGAATAGAATGTTACTACGTGATCTGATTCACGAAATTGATTATAACAATGATCTTTGAAAATGTTTCATGACTCGAATCAATAATACGTATTACGATTCATTATGAAAACTAAAGCCTGCCTTCGATTTATAATATATCCGAATTTTTAATAGGTCATCCATAGATTACTAGATTATATTTTGCTTCTCAGAAAAACTATTGTTTTTGGAAATATTTTATCCGTTTAAAATAAAATTTTTATTATATTTTCAGTATATTTAGATAGGTCAATATTATAAAAACGTTGATCGAATTAAAATGATAGTACGTTTAATTTGTATATTATTTCCAATAATATTACTTTTATTTATTAATAAATCGTTTTCTGTTTAATTAATATTATTTTTATATTTCACCATAGATTTAAAAAATTCAAATTAGTTACAACATATTTTTAGTGTTTTCCTTTTTATTTTGCGTAACCTTGAGTGGGGGTATAATATTTTTGTTCGTTCCGTAATTCCGTATATTGGTGGTGGTATGATGTAAAATTAGTACTGTGATTTGGGTCATTTAATCTTTTTGTGACATTTTGATCGTGTATTTTAAATAGTGTAATTAAAAAATAATTTTAAAATGGGCCGTAAGAAGAAGAGATTGTCAAAGCCGTGGTGTTGGTATCCTTTCATAATTTGAACTCTTTTTTTTAACCCCCCTCTGTAGTTTCTTTGATACACATTACTTTGTGTTGGTTCATATTTTGAGTACTTGCTCTCCATTGGTTTTTATGTTTTTAAGTACATAACATAAATATGTGTTATTTTATATATAATATTTTTAAAATGTTATTCGCATTTAAAGTTGTACATATTCTGATTATTGTATTGTAATAATTATGAAAACATGCTTCCTTAACAAAAATAATTAGGTATTGTAATAGAGAATTTGAAGACGAGAAAATTCTCATTCAACACCAGAAAGCTAAACATTTTAAATGTCACATTTGTCACAAAAAATTATATACAGGTCCGGGTTTGTCAATTCATTGTATGCAAGTACGTACACAATGTTTTCGTTATTAATATGTGATTTGTTAAATAATATTAATTCACGAGAAATCATCTGTTCGATATGAGAAACATTAAGCGTCTTAAAATAGTCGTTTATAATAGTGTTAATTAGTAATAATTTGTGAAGTGTACCATATTTTACAATCTTGTAATTTTCGCGATATTATAAATATTAACATTATTTTTTACAGGTGCATAAGGAGACGATTGATAAAGTTCCTAATTCGCTCTCTAATAGATGTAATATTGAAATAGAGATATATGGTATGGAGGGAATACCTGAAGAAGATATTAAAGAACACGATAGGCAGAAACAGGGATCTAAAAGTAATTACAATGTTTCATCAGAAGTTAGATCAGTTTTTAAGTATTAGCTTATAAGCCAGCCATAGTTTACATCTGGTTAAGTTGCATAATTATGGATTTTCTGACGATTACATATAGTTATTTAGATCATATTTAACTTCGCGTGTATGCTACGTATTATTTAACGGATATCAGTCCAATCAATCCTACTTCCGGAGTATCACAGGGGTCTAATTTGGGTTACTATTATTTAATATTTTCATAAATTATATAGGAATTAACTTACGTTCAAAATTTCTATGATAACTTAAAAATTTTTAGATAATTAAAACTATTACTTATTGTGAATTGTTGCAAGATGATTTGTGTAGATTGGCCACATGGAGCGACAATAATTACTTACCTTTGAATTATAAGAAATGTGTTTACATTCGATTTTGTCGTACAAAAAATAAATGTTTCTTCGATTACTCTGTGGGTAACGTTCCAGTTTGTAATGTAGCTTGTATTCGGGGTTTATATTGACAACGAACTTAAATTTGCAACTCATATTGCTAATATTACCAAAAGTGCTTACAGAACTATGAGTTTCATCATTAGAAACTCATGCGCATTTCGTG
The DNA here is from genome assembly GCA_032883995.1 of Coronaproctus castanopsis. Classification (NCBI taxonomy): domain Eukaryota; kingdom Metazoa; phylum Arthropoda; class Insecta; order Hemiptera; family Monophlebidae; genus Coronaproctus; species Coronaproctus castanopsis. The sequence goes on from CM065053.1 coordinate 224,899,557, forward strand.
ATCCTAGAACTCCGCTATTACTATTCAACACTCTTGTAAGATCGCAACTAGAATATGCATCTGTGGTTTGGGATCCTTTCTACACTAAATATATTCATATGGTGGAAAAAGTTCAATCTCATTTTTTGAGGTATATTTAACACCGTCAAACTGGTGTTTGTCCTACGATTTTGAGTTATAATATTTTATGTGATTTCCTACGTGTTAAATCCTCGAGTGCTAGAAGAAAGGTAAGTAAGCTGAGGTTCCTGCATGATCTTTGTAACGCTCGTATAAATGTCAATTATTTATTATCTACAATTTTATTTATGGCCCCCCAGTGTTAGTAATAGGTCACATCGTATTTTGTATGAATCACATGCTCGTACAAATCTAGGTTATAACTCACCACTTCTATCCAGCTTACGTCTATATAATAACGTACTAAACATTCATCCACAGTTAGATATTCATTTCAATAATAAATTTGTGTATAATAAATTATTTTTAAACTCTATATTTCAGTTGTTACTTTTCAGTAAGTTTGTTTTTTATTTTGGTCATATGTGCGTGTCCCGATGGAGAGTTTGTACGCGAGAGTATGTGCGCCTATATATAGGTATTGTATTTCATTAGAAATATTATCATTTACCTGTTGGAATTAGTAATGTTTTTTCCAATCTAAATATTATTTATATTAATTAGCGTGTTATGTGAGTGTGGTTCAGTTTTCTTTTTCTTTTCGTTCATACTTTTACTTTATAATTATTCTGTAAAAGCGTACACTGTAATTGACGTTATGCTGTTGTGTACGCCGTATTGTTTTGTAAATAAATAAATAAAAATGCTTACTTCTAAATTTTAATCCCATAATTTACATTAATATATTATATCACGTGCATGGTTGCGAATACGTTTTCCAGTTGTTGTTTTTTTACTAAGTTATAGATTTTGTATATACTAATTAATAAATGACTTTATGAAAGATAAGTTTTTTTTTTTGCTATAAGGTATTACTGGAAAACTCAAACTCATTTCTGATATTGAGTCGAAATAAAATATTTCATAAATAAATTATCTTATTATTATAATTACGGAGAATCATTATGTTTATCTAAAATTATATATGGAAACACGAGCTTAAGGATAGAGAATAATTCAATTATAAATATTCTCAAAATTTATTGCGAATTGTTTTGTTTTTATATAAAATGTTGTAAAAACAAAATACATTTCGATGTTTTTTTGTATGTAGTTCATAATTAATTTCGAGAAATATATTATAATTGCTTATAATAGGAGACAAAACAAAAAGAAAAAAAACGTAATTTAGTAAATTGCAATTTATAATTTCCATTCAGCAAATAATTTTTGAAACATTTTCTAATTTTCATAATGAAATTAAATGTTAAATTTATGCAGATAATAGAAATTCTGATAGCGACGATGACAATCCTTCGCCTAAACGACGGAAAACTGAAAATTCAACATCAGGATCAGCCCAAAGTACACAATCTGTTATGATGCCTGGAACCAGCATGATGGGTCTGCCGCAATTCCCTAACATGAATCATTTGATGAGCCATGTTAACAACGTCAGTTCGCCATTTATGACACCGGGGTATGTAAATTATTTTCCAAGTTAATCGTCATATTTAAATAATATATATGTCGTGGAGGGGAAAAAAAGGAACGTTATTCGATCGAACGCGTGAACTTAAGTCTATTTCAATATGATCGTGAAAATTAAAAATAGCTTCGATCGTATGAAATACTTATTAAGACACATCTTAAAAATTTAAATGATAGTTTTCCGTTGAAATTTTAAATGTGTACGTTTATTATACACGCCTAATAATAGTTTCGGATTTATAAATGTTAAGTGAATTTTAGTATTTTCTCCCTTGCCGTGTATAATTTGGATGTTTTAATGTTGTTCGATGATGAAATGTTGAGATATACTATGTTTTTCGATAATATTCGATCAAAACTTAGTCATTGCGTGCTTCGATTATACAAAAATTAATACATATTTTAAAATAGTTTTCCCCCTAGATTATGTTTTTTATGATATTGTTTACGAGTTACATATTACTTTTAGTAATTTTAAAAATTCTATTTTTCTATTACATTCGCTTCTATATTTTCATCTCTATTTTACAACCTTTGTTGTTGAAAGAATGCGTACGTGAACTTATTTTATTATTTTTGTTTACGTATCGTAGTTTATCACATGTATTAGCTGGTACGTCTCATGCAAACTCTATGGTATCAACAGCAGGATCCACTACCAGTACGTCGATGACCTCTCAAGCTAATAAACCATTATTTCCCAGCGCAGCTGTTATGGTAAGTTTAATTTGTATTGCTATAATATATTAGTGCATACTATATTTATTTTATGAACCGTAGTTATTAGTTTATTCTATATTCTTTTAATATTAATTATGTCGGCGATTTAAGAGTTTTTTGTGATTAATTAGTCGTCTTGATTCTTTGTTCGAAATAAAAATAAGATGACGAAAATAAGTAATAATTTTAAACGATGTCGTTGGGAAATGTAGTTTTGAATGAAATTAAGAGCGCGATTTACAATAGTTGTACTACATTTAACTAATGAAAACATTCTATTTACTTCGTACAATTAAATATGTCTTAATTTCGAATTTACGTTGTTCGAAATCGTTCAATTTTAGAGCTATTTGTGACCATTTTTTTTTTTAATTTTCAAAAATATTAGTAACTGTCTTATATATAAAAAAAGACGATAATTAGAAAAGTGAATAATTAATTGTTTCAATCAAGCGTTATTGTTGGCTCTTTTGACGGATTTATCAATAATTATAAAACAATTAAGTAGTTCTTATTGTCTCTCGTTTTCATATAAAAAATAAAAAAAAATAATATTTGTATTAAATATTACGTCGTAAAGACTACGTACAAGGTTATATATATATATATATATATATATATATATATGTTTTACCTAATTACGGTATTTCAATATATTTACAGGCTCAAAGCAATCCCGGAATTGGTAATGTGGGAATGAAACCAACATTTCCAGCATATAGGTACTGTTCGCATATATTTTTTTATTAATATCGTATTTAGTTTCACACACATATAATTTTTTTTTTTAATGTTGCATGAGTATGATTTACGATAAATTCGAATGCTGTGCTTGTATTCTGTGTGGATAAAACTACTTACATTTTGTTTTTAATTACAATGCTGGTTCAAAACTTTTTTTATTTTGCCAGCTTTTCGCCAATTGTTTTACTTAAATTATAGTTTGTGCTACACATATACTTTATGACGAAGCTAAATAAATATATAATTATCGTATGATTGGTGTTTCTTAGTTCTAATGCTAGTATTTCAACAAATTCGGAACCAGCCACTGTGGCTCTTATTAATACAGTCGGTGCATCTAGCAAGATTATACATCCTCAAGAAGATATTTCGCTGGTAATTTTTAGTTATATATTTTTTTTTTTTATAATTTGAAGTTTAAATGATTTTGTTTAAAAGCTGTAACATTAAATATATCGTACGTTATTTATTAATTATATCGACTTGCGAGAGTTCATATGACATCTTCGAAAAATTTATTTCGTCCTAGCAATCGTATATTTTCTATCAACTATATATTTTTCTAATGGCTGTGTAATTTATTAAAAAAGATTTGAATCATAATTTCGCTAATGTTCGTCGTCCGAATTTGAATTGTTAGAGCAATCACGAAAAATAGTTTTTTTTTTTTTTTTTAATTTTACATAAATCTTGTTTTATTGCGACATTTAAATTCGGGCGATTATTAGCGTTCGTCAATCTAATGTTATTATGAATATTGTTGATATCAATATTATAAAGTATTTTTTACGAATTTGTTCACGTAAAAATACTAGCATACTAACAAAGGATCTTAATTCGAAATTCCTCTATATATATAGTTTTTTTTTTTTTTTTTTTATTTTAAATCTACTTCGTTAGTATAGTTTACCATTTCTCGCAGTTTGTATGTGAGAATTTTATAAAACGTTTTGTTTTTTAGAATTACGTTGATATTAAAAAGTTAAAATACAAATTAATACTACGCAGTTAGTTCAGGTAAATTGTATGTGTATTTACGTACGTAACACTTGTTTTCAAAATCACATTGAAATATGCGAAATGAAATTACCTAACACGGGATAATGTAGAAAAATAAAACTTCATTAAAGTGAATGAATACATCATAGAGTATATTATAATTTACTAATAGAAAAACGAAAATATAAAATCGAAAATAATCGGGATTTTTATTAGTACTATACTGGAAATAATTATTGAACGAGTAATTTCTATAAATGAAGCTATAACAAATCATTCCGTATTGTCGTGACGAAGTATCCGATTCGCAATTAATTTTAGAATTTACGAAAATTGTTCAGACGACGTCCCCTATCAAGTATCGAGTTGATTAACATTAGTTTCATTCAAGTCGGAATTATGTTATCGACGTTTAAACGTTTTCTGCATAAATAATGTACGTTAATTGCGACCTATTTATCGATTAATTATTTGTTTAAAACAGACTTTGTTTACATTTAGTTTTCTTTTTAAGCTGAAATTCTCGAATCTGTAAAATAAAAATGAAGACTAAGATTGGATTATGAAGATTACTGTGAATTCGACTTCAATGATCGCAAATACAATTTTACTTTAACCTAAACGTTTTAAACGGTTATTTTTTATAGTTTCGTAGTTTACCAGAAATAAAAAAATATTGCTCGTTTATATTACGACTAACTAGCGGTGTCTGTATCGACGTATTTTCATCCGGCTATTACGATATATTTATTAAATATATTAATTTAATGATAGATTATGTTGTATTTTAATACTATTTCCCAAATTTAGGTATAACCAAACTCGGGTTCTCTAATTCTCAGTAATTTAAACTAAATGTTACGCATATTTTGCTGCACACTGGAGTGAGTATATTTTCTCCGGTTTTGCACTTTACGGTAGATATATTCACACTGTGGGCTTTAACTCGTATTGCTATTTCGCTAACAAAACACTTACTAATTTCCATTCTTTTTTTTCTCTCGCAATATTGGGTTCGAGGTATAGAAATGTGTCCTATTAATTTTAAACAAGTTCCACGAATAAAACAAAAATCGTATATTTCTATTTCAGGAAGAACATCGTGCAAGAATGTCAAAGTATAAAATAGAAACGCCCGCTGTAGAACTTCCACAACCTACTCCGCCCGTTGTACCGACTATTCCTTCGGTACCTCATATCGAAGTAAGTACTCACCATTCACCGCATATTTTCCAACCCAGTCATGCAGCGTTAACAGCGTTTACATTACAACAACACATCGAGGTAAATATATGATTTTCTTCTTAGGTTTTTATTATTATTATTATTATTTATTTATTTATTTATTTAGAACAAATATTTTTTTACATCTCATTTTAATTCTTCGAAAATTCTGGATGCTACACGAAAATTTAAAAATTCCGCTCATTAATGAATTAAAATTTGTAAGTGTTCAATCGGTTCTTAGAAAATATTAAGCATTGTTTACGTGCAACGTGGTGTTTATCACTTATTTCGAACTGTAGTTAATTCATAAAAGTTACATTTGTGTATTTAGCTTCGGTTTTATTTATTTTTATTTCTATGTGTTCGATTTCAAATTATATTTGTAACATATTTTGTGCCGAATAAAATATTAACTGATGAAAAAGTAGTCGAGGTTTGATTTTTTAATGGCAATTTTGATCGATATTTATTATTTCCTAGAGCTATTGCTTTCGGTATACTCGTTCGTGTGATTATGCCAAGCTTTTTTTCTTTTTTTTTTTGTTTATTTTTTATACTTATTTATTGCCAATGTGATATACGTAATTTATCATATCAGGATTTAAATATATAAGGAAATGGACACATAGGTGTTTTTTCACGATATGCATTAATTTCAAAGAGCACGATAAATATTTGTTTTTTTCTTTTAAATTATGTTGTGTTAGTATGTTTAATTACCGCTTTAATGAACCATATGCCGGAAAAAATTTAGAATTTAAAACTCTCTAATAAGTGTTGATTTTCCGATTTTAAAATTCATTTTTCTGACCTGAATTTGTTTTTGATTTCAACGCCATTTACACATTATACCTAACAAGAATTCAAAACAATTATTTGCTTTATTAAGATATATGTATTATGAAAAATTTACTATTAATTTAGTTTATTTTATTTTTAGTTTTCGTTGTAATGTTGAGTTTATTAAATCTGTATTTTATGATTTTCGTAGTTGTTTTTCTAAATTATTATTAAATTAATTATACATCGCACAGTACTACCTGATTTACATATGGGTTCGCACCGTAATTCGCGTATAGTTGTGGTCTTCATTTTTGAAATCTGAATTTAATTTTCAGTTTTATTCGATAGGTTAACTGTTTTACCATTTGTATTTGTTTTTAATATATATTATATAATTATTAAGTCACCTTATAGATTTCACTAGTAGGATTTCGAGTTTATTGCAATATGATCGTGTTTTATTCTTTGATCTTGTCGAGTAGTATTATCTAAATTTTACACACACACACACACACATATATATATAAATTTCCTTTTTTACAACCTACCAACGCATTATTATTTAATTATATTAATTGCCTAAATTAATCGGTATTATATAAGATAAATTTTTGTGCTCTTTCCAAAATTGTAGCAAATAGGAAAACAACAACAACAAGCCGCAGCTGCAGCGGCCGCGGTAAACGCGGTAAATGCTGCTAATGCAGCCGCAGCTGCTGCGAATATGAACATGTTGCCTCGATTTCCGCATATTAGTGCGTTACCTATGTCAATGGCCACCATGATGCCTCCAAATAGCGTCGCATTGATGGCTCCGATGTCGGCTCCTCCGCTTATTAGACAAACTATTAATTTAACTCCACACGCGGTACTAGGACCAGCTAATATGGGTATGTTACGCCCATCACCAGTCGGATTTCATCCAGGTATTTAAAGTTCTTTTTTTTTTAGTGTATGTATATTTTTTAAACTTTGTACTTACGGTTTTACACCGCCTCTAAAACTTAATCATATTAAATCCGCGGATACAATTTAATTTTTATTTAAGGTTTTATCGGAGCGGCTCAGATGATGAATCCGTACGCAGCTACGCATATGACATTTCCCGGTTCTCCGATGTTGACACCGATGATTCAACATCCACGGTTTAGATGATCAGGTCTGTATGAGGGACTATTCGCCCTCTACATTCCTCGTCGGTAAAAATTACACGTGGGATTGTTTTTTTTTTTTTTTGGTCTTTGTATGATATCCGTGCATGATATTCGGATGCGTAAAAAAATGTGTTAAGAATCAAAAAATATATCGCTAATAATTACGTCATACGCGCTGAAAATTGTTTAACATCGTTTTGTGTATTAAGTACTTCAGTTGTGCTTAGTTTTAATTTTGTTCTTCTCATCGTCTGATTTTTTTTTAAAAAAAAAAAAAGAAAACCTTATTAAAAAGAATAATTTTGTCGGAATTTTGTTAGCAAGTTGCTTTTGCCGCGCGTAATAATATAAATTTACAGCTTTCGGTTCGTATTTAATTACGTTTCCTGATTAGTTTATTATAGTTATTTTCGATTTTTAAAATTATAAATTTTGTTACTATCACTATAATTTATCGTTGTAAATGTATATACATTATGAATTTACAAAATAGTCTAGGCCTGTGCGTAATTTAAATTAAAACTTGTCTTCTCAATTCGATACATGTAATAATGTATTTGACGCAACAATTTCATTATATTTTTTCTCCTTTTCCCTATTTTGTTTCTACCTGTAATTAGTGTAGAGTAAGTTTTAAAATTCTTTCTCGTTATATATATTTTTATTTATTTATTTTTTATTCAATTTCCGTTATTTTCCTCACTGATTGACCTGTAGTTTTCTATTTTTTATTTTATTTTTTTTTTAATTATCTGGATCTTTGAGGCAATATGAAATAAAGTGAAGCTTTTACATCGACGTCGTTACTTGTTATTTTCGTATTAACACGTTCAGTCAAGGCTTGTGTGCTGTTATTAATTATTCTGTCCATATCTACAATAATAATAATAGTAATGTCCATTCGTGCGTTGATAGTTTAATTTCAGGTATCTGTTTACTAATGATTTTTTATTTCCTTCATTTGTACAAACGATTGTGTGCAGTCCTTGTAAGTCGGTTTTATATTTAAATTACAATCATGATTATCGTTGATTGAATTCTACGTAATTATACCGTTTTACTACTACTACCCCAAACGTATTCGTTCTTTTGGATTGCTAAATGGCATTTTTACAATGGGTTAAATCTCGTAATTCACTACTAATTTATAAATGCTAAGTATAAATTCGTCGTAATTGAGTTATATATATAGTTATATATAGTTATATATATATATATATATAGTTATATATATAACGATAAATTATCAAAAGAAACAAAACTCGAAGAACATGGTTTTTGTCTCCAATGACAGCTACGACCTTCCTATTTTTAACAAGCATTTGAGTTCAGTAGTTCTCAAACGTTAACGATGGAATACGAGATCTGAAAGAATTTTTAAGAAGTTTACGTAAAATAAAATTTAAAAAAAAATGATTTATTCCGATATGACCTACGAAATATTCGTCTTCTGCATTGATAAATTTCTGCAATCATCACGTACAAGTAATTTTTCGAACATTTTGTATTTCTCTCAGCATTAATTTCTACCTCATTTTTTTTTGTTTATTTTTAATTAATATGCGTAGGTTTGTTTGCCACAAAAGAAACCTGATATTTAAAATCGATAATAACTCTAACTACCAATCTTTGCCTCCAATTTTTATCCTCAAAAATTTCAACATCCTTCTTTGCCAGCTGTATCTTATATATTGTTACCATTCTGCCCTATATTATATATATATATATTACACATCGTCATTTGCGAAAAATTTCGGTTAGTACGATAATTTTAAGCGTAGAGTATATATATATATATATATATATATATATATATATATATATATATATATATATATATATATATATATATATATATATATATATATACTCTACGCTTAAAATTATCATGTACTCTACGCTTAAAATTATCGTACTAACCGAAATTTTTCGCAAATGACGATGTGTAATATATATATATAATATAGGGCAGAATGGTAACAATATATAAGATACAACTGGCAAAGAAGGATGTTGAAATTTTTGATGATAAAAATTGGAGGCAAAGATTGGTAGTTAGAGTTGTTATCGATTTATATATATATATATACTCTACGCTTAAAATTATCGTACTAACCGAAATTTTTCGCAAATGACTATGTGTAAACCTTCATTCCTAGAGTATAAGGAATTGCGGCTAACAAAACGGTCGATAGATAATCACATCTTCTTTCTTCCATGCATTCCGTTGCAAAACACGCTCCAAATTTACACAATTGCAATTAAAAATATTTCCGTTTCGACTGCGGATAGTCTGCTTACTGAGGAATAATTTCCTTGCTGGTATCGAACCAACTACCAAACTTTAGATTCCTCCGATGAAATCTCGTAAACTTATTCGTAGCTTAGTCATATTCCTTTTCTATTTCATTTCCACTTATCTTACAATTATACGCGCGTACCCTTTGCTTGTTCTCATCTTTTTCGCTACAACGTCGCATCATTTGGTCCGAAATAACGGTAACTAACGTTTATTTGACGTTGAACATCAATCGCTTCGATGGATAGATTCCTAAATATATTTGAAAATAAATAAATTTGCGAGCTATCACTTTTTCGTTACCCTTGAACGATTCGTAGCAATATTTAGATGTGTTCAACAGTCTTTTCGCGAATTTTGTTTTTTTTTTTTTTGACGAGATGGTACCCAGACGTAGATAAACTACAAGCCGATTTTAAAAAGAGGAGATACAACATTCATTTAAAAAGTGAAAACTAGCCGATGACAATTTTTACGGTTCCTGTTTAAAATTATATAAATTTGTACTAAAAAACTGGAGTCTGTTATTCGGTAGATTAGACATTTAACTAAAAAAATATTCGGCATATATTGACAGATGACATATGTCTCGCTTTTATATATATATATATATATAAACAATTTTAATTTGTTGATTATTTGCGTTTAGAAAAATATGTGGTTCAGAACATATTACTATAAAAATTAGGAACTTTAAATTCGTAAAAGAGAATTTTTTGTAGTAAATTGATTATCGTGAGGATAATTGAAAGATACTTATGTATAAAGACGAATTTTATCGTAAAGTATCTCTGTTTATTGTTATAATACGCTATAGCTGGTTGAAAATTATTGAACTAGCGCTTTGTATAATATCATCTTAATTAATCGAATCAGTTATTTTCGCAAAAAATAAAATAATAATTATATAATAAGTTCCATATAAACAGGATCGATTTTTTACCGCACGGACGTATTTAGTCTTTTTCTTTTAATATTATTTTAACGAATTAATCGGCATAATTGATTACTTCAAATAATACGTAAGTTGTATTTATTTATTTTAAAAATAATAATAATAATAATAATAATAGTTAAAAGTAATAACGTACTATATATTTATAATTTCTCTCGTTATTATATTGTAGGCGTATTTGTTTCAATTAATTTTAAGAGACGTCATCAGTTCTATTAATAAACAAAAAAATAAATAAATAAACGGTTTCCGGAATTATTTGTTTGCTTTTTTTACAGGCGTATATTCGCACACAACGAAAGTTCTCACACATTGTATTGTGTGTTAATTTGTGTCAAAAACTTAAATAACTGCCACATGTGACTGACTGCTCTGCAAATATATGTCAAAAGGTGGTGTTTAGTATTGAAGAGTTGTGATCTATTATGAAGGTAGTACAACGCTACGTTTCCTTAAATGTAAAGATTGATTTATAAAGTTCGTCGCATATAAGATAACCAGTCACAGTACGGCTGTTGGACTTAGCCGGTCCCCTGTCCGTAATCAGGTAAACACGGACAGGCGAGAATATCACAGCTAAACTGTTGGACTTTCGAAGTCCCCTGTTGGTTACTTAGCAGGTGACATACTCACGTGTCGCGTATATATATATATATATATATATATATATATATATATATATATATATATATATATACATATTCGTTTTCGTCGCAGCATTTTAGTCTTGCTGTTGGACTTGAAAACAAGTCCCCTGTTAGTTACATTGTGGCAGCTAACAGGCGATACATACCGGCTCATTATTTAATATGAAATGTTTAATTATTTTAATACTATACGTATATACATATATATACATTAATTTTTCTTGTACTCACCTACACATTCGCGTTGTAACAAATTTTCTTAGCATTGCTAATAACTCGCAGGTTTTAGTGGTATATTATTTTTGATTATGTTCGGGATACGTTTGAACAAACGAAATTACATGTGAGTGCATGTTTACTCTTTATAAGTATTAAACGCTTTAAATTTTATATATATATATGCAATATTTTAATTGCGAAAAAAGACCGTATAACATTACGCCTTCTAAATTAACTGATAAACTTTTTTGACTTTCAGTCGTTATGTTCAGGAATATGTATGTTTAAACATTTCACAATAATCCTCTCTATACATTCGATGATATTATTAAAAAAAAAAAAAAAAAAAAACGTTATAGACATCGAATTTTTCTGCCGTATATAATTCATGTTTTTTTTTAAAAAAAATATTCGCTATTTAATAAAATAATTTTAATAGAAATTTCTTCTTACTTTTCTTTTATCTCTTGTTGCGTAATTTCCGTTATTTAATAATTTACATTTAATATCGATATCTCTAAATTAGTCTTATACAAACAAAAAAATAAAAATAAAAAAAAACTAGAGACAGACTTGTCAACTATTCTAGAATAAAAGTGTTGGTCAATATTATCGAAAATGATATACAATTCGGAATTAGTACCGTGTAAATTGATTTCAAACAACATTCTGCACTTGTGACATGCTTTTAAACTTAGCCTTATCTGTTAAACTACATCGAGACTTGGCGCTAAACGAATGTTGTTTAAGAAATTTATTTTTGGAGCAAACAAAACTTCTCGATTGAGAATATGCCGCGCATTAATAAAATCTAAATAGCTTTCTACATATACGATGAAAAGTTCTTAAACACGGCCGAACTGGTATATGGTCGTCATATGTATGACTGAAGAAATATATCTTCAAGAATATCGCGGGAGTTTCTTATTTACATAGCCGACATTCGAACAAAAGCTGACAAAGAAACAATTATGGCCAGAAGTAAGTTTCGACACGGTGCTGCGGAAAGTTTACAGCTAACGATAAATAAATCGAGCGCTTAATAAAAATTAAGAATTCATTTTACTGAAAGTTTATAATTCCACAAAAAAAAAAACGATCAAATACTTCAGGACTTGATTCGCGTTTGAATTGGAATTACCATATTCGAAAAAAATTTTAAATGAAAATTAGGATATAGCGATTGTTAAATATATTTACATTTACAGAGTTTCTTATGCTAGAGGGGTATCCAAAAAATATATCGCGTACAAAAAGTCGAAACATTACACTTCGAACGATCACTACTGCATATGGATTTGAACGCAATAATGACCATTCATCGATGGCCGTTAACGATATACCAAGACGCCCTTTACTTATTATTTTATTTTTAAATCGGAACACCTTTGTATATATTTTTTCAATCCGTTCGTATTATATACTATGAACCTCTGTATCTTTGATTATAATTGTAGAAACAGCAATATGAATTTTTAATGCGTCGATTTTTTTCTTAACCAATTGCAAATTTCTTTATAACTGAAGAATAATGTCTTCTTAATAACTCAATCTATTAAAAGATACAACCGCTATGAAATGTTTCTTAATAGAGCAATTTTCTCCATACTTCCACAGTTATCTGCTTTTACAGCTCCTTGTATTTATGTATTTCTGCCTCGGTCTTCACTTATTACGTTTACTTTCTGTTATACAAGAAATCGCTGTCCCATATCTTTCGTATGATATTAATTTCTTACACCGGTTTCACAGTACAATGCTCGACTCGAAATTTTACAAAATATAGGATGCGTCAGAGAAGACGGTCTGTTTGTTTTTGGACACTGCTACAACCTAAACCACGTGGTCCATTATTGAACACACGAAAGATTCGTTTCGTAGCATCCTACAACGAGAAGGACCGCGCGTTTTACTTGGAACATTATTTTTGACCTGAATCGATCACGAAAGTGCAAGAGAGTTAAGAAAAGAATTCAAAGTTACTCGATTTTTTTTTTTTGTGCTGATACTTTAAGAGCCGCGTTTACGAAACACATCTACGAAATTTGAAAGACCCGGAAACTCGGATTTCTGAAGAAATTTCAAAAATTCAGCGACCTATACTCGAAGAAGTCTTCGAAAATTTTGTAAAGACCTAACGAGTTGTAAATGGCGATATTGTGTGTGTCCCACAAATGGTTGTACTCGTTTTCCTATTTTTAAATAAAATTTCGATAATTTTTGGTTTTTATGCAAGAACACTCTCCAGTATTTATAGGTTAATTAATTTATTAGCTTCTTTTTATAGTATCAACCGTTCGGATTGACTGGACTTTTCCCGGTCAAAACAAAAAACCAATATTATGTGTCTGCTGACGATGACAAGCGAAGAGCATGCAATTTTCATTCCAATTTTGATTAACTTAATTGTCTCATTCGTTTCGTCTGTACGAGTTATTTTTATTTAATTAATTAATAAATCGCGATTACGAGATTTAATTAGATTATTAAAAAAAAAAAAAAATCTGTTAGATATAAAGAAATTAATTGTCCGGAATATCGTTCATATAGAGTTGTCAGTGTGTGTTAAAGTTCGTAATGTCCGAATGTTTTTTAAATTGATCGTAAAGAAAGATCGAATGATAGTAAAAATAAGTAGACGACAAAAAAAATGAAATAGTTGAAATAGTTAAGTTTTTATATATATATAAAAGAAAATATAGAAAAACTTTTCGGCTATTAGACCATTACCGAGCGAACGTAAAAAATAAAAAAATATACAAAATTTATATCAAATAAAAAATTAAATGCGAGAAAATACTTAATTCGTATATGTACAATATTAGAACAAAAATATGAAAAAATATATTTGATTTTTAATATATTATTTCTTTATGTCCCCTTGATAATGGCTTAGTAGTCGAAAATATAGTCTTTTTTTATATATATATATATAATATATAACTTTAACGGTTTTAACTTCTTTGTCTTGTTTGGTGTACGTTTACTTTTTAAAAATCGCTACATTCGACGACGCTGTTCATTAAATCGAATAGTAAGCTACGAAATATTATAAAAATGGGCACCTCTTATTAATGTTTTCTCGGCCAACTAGTTAGTTTCTATCTTTGAATGTTGTTACTTTTTTTTCCTTTCTGCGTGCAATTAAAAAATAAACGCTGATATATATTCGCCGGATTTCGTGTAAGATTTATTTAAAACGAGGACTTAATTATATAATATAGAAAATATATACGAATACGCAGAAAAGCCGATGAAGATATCGACTAGGAGAATAGAACCAAGCCGTTCGTTAACTGAATATAACGTAATTTTAGAAGATTGAAACGATTAAAAAAATTCAATAACCATGGTAGTTCAATATCAGCGTGTTTGAAAAGAAATTCCGGCTAAATTCGACTTTTTAGTAAAGTTGACCCAAAATGATAATAACCGTAAAGTCGAAAGCTTAATTATAACAAAACTAGGCACAAGTCTTGAACTCGTACAATTAGTAATAAAGAAGTATTTAGATTAATTCTAGAAGCTTACGAGGGAAAATTAAGGTGGGAGAGAAGATACAAATGGGTAATTTTCATTTTTTCGGAGACGATGAATATTCGTTAATCGAAGGCACTGTAGAAGATGTATACGCAACAGGATATAGTGTGAAAAAAATTGCGCTGTCCGAAGAATTGCGACATTTAAAATTAGTTGTCGACCGATCTTAAGGAATTTTAACGATGAAAACTATATTAATTTTTGAGATGATCAGATAATATTTTTAACGCGTTCGTGTACGTATTGAGGAATATATTCCAACTGGAGGCGACGATTAAAGTGAATAGTTTTCGAAGAAAAGATTTTATTCAAAGAATCGATTTGAAATTTTTCTCGATATTATATTATCTCTCCACGCGTTATTAGACGACTCTTTTGTAGGCAAATGTAATAATCATGATTACACGAGAAGACCGCACACTGGTAGTCGACAGACAGACAGATCGACTCTGAGACTGATATAATTAGTTTATTATTTTTCTCCGGTTTAATATTAATAATTATTTTATTCCATCGTAAAACATTTAACGTAACGAGTGTGAATATTAATTCGATGAATATTATTAAGTTATTGTTACAGTTCGTTTCGTCATTTGCCGAGATCCGAAGGAATTATAAATACGGCCTAATCGCAATTTAACCGGATCTCTATAATACGCAGTTCTCGCTAATACGAGAAGGTGAATATAGTTTAAATTTACTTTTATTCGAATAGATTATTAAAAAAATTCGCCGATATTAAAATGAAACAAGATTAGTACGTAATAAGGTGTGCCTTTTTTTTTATTTTTTAACGGTGTCGGGATTATCGCGCTAACTTATTAACTCGTAGTCAAACAAACGACGATTGTTGTATATTTATATATTTTTAGGATATAAAAAAAAAAAAAATTGAACACGAAATATATCGTCAGTCTGTTTATAAAAAATTAAACAAGAAAGTAAAGTAGTTAAAATCGCTAAATCTTCATATATAAAAAAATCACAAAATTTTCCGGCTATTAAGTTATCGTAATTTATGTAAAATATTAACTATAAAAGTATAATACAATTTATCGAAAAATATGAAAAAAAATTAAATAAAATATAGCAAAGTGAAAAACCAGATTTGATTATAAAATAATCTGATGGTGAATTGTAGTACGAACGATATAAATAAACATTTAAAATGTTTAAGTACTTTTTGTTTATTTTTGTTTTAATCAATACATTTCACACTAGTTCAAAAATAATGAAAAGGTAGTTAAAATCACTAAATTTATATTAAAAAAAAAAACGAAGCTTTTCGACTGATAAGTCATTTTCAAGTGTTACTATTAACAATCAAAGATCGAAAAACGGCGAAGTAATAAAAATAAATTACAGATTTCATTATGAAATAATCTGAAGGTGAATGTGAAACACGATATAAATAAAAATTTTGTCAGTTTACAACTACTTTTTGTAGTTTATTTTTTTTTTTAATCACTAAATTTCACAATTAAAATCGCTAAATTTTTATTAAAATACACGAAGCTATTCATTCGAATGTAAATAAATAAAAATTTATAATTAAAAAAATCAAAAAAAAAAACGACAAAAAATAAAAATAAATTTGCTTTATTTATGTACACTTGAAAATGGCTTAATGACTGAAAAGATTTGGTTCGTTCAAAACGAATGTAGTGATTTTTAATAGTTCAAATTATGAAAACTGTTTATAAAAAATTCAATATTTCGTATAGATTTATATTTAATTAACGGCTGCTCGGCTAAAAGCCAATATTTTTTGTTTTTTCTCTTCGTCCAATTCATCATAGAGTCCTTGATAACGTATAATTTTTGTTTATTTCTTATTTATCCCGAAACTTTATGACGTCATTACGAGTGGTGTTAAATGAGGCGCTCTACTATTAATATTAGAAGCAACGCGATCAATATTTAGTTTTTAAATTTTAATAATAATTTTTATACATACATATATATATATATATATATATATATATATATATATATATATATAAATATATATATATATATATATATATGTGCATAACTGTAAAGATGTTGATGTATAAAAATGATAAAATTATTAAACACGTCTTCTTAACATAAATATTTAAATTATAATTATCGTAATTCAAATTTAATACTTTACCGAATATTTGCAATATTTCTGCTGACATCCTTATCTCAATTAACGAAAATATGTTGTAGCCACGAGAGAAAACGATGTGCACAAGAATGTACGCCTTCGTGAATTCTCTGATGTTGTCTTTTTAACGCGTCGAAAAATACTGAGCACAGAGAATGATGAAAGGTTTTAGTTTCGCACTACTGTAGGCGAACGCTAAAGGCACCGTACACTCACTGCAGTTAAAAGGTCAAGGTGTACCTTAGACTATACAAACCGCGATTCAGAAACGAATAACAATCTTCGTCGAATATATCATACTTGGAAGAAACGATCATAAAGGTGGTCAATGATCTGAAAAGAGGAAGACCCAACGAGATACTCGGACAGAATTTAAGACTTCATAGTTTTTGAACACGTTGGTTTGTGAGAATCCATAATGCACAAACTAATATAAAGAATCGAAATTTATTCGCTTATAAAAAATTACATTATTTAGTACGTAAATTTGTATATGGCATTAACGAAATGAATTCATTTCACTATTTAGATTCGTTTTAAATGTATCATTGCAAATACGAAATGGTTATTAACATCGTTTCATCAGAAGATATACTTTAACTCGATGGTCAGCGAAGCGTTATCGCCCGTTTTAAAATATTTCTATTTTTATGACGTATTTATCATTTAACGCGGTTCCACTAAGAGAACTAAGTTATATTTATAATTATAATAATAATAATTATTATTATTATCGCTATATAATTAAAACTGCGTGGAAGCCTAATTTAAAAAGAAAGAAACGAAAACCGAGAGAAAAAATTAGTTTGAAAAAAAAATTCCATCCACGCCGAAAGTAATTTTCTAATAAGACGTAAATTTATAATTATCGTTAGCGATCGAATTAATTGCGCATTTTTTCCACTTTTTTATTAGTCTAGAATGAATTAATTATTTTTTAACGAAATTAATTTACTTTTTCTATTTCGTGTAAATAAAGTCATCGGCAATTTGTGCTTTATACATACATATTGGATTTAGATAACGTTGTCACAAGTGTAAATTCCTGACTGTATTTTAAAAATTAAAACTTTTACTGGAGTTACACTATTTTCAAGTTATATAATATAATGAAATAATAAATTATAATCAAAATGATATATATATATATATATATATATATATATATATATATATATATATATATATATATATATATAAAGGATTATTAACAAATTATAAACAATTGTAAGAATGCGCATCAACGTTCGCTATTTAATAACTGTGGCTATCTAGGCTGTTCTTATTGAAGTGAAACTTTGGCGCGTTGTATATGGGGAGTTAACACATAGAGCGAGCGAGCCAAAGGCTTATACACATAGGCACATAGGCATGCCTATTCTCACATTGTAGTCGGGCTCGTACTGTTCTCATATACGTGTATATTCAGTTTACCATACATACGTTCAGAAATCATGAAATCATATTTTTTGCTTGTTCGTATTCTGTCTATTGCGCATGCGCGCACGGCTATTCGTTATTTTGTTCAAATATTCGCTGTACAGAAAATTTATGTGCGACGTAGATTTGAGAACGAAAATTCACTTCTCTTCTGCGTTCCGAAGCACAAAATTTTTTTAATCGTCATTTCCGTCAGTTCTATTTCTGTTTTTCACTCCATCTTACTGGTCATCTTTCCACGATCTTCGTCCTATGCTTCTTTTGCCTTCTTCTACAAAAACTGGATGGACAATCAATAAATAGCGGCGATAATTATAACCCGCTATTCATATTTAAATGGAAGCTCAACGGTGACTATTATCCGTGTGCTATGTCGAATAAATTGAAATCGGCGCAATCGACTTCTGAGTCGTCTAAATTTCGCGAGGTTATCAGTTAAAGTGATGGATTAACATCGCGGTCTCTAACACATTCTTCACACTCGATAGCTGCAGATCTGTGTGCAAATCATCATTGCGGACGTACCATGACGCTCTAGTATACGTAAGACCTTTCGCTTTTAAACGGATAATTTTCGTATCAGAATTGATCGTTGTTCCATAAACTTATATGCCCGTACGGGCTTTAGAATATATGTACCTTGTTTCCTTCCTGTAGATAATGACAAGTTCATACGTTTCCAAGTTTTAAGACCAAGTTGCTTTCTTTTCTCCGACGTACGATGTTTCCAAGACGGTCGTTCATTCAACGCGGTTTTAAATATTTTAAGACTTTTTTTTAAAAAATATTTTAAAGTACTTACAGTTTGATTTTCGTTTTTTAGTTTCAAATTTGTTAATTATACATATTTATTATTTTTATTAATAGTCTATTTTTTATTTTATAACCGGGAAATGATGTAGCACCGAAAAAGCTTTCATTAATGATCTTTCAAATATAGTTTTATATGTTTGTCGCATCGTTGTTTCTTGTCGGCAATATTTGACCATTATCGTTAGCGATTAATTAAATTAATTCGGTATTTTCGCAATTTTTTTTTTATTTATATAGAATCGTTAACATCGTATTATTTAACGAATATAATTCGCGTTGTTACTTCGTTTAAATTTAAATAAAATGATCAATAATCTGTGTCGTTTTTTAAATACAATTATAAACCAAAATGTACTTTAAAAAAATTATACATATATTAAACGATTATTTTAACCGGTTGTGATTATAAATGTGTACATTTTTCTTGCTTAAGAAAGTTTTTGCGACATAATTATTATTTCATTGATTTATTTTAATAGATTTATTATCATTTTTAGAACGATAAAAATATATCGTGTTATTGAAATATGACAGTTTTCGGTTATTATAATAATATTTTTACCGTCGATATGAAAATTCGAAGTGACTATGTAAAATTTGGTTTTTGAAAAGTTTGTTAATTCTGTCGCGTGCACTTTTAAACTAACATCGTGGAATTAATATTAATTTTAAAAAGATGATCGCTTTATATTTTTAACGTTCTAATTATTTCGTTACTCGCGTTAAAAATAATGTTGAGTAATATTAATTTTGTTTTGCACAAAATTTTTGGTTTCTGAAATAATTAAAAAACAATATAAACAAAAAAAAACGATATTATCTTTTTTTTAGCGGGTAATTTTTCATGCGTTATATATAACTATTTCTAGAATCGAAACTTCTAATGTCCACCGAATATGTCCCTTATTATAAACATATTTATAGTCGAAGTTTTATTTACGGTATAAATTATAAATTGCGACTAAAAACAAGTTTTGAACAAAAAATTTATATGCTAAATATTTTTATAAATCGAAAAATGATTAAAAATCGGCTAAAATTAAATTCGTCTGTTTTTTAAATAATAATTTTCGAATAATAACTGCTAACAAATTCATGACTACTCGGTACAGAAAATAATATCGAATTGATGTGATGTATTGATTTTTATTGACGCTTTTTTACGTGATCATTATAAAAGTTCTTTCATTTATTATTTGACTAATTGTCGCATTCGCCTATATACATGACCGCGGGTTCTTGTTTTTTTAATTAAAGAGAAAAAAAAATTATGCCAATCGATGGTGATATTATTTTTTACGCGATGTATTTGAAAACTTAATAATTATATAATTTTCCCGTTTAAACGATGATTTTGCTTAAAATCGAACAATAATTTAAGGATTTTTTTTCGATTGGGAAATTTATGAAATTAAACTTTTATTGTCGTGGAAACGAATACATATTTTTAATGTTAAGAAATACGTGTTTATATAATAATACTACCTTCGTAAATGTACTGTTTCCTAAGCTGAACATGTCGCGTTAATATGCGGAATAAACGTTCGTAGTAGAAAAAGTTTATTTATAACGAACTTTCTGGAAATGTTCGTTATTTTATCGTTTTTACGAAGAAAGAAATAGATAAGGATACGATTTGACCGCAATAATATGTTACAACGGTTGATATGTGCAGAGTAGTAGGAAGAGACAGTAAGGTGTATTTGAAATAATGAAGAAGAAAAAAATCGGTTTTTTCGAATTATGCGTGGACGAATTTGGTTAGCGTCTGTATATTGTAAAACTAAGGTAAACGTGAAAGGTCAATCTGGGTTATTCCAGACCGCTTTACAATGTTCCTAATGGGTAGTTTTAACGATGAAAATCAACGTACGACGAATAAACGATGAACGGTTCATAGAAAAGTGGGTGTAATAGTGAGCGAGAAAATTATCACCGATTCCAAACATACAAACCTAGTGGAGACTCGTACGTAGAAGAGCGGCATGATTACGGATTTCCAGTATTGTAGACGAGGAATTTTAGGGTTGTAGTGTGGAAATAATGTTAAGACAGATTTGTAATATGAAAAGAGTACATTACTATTATTGTTATTGATAATCGGTTTGAAAGAATGAAACAGAAGAAATTCGCAAGAGAGTAAACTTTTTATCGATTTGGAAAGCAGAAATAACAAAAGCTGGGCGCCAACATGTACGATTGATTTAGAGAGCCGTCTGTGTAGATTGTGAATTCAGAAAAACGGTTATTAACTTCCCGCGATTCTATTTCTTTAAGAAGATTATAATGGAATTGTACTCATCGGTAGATTGCGATTTGAACATATCATCTGTTGCCTGCCCGTTTTTTCCGTATGCAGCTTAGAGAAAGTCCATTCTGAACAGGTAGTCTGCAATCCGTGTTTTTTTGTTTTTTTTTAATGCTCTGCTGTTGCGTTCGGAGCTATACCTTGCTACGTTCTTCGGGTATTACACCTCCGTATAATGTATCGTCCTTTCTCAGTCTGGATAATCTACAATTATTCCTCCGTATAAGGACGTTTCTAGAGAAGTCAGCTTCCTCGATTAAGATGTAGACTTAACAGAATCACGTTGGGTAAATGTAAAGGCACCCCATTAAAAAAAAAAAAAATGTGGGAAATAACCAAACGCGTTCAGAAGGAGGTACAGAAGCTTAAAAAAAAGTTTTAAAATAATCATATAAGGATACCTCGTTGTTAGTAAAAGAAAATAACCGAAAGGTGAATCTTATATATTGAAAATTATAAATAAAAAATAAATAAATAAATAAATAGCATCGTATTTAATTAAAGTATTGTCTACTAAAATCGTTATTAGAAAGAGAAAGTAAAACGAGTTGATTTTTATAGAGGTACTCGATGTATTTCTTAAAACGTTTTCTCATTAAAATCGATAAAAACACTGCCGGATATTAGAAAATATTGTAAAATGATGAAAAACGTTTATAATAAGGAATAAAATGTTCAAAATAGAGTTTAGAAATAGGAAAAAAAACTAATTCCACGAAATTATTATATCATTTTTTTTTAATAAATAAGGATACAATATAGTTGCTGAATAAGAGAGAAAACATTGTCGACGGATAAAAGTCGTTTGAATAGAATCAAAGATGTGTTAAAAATTAAATTACCTACGCGATACGATACGATGAAATTGTAAACGAAAAATTCGGAGAGAAAAGTTTACTACATATTATTTTCAGTTATTTTTAGGACAGAATTTGTCGTAAGGTTTCTTTCAAGAATATTTCCCAGAATTAAAATTCCGTAAAAGCAGTTGTATAATCAATCTCAATCAATATATTTCAATACAAAATTCTATAAATCGTGAAAAATTTATATGCTAAGTATCCTTAAAGTTACCTTAGCAGTTAAATACAACCAAATGACATTAAAAAAAACTAAAGAAATAATAAAGAACATAAAAAACTCTTTAAAAAAAGACCTATTAGCACTTTTATATTAAATTTAGTTTAACTTGTATATAAATAAATAAATAAATAAAAATAAAAAATCGTACAACAGATCTGATCGTATAGAAATCGGTGCTTAATACGACGATGCTTATATCTAGTGTAACGCATGTTGAGATTAATCCCCTGTTATCCGAATTAAGTTATTGTCATACATTTATCATAAATTTCTTTAATAATTTATAAATAAATATTTAGCGATGGTATTTAAGTCTATCGAGGAGCATTTAATGATATTTTGCAACACCGGTTTAGCATAACATGGAGTTTTTTGTTAAGTACTAACGGACACTGAACACACCATACCGGACAAGCATAATCTAGATGGTTAAATTAATTTCTTGTTTACTGAAGAAAGATGAGAACGGTAACTGAAAATTGGTGCGCAAGTATATGACTTTTTTCGCATCGACGATGGATTTATTAATGCGCGCGTTAAATGAAAGACGAGAGTCTATATACTAGATAGTTAACTCGCTTCTGCCAACTGATGTATTTACTATTAATAGTAATATCGGGCAGAGAAGCAGGAAATCTTTTAGTCTAAACAGTATAGCCTGCGATTATTTAATTTTAACCTCCAGCATTTACAGTACTTGTAAATAGTGTTGGTCGCTTTTTGTAACCTATTGTATATCAGTTCCGAACGATGTGCAAAATAATCGTTTAATAATATGAAAAATATGCAAGAACCTATTATGCTTCCTTGCAGAACACCTGCAAAAAGAGTTTTATGTGTTGATTGCAAATGTAGCTAATGAATGTAAATATCGCTTAAATAGGACATAATTAATTTTAACGATACGAAGTGGATAACCGAATTTAATTAATTTGTACTAGATTCCATTGTGTCAAGCTGTATCGAAAGCTTTCTCAACATCAATTAATAAACCTCGCTCATGATTTTGTCCGTATGGTAAACACATTTTCGGAATATAATAATACTCGCCGATTGAAATTCTAAGTAATCGAGAAAGGAAATTTCGATAAAAAAACCATGCTGCTAACAAGTACGAATGTATATACGCGTGAGTCGTTTTACAATGACGATTGCGATTATGCAATAGTATTAGTAGTAATTAATTGAACCAGCACCGACACAATATTTTCAGCAGAAACCGAAACTTATTTAAACATATTAAACTTGCTATTGTATATTGAAATCTAGCGTATTTTACGCGCGTATACAGACAACTAAAATGTAAAATAACCGCAGTATCTAGCGAAGAAATAAAAACAAATATGTACTTACCTAATCATTTAATAGGTCAGTGAAAAAACGAAAAAAAAAAAAACACAAAATACATCAACTCAACGCGATCACACTAGCCGGTAAAATCAGTAACTAAACACGAGCTACACCGAGCGGCGCTCGCCAAATAACGACACTGAGTTAAGTTCCGCTCGATATTTGGCCGAAACTGAAATCGAATCTTCGATCGGTGTTTAAATTGAACATTTTCGTATTGTTGCTAATACTTAATTACTTAACTGAAATAATGTTTGAAGTGTAATATATATGTATGTGTGTTTTGTTATATACGAGATGGAAACTTAGGTGCTTACAAACAGATTTGTAAAGCAAATTAGAAAAGTTCAAACAGCGTACTAATGGTAAATATTGAAAATTAAACTAAAATAATCAAATAACCTTGCCCGGATCGCGATAAGGTTAAATAATAGACCTTGTTAAATATATGGCCAAACGAAAATTGTAGTGGCTGCCAGTGGAATACAAAAGAAAGAGAAATTGAAAAGTTCAAGGAGGAGGAGAGCCAAGTTTCAGATAACAAGATGATGTGACAAGGAATTGTGGCAAGAAAAGATTCAAAACCTACTTTGTTTTTTGAGATAGTGCGGCTATTCCACTGATGGACTCTTAAGGTTGATTTGTGATTAATACCTGACATAAACTAAGCCTTGAAGGGAGGAACAGACTGTTTGGAGGATAGCGGAAATAATAAGTTACAGATATCTCAAAACAAAAGGAGAGAAGAGATCTCAGTACAATGTGAGAAGGAGATAAATATGTAGACGGATACATAGTAAATAATAATAAAAGTAAGGACACATAAAAAAGGAACAAAAAACATACACATGCGCATACGTACGCACTTGCGTACAATCGTTCACCAAACGAACACATACATACATTCATCCAAACATTACAATCAACATACATACTCACACATACATTCACACAAACATACAGCAAGAACAGAAAAATTAAGACAAAGTAAAAATAATTAATTGAAAATAAGAAATAGGAGCAAGCGGTGTGTTCAAGTTCTCTTCTTGGTGGTGGTGGCTTTAGGCTGATTTGTTTTGTTTCCACGCTGAATGTTGTTAGCACCCGAGTGCATAGTCGAACGAGGAGTATCGGAAGAAGAAGAAGAAGATGTTATCGACGAACGTTTCAGACTCTGCTGTGGTCGGATTGCCGGATCATGTTTTTTTGCGGAAATGTTGACATGTGATATATTTTTGGAAGCTGATGATAAGCCGGATCCATTGGTAAATCCAGAGAGTTTACCTGATGGAAAGAATAGGAGGTGATTGTAAGAAGGGAAGGAGGGAGAAGGAGAATGTGATGAAGCACGATAATGAGAACTACGCTTGTTAGGATAAGGATTGGAGGGATGGTTATTATTTGAGCGTGCAACATCGGAATAAGAAAACGCGGTAGTAACAGAACTGTGCTTTTTCTTCTCAATAGCATCTGCTCGCGTAACGTTATCATATGCCATAATTTTTTGTATATCATATTGTTGCACATAATAAGGACAAACTCTATCATTCGAACGATGATTTCCCTTGCAATTAACGCAAGTTATGGATAAGGTTTGATCCGTGGTGACATTATAAGAAGTAGATGAATGGTTATTATGGCATGTTAAGCATCGTGGCTTGCGATCGACAATGTAAAGCGATGTGTCCAAATCGTAGACAGTTTAAACACTGACGCGGAGGTCGAATACTAGGTTGTACAAAAAATCGTAATTTGTATATATAGAGATACTCCGGTAAGTTATTCCCGACAAACTTCACTTCAACCGCGGTAGTAGGTGTATAAGAATTATTCAGCCTGCGTGTTATCCTACGTACAGATGCGACTGAGATACTGCATTCACTTTCTTGTAGTATCTCGTCTTCGGTTAAGTCAATTGGCACACCACGTATGACTCCGAATCTAAAGACCAAGCTAGTAGGTATGTACGCTTTGAATTCACTGTCATTGTATATGGATAATAAAAAGGAATTGGCGTGATGTAGGGTATTGAATACACTTTTAATTTTATCGCGTCCATTCCTTTGAAAGTAGGCTAAACCTTCAAATTTAGATAAACGTTTGCAAATAGAAATAGGATGAAAGTTAGCGAGATTTTTGCCGTTCTTTGATTCCAAAATAATAACGAACAGACCATTATGAACACCGGATATAAATAATTGTGGAGAGCTGGCAGCATTATTAACCGAGTTAACCCATAACATCACGATTATTATAATTATTAATATTATTGTTAATATTATTAATGTTATTATCATTGTTAATATTATTATTATTATTATTATTATCATTATGATTGTTCCGTACGTAATAAGGATTATTAGTGCCCGTAGTATACAAATTGTCCCATGTAACGTTACACGATCTAATATCGCTATTGTTAATCGGTACAGAATAATTAATACCTGACGACTGGTCGGGTGGGAAAACCCCACCCGGGCTCGCTTCGTTCATCGCGGAGAAAACAACAGCGAACTTCGACGAAACGACAAAATAAAAAAAAAAAAAAAAATGAACTGATAAAATAAAAAAAGAAACTAATGAGTTAATGAACGCGCAAGATAAGACACGATCGATATCTTTACTGTAATACCTTTCTGTTATTAATATGTATAACTTTCTGTTATACCCTTTTATATATATATATATATATATATATATATGTGTGTGTGTGTGTGTGTGTGTGTTGGTGTGTGTATATATATAACGAGTTTCTTATTCGTTAACAATAATAATAATAAAACTAATGATTTTTTTGTTGTTCGTCAAAATGTAATCAGCTTCGTTACGATTTAAGTAAATATTGTAAAATATAACTCTTAGTATATATTTATTTATTATTCGCGTCTACACGTGTCTTCTTTCTCTTTTTAGTTTTTTCGAAATCTGTTCGTAGTTCTGCACCATGTGGTGTGCCAACAGCTTAGAATTATATCGTTTTTCTTCTATAGGCTTTATTTCGGTAATCTTCGGATCAGATTAACTCGTCGTTTATAATTACGGAGGGGGGGGTTAATTCACCATTTATAATGAATATAAAAAAAATCAAGTAAGTGTTATTTTAATTTTCCTTAATTTTTTTTTTACGTAATTTTCAGCGTCCGATCACGTGTTAGTCTGATTCGAGGAAAGCGTTTATAATTCAAGCTCGGTCGGCCATAATAACGGGTTGTCTTGAAGAATTTTCAAGAATTAGCCGCGATATTTACACAGTAATACGAATTCTCGGTTTGTTTTACATTGTTTCATATTGTGTAATAAAAATAAAATTATACAAAATATTTTAACTATATATATTTGTAATATTTACAACAATATCGATCGACAAACAAATAAATAACAATGAAAAAAAACAAATAATAATAAATAATCATAATTATAACAATAATAATAATAATAAAATATTGATATATCGGAGAGTAATGATTTTATGAAGTAAAAACAAAATCATAATACAGGTTAATCGCTATAAAAGTTTTTTTTATTGCAAAGCTTTTCGACACTTACGTCTTTAATCAAGCGTACACAATAAACGTTATGACGTAACTGTCGAAAAGCTTTGCAATAAAAAAAATTTTTATAGCGATTAAACTGTGTTATGATTTTGTTTTATTTATAATAAAAATTATAAAATTAAAAATGCTCCACGAAATTTTCTGAAATTAACTTACGTGGTGACATTGAAGATTAATACGTTTATAATAACAATAATTATTATTATTATTTTACAAAAGTGATAATGTAATCGTCTATTGTTCAAACACACACACACACACATATATATATGTACACACAAACTAACACACATATATATATATATACGGATATATTATTCTGAGTAGGATTTTGTTTATCAATGAACTTTTTAACAACTTTATTTTCCCGTGTTCATCGCTGTATGATATTTGCTTTCGCCTGTAACGTAATAGATTATTTTTAGATTCGCAATTACATATATATATATATATATATATATATATATATATATATATATATATATATATATATATATAGATATATTGATTACTAAATTATAAAATTGACCTAAAATAACTTATAATTGGAAGCCAAAAAAAAAAAAATCTTATAATGAACTTAATATGCGGCATAATTTTATGTATATAGAAACGCTTACAGTAGTTACGTTACACTACTAATATGTAAAATATATCCGGGAAAACGGTCATCGACCTAGTAATTTTATTAAATTTGTAATTATTATAATTTTACACAATTTTCAAAAACTAACGACATTCGATCACCTCAAATAAAATTTTTACGGGCACGATGTAAAATTTGTCGCTTGAACGTGATAGCCGATTATTCTAACGGCGTACAAATAAAGATGGGGAAGATCAGGAATTACACGCAACTAGTAATTAATTTAAAGAACATTTATTAATTATATATATATATATATATATATATATATATATATATATACGCATTATTTTTACGTTTATGTAATGTGCGTATATACAAATATTATGACAAATGGAAATACAAGTAAAACTGAAAGCATTATTTTTAACAAACGTAAATATAAATTGCGACCTCAAAATAGAAAATAATGACCTATGATGGAAACCTCGTGTCAAATATTTAGATCTTATCCTTGATAACAAACGGACTTTTTCAAAGCATATAATAAAACACGGTCAAGATTTTGTATACATTTAATAAAATGTTCGATAAACGGTCTAAACTTAATATTGCTCTATTTAATTTACCAGAGTGTAAAAAATATCCGTATAAGCGCATCAAGCATTTGTTTCTCTAAACTAGGCTGCTCAATTTAGAATCTAATTTAGTTCAAAACTGTAAGTACGTAATTTAATAAATATTTACCTATATTTATACATCGCATTATAATTAAACTATAATAGTAGCAATTATGTCGCATAGAGTTTTAGTTGTAAGTTTTTCCCTACATGCATATAATAATTATAGATAATTTTAGATAACTTGTGTGAAATCTATCATTAAGATGCACAATGTAAACAGAAGTTAAAGGTCGGTATTATGCGCTAATATGCCCATTTTATTTAATTTATAACAATTATGAATTACATACGTTTTGTTCATTCATTCATTTTGTATTCTATTCTTATAAGAAATTACTTAAACTTTATATATATATATATATATATATATGAATTATTTTTCCATCATGTTCTAACACTTGAAAAATAGCATGTTTTAGGGCGGTTATGAACCGACCGAGATACTACCACGGTTGTTAGCCGTGGAGATAGATGTGCAGCCTCTCCTAATATGGAGAACAGACGCTTCTGGATTTCGGATGGGATAACCGTCATCTATTGGGGAAACAACTAGCGGAACATGGCAAATTTAAAGACAAGCCAAAATTGTGCACAGGCAAAAAGTGGTCCGAAGAAAGGACAGAACAACATCGACTGCGAATGCAGCAATTCTGGATACAGAGAAATCAAAACAACAGTAAATGAAACAGTTGAAATACCGTGGTCCTAAGTTGGCCTATTCGATATATATATATATATATATATATATATATACATATACGAAGAATTTCTTATTAAAATTACCAGAGCGCTCTCAAACTACTTTGTATTGTGTTTTCAGAAGCAACCAATATAAATTAAATCATGTGTAGATTGTAATTATGTAAATTGTGCTATATGTTAATAAACCCTACTGATTAGTTTGTTTAAATAAACTTTAAATATTTTATTACTAAGAGTATTTTATGATATGCACACCTTTGAATACATACTGGCATAAATAAATAAATGTATATATGAATGTATAAAATTATCTACGAACGTTGAAACAATCGAATAAACTAATAATTACTATGCGTGCAAGAAAGCAAAAAATTATTTACTTTATATTATACCGAGGGATATATATATATATATATATATATATATATATATATACGCGTCATATGATTTTATTTAAAATGTTATTTGAAATTTTACTTGAAACGGCAGAAGAAACAAAGTGATTACCCATAATCTTTATTGACTAAAAAAAAAAAACAATAAAAATAATTCTTCCTAGCAATTTATATCAACCATTTTTGTAAATTTTATTTTTAATCACCACAAACTATTATAAATTTTAATTTATTTTTTTTTTATATTTGATCACAGCTGACTTTCTTTTACTTGAATGATGAACGACTTTAACGTCTAAAATTAGACAAAACGTGAATGTGGGATTCTTAATTAGTTTTCAATTTATTTACAGTAGTTGAATATAATTAAAACCATTATTTGTACGTATGTTTATTATCATTTCCTAACTAGCAAGGTACGTTAAAAACTCTCCCTGAAGAACTACAGACACGTCAGTACGTTATTATAAACGTATAAATTATTTACTCGAGTAATTACGAACCGGATATCGCTAATTATAGATTATACTCAACCGAAGGAGCAAGCCGGATTCCGATCAAGGTTTAGCATAAACGATATAAGAACATTAATACAAAATTGTGTAAAGTATAACCTAAATGTATGTGTGGCATTTACGGATTATGAAAAAGCCTTCTCGTAGAAATATAGGCAATATTAAAGTCATTAGACGACGCGGTTGAAGGAACATTATATTAATATTAATATTAATATTAATATCATCACAAATATATACGAACACGTGTCGGTGAAGATAAAGTTATGGGAAAGCACATATCGCCGGCTGCCCTGGAAGGTGTCTTCAGGACGTTGAACTGGAACTCAATGGGTATTAGAATAAATGGGGAAAAATTGAATCACTTATTTCGCAGACGATATAGTCCTAATAGGCAATAGTATGGAGGAAATATGATGAACGAACTTGATGCGCATTCTGTGAAAAAAAAAACCGAAATAATGATGAACACGGCGGTAGACACGGCAATAACTGTAAACGGCGAAAAAATTGAACACGTATATATATATATATATATATATATATATATATACGTGGGATAGGAAATTATTATGGGTAAGAATAATGTAGCTGGAAACTAAAATAATATCGCTCGGCCTGGGTGTCATTTGGGAAATTAGGAATTTAGAAATAGGGAAATACCGAATAGCCTTAAAAGTAAGTTGTACAATCAATGTGTGATTCCAGTCTTGAGACATGGAGTCGTACTAGAGGGACAGTTAGAAGAATTAGGAAAACCCAA
Source organism: Coronaproctus castanopsis (assembly GCA_032883995.1). Lineage (NCBI taxonomy): Eukaryota > Metazoa > Arthropoda > Insecta > Hemiptera > Monophlebidae > Coronaproctus > Coronaproctus castanopsis. The sequence continues at coordinate 224,930,781 of CM065053.1, forward strand.
ACGGCTCATGAGAGGATTATCCTTGGGATCAGGGTCAAAAATCAGGAGACGATTACATGGATTAGGTAAGAGACCAAATTGGTAGACAGCGTATCGCCATGCTAAAATAGAAATAGGCCGGATATTTGGTAAGACAAGAGAACGAAAGATGGACTAAGCAGATATTATTGAAAGCTGACGTCCGCGAGGTAGACCTATGGCTAGCAGTGGGTAGTTATAGGCACATCGTGATATACATATATATGTGTGTTTATTATGTACGTAGATATTTCGAGAAAATAGTATCTGTGTTATTTATTAATCTAATATACGTGTAATAAAAACAAAAGGTCACAATTATTGATTATAAATCACAAAAATAAACCATCTTTAATGTACTATTGTTTCTTGTTTGAATTCGAGCATCCAGATCAATTATGTGTTAAATTACAACGTGCGGCAGACACGCAGACAGTCGTTTTTTTGTGTGACAGTAGTTTACTACTAATGCAATTAATCAATCTATATGTTTGGCAGCTTCGTTTGTCGACTTTTTCGCAAATTGATGTATGTATGCTTAAAAATATTCATACAAGCTGACTAACGAGGCTATTTAATAATAAACTTTTGGTTATAAAGCACCAAAGGAGAAGCCTCAATCTTAAACACGGTCCTTTTATACGCTTCAACCATTACCAGTTTTTAACAGTCCTACAATAGCAATACGGTTCAGATAATTAACTAATCTTTTACGTGCCTCCGAGTATTTTAATAACATATGCGCATATTATATTAACAAAGTCCTGACGAAAACACGTACTACGGTGCCATAGTTATAATTCTAAGGATCTAGAAGTTCGTGAATTTAACACGTTGTCACAGTTGCACACCGTAGTTCCGAGCAGGTATAAAATATTTTTATCTATTTATTATCTATCGATAATAATAAGCGGGTAAATTTTTTTAACGCGAATATTTAATTCTTTTAAAAATCGAGCTTATCTAATTAGCGCCGAATTATTGCGAAAACTTTCACGTCGACCTATTACGCTGTTGACGTTTATATGGCAATGCAACATTTCGTTGATGTTATTTTCTGGTTCGATGGAAATTTATGTAAATTGTCGCACGATTATGAAACCGAGGGAAAAAACTTCATCTTAAATTAATGGAGAAATTCGTATTCGATAAACCCGTATATAAAACTTAATGTTATAATCCCGGAACAGTCGGTTCAGTTTTTTGAAGAAAAAAAAACACTCTACAATTAACACAGGATAATTAATATCAATCTTAAAGATTAAAAAGGTGTGTACAACGACATTTTTAGGTGTTTGACACGACGGTAGGACATGAATTAAAATTATTATTACCAACTAATTCGTACCTATTACCGAGTTCTGTCAATAATCGACATTTTCAAGTACGTCATGATGAACATACATATTAAGAAATATACACAGAATACTCGCAAGTGTATCCGAGGTTACACATCTATACATAGCTGACTTTTCGGTAATGGAAAATGTACAGGTGTGACTACTTCATTGTCGTCACACACACACACACACACAATTGGAAATTGTAAGTGATAATCAATAAGGCGAAGAAATGGTTTAACAAATGGAATATCATGAAAGTAAATCATGTACAGAAAAGTCAACGGTTAACTATTAGAATTAACAATGCATACCTGTTTTCGACGAAAGTTAAGTTAAGCCCCCATTACCGCCGGCCCATATAATTTTTTTGTATAAATATGATAACGTGTTAATTTTTAATTTTTACTCCGTATTAAGAAATATCACTTTCGAATCATTGTGATTAACTTAAAATTTTTCTATTTCTTCCTTAAAAAAACCGAACAAAATCTGAAAAAAGTATCAGTCATTTATGACTGACATCATATTTATAATGAAAGTATAAAGTTTTCATTTGAAACTTTCATTATTCGGTACCATTATATATTAACCATTTCGTGCGCTCAAAATTATTTTACATTAATTAGAAAACTAAAAAAATCTTACATTATATATACGATTTTTATACGTAAGAAAACAATTTTATTAATGAGTTACGTTTATAGAACATAAAAAAACATTCTTCCCCCCCTATCACAAAAAGTTTTTTTTTTAAGTCGGCGCACTTGCATATATTCGAAAAACATGTTATATAATAAATTTTACAACATTTAAAAATAACATTTTGTAAATTACTAGTAGTATAATGTTGAACTTACCACGTTCGGATTTATATTCGTCTACGTTGTTCCAGGGTTGTACATCTCCACTGGCGAATGAGACGTAAATACCATTTATCACGAACATACCGATGAACGTTACGATAAAGACTATCGACCATGACGATTCGTTATTCTGGATTAAATTATTAAACAGCGAACGCCGATGAAATATAATTATTGTAACGCTGAGTTTTTTATTTTGAAATAAAACATAAATACATATATATATATATATATATGAACGTCGTTAGACGTTTAGAAGCTACAGAATCATGGACCGAAAATAATAATGGACCGAAAAAAAGCTAACGTGCAAAGAAAAAAAAAAAAAAGATATCTAGACTCCAAGAAGAAAAAAGTACCGCATTTTGCGTCTAACACTGTGCAAGAATCAGTTCGTGGTAGAAGAAATTCACGGGCAAAATGAAAACATAAACGAATAAATTTTAATTTTTTTAACGTACAATTCATTACTTACGGCCTATATTACTTATATAAATATAAAATTCTGAAAATCGCGTGACGTGTAACAGTACTGACACCATTAAACATATACTTCACGGTTGTAGTCATAGTAACACTGATTTCAGCAATATTAGTACTGATCAACTGGTAACCAAATAATTTTTAACACTTTCGCAACTAAATCACCGTAAAAAAACATGTACATTTAGCTTAAAGATATTTATGCCGTTAAACATAATTACACCTATCCTAAACATATTTAAATATAATTGTACCTTGTTTTAACTTATAAACTAATTAACTATTTTTTTTTTTTTTTTAACGTATATTTGTGATAAATTTTATAATGATATATACACTCATAATCACGCCTCATATATATACACACAACAACACAACAACACTCATACGACATAATACAATTGTTTTAATACTACTTATCCCGTCAAGCTTTCGCTTGTCGACGGGTAATTACATTTCTTATGATTTAATATTATACATTTACGCTAAATATAAATTTTTATTTTGATTACATTTATTATATTGATTTCTTTAATTACCGTTTATTTATATAATTATAACTCATTTACACTCTCACATACTAACTTAACTGCCAAAGTGAGCTTAAGTACTGATCAGTACCACACTCACACACACACACACACATAGAATACATTTATGCATCTGTTAGAGTAGTTTTAATTCATATAACCTTTCAATTTGCAAACAATATACTTCCACTCTAATCATCCACATATAGGCTCCCATTTACACCAAATTTTTAATTTTCCAATCGCTAAGAACCCTGGCATCCGCATGTATCGTACTATATTTGTATTTCATAATCCTCGTCATTTCATTATTCTTATAGTATTTTATCCACATTTTCCTTATTTTGTAACCATTTTTTTAATTCATGTTTTAGTTTTCTCTCCACCCTTTCGTTCAATATTTCTTCCGGTATCACGTTCATCATACGCGGTAATATGTACACATCTGTCTGATTTCCATGCTTCGATTTCGGTATTTGAGTATGATATTTTTGTATCTTCCTTAGATCATATGCTATATCTTTTCTTTCCCTAACTAATGTAGTTTAAATTTATGTATACAAATTATTTTTATAATATTGTAAAACAGTAGTTTGTTCAGAATTCAATAAACTTAATTGGACGGGTTCCGAACAATCTGTTGTTTCTACTGTATTTATATTTCACTTACACAATATATTTACCCCCATCGTTCTTACGAATTGGGGTAAAAAAAATAAATAAATAAAACATCAATAATAAAAAGCGACGCGGGAGAGAAATTATTTGGAATAGCCTGGGCGTTAATTTGTTTGCTTTAATAAATTTTATAGCTGAAACAAATACGTAAATTATTTATTTAATCGTATCGATCGTGCGAAATTATAAATAAATAGTCATGATTCATCTACTAGACAATGTAAGCTATAAAGACAAAATAAATACACGATATGTAACAATAGAACTGGATTTAAACTATATATATATATATATATATATATATATATATATATATATATATATATATATATATATATAATATATGTATATTACGATTTAGCCTATTTCAGTCCACTGCTGCACGTAACCCCACCTTCTTGCATTTGTTCCGAACTTGCGCACTTCTAATTCAATTCTTCCAACCGGGGCAATTCTTCTTACGTCATCATCACAACGAGTTAATGATGTTCCCTTTATCCGCTTCTCATCCACAGGCCATCATTATAATATGTATCATCATCGTCGTATTGTTCGTTGCCGGACGTCGTGACTAGCCACTGTACGTTTATTTTACGTACAAAATGAGCTAGATGACACTATTTATGTGCGCGCATAATAGGGTGACACTGCGTTCTCCGTGACAATTAAGACTTATATAATGATGAATGTCGCGTGTTGGTTTTGATCGATGGTCGAGTTGACCAGTCGAACATTCTAGCAACAATATGTATATATATTTAAATTTAAAATATGCATTCGCTTACATGATCGTCCCCGATAACAATTCCGACGAAAATCGGGCCGGCTATTGACGTGAAATTCGCTATCGCATTTGTGATGCCCATTAAAGTACCGCAGAAATTCGGTGATAGTTCCACGTGATTTGTTAGAAATCCGTTTAATGAGCCGGAATTCAAAGTCATCGATAAAGTCAATAAACCTACCGCCATTGCCGAACTAGGATGATGCAACAAACCTAACAGAAGAAGACATATTCCGCCACCCCATTGCGCTGTAAAGGAATATCAATGAAAACGTTAAAACAAACATCGTTAAATTCGGGCATGTACTGAGCGATCTTTTTAAAGTTGATCTGTTATATCTTATCATTTTTTTCCGACCGTATAATAAAGGTACGAAACAGTTAAATTAAATAAGTACCAATTATAATTGGGACTGTTTTAAAAGTAATTCTTATTCGGAATATAAGTCTAACGACTTTTAAATGTATTTACATAACTAAATCTAACGGCATCTTTAGGTTTAAGACGTATAACTAAATCTAACGGCATCTTTAGGTTTAAGACGTCTGGAAGCTCTATTGCTTGCACATTTATGCGATTATGCGAACGCTTCTCCTGTTTTTTAAGTAAATTCCTTAAGCACTTCGTTTACGATAGTCACCTAGTGGAGATTTAAATGAATATCATTATTACGTGAATATCTGCATCTGCGCGTAAGACCCATAAGAGTCAATTCCATACGTCCAAATCGGTTTAATGATTTCTTTGTATAATAATAGTTTGCAGGACATCCCCCAAAACGGATATTAACCAGTATGTCTTATTCATTTGAAATGTTTTTTCTTTCTGTTTTTTTCTTTCTGTTTTTTTTTTAATGGGGATGACTTTACAACTTACCCAACGTGATGCCGTATAAAGAATTTTAATATGCGGAAACGTAAATGTAGTAGAACTAAACAAAAGCATAATACGTCTTCTGTATTGTGTATTGGATCGATAATAAAACGAGACGAAAGTAATTGGATACGTTTGAAGCCTGACGATGAAGAGAGAACTGTTCGAAAAGTTAAGAGCGGTTAGATAAACATACGGTCAAAATGTTAATGAAGAACACTTACTTAGATGTCATTGGAAAAGATTAGCAAACGATACACGAACTCGTGGAAAATCGCGGTATAAGTGTACATCTCACAAATAACGGAAGAAACGATCGCTATAACGAAAGAGTTAGATAGTTAAAGGCGAATTCTAAGTAAGATACTTGTATGACGCTGGTAATTACGAAAGAAGTAATGGAAAATTGAGGAAAACTGACAAGAAACGAAATAAAATCCGAAGCGATTAGAAGAAAAAAAAAACGATGTTTGAAGATATTTGTAAAATGCGGACATTTGTCGGACGTATTAAAAGAAAATTTGAACGTTAGATGGATAAAAGAACTGGCGATATGGAGACGGTACGATGAGAACAGAAACTGAAGACAACCAAACAGAGAAGACTTACGGATGACATTATTAAAACAACGTGAAAATAGGGGCTTCAGAAAAAACGGAATCGAGGAAGATGGAAAATATTGATAGTGGCAAAACAATGATGTAATGTGAGCAAAGAAGAATAAGTAATTTAAATATAATCGAGAGCACCAATTCCAATTGAGAGCACCAATTCCAATTGAGAGTTTAAATGAGAGATAGCCGCCGCTGTTCAGCTCGTTACGATATAATTAACGGAAGTCGTTGTAATAGTAGTAGTAATATATATATATATATATATAATTAGATTACATTTTGCGCCGCGTCTATTAAATAGTTTAATTTGACGGTCAAATTCGTGCACAGACGAATAGCGAAGAGGGGAATTAATGATAATTTTAACAATTAACCTAATTAAATGTAATCGTCAATTTGTAAATTAAATTTACTCCGACGAACACACAACCAGATAAACGTACGCGTATAATCACCATACTGGTTATGAGAAACACGCTTTTGAATTTATCGCTAGGGAGCAATGAACGTTATATTTATACATACCGATACGGATATTTTTGTTCTTTTACCTACAGAATTCCAGAATTTTCTTGAATTGGTTTTGGACATCAGTTCGTATTTATGAATGTAATCGGCTGTGTACGAGAACAGGAACGCCGACATCCAACCGAGCAAATGAGGTAATGCCGATAGAAATCCGTTCTACGAATAAATAAATGACGCATACATATATTATTCATCGTCTTATTTGTTCGTTGCCGAACGTCGTGACTAGCTATTGTACGTTTATTTTTACCTACAAAATGAGCTATAGCATTCAAGGCACTATTTATATGCGACGCAGATGCGCGCGCATATTATGTCATATGGAGTGCGGTACCACTGCTTTCCGGCCAGAATTAAGAATTAAATAATGATGAAAACTTTCTATGTCGCGTGTTGGTTTCCAACCCCCCGACCATCAAGTTGACAGTCGAGCACTCTAACAACTACGACACCATTATCTATATCTATATATATATATATCATCATGTAGTCATCAGTCCTAAGACTTGTTTGATATATATATATATATATATATATATATATATATATATATATATATTATTCATCGTCTTATTTGTTCGTTGCCGAACGTTGTGACTAGCTATTGTACGTTTATTTTTACGTACAAAATGAGCTATAGCATTCAAGGCACTATTTATATGTGACGCAGATGCGCGCGCATATTATGTCATATGGAGTGCGGTACCACTGCTTTCCCGGCCAGAATTAAGAATTAAATAATGATGAAAACTTTCTATGTCGCGTGTTGGTTTCCAACCCCCCGACCATCAAGTTGACAGTCGAGCACTCTAACAACTACGACACCATTATCTATATCTATATATATATCATCATGTAGTCATCAGTCCTAAGACTTGTTTGCTAAATATATATATATATATATAATATGTTACAATCCTAAGAAAAATAAATCTTAAAAAATATTTTTTATTACAAAAGGAAATTCTATTATATCGAAACAACAGCGGCATATTTATTACGTTACACGTCATATTTATATTTATTAATTTAGTAAATTGCTCGATTTTAGACGTTCAGTTTCTTTCTAACTATTACTTATTCCTGCATACATTATATTCTCATCGAGTTATTCATTTCGCTTGCCCGTAGTCTAGTGTCCTACTGGAGTCACTAGGTACTCTACTTATGTGATCGCGGTTGTTTGCGGGGCAATTAATGCTGATATTATGATGTTAAAATTACAGACACCTTTCGTTACGTGAAAAATCGCGATTAACGTCATCCATCTTGTTCGAGTCTCGCTGTACATAATTGTCGCGTTGAAACCGATCTTGTAAATCAGCCGTACAATTTTATTCTGTTCTTTCCGAATGGTAGCGCGGTTTGATATTATAACGCATCCTTGTAACTTTATGATAAATGAGTCTTTTGCAGTATAAACTCAACATTACGTCCTTTGTTGACGAATTCTGGCCTAATATGACGGTTCTAGGTTAACCTCGCATCTACCATATATATATATATATATATATATAAGTATTCAACGTGTGTAAATAATGTAATGCGCTTTACTATTAATGTAGACGTTCGGATGTAGATCTGTCGGACGCAACGATTACATATTTACTGTTGTTACGTAGATTTTTATTTTTTCACGTAGAAAATATTTCACCAAACGACCACCATAATCGTGGACAAAAGTATTCTACGTAGCATTCTGTCAGTCGATATATTGTTTTACGCGTGCGACAAAGAAAAATTATATAACAGAGACATAAAATATTATTTTACATAATAGAAACTAAAAAACTACAAATAATCGAATTTATATTCTAGCTATTTTGTTTTTTTTTTTTTGTTTTTATATACACAATAATTATATAACAGTTTTAACAGGATAAAACAAAATAATCCCCCTGTCTATATTTTTATTTAATCTAAAATAGGTCATCTATTATAACTATATAAAAGATTATAAACGACTATAAATAGACGATTACGATGTAAATTATCACGCGTCATCGTCATTAAGCGCTTATCGGAGGTAGGCGACTATTTATCTATGCATATATTTTATTGTATAGTGTGAGTAGCTTACGAGGCAATCGTAATATGACGTTGTGTGAATAGGCATACATACACCCGGGATAACCGATTGTAATCGCTTTATTGTCGGAACGCGATACAAAGTCACGTTTTTTTTTTCTAGCGTACCGCATTATTAATGACGTATGGCAAACCACCATGCACAACATTATATGCGCGCTAGTAATAATAATGTAAAAACGTGGCTGTAGTACGCTACAAAAAAAAAAAAAAAACGTGGCTTTGACGGTTTTTTTTGTAGCGTACTACATTATTACTATTAGCGCGCATATGATGTTGCGAGTGGTGGTTTGCCATTGCCTTCTACGCAATAATATTAAGAATTATTTATACTTTCATTTCCTGATGATAATTTTATCGTATTCGAACTCGGTGCCTTCCGTATAGAAGTTCGTGTTCTATAGCTACTAGGCTATCCCGACGGCTATATGTAAATTATACGTATGTATTTTATGAGTTCTGTAAAAAATGTGGAAATGTGAAATGTCTATTTTACGAGTCTCGTTGGAAGATTTTCTAAATTTCTCACTTACGCTTTATAAAGCATCTATAATGAAAATAAATTAACCGGTGAAATTAATAATTTAATTACTACTAACGCTGGAAATGTTAAAGTTCAAAACCGAACTTATGTAGTTAGGCGTTTGTGTTAATATGATCCAAAATCCCCAGTTTTGTCCGAGATGAGCGGCTATTATAGCGTACATAGGTCCGCAAGTTGCTATTGCTTTCCACGGAACTTTTTTGTGTTTCTATAAAATCAAAAGAAACGCGTATAAAAAAAAATAATATTTTTGTATACATATACATACACACACATATATCTATATATATAAATCAAAGTGCATTCATACTGGCCACCTGCCTATTGTATTATACCTATCGTACTATACGGTAATGTTCCCGCATTTACATGAGTTCACTATTACTGATATATATGCATATACACATAATACCTACGAGATGGACAGACATTATATTAAAAACGACGGGCTTATACATTCGCTGAATTCGTAAATCGGAGGATCGAAATGAATGACGGGGAAAATTACGAAATAACGGAATAAATGTTAATCACGATATCCTATCTAGGATGACGAGACTATACATGATTGGTATATGTACTTATTTCTAAGTAATAGATGAGGGTACTTAAAAAATAAAATTAATTTTTAAAAATATCGTAAATTACCGCAATAATAAATTATTTCCCGATATTAAAAATAGACGGGTGAAGGTCAGCGATAGATATATTTATATTATAATCTAGATATAACGCCCCGGCTTTATTGGTATTATACTGTCATAATGGGCAGCGATAATGTATCTCTATCTAGATTACTATATACGGATATGAATGAATATATACGATATATATGAGCTATTGTCTCCATTATCTGTCATCGCCATTAGATAATTTGATTATTATTGTTTATCGTTAATATTGGAATCAGCACGTCCTTCAGTTATTACTTTGAATATTATTATCACGCACGTGGATCGCACATATAAAATAATTTTTTGTTATACTTTGTTTTGCTCGCAATCTGCCTATTTGAGGTAATAAGCGGCGAGGATTACGATTAATAATATTACGCCTTTTTAAGCTTAGTTAATCTGGACCGATTAACTAACAGGTTCTGAGTCAGTTGCAGATCACTTCTTCGATTGATCGTATTTGCAAATGTTTGCGTATATTATCGTTGCGCACGAACTATGTCGCTTCGACTATTGAATGCTAGATCCTATCTCGGACTGACCGTATGACATCAATATTCGAAGTTCTAGCTGAGCTGCAAAGTTCTACCACGTAAGACGATATAGGTCTTATCGTCTTATACAAGACTTTGCACTCTATTTGAAGCCTGGATGTCATTCCGATTAATACATGCTACTAAATATTACGTTGAGTTGTTTCTTTTTGACATTAATGCGTTTTCTCGCCGTCAATTTATGATCTAAGTGCACACCCAGCTATTTCACACTACCTGTGGCAGGGATTTCTATTCCATCGAACGTTAATATTCTTTTTTTCAGTGTGTATATGCGAACATTCGTTGACTTTAACTTTCCAATATCTGAACCACGCTTCTAGTTCCTTTAGATGATTCTGCAATCGATGTCGTAGTTGGCAGATAATATAGTCATCAGCAAACATAGCTGTTGTTGGCATTTAGCGGAAAATCCGAAGAAAATATTTGATACAGTATCTAAGTACATTATCCCGTACAGATCGAATAGGATACATCTCAGAAACTGCAACTTGAAAGTATCCCTCCAAGAGGTAAGATTTTATTAATAAATAATAAAGAACCGATAATTTTATAAAGTAGGCCGTAAGGTCCAGAAACGCCGCGGAAGAACGAAATTTCTTTTCTTCAACAATAGCGCCTATGAGAAGATCATGTTTTACTACATTCGGTAAAATCTCGACTTAACGAACATAATAATTGTGATAAAAATCAAAACACACGCACGCTAAGTATTCTGTATGACGGAGATACTTCGAATCTGAATTTAATCTTCTTAATCGATTCATATTTACATTACGCCTTGTCTTTAAACGAATTATTTCACTATTTAGCAATTATATTTTTACACGCGTGTACTTCGAGTAAAGGCTAATTATCAGATGTATCGTACGATGATAACTTAAACACATTTTTCGTTAATTCGATTAAATAACTTTCGCCTATTATAAATGAAAGCGATTAATACCGATTTCGTATTAGTATGTATCAGAGCCGATTCGATGTAGCTTTTCTCTTGGGGACTGATTAATTTATAATCCGAAGGTGTACTAGCACCTATCAGAATCCATACGACGACCCACAATGCCGTAACTCCTCCGAAAACGTAAAATATCGACGGCCATCCCATATTGCTAGCTGCTAGCAGACCCGCCGTAGGTAGCGTCAGCAATGTTCCGGCGTTAGTTCCTGTAATATATTATTAATATAAGAAAAATCATTTTTAAACTAATAACCGGAGAAAAAAAACGAGCCTACTATAAATTTATGAAATAATATAAGTTTAACGTTACGCTTTACAAACGGATTTTTTAATGATAAAGTCTGCACATGACTCCCGCACGTAGATAGAAGAAATGAAACAGATCATCGAGCTGCGAAAGAACTTTACGTCTCTAACTGAATCACTCCTAGCAATACGATACGAGTCGTTGCAAGTTCTCTATAAATTCAACGAACAAGTAACCGATTTTCCGGTTTACCTCGCAAATTAGTATCCGACCTTATTGATCATCGCACAATACGGGATGAAGCCATCCGTTGTCGAGAGACAGGTCGCGCTCGTTTAATTATAATCGATCCACCTATTTGCTTACTTCGTTCAAATCTTACGCCGCTCTTCTCTATATAGCTCCATTCTCTCTTCATTACACTTTCCTAGCACGCGTTTAATGGAATACTTTTTTCCTAAAAATGAAAATACCCTTGTAACTTTCCTTATTCTCGTCAAACTATCTGCACATTTAAATTGACTTTTTAGCCTTTGTAGCAGTACATGCCACGAGAAAAACAAAAATAAAAAAAAGTGATAACGATAATAATCGGATCGATTATATTTTAAACCGGTTCTTATAAGCACGCCGTCAATTTCGTTAAATATTATTCGACTGATTGATGGTGATCAAACAGTTTAAATTGCAAATAAAAAAAAAAAAAAAAAAACGTGTACATTCGTATTTTACGATATATAACCAAATATATAATAGTTTTATACTATAAATAGTAGTCGAATAAAAGAAAATACTTAAGAAAAAATTTAAATAATGATAAATAATTATTTTTATTTTATTATTATTTATATATTCGTTTTTATTTATTTCCATTTTGACCATCTCGGTTTTTGCGCGCCATTCAAAGTCTTCCCTTCTAGGCAAATTTCTTCATCCTCTACCGAGAAGTTCTTTTCTTTCATATAGGTTTTCTTTTTTTTTTTTTGTTTTTCTTTAAAACTTTAGATATTTTTTTCTGTTTTTGTTTTTTTTTTGGTTTTTTGTTTTTCGAAATATTAGTCTCCAATTGTATTCCTTCTATTTTCATTTCGGTTGTCTAATTTTTTAAGTCGAATACCATTTTTTCGTTCCGACTCCATTTTTTAAAAATAACCATAAAGTTCCAGCCTTCGTTCTCATCCGACATTTTCTCGACTATTTCGTATACCTTATTTTATTCGTTCTTAATTTCGACGTATGGTTTTCGTATTTAGGCGAAAAATTTTTTTTATCATCATTCTTTTTGATCTCGTTAGTTCGATGTATTCATTGCGAGACATTACCGATGCATACGTAAGCACATTCCGATCACTGCGTTGTACGTCTTTTTGTATTTCTAGTCACTGTTTTTTTTTTTTATGTGTAAATTTTTTAGTTTCCCGCTTTTTCGCTCTTCCTATGTTCGTTTCCTTGTCTAGCGTATTGTTTCCCTCAAATATTTTTGAATTTCGTTCATCTTTTAACTTTTTCCCGATTTTTTTCTCTCATCTATTTCGAAACTTCTTCTATTATATATTTGGTTTTTTCCGAAGAAATTTGTAATCCCTACCTTTAAAAAGATCTGCTTATTTTACAACGTCCTTAAAATATGACGCGACAAAATCGCTAAATCGTCGTGCAAGAGCTAAACAATCGATTTCTAGCCTATCCTAATCTTCTGAATACTTTCTCGCTTTGTTCTGCATGATTTTCTACAACAGTAATTGACATAATACATCGCTTTCTCTAACCGCCGCTCATAATTTTGAAAAGATACTTCTCCGAGAACTTTATTTTATTATTAATTATTATTATTAAACTAAATATTTTCTCCGTTTCGGTACTTCTCTAGAAAGCACGTTTAAAGAATTTATCATTATATCGTACCGAATTGTAGAATTGTACATTACTTCAAATTTTCACATCAAGCCAATACGCTTACAAAGCTAGTAAATAATATCTGTACCGATTCCGACACTACATCTAACGGTAAATACCACTTCGTTGTTTATACACCGTTGAACTCTTGAATTACGTACGCAAAAACAAATCATCATTCAATATTGCTGTCTACGATGGTATCCCTAGGCTTGCGAGAGAAAAGAAAGCGCGTATTCTAAATTTCTTGCTGCAAGGATGTCCCTCTAGGCGGGAAACGTTTATATTTCATTCACTACTTAAACCTTATCGAGTTTTAAGAAAAAACTATACAAAAAAAATGAGTAAGGTAATATAATATTCAGTATGTTTCACCTCGATCAAAATTATAAGCGATATCATTTATTAATATCCACTCGGAGGGTTTCGTATACCAAATTTCGATCATTTATTAAACTCTCATTTATTTCACACCCAATCTGTTCATATGAATTATCTAATTCAATATGATTGTCGTGTAAATTTCGACTGTTTTTTTTTAGCTTATCTTCGAGCGTAATCAGAGGAAAGATGTTTATTTTCATCGTAAATTACAATTACTTTGTTTATATATTTCATACGGAAATTAGTACATTCACGCTTCTATTATAAGTTGTCACACAGGTTTTATGTATTAGTATATCTGTGTGTATACGTAGACTCGTTATGATTTTCGAAATTTATTTGCCTCGCAAATTCAACTGTAACAAATAGTTATATTTATAATTTACATTTCAAATTTTTCTCGTTTATTCTTGCGTTATACTGACTAATTTTATTTTATGTCTAATTTAGTTATGCGCATTTACGAGCATTTTGTATCTAAACGTTTACTTTCGTAGGTTTATTTTCCTGAAATATATCGATTGATCGATCGATCGATTAAGATTATTATTATGATATATTCGTTGTAAATCGTACAAATATACCTGTCAGCGCGATAGTGTAAGCTCGATTCCTCTCTTGAGGAGGTACCCATTTTGAAATTAATTCGTTCATTGCCGGTAACAAACAGCCCTGCATTTTTTAATAATCAAAATATAGTATATCAATGAGAAAAATATTAACAGTTGTTTTTTTAATCGTCTATCGTAATGGTTAACTTAGATGTTGAATATCTTTACGTGTTGCATATAGTCGCTGTTACTACCACATAGATAATTGTTTAATTAGTCTTATACAGATTGAAAATCTATTATCGTCGCAGCACGACCCCCTATTTTTTGGCTGTTGTATTTTATATTTTCAAAACGAGAATTGATTTTTTTTTGTTTTTTTTTTGTTTATTTTGTAAACGAATAATTTGATTTCAAAAACTTCTAAAGACATTTTTATGTGTCACGTACATCTTTTAACTCGCCTAACACATTTTATATAAATATGTGCATGTAGGTTTTATATTATATATATATATATATATATATTATATATATATATATAATTTGAAGAATGAGGAATGTAATGAATTTTTCATTAAAATAAACAACAAAAAAGTTAAAATCACTAAAGGTTTTTTCTTTATGAAAAATCACACATCTTTTCAGCTGTTACGTCATTATCAAGTAAATATTTAAAAAGATATATAACATTAAAAAATATTCATTTAGGATCACTATTCACAAAAATCGACAAAATGAAAAACAGTATTAATAAAACAATCTAACACTGACTGTGGTAAACAACACAATAAACGATAGGTTTTATTATTATTGTTATTTTCAATCTGCCCCACGAGGACAATAGGCGAATTTTATTTGAGATTCCATCCTGAGTGGAGATACTACACAGTGGTAGTGCTCTTCGAGGATTTACGTTTTTATTTTATTCGTTTGAACATTGCGCTTAGGTTTTGCGGCTCGTATCTTATCAATCGTCGTTGTAACTTGTGGATTTGGATGAAGCTGCAATCTTGAAGCATAGTTGTTGCTCTGCTTGCCGGCGACTTCTTGTACGAGCGAGTGTTCTTTTGGATAATTTGTGACATTCGATGGTGCTCCTGGTATACATCTCAGAGCATTTGACTGGAATCGCTGTATAACCATCACGTTTGTGTTTGATGTACAAGTCTATCCCGTAAGTCAAAACTGATTTCAATACAATTTTATATACTAGTAGTTTCGACTTCAATCATAGGCGCGAGGTGATCAGTAATATATAATTTTTCACATAGCAATAGCTAGTGATATAACATTTTTTGATTCACGATTGACCTGGAAAGTTCAGGTTAAAATGAAGGCTCAGCAGATCAAGAATAAAACACGTCAATTATATAGGTTAATAGGCAGGCAATCGGAGTTAGATATTTCCTGCAAGTTTCTGCTATACAAGCAAATTATTAAACATATTCGGACTTATGGTCTTGCTATGTGGGGCTGTACAGCCAAGTCGAATCAGGATATAATACAACGCAGTCAAAACATCATCTTACGCGCGATAGTCGATGCTTACTCACGTAACTATTCACTATGATCTTAATACGATGTTCATTAATGACGTCGTTAAACAATTCGCTGAATTGCACAAGCAGCGGTTGGACAGTCACGTCAATGCAGAAGCAAGACAACTGCTTCACATTAAACATGGAATTATCATAGATTTAGTCTTGTAATATGTAAATTTATAATGGGATACGTACTCCACACTCGTTTTGTACTTGCGGTTAAGTTAACTATTAAGTAATCATTACGTTAAAGATGATAATTATTTAGCCAATAAGATTGTATCTTAGTAATAGCCTAAAGGGCTGTATTAAAAAAAATATATATATATATATATATAACATTTTTTACATATCAATAGACAGTAAAATAAAAATTATAATTAAAAAACAGTTGCCTAATATAAAATTTATAATTAAACAAAAAATAATTTAAAAAAAATAGTTGTCCAATATCAAATTTATAAATAAACGAAAACGAATAGTCAGTAAAATAAAAATAATAAAAAATTTAAAAATTAAAGAATAGTTGTTCAATAACGCACATTCTAACAGAAATAAAAATTTCATTTTATGCACTGACTCGCTTTCAGCATTAAGAACTCTATTAAATAATGAAAATTTGCATCCAATAGCCAACGAAATAAAACTCATGTTACAAACTACATCTAAGAACATAATACTTTTGTGGATACACTGCAATATATATGGTAATTCAATAGCCGACGTATTAGCAAGAACAGCCGTTTCGCATCCGCTTCTAAATATCCATGTACCGATAGCTGACTTCAAAGAATACTTAAAGCATCATTTCGAATCGACATGGAATATGGCAGAGAATATGTACGGTGAATAAACTACGATCGATAAAATTATCTTCAAAACAGTGGCACTCGGCACATCGTAGTAGCAGAATGGAAGAGGTTGTCGATTACGGATAGGACACACAAAATTAACACATATTCATCTATTAGAAAAAAGTACGCCGCCAACGTGCCAACAATGTTGTTGTCAGTTGACCGTCGAGCATCTATTGGTAGACTGTCCAATTTACGACAAATACCGAAAACAGTAATCGCATCGCTCGACTTGCAAAGTTTGCTGAGGGATAACATGGATATCATTAATAGAGTTTTCGTTAAAATGTATCAAATTAACGCATTTGTTATACTTAATACCTTTGTTGTAAACAGTTAATATCTTCGTTATAATTATCTAATACCTTTAATACCTTTGTTGTAATTATTTTAGTGCCGTGCCTCTAGCTATAATTGCGGTACACGGCACGTAAATTTAAATTAAAAAAATGAAATTTACAATATACTTCTTAGAATTAATTGTTCGTCAAAATTCATCATTGCATTTAATAAATTATTTTTATCTCTTTCTTTTATTATCTCCTTTTTTTCTAGTGTTTCCTTTTTTTTTAATGCTTTTCTGTAGGTAAAATTTCCTAATTTCGATTAATATTATTTATGTTATGTTTTAATTCTGTACAATGTTTTAACGATTTTTCACCATTGTTTACATATGACCCTAAATTTTCTTTAAATCTAATTGTGAATTTTGTCTTCCTGTTTCTTGAAATAATAAAAGAAAGAGATATAAATAAATTATTAAATTTGACGGTAAATTTTGATGAAGAATGAATTCTAAGAAGTATATTGTAAATTTCATTTTTATATTGAACGATTATTTTTTAATTTTTAATTATTTTTATTCTACTAGCTATTAATTTTTGTTTATTTATGAATTTTATATTGGAGAAATATTTTTTTTTAATTATAGTTTATTTTACTAGCTATCACTGATCGTTGATTGTGTTGTTTACCACATTCACTGTCAGATGGCTCTATTAAAACTGTTTTCCATTTTGCTGATTTTTATGAACTGAAATCCTAAATTTATATTTTTTCATTTTATATTTTTTATCTTTTTAAATATTTATTTGATAATGGCCTGACAGCCGAAAAGCTTTGTGATTTTTCATAAAGAAAAATTTTAGCGATTTTAACTTCTTCTATTTTTGGTTTAGTTATATATATATATATATATATATATATATATATATATATATATATATATATATATATATATAATATATGTATACATATGTAATAATGACAGCGTGATGTACCTGTGAATGTTTGTAAGTATATATATATATATATATATATCCATAATAAATGTGGGGAGCTATTGTTTCGAATTCCCTCGATATCTTATAAAAATTTATAATCGTTTATCGTATTCCTAGCGTGTTGTTTAATAACATAAGTTGACGTTATATTCTGAAAAAATAATATAAGCATACTTCCACACGTGGCAACTAGTGTGCGTGATCAATTTGCGTTTATAATTGAAAGAATTTCGAGAATTGATTATAAGATAGAAGGAAGATACATTTAAAAGAACGAACGTTGCCGCGATAACTGAATTGGCATTTTTCATAATATTACGTTTCCATTAAAACTGGCAACTAGAAACATCTTTCATCCAATACGAAACTAGATTTAAATTTTACTATTTTTATATAATAAAGATTATTATATTATTCTTCGACTACGAAGCTCAATTTATATTAGAATATAATAATGCTTACTTTATATTCTTCAACTACGAAGCTCAATTTATATTTTAATATTTTTGTATAAAAAAAAAAGATTATTACATTATTCTTCGATTACGAAACTAGATTTAAATTTTACTATTTTTATATAATAAAGATTATTATATTATTCTTCGACTACGAAGCTCAATTTATATTAGAATATAATAATGCTTACTTTATATTCTTCAACTACGAAGCTCAATTTATATTTTAATATTTTTGTATAAAAAAAAAAGATTATTACATTATTCTTCGATTACGAAGCTGAATTTTTATTTTAATATTTTTATATAATAAAGATTATTATATTATTCTTTGACTATGAACAAATAGCTGTTGTTCATTATTTTCAACTTTTATTTACTTAAAGTTACATCTTGTTTCCTAAATTTAGCACATTTCGAGGAATATAGCACATAATTTTATTACGGTTTTTTTTTTCTCTTTTTTTATCGACCCGATGATAAAGACATTAAATACAACTTCTCTCGACGACTAAAGTATTCGTATACATATACACCTATATTTATATTTATTTATTTATATACTCGCGTATATAAATAAATAAATTAGAACGCTAACCGGTAGATAAGAGGCGAAAATAATTCCATCTTTTCAGCTAACTAGTTCTCAAGAAGAGACAGGTGAAGTGCAAAAAAAATGCACAACAACGACACAAGATGAATATAATCGGCTGGTACTTGACCTATATATTACCTTGATATTAATCGTTTTATATATATATATATATATATATATATATTAATATGTATCTGTATATTTAATTAGAGCGTAAATAATAGAATTAAGAACATGTGTATAAATAACGGAGTATATTGTAACGTGCCCCAAGGTTAAGCGTGTTAAATTATTTACCTTACCTGCCCTAGACCTAAAATCAGTCTCATGGCTACGACTCCGCGGTAATTAAAAGTACGCGCAGCCATCGGTACTAGCATGGTGCCGAACGAACAAATTGACATTCCTACCGCTAGTATATACTTCGCGCCGTATCTTTCAGCCGCATATCCCGACGGAATTTGCAGTATCAAATATGTCCAAAAAAATGAACTCAATATCGTTCCTTTAATTTGTTCGGTCCACGGAAATGTCTGAAATTCGAATAAATCGCCGGAAAAAAAAATTAATATACAGAAGTCGATAAAAAAATTATAAATCGAAATCGAATTTTTCGGATTATTTTTTTAAATAGAGAAAAAATATGCCATTGGAAAAATGTCCAATACGATGTATTCGATTTAAGTCTGAACGTGAATAATAAACTGTTTTTTACTACTACACACGTTCGAACGATTACAAAATGGCTCTCACAAGTTCAAATTCTGTAGCTTCTTTAGAATATAATGTGTATAATATTACGTTTTTTATAATGCGAAGACAATGCGACGAAAAAGTAACAGATAAGATTCTCTCTCTTCAACTGTGACTCTACCGAAGTATATAATCTTATTACGGATCTCAAGTTGTACAGGGTTTCCACCAAATAAACTAGCAGACAAAACAGCTAAAGAAGCAGCCATTATCCATTAACTCCCTGTATCCGAATGTGATGGATTCGCTTTCATGAAACACAAAACCAGTAAAACCTTTCGTGATCTATGGAACGTTATTCCTACAACAAATCACCTTAGAGCTGTCCGTTCTCATCCTTTTCCTTGGAGATAATTTTTACACAGTAGGAAGGAACAAGTAGTAGTTCTATCTCGTCTTCGTATTGGTCACACGGGCGTTGACTCGTGGCTACATTATAAATAAAGCTGCTTCCACACCTAACGCTCGGGATATTTATTTCTTGTTTTATGTGTATACGGGTAATAGAGTTGTAATAGACAATACGACTACCTTGTATTTACATTTCCTAGTGTAAATGGTAATGAATGAATTATAGGTACAGAAAATTAGAAAAAAATATATATAAATAGAGGCGTGGTTGTAAGGAAAAAAAGTACTCCCGGTTTAAAATTGTAAAACGTTTACAAGTACTCGAAACTACACGTGCAATATGAGCGATATAATAGAGAGTTTTCGATCGATTATAGGTCGTCTATAACCAAAAATATAATTGAGTTGGCGACGGTGTTTTCTATATATATATATATATAAAACGAAGAGATTTTGTTTATTATCGATTTTTTAATTGTCAAAGCTTCTACTCCATATAGCCGGACGGACCATACATAACATTTAACCAGCCTCCATTTAAGCGTTTTATCAGTAAATACCATTTTCAAGAATACGGTTTTCGTTTGCTCAATTCTGTTCCTTATTCGATAATCCGGGTCCGATGCACTATTAACGTTACAGCCTAATATGTATTAGTTCCATTAATTTTGTTGTTAATTTTTAACGATATTATTATTGTTCGATAATATGGGTACCGTCTTCACTAGGTCATACTTGCCTAGCTACTTGCAGACGTCCTAGAACAGATTTAAGAGGTTCATTGAAATGGGTGAAACGGAGAATATCATAAATATGGCAGGGTGACTCAGATAAAGAGTCGCGATAAAAAAGGCGGTATACTGTGCTGGACTCTAAGGGAGAAATAAACGGTAATGTGCACAAGCAAGTACATAGTTGGGAATTTGAATAAAAATTACGGAGACTTAAAATCCAGCGAGAAGGTAATAAAGAAGCGGTGTATCCGTTATAAAACTGCATTTGCGAAGAGATTTTAGAACACTAAGTGAATCATTAAAAAATTTGGAAAGAAGCAGAACCACAGAGAGAAATTTTTGAAAATCGTAAAAAGATTCAGCTGAGAGTACGGAGCAGGACTTACGATGCCGAAAACGATGAGTGACAGTAGGCATGGCAGACCACGCACACAGTTTTTCTGTATGTGATTAATAAATAAATTCTTCTTCCTTTAAAGGAAACGACGATTTATAATAGTTTGTTTTTTTGCTTGTTTCTAAATATCAAACATTTTGCAAAATAATCATCCATTGGTGGCGCGCTGTCCAATGGACCAATTTGTCGATATTCTAGAAAAATAATTAGGGGATTAGTTTGTGCGTTCGTGTTATCTAAGGGATGTATTTTTTAAATTTACAGTTCGGTAGCTTGTATGTTAGCATGGTATTTGAGGAATGTACGCCAACCTCTCTATACGTATGTAGAAACAGCGCGACTATGTGCATCACTATTTCTTCTGTTAAGACCCTAATCGCCTGTCTCTTTATTTAGTTTTACCGATGCGCGTCATCTTCTCGGTTTAATACGTACGAAAATGATTTTGTTGTTTTTTTTTATTGATTTGCTTCGTCGAAGAAAAGTTATTTATTATACACTTTTCGTATGAGAAAGTGTGTTAGTGAACGTTGAAGTGTAATCGTATTTGTAGGTCGTGATGGTAATAAATGGAGTAAATGCGTCGGAAAGTTACTGGAACGATTGTTATAATATTAGCGAAGCTGCCGGTTATTGTTGAAAAAAAATATGGAATTATTGGTTGAAAATCGAAATATTTATATTAATGGCGTAAAAGAAAAGTTCACACGTTCGAGAGATTGCGAAAAAACAGATTAAATCTTCAGATCTTTTATAGTCCTTTTATATTTGGTAGGAGTTTTTCGTGGGAGGCATCAAACTTTCTGATCAACAGATGGTGTTGGTGCAGATATTTTTCGTATGACGACGTCTGAGAGAAGAGATTTCGGTTTCTCGTCAGATGTATTCGCACTGACAACAAAAGTACTGAAAGATGCACGTTAGATAAGTCATCGGTTAGTTTTTTGAAAATTCTAAATTATCACCTGGGACGGGATGCGACCATCAATAAAATGCTTCCGGCATATAATTAGGCATTTAGTATATTCCCTCGAAGAAAAACAAATATGGAAAATAATTTAGTTTCTTCCCCCGTACGATGCTAAACTATGTTATACTTATAATATGGAAATTTATCGCTACTAGCAGTTATTATGAACAAGATAATTCTGCAGATAGGTATTTTCGGTTAGTGGTACCTATTTATGGAAGTGGCGAAAACACATTACTGCCGATAATTGGTTCGAAACCTCGTAAAGGATATACAATAAGACTGATAGAAGTAAAAGGATTGCAGTCCTTGTAATAGCGAAACTGAAGAAACAGAGTAAAACATTCGTGTGAAAAAATTTTACATACAAAACGATTACGTCGGGAATGTTTCCATTTCGATAAACAGGCTGTTGTTCCGAGTTTATTTATTTTCAATTTTAATTAATAAATCGTTTACAATTATATTTTACCGATGTGTTTTAATTTCGTAAATATTCATAGAAAAATATTAAATCGATAATAAAAAATAAAATTTAGATGGTGGAACGTAGTGATTTTTTATTACTTAATTACAAAAATCAAAATCTCGCTAAAAGTTCATTTCCTTAAATTTCACAAAGCTTTTCGGCAACTACGCCATTATCAAGCGATATTTAAATAAAATCTTTATTCGAAAAGCTTCGTGAAATTTAAGGAAATAAACTTTTAGCGATTTAAACTGATTTTTGTAATTAAGTAATAAAAAATAAGTTTTATTCTGAAAAAAAAAATTAAACACCCTCAATGTGGCGTTAGTTCGCCGAATTCAGTAGCGGTGTTACAATAAAGCTCGCGACTAACGAAGGGTTAATAGGAAATAATAAGTGGGGCTAGCTCGAATGTAGCCGTACCAGCGAGTAACCCTTTAAGAAAGTTCGTTTTGGTATTTACGCGTGCGTTTATTAATCGATTTTTCTAAGCCAATTTTTAAAGCCTAGTATCGAATATTTCGAATTTAGTTTCCATACTGTATTATAGGTTGCCACGGTTTAGGTTGCTCTTCGTGTCTGAATTCAAAATTTCGCTATAATGTATAAATCGCTAATGGTCCATTCTTTATTATATCGCAATGGACGTAGACATCTGCGCCGTATGCCTGTTGTTAGGAGGTGACGATGAAAAAATTAGTTTAATCATTACAACATATCAATACTCAAAATAGCCCTTAGTACCCGATATAATAATAAAAATAAAGTGTAACCTATAAAAATCTACCGCGATACGATAGAGGAAAATTTGAGAAAAAAAAATAAATAAAACAAATAGCGTGCAATTAAGATGAAAAATTGGAAAAAGTTATTTGCGCTCTATACACGTATTCCTAGGAGAAGACGAGGAAATTATTTAAATTATAAACGTCAAGTACGAAGATATGCACTCCCGACTAAACCCTCAGCTATAATTATAACAACAACAAGTTTGTCGGAAAATTTTATGAAAAAAATCCGCGAAAATATATTAAAATACGACCAGTTTATGTAATATACTCGCTACTAACTAGGCCGACTAAAACACCGATGTTTTTTTAACATAATTTTTTATTTTATTTTATATATTTCTTTATTTACATTTCGTGTACTCAGTATACAATATGTTGCATTTTATGTTTATGATTAAACTAATCTTTCCATTGTCACTACCTAACAACAGACATATGGCGCGGATGTCTACTTCCATTGCAATATAATAAAGAATGGAGACCGTTAGCTATTTATATATTATACCGAAATTTTGAATTCGGATACGGTAAACGTTAAAAACGCAACTTAAACCGTGACCACCTACGATACAGCATAGAAACCAAATTCGAAATAAAGTCAACGTGTGTTCGATACTAGGCTTTAAAAAAAAAAAGCGAGTTAAGCTAGAAAAATCGATTATCAAACGCATAATAACTCACAAAACCCAATTGCCTAAAGAGTTACTCGGTACAAATACATTCGACCTATTTCATTAACGCGTTGAAATTTTATTCCCAATTTTTAGTTCGTATTACCTGTAATTTGTTTCGTACCATGATATTTAAAACCACGCAAAAAAAAAAAAATTTATTATGAATCGTCGTTTCTTTTAAAGGAAGAAGAATTTTTTATTAATCACATACGTAAACAGGGTGTGCGTGGTCTGCCACGCCTACTGTCAGCTATCGTTTTCGGCATTGCTCCAAACTCTCAGCTGAATGTTTTATTTTCAACCGTCTTAAATTTCTCTTCGTAGTTCTGTTTCCTTTTAAATTTTTTACGTTTTCTGATTCACTTGGAGTTTTAAAGTCTCTCCGCAAATACAGTTTTATAACGCCTACTGCTTCTTCATCGCTTCCTCGCTAGAGTCCAAGTTCCGTAGTTTTCATTCGGATTCCCAACTTTGTAAGTCTCCCCAGCTATCGGACTATATTGACCGAGCTGCCAGTGAAGCATCTACATATTTCCGCTTGACCTCTTTAGTTACATGAAATCCCTCGTAACTAATTCCAACGCGATTAAATTCTACTCATTGCTATCTTCTTCGAGGTCCCTCCATTTGTCAAATGACACAACTGCTTATTCTTCGCATAATCTCATTGTGTGTTCTCATTAAAATTTAGCGCATGCTTTCTCCTAATTTATCTCGACTCCCTGAACCTCCCGACCATATTTATGATGTTCTCCGTTTCATCCATTTCGATGAATCTCTTAAATCTGTTCGAGGACGTCTGTAAGTGTAGCTAGGCGCGTATGACCTAGCGAAGCCGGTGCCCATATTACTGAATAATAATAATAATATCAATAAAAATTAATAATAAAATTATCCATCAAACTAATACATTAGGTTGTAACGTTAACAGTGTATGGGACCAGGATTATGAAATAAGGAACAGCATTGAGCAAACAAACACCGTAGTATTCTTGAAAATGGGAAACGTATTTACTGATAAAACGCTTAAATAGACAACAAAATGGAGGCTGGTTAAATGTTATATATGGTCCGTCCTGCTATATGGAGTAGAAGCTTGGACAATTAAAAAATTGTTGATAAATAAAAAATTGTTGATAAATAAAAAATTGTTGATAAATAAAAAATTGTTGATAAATAAACTGAACGCATCGAAGAATGTTGCGATTATCGTGAACGGATAAAATTTCGAATACGAAGATTTTGCAACAATTAAATAATAAACTAGATGACTATTAGAGACGGAAAATAACCTATCTAGGCGTGTTCAGAAATGGAACATATGCTGCAAATAATCGTGGAAGAAAACGTCGCAGGAAAACACAAAAGAGGCAGAAGAAGGAGAACCTGGTTTGAAAACATGAATAAATAGATCTTAACGTAGAAACCTTATTACGAACACTATCTGACAGATCAAAAGCCATAATCACCGACATCTATTGAAGATTTGGTACAAGAAGTATAATAATATACGTGAGAAATTAAATTAATTTTTTAAAAATAACTTAATTTTTACAATGTTGTAAAATATTTCATAACATTTGTCAATTTTGTCATTGTTACGAATACTCTGTTATTATTATTATTATTATTATTATTACGTACTTACTGCTTAAGCTGATCTGTGAAAAAGTTAGAAACGAAGTAATATTGTCGATCTCTAGATTATAAATAATTTCTAGTCAAAAATTAAGTCATCCGTGTAGTACACTAAATATTTATAATAATGTGACCGTCGGATATATTGCATCGAGGAGTTGAAATACGAATGACAATAGCGAGGATGAAATGAAATTTCGGAAGGAGTAAAGAACCTTCCACTTGCAATTCGATTGCCAAATATTTGCTACGGTTTTACTGGTTTGCTTTGTTCTTAACTTCATATCGTTAACGTACAGAAACTAAACTTTGTCGGTTAAGCCCATTTTTAAAAATCGACATTAAAATTTTTGTTTCGATAATCTTCGTACTGATTTTTACTGTTTCTAATTTTGCTTACACCTATTTTCAGTTATAAAACCAGTTTGACAATTTTTGTAAGAAAAGTAATAATAAATTTAAATGTAATTACTTAATATGTTAAGTGAATACGTATAAAACTGCCGTGAAAATATAATTTTCAATTTATAATGACCTAAAAAAAACGCCCATCTATTTCAATCGAAATATTAAAATGGGAACAACTTTCATTTGTTTTATTACTCGTGTTTATTTAAAAAAATTTCATTTTTGTTATTTAATATATAGATTCTTTAATACAAACACTACAATCCTCCTAATTTTTACAATTATATTCTATCGTATATATATATATCCTATTTTTCCTGAACGTATTTATTTTGATCAAAGGTTTATTACAAACACTATTTATGTTCTCTACACTTTAAAGTCAACTGGCTCCCTCAAGCGCATTCTTTCCCATCCTGATTAACCGTTAGCATCATTGTAGTCGTCTTGACAAAGTCAAAGTGCGCTCAAGTGTACCCTAGTACTATTTTCAAATAGTTTTAGCGAATAAATAATTGTTTCCACATCGATAATAGTTCTTACTAAATATATGAAAATATAATTTTACGGATTTTTTTTTGTACATACATGATTTCATGCATACATACATCTGAAAGTACACATGCACCAATACACAAGCGCGTAATTAGTATATATATATACATATAGGATTTAATTTGTGTAACTTTATATTGATTGTTACATTTACCTACTTCTATATCTGCTCTTGTGGAATTTTTGTTTGTCATAGCTACTATAGCGATTGACAAATTTACTCGGAGTCCGTAAGCTATTGTAAAACATAGGAACATCATAAACACTTGAATGTGACGAACTCCCAGAGTTTTACCTGAAATAGATAAGATATATATTTATATACATAATTATCAACATGATAAAGAACTGACCAAACGACGTATACTGGAATAATACTGGAATAGGATATGGTTTGCATTGCCTTCTCAGATATATATATATATATATATATATATATATATATATATATATATATATATATATATATATATATATATATATATATATATATATATAATAAAATTAGTACGGGCTTAACTGAATAGTTAAATAATTGCTAATTATAAAATATATACCAATATATATGAAAAAAAATTCAAAACTTGTGTTAACTTCTTTAGTTTAATAACTGAAGCCTCTAAAAATGACAGTAAGTACAGTGCAAAGCCTTACGGCTTAAAACGCTTCAAGCGGCTGCTTCAACATTGATACGTCGTTAGAAGTCTCTTTGGGTATGCTATTAAAAAGTCTTTAACGACTTCATCGAATATCTTCATTCTAATGTCTCGATAAATGCCATCATTACGAGAGTATCAATATGCATCTATGATAGCTTACAGAATGATACTTTGTCGCGCTTGTGCCTTCTTACGTTTAGAATTTTTTTCTGCGCCGTAGATTTAAACTGGTTTAATTAACTGCTCATAGGGAAGGTATATATATATATATATAATATATATTATATATATCTCAATAGCATCATTAAGTGTCGTCTCCGTGTCGGAGGTAGGCGACTACTTACCTATACATATATTTTTGTACAGTGTAAGTAGCGTACAAAGTAATTATAATATAGCGTTAGCGCAGACACACACACCCAGGAGAACTGATAATCGCTTTGTTATCACGGCACAATGCAGCCCCGCGTGTTTTTGTAATGTACTATATTATATAGTGTTATTTCTTTTTCCTTAAATATTACGTGTATTTAACAAATCACGTTATGAAGGTGCAATATCTGTGTGTCTTACAAACATTTAAAGTTGCGAGTGTAATGATATTGCAATATGGGAAATAGTGCCCGGGATGTGAACACGTAGTCCCAGACACTATACAATGAATTACAATGACAATGCACTTATAGTTAATCATAAACAGTTTTAGAGCATAATGACAATATCGATCATATTAAATAGTATAAAATTAATGAAAAATAATCACGTTACACACAAGTATATAGAATGAGAAATTCAAAGAAAGTAATAATAACGGATTAATCACGACTGGATTAGTTTATTTGTCAGGAATTACCTACTTACGTCAAGCAACATGCACATATGCTAATAAAAGATTTGTATTTTCTATATTATTTTCTAGAGAGGAAAATTCTTTAACCCCGTATTAAATTCGTAGGTCATTTAATTTCGTACAATGAAACATAAAGTACCTAATATCATCAAGATTGGTGTCGCCAAAAACTACACATCCAAGGTCCCAAGCTTACCGTGATCTGAAAGTACTTGAGCGGTATAAAAATCAATGTTAATTTGTTTAAGTTTGTAATATCGAAGATAGCATTGAACATCAGATCTGGTCCTGCTCAAAATACAAAAATAGAAACAACTTTATTTCTGAACTTTTATCGACAAGGAATACGCTTCCAATACAACTTGAAGAACTTATGGTGAATCCTATGTAGATTATATAATTTTATAAAGGCTAATAATATAAGTTTATAGTCTGAACAATCCACTTAAACTGGCAAAAGGGTGAAAACTGGGCAAAAAAAAAAAAAGTTTATTTCTTCTGCCAATATCTGGGAATAATTCAGATGTCTTTCAACCAGTTTCACAGTTTTACATCTCTCTTACCACACGTTATTTACTGTCTCAGTTACAAATTTATTAATGTAAGATCTATATCAAGGAAAATAGACTTTTTGAGAAGGGAAGTATTATATACAACTCTATATACTGACATAATTGACCTGCCTGTTATGAACAAGTCCATTGATTGGAGCAGTTCTATAAAGACAGCAGGAATCGAGTAAGAATTTTCGTTGTTGCTTATTGACATATACACACTCGCGTCATTATAAGATAACTCGCTCTTAAAATTTCAAACCTCTAACATTAGGTTGTAATTTTTTCATTAAAAATTATACATTTTTTGACACTTATCGTGTACATGTTCAATATGCCGAATAAAAGTTAATTTATAATCAATTAATACACCAAGATACTTCAAAATTCTCTTACGAAAGACTTGTTAACCAGCCAACAACTTCAGACAGATAATTTCCCTGACGATAGTTACAAAAAATAATAAAATTGCACTTGGGCAAAGAAAATTCCAGACCGATTGCATTAACAGTTTTTTTAACATACTGGCGTATGATTTCTATTTGTTTATAATTGTACTGTTGGGATAAGCTGGGTTGAAGGGGTTTGAAAGATACTGTAGTATTTTAGAACGAGTATTTGTCTTCTGGTATTTGAGTGGCAGTATGCTGGTTTCGACATGCAATGATGGAATGGGACTTGTATGAAAAGCTTTTAATGTTATTCTAAAGGCTGTATGTTGAACGGTATCCAGGTTTGTAATAGTGCTCTGTGCTATCACATACTACACTAGTAAAATCTAATCTACTTAATATAAAAGATTTTTGTATAACAGAGTGAGTGTTTTTTCTGTTAGTTCACCGCGATTTTCGACATATTTAATTTTTGTGTACAACTTATTTTCATTTTTCGTTAGTTATAGCATATAATTTTGATGAGTGCTTGAGTTAAAATCGAAAAAGTAGTTTGACTCTTCTGAGAGTTTGATTTTTTGATCTCCTCGGATAGATGATTGTCAGACGATACTTCGTAGAAAGAGTCGGCTAGGATATTTGCTATTTCCTGTTTATCATCTATGATTCGTGAATCCGTTTCGATAGCTGCTATAGTCTGGTCTGAACGTTTGTTTCTAATTTTCCGGATCATATTACATCAGATGGTGCACAAGAGTTTATAGTTTTAGTGAAATTTTTCCAATGGTTAGCTTTTACTTCACGTATTCAGGTTCTTGCAGTTGATCTAGATTTTTTGAATTCTATCAACTTATCGATGGTTGGTTGACGTTTATACTTTTAAAGTAGCTTATTTTTGTTTTTAATCACTAATCGGCAATCTTCTGACCACCGTACGGCGTACTGTTTATTTTTTAAAGATGGGTATATCATTTTTAGCAACTTCTTTTATTTGTCGTAATATATAGTCGTATGGTTCATCGATGTTTAACGTTATCATACTCATATCTACATTGACTAAGTATATAGAGGCCAATCGGCTTTTGTGATATTCCACGATTGAGAGATGTAGTTATTTGTTGTCTTTTTGGAATATCTATTTCTTGTACATGAGGATAATTTAAAATGTCGCGCATATACCTAGTTTTATTGGGTATAATTCTGAGATTTTGCAATCGCTGTACTTTCATTTATTTTACTCAGGCTGGTGTTAGACCAAACAAGGCGAGCGTATAACATTTTAGGTGCGATTACTTTTTTCTATACTAATAACTTATTTATGGGTGCAAACGTTGATCGACAATGTTTTTATGCATTCTAGGGACAGATTCATTTATATGCTTTGTAAAAGTTAGTTTATAACACCCAGCTATCTAACGTTAGGTTTCCAGTCAAGATACTATTTTTGATTTTAATATAGTTGTTTAAAGCAGATTTTGTGTCTTGTGTATGGTTTCAGTTTTACTATCGTTAATTTTAAAACTCCATTTATATCAGAATTTGGATAGCTTTATGATTGCGTCAGTTAACCTGTTACTAATAGTATCTATGCGATATGATGATGTTAATAAGGCGGTATCATCCGCATACAATATATATATATATATATATATATATATATACAGTGAAATTCGGTTATAACGATATTGAAGGGACCAGACAAAATTGATCGTTATATCCGGAAATCGTTATATCCGGAATGAGAGGGGGCGGCGGAAAAAAAACAGTTTTATATTATACATATTTATTGTTTTAATATGCATGTACATAGGTACATACCTAATTCAATTTTTAACGGTTAAAAACATGCCTTATACATATTATTATGAATATATGTACACACATATAAAAAAATCACATAACGTACCTAATAACTAATAATCGGCATTAGTTGCTATGTAATTTTATATTCTGTACATTCTTTAATTTTTGATAAAAAAATCTGTAATTTTAGTTTGCTTGTTCTTTTTTAAATACAAATTTTTGCTTACATACTCGTCAAGTTCTTTTAAAGATGCTGTAGTTTGAGGTTTATTTACGTCATCATTAAGGCTCTGTAGCCAGTTTTCAGACGCTCCGGCTGGTACACTAGAAGATTCTCCGCTGATCTTACCAAACACAATGTTGTGTCTTGCTCTGAACCGCGTAATCCAAGACATGGAGCAATGAAAATCTTCTTTACCCATGATTCTAGCGAACTCATTTCCTTTTGCTTGTAAAATAGGCCCATTAATCGGAATGTTTTTTCTTCGTTGGATCTTAAACCACTCCAAAAGAGCTGCTTCAATCTCTTC
Organism: Coronaproctus castanopsis; assembly: GCA_032883995.1. Taxonomy (NCBI): domain Eukaryota; kingdom Metazoa; phylum Arthropoda; class Insecta; order Hemiptera; family Monophlebidae; genus Coronaproctus; species Coronaproctus castanopsis. The sequence continues at coordinate 224,962,654 of CM065053.1, forward strand.
GTGTTGGCTGTTCCGAAGCTTTTTCTTCGATTTGACGTCTTTTTCAAAAATTTCTTTTATTTTTTCCTTTGATTTCCAAATTGTTGAGACTGTTGATTGTGAAATGTTGAGCTCGGAAACTAAACTGTTAATAGTTTCTCCTTTCTCTATCCTTTGAATAATCTTGACTTTTTCTTCAATTGAAAACGCGCGACGTTTATTCGACGCCATACCGCACAAAGAAAAAATGAAGACTGAATTAAAACCAGCATTTTGAAAGAATATTACACAGTAAATTGGACGAAGAGTGTTCGAAGAAAATTGAGGAGAACAGTAGGATAACATTCGGTGAAAAAAACAATGAGTCATATTCAACGAGTAACGACGGGAAAGAAACAAGACTTATTTACGTTTAAAAATATAACTAGGAATTCCAGGAATTCTTTGTTGTGTTAAATCGTTACAAAAGGAATAAAAACCCTAGTTTATATCGTTATAGACACAATACCGTTATATCCAACATCGCTACAACCGGATTTATTTCTTCACTTTTACATAGCAAACCAAACTAGCCACTTGTTTTACATCGTTATATCCGGATTATCGCTATATGCGGAATCGTTATAGTCGAATTTCACTGTATATATATATATATGAAGAGTAGATTTCTGCTCAAGAAGACAATGTAACTTGGAAAATTTTGGCATCATTTATTTACATTTCCTTCTTACACCGAGTTGAGATACATGCCAAGATATTTAACCGAATCATATTCTTGCGGAATAGGAAAGGTGTCAAGATAAACACGATACAGTGAATTTATACGTCTCAGTATGATGTTTGAGATTTGGTTTCATTTAATTTAATACGCTAACCTATAGCCCACACAGTAACTATGTGTTATGTTGCAAGTTGAAATTTACATCTTCTTTACCTATTGAATGAATATAGTTGTATCATCAGCGAACGTTGCTGTACTATTTTGATCATCGAATGGTATGTCTTTCGTATCGCCTGTATGGTATAAAATGATGACTAAGCAATATATAATTTTCGAACTGTTAGTATGATTGTACAGGAATTTGGAATCGTGAAAAATAAAATTGTCTCTATAGCAATTGTTATTATGTCTCTTAAAATGACGTTCAATTTAAATTTACTAAGACGAGAATAATTTACTCATCGTATAATGTTCGTGTACTAAAGAAAAATTGCGAGTTTTATTTCTACATTTAATTTCAATTACGTCATTTCGTTTCAACAACGCCACTTTATGATTACGAAACTAAGACAATTATGAAACAAAATTTACATAATACAATTTCATTATTATAAAAATAAGTTTTACGAAACTTTTTAAAATAATTTCAATTACGTAAACTCTTCGTAGAAAAAATTTAACGACGATATTCCGTCTTGGAATTTTCGAAGAATTTTACAAAGTCTTACGGCTACTGTCCTCGTCGTATGAAATAAATTACTCGCTGGAACTTCACCTCAAACCACAACGACCGATTATTATTATCGTTCTAGATAAAATTATACTCAGATATTTAACCTCTATCTGCTGGCGTGCCTCAAGAAAGTGCCCTGCTACGTTTTCAAATGATACAGCGTTATTAGCTATCAGTAAAAACAATAATAAATTACAAGAAATTTTATTGAAAGTTGAAAACTAGCTAGGACGTTAATCAGTGTAAACAAAAGCAAATATACGCCGATTGATTTCACGTTGTGATCAAACATGCTTAAAGATTAATAAAACATAAATATGGTTTAAAAATGGAAAATCGGGACAAACAAGAACAAGTTGAAAAAATATCCTTCAAATCAATAACACAAATCTACCTCCACAAACAACAGTCGAATGTTTAGATTTGTACTTTTTTTTTAACACCACTCCAGTACTGACCACTATTGGAGAAGCTAATAAGTTAGTAACAAATTAACTTATATCTAAGGTATGGTATGAAATATCGATCACTTTCAATAGAGCGAGCAGGACAGATAAACATGAAAGATCTATAAAAAGAGAGAGAGAAAGAAGGGACAAAGAAAATATACGCAGTGCTTGTAGAGAAAATTAAAGAACTAATAAAATAATTATTTCAATAAATCGCTGGGACTGCCGATTATAGCGTAATGTCATCCAATCCTAAGAAAGTCTCTGGTCTTTTTAAGCCTTCTTATCGTATTACCAGGTAGCGATTGCTGTTGCATACTCGAAATATTGCGGTTGGAGCTGGTACATAGCGCTTCAAAAAAGTTGTTTCATCGTCTGACGTGATAATCGTGTACATATTCAATGTAGAGATCATCGTGAATGGTTCAATTTGATACAAAGAACGGAGCGTCAACCATCTGGCGAAGAATCTTGGATTGCAGCTGCTGAATACGATGTATATTACTTCTTGCAGATGCACCGTAAATTTCAATGCCGTACTTCCATATTGGAGCTATTACCGACAAGCAGACGTTTGCAGGATAGCTTTACAGATGACTTTCTGACAATTACGCTGTGCAGAAATTTCATTCCGGAACATACTTTTTGACGCACATACTGAATGTGAGTACTCCATGTAAGACGACGGTCCAAATACAGGCCTTAGTATTTGATAGTGTTGCAATGAAGAAAAGGAATGTTATTGATTTTAACTGGTGGGCAAGGCTTCTTGTTCAGTGAAAACGTTACCTGTTTACTCTTTTTCATGTTGATTTTAATTCCCCACTATGTAGCCCAAATAGATATTTTATCTACATGTTCTTGCATAAGAGCAAATTCATGTGAACAATCATCGTGTGCCGTTAGGATACAAATATCATCAGCGTAGGCCACCAGCACGGAGGTAGTTAGTACTGGAATGCCCGTTGTATACAGTAAATAGAGTAAAGGTCCAAGTATACTTCCTTGCGGAACCGAAGCTCTGACATCATACTTTTTGGAGAAGACGGAGTTTATCTCGACCTGGAATGAGCGATTTGATAAATATGAACGTAGCAAGTAATATAGATCGCTGGGCACAATACTTTTCAGTTTAAATAAAAGTCCGAGATGCCATACACGATCGAAAGCCGTTTCCATGTCTAGGAAAAGCCCAATACATTACTGCCGTTTCTTAAAGGCGGCAGATATCCCATCTGTAATTCTGTGTATTTGGTGTACCGTTGAGTGGTTATTACGAAAACCTAATTGATGATCAGGAATTAATTTATCGTCTACAGCTATTTTCAAGATAGCCGGCGAATTAATACGAAAGCAACGTATACAGGTTAAAAACATACAACTTGATACGCCTATTTAAAAAAATGTGTTCACTGATGAAACATCTACTAACAATGGATGCCGAATAAATGCGAAAATTCTAAACCATCCTGTATGAAACTAATTTAAAATAACATCAAGTTATGGGTCGGATATCATCGAAGTTCGCATTAAATAAAAAAGATGTACAGAAATATTACGGGTCCATTCGAAAGCACTTGCTGCAACTAATCGATTATATAAGAAGTTTGAAACATCAGAAACTGCAAGACTTTGTTTTGAAGCCAGAGTTATCTGGTACGTATCGGATATATTGCTGCTCCCTTCTTGTTTAATTTCATTCAAAAATGTGTTGCTAATTACTCATGATGAATAACTTGCAAGAATATATATATATACATATATATATATATATATATATATATATATATATATATATATATATATAAAGGAAACATATATGTCCATAAAGTTTAGATTGTGGAATGTAGTGATTTTTTATTACTTTAATCACAAAAATCATTTAAAATTACTAAAACTTTATTTTCTTGAAATTCACCAAGCTTTTCGGCAACTACGCCATTATCAAGCGATATTTAAATTTAGATAAAAATAAAAACACAAAATATAAATTTAAATGTAAGTTCACAAATTTATTTCACTGTTCAAACATATTTTTTTAAAAATAATTATTTTCTGGCTACTGTTCTGTAAATTTTATATTATTGATATTTGATTGTGTTGTTTACCACAGTCACTATCAGATTGTTTTAAGTATTTATTCTTCATTTTATATGTATAAATTTGTGAACTTATATTTAAATTTATATTTTGTGTTTTTATTTTTAAATCTTTATTTTTATCTAAATTTAAATATCGCTCGATAATGGCGTAGTTGCCGAAAAGCTTGGTGAATTTCAAGAAAATAGAGTTTCAGTAATTTTAACTGATTTTTGTAATTAAAATATATATCCTTACTTCAGATGATTCAATTCTATAAATATTGATTATCTAATCATACTAACGGTACGTATATTACGAATTATAACATAATAAATATTTTCTATTTATTTACCGTATAATGTTTCATAAGTAATTCTAAAAGTTAAAAACATAACGAATTAGTTGTGGTAACATTTCACATTACACTTTCGCGATGATACATAACGGGAAAATTAAATGTACTCTCAAATATTATGAAAAATAATTATTACAACAGTAGATATCGACTTTACTACATCAACGATTAAAAATGAAGATGACTTTTCCAGCTGATGGTAAATTTTACTTGATAATAATATACTAAACGTATAAAAATCGTTTAAAGCCGAAATTAATTATTATATGCAATTTTACGTGGAATGTTGTTAAGCGTATTGTAATTATTATTAACTGTCTATTGATATGTAAAAAATGTTATATATATATATATATATATATTTTTTTTAATACATCCCTTTAGGCTATTACTAAGATACAATCTTGGCCATTTGGCTAAATAATTATCATCTTTAACTTAATGATTACTTAATAGTTAACTTAACCACTAAGTACAAATCGAGTGTGGAGTACGTATCCCATTGGCTACGCATCCATTATACATAAATTTACATATTACAAGACTAAATCTATTGGGTGGCGACGAACAAGTCGTCTAATTCCATGTTTAATGTGAAGCAGTTGTCTTGCTTCTGCATTGACGTCACTATCCAACCGCTGCTTGTGCAATTCAGCGAATTGCTTAATTACATCATTAATGAACATTATATTAAGATCAGAATGTCGTCGTTACGTGGGTAACGATAAGCATTAACTATCGCACGTAAGATTATGTTCCGACGGCGTTGTATTATATACCGATTCGGCTTGGCTGTACAGCCCCACACAGTAAGACCATAAGTCCAAATAGGTTTAATAATTTGCTTGTATAGCAGAAGCTTGCAGGAAACGTCTAACTCCGATTTCCTGCCTATTAACCAATATAATCGGCGTGTTTTATTCTTGATTTGCTGAGCCTTCATTTTAACATGAACTTTCCAGGTCAATCGTGAATCCAAATACATGCCTAGGTACTTTACCGAATTAGCCTGTAGAATGACTTGGTTTTGCTAAGTACAATTGGTACATATTATCAGCGTGTCGCAACGTAAATAAGACATGGACAGACTTCTGCTCATTTAGTTTAATCTTCCAATCTGTAGTCCATTTTTTAATCTGATCGAGCCTATGTTGCAATTGATTTGCAGAATCAGATTGGCTATCACTTACAGCTAAAATTGCAGTATCATCTGAAAATGTGGCTGTTGTTGTTTTGTTATCAATAGGCAAATCTATTATATTGTAATTATTACGAGTGATTCAATTTTTACGTATATATATATATATATATATATATATATATATATATATATATATATATTTATATATATCGAATATATACGAGTATTAATTTATGTTAATAAATATATATTATTAGTTTTAGCAAATAATATTAGTTGCGCAGAATATATTTTCCAAATTTAAAAACCGTGAAATATTAAACAAAGATTTTGAATAATTTTTTTTTTTTAAATATTAATAAATTAGAATTCATTCAATAGCCCGTGCACCCTGGTATATACGAAATGAAAATTTGCATAAAGACTTAAAAATACCAAATGTGCACGAAGTGTCAAGAGGGTCACTCTAACCAGCAGGCGGTAGATTTATTAATCATGCCAATGGGCCTCGCAGATTGAACTATCGCACACCTCTAAATCTTCCCCGCCGGTTTAAATGATTTGGTGAGGTAGTTCGGAGTGTCATTGTTGAATGACATCTTCCATCCCATCATAGCTCACATTCCATCTGCTTATTGGCTACATCAGCCAGATTGCAATTTGTATATATATATATAAAAAAAAAAAAAAAAAAACAGGCAATGTTACCGATAATTTAAGTAGTTTGAAATTTGAAATGATAAATATTATTTTAAAAACATTATAAATAATTTTTACACTAATGTAATTATATTAATGAAAATATTTTTTTAGAATTTAATTAAAAAATAAAACTTGCGGTGAAGTCTAATACATAATTTTACATCGAAATGGACGAATCTCGATGAAACGGATCTTACGATTGTTTACGATAATATAAAATTGTTTTCTTACACGTGAGAAAGAAATTATAGAAAACTTGCTCTTTTTTTGTTTATTCGGAATATATAAATCACTTTTAAGAGCAATTATTATTGATATTAATTATTGCCATTAAATATACATTGAACTTCCACATTACAAATGTTGAAAATAGTTATATATACATATCATCATCATTGTCACGTATTGTTCGTTGTCGAACGTCGTGACTAGCTATTGTACGTTTATTTTTACGTGTACGAAATGAGCTAGCATTCGAGGCACTATTTATACGCGACGCAGATGCGCGCGCACATGATGTTATACGGAGTGGGGTACCACTGCTTTACCGTGATAAATAAGAATTAAATAATGATGACGAATTTTCTATGTCGCGTGTCGGTTTCGAACCTACGACCGTCGAGTTGACAGTTCAGCACGCTAGCAACTATGCCACCTTGATAATATATATACGGGGGGAAATCGAAGGGAAGCCTAAAATTGGAAACAAAACATCAGTAATGGAGCCAAAAACCGTTAAGGACATACTGGATGCCAAGTGGAGTAGACGATTATAAGGGCAGGTCGATTTAACCGCATATAAACGTCGGTGTATGCAATCTTTGAACATCAAAAACTTGCAAAACGTGATGATGATTATATATATATATATATATATATATATATATATATAATAATAGTCATCATATAAAATTAAATATTGCACATTAAGTTAGATCACATGTAAAAAATGGACTTTAACTTTGAGAAGGTATTATACTATTTGTTCAATTTTATATTATTTCGCGGTAAGTTTTATAACTGATAATTCATCCGATAGTTATTAGTTGAACTGTTGCTATCTATTTGCAACGACGTGTCTACGCAAATATAAACGTATTAACAGTATTATTAATATGCGCCAGTGGGCAAAATGAAATTAAGTGATTTATGTATGCACACTTATATATATATATATATATATATATATATATATATATATATATATACACATATATATGTATGTGCGTATGTACGTATTATTAATCGAAATTTTATAATCACCGTCTATTATCGGAACATTCACGAAAAAGTTTCTCTAATTTCCTCGTAGTTTTTTCGGCCTCTTTCAAACTTTACGTAACATCCGACATTCGTTTTTCCGCATAACAATTTCAGACAATCATATTCATTATCGATAGTACACACGAGTTACATTTGTTACAAAAAAAAAAAGTATTCATAAATTTAACGGATAAAATCCCGATGCGAATATATTAATATATATATTATATATATAATTAAATCGGTTTCGACAAATTTCTGTTCAAGTAATCAGATTTAGACGAAACTATTCGACTAAAGATGAAGTACATACAGTTATCGGCTACACAGAAGATGGTGATTAAAATAATTTATAGGATGACCCGGAGAAGACGGGCGGTTTTGTTTTTTGAATAGTCCAGTTGGCAACTCTGCTACAACGCAAACCGCGTGCGCCACGTTTAGTGTACACACGAGATTCGTTGTTGTCCAGTTTAACTCATGGTATCCTATAACGAGAAAGAACTCACGTTTTGCATGGTATATTATTTTCGGCGTGAGTCGATCACAATAGTGCAAATAGAGTTTCGAAAAGAATACTTACGCGATTTTTTTCTGTGGAGATACCTTAAGAGTCGCGTTTACGAAACACGTCCGTGAGATGTGGAAGACCTGAAAAATTTCAAAAATTCAGCGGCCTATACTCGAAAAAGTCGTTGAAAATGTTATAAAAAAAAAACAGAACGAATGTATTGTTGCAAATGGCGGTTATCTGAACGATATTGTGTTCCACAAATGATTGTAAGCTCTCCGGTTTTCCTATTTTTAAATAAAATTTCATTCAAAAATTTTGTTCGAGTAATTTTTGAGTTATTAAAAAAACCAGTAGAACCGTCTAATTTCCCTGTGTCCCCTATACAATATAGCGGGACAATATTTTCGCAGAATTTGCCATGCCGGATTACTGATTAAAGTAAAATAATACTCCCATATAATACACGTCTACTGTATAAGCTAATACCTCAACTATCTGAAATATTTAAGTGTATTTTATTCCGAACTGTTTAATATCACATATAAATTAACATCTCGCAGAAAAATATTGAACTTAAAAAACTTGCACATAGTGAAAATACTCTGCATAGTGTAGTAATAGCAGCGCATAATTACTTGTATTTAAGATACATGTATAATATAAGAATGTATTGAATATTTGTAAAAGGTAAATTTATTTGTGGGTATTTCTAAAAAAAATTAAATTAAGCAAAAATAAAAATATTGATACAAGTTATATACATTGTTAAACATTAAGTGTAAGTATAAGAAATATATCATCCTGTATATTAGATATACATTTTTCACGATCACTCGTGAATTATTTTTAAATATTAATTTTATTCTGCTATATGCAATATTTAAAACATTAATTCTTAAATATTAATAATTTTTTTTAGAAAATCATTTTTGCCTATATATTTTAAATTTATCTGGTAACTAAAGAATATTTGAATATCTATAGATTCGGACATTGTCATTAAAAATTGACGGATTGCATCTACGTATTAAATAAGAAATATTTAAACCTTTTTATTAATATATATATTTAAAAAAAAAAAAAAAACAAGACCTTTAAAAAATTTAATAGAACGAAGATAGGACACGTTTCCCGATGTATCTCGAGTACAATCAGTCGTTTATTTTCTTTCTTTCCCATATTTGAGACTATTTTCATTTCTTTCTAACTTTTCGTTATGTTAGATAAAGTGTGTTCGACAACCTGTACCCGACTAGTCATCGTCAATTTACACGTAGAAAGAATAAAAAATTTATATTGGAATGAAATATTTAATTAATTTATTAAATTAATTGAGGTTAATTAATCCTTTCAGAGTCACACATTATCAATACACAAAAATTATAAATTTTATACAGGCTTGTTTAACACAGTACTACAGCATTTTACTACACGACTAAGTAATTTTCGATGCGTTTATTTAACATCGACCGAAAAATGTACATTTTTATTAGCACATTAAAATCATCATATAGAGAATACCGCCATTAAAGGAATTAACGATGAATAAAATAACGCCGATAATTCGATAATAAGTTCTCTAATTTATTGAGATTTAATTTTTTTTTTTATAATTCGAAAATTTTATATCTACAACGCTCATCTCATTAAAAAAGCATTAAAATAATAATAGCAAGCATAATAATAATAATAAATAATATATGATAATAATAAAAATGAGAATAATAATAAAAACATCAATAATAACAATTATAAACAATAAGAAAAGTAGTTAAAATCACTAAAATTAATAACAATAATAACACTTAAAATATATACACACGTGTATGCTATATATATATATATATATATATATATATATATATATATATATATACACCAGTGGCGTAGCCAGGGGGTGTTTTGGGGGTCTGAACCCCCGCCGTTGGAATCAATCTGATAATAAGAAAATATATAGCCGTTGTTAAATGCAGTTTTGCATTTGTTAAATATATTTTGTTTTTTTAATTTTCAATTATTTTATTTAAATTTCGTTGTTTTGGAAGCAAATAAATAGTTTTGTAATATAGGAGGTACTAGAAGAATTGTGTAGAAAAACGCGAAGAATAAATTTTAAATTTTAAATTTAGTTAAGTATTACTATGTATTATTCCTTCAAAAAATATAAAATCATTATTTATAGTTTATTTTTTCGCGGAATTTTATGTAACCACATCCTTCTGTCCTTAATAACATACTATTAGTGTGTTCCGGTGACGTTAAATATTCCTAATTGCTTCTAATAGAATTACATATTCGACGTCTAATAAGTATAAAAATAACACCGGTGAGTTGGATTGCTTAGGACTTTTAACCTACTTGAGTTTTGGTTATTTACTTAAAGTTCAATTTAACTTGAGTTTACTGTTATAATTTAATTTTGTTTGAAACCCCCCTTCAACCAAGTCTGGCTACGCCACTGATATACACTATATATATATATATATTATATATATATATATATATTATATATATATATATATATATATATATACGTTGGTTTATCGGAGAGTAGTGATTTTATAAATTATAAAAATAAAAACAGTTAAATCATCCCGAACTTTTATATTATTCAAACGAAGCTTTTCGACAATTCATTATCACGAGTATACAATAAATATAAAATTGATGTTATTTTCCTTGTTAACTTTATAAAATGTCAAATGTCCACTTGCGAGTATAACTGTGTCCATGGTGGAATGGCGTAAATATGTTCGTCAAATACCTTTGGAAGTTGCACATTAAAAGTCTGAACGAGTTTATGACAAGACTGGTAAGATCGATATGTTCCTGAATAGACAAGCGCCATTATCGTAAAATATTTTCTTCTTAATTCCAGTGGCAATTTAGAAGCGTCGCGTAAAACACTTATTATTGGCGATGTTTGTGGAAAGCTCCAGTCGCTAATGTCAGAACTGTATTTTGGATCGTATTTAGAGACTTTAATAACGTTAAACTCTCGGAAGTATATAAGCACTCCGTAATCCAGTTACGGTTTTATTAGAGTGCGACATGTCGTTAGTAAATTATGCCTGCTTGCACCGTACGTTGTACGTGATAGTTTACGCGTTAGATTTAATTTCTTTCGACAATTGATCTTTAAAGAATTAATACGCTCTTTCCGTGTAAGTTTATTATCAAATAATCGCACTTCTTTTGCGGATGAGCGTATTTTATGCTCGTATTTATTTCGTCGACAAATGTTGTTTCGGCGTTGAATAGTACAGGCCTGGTGGATTGTCCAATTTACGATCAATACCGAAAACAATACGAGATGGCATCGTTAAGTTTACTGAGCGATGACGTATATGCCATTAATAGAGTTTTCGTAGTTTTTAAAACGTATCAAATTAATACCTTTCTGTAATTATTTTAGTTTCGCACCTTCCGCTATATTTGCGTACGTAATTTTTTTTTGTTTTTGTTTTTTAAATGGGGGAAAACCACGCGACGTGGCGAGGAATAAAATATACGCTTAGAAATATAAGAGAAAGATGTTAGAACGTCGAAAATTAAAACTGCAGAAACCGCGGACTAATAAAGAATTTCTAGAATTGCTCGAGAGACCAATCAGCAATTGCGAATTTCAAAGCCATTATGTTTATCATTTATTTTATGTTAGCTTCGAAAAGCTTTACAGGAAAATAACTTTGCGAAATCATTAATACGCGTATGAACACACGAACGAATCAACATTTAAATTATCGCGGAAAACATTAAGTCGACGGTCATTAAGCGTTAACTTAAAATACAAAACGTTCATCTAGCATACAAAGTTCATGTAAGTAATACAAGTTGGTTACATTTTGACAGCTTCAAACATATATATTATAAAGTTATATATAAATATGAACATTTTCACACACACGCATACATATATATATACATGTATATGTATGTATACATACGTGTATTAATTTTATACGTGTGTACATATACATGGATACATACATATATATATAATATATATATATATATATATATATATATATGAAAGAACGCGAATGACGTATAAAGAGATGAAAAACATAGCACAGGCAACAGAAAGGAATGGAAGAACAGGATTGGCTAGCTACACCGACAAGAACGCACGCTCTTAAATACTGACGATGATGATTATATATTTATTTATTTATTTATAAGCGTCTCTATGGGTCGCATACAATAATTTGTACATAATATTTATATATCAGTTGGTTGCAAAACGTATACGATTATTTTTTTAAGCAACTCATATTTTCACATTATATAAAATTCTTATAATAATATTGTTGACATCAGTTATGTGCTTCAAACTAATAACCGATATACGGGATAACTTAATTCAAAACAAAACTACAACCCTAGTCAGCTTTTTATTTTGAAAAAAAGCTTTCGACAAAGTGTGGAAACATTAAATATTATTAAACTTGCACCCATGGGGATTAAACCTACCCATCTTTATTAAAAACCTTTTACATAATAGAAAATTTCGGGTCAAGCTGAATAATTACGTGTTGCAAATTAAAATCCAAGAATATGGTACTCCCCAAAGGTCAGTAATTAGTCCAACTTTATTTTTGCAAACATTAAATAACGCATATTCTCCCCAGTTAAATATTAATAAATTATTTGGGCCACATCTAATGGTCTCACCTTTTCTATTAGTAAAACTAAACTACATTTAGCACAAAACATAACTTAAGTATTCCTTTCTTACAAATCGTCTCGATACCGATTGAAAATACAGATACGTTACTACACCCATTAGAACTAACATTAGATAGGAAATTAAACTGGAAAAAACACATAAATAATCTAAAAACAAACTGTAATCAAAAGCTAAACATGTTAAAGTTGCTAAATCAAAACATATATCCTAAGCAGACTTGATTATGGTAGTATACTGTATGATAATACACATTGAAAAATATAAATGTAATACAAAATACAGCTATAAGAATAGCATTAAAAAAGCATTCCACACCAGCCCCACATCAGCTCTACATGTGGAAGTCAATATTCTACCACTAAAATATAGAAGACAAACACTCATGCTAAAATATTATATCAGACTACTGTCCACTCCATCCCACCTAGTCTATAATAACGTAACAGAAAATAAATTACACCGCCTGTATCAAAATAAACATAATGCTTCTAAATCTACAATCGCCTGAATTCATAACCTCTTAGATAGACTTCAATAAAGCTTACCCAAAATTAAGAAAAGTAACCTACCTAAATTACTCTCACGAAATACGAACCTAAACAAATATAGTAAAAATTCAACATCACCGCACACACTGAAAACTAAATTTAACGAACTTGTCCGCAGAAACTACGGAAACTACACTCAAATATACACCGACGCCTCTAAGACGCTAAACCAAATCACTTCTGCTTACCTTATAAGGGGGCAGAACACAAGCATACCACTTACCTACTGGGACATCTACAGGTGAATTAATAGCTATATACAAAGCGTTAAGAAATATAGGCAAAGAAAAACACAAAAATAACTTTATAATATATATCCGCTCTACAACAGATTCGGAAACTGATTAAAAATACTAACTTAGATATTATACTTGATTACAAAAAACAGTTAAAATCACTAAACTTTATTTATTAAGCAAACTCGGCAAATTATCAAGCTATGTATAAATAAAATTAAATATATAAAAACATAAAATATTAATTTAAATCTATTAATATTTTATGTTTTTATATATTTAATTTTATTTATATATAGCTTGATAATGTCGTAGTTGCCGAAAAGCTTTGCTTAATAAATAAAGTTTAGTGATTTTAACTGTTTTTTTTTTTGTAATCAAGTATAAAAAATCACTACATTCCACAATCTAAAAAAATTTTATATATTATAAATATAAAATTCATTATCCATAAACTCATACAGGAAAAAAAATCAAATAGTGTTCTTTTGGAGCCCAGCGCACTCGGGAATCACAGGAAATGAAATAGTTGATAAAGCCACCGGAACAAAATCAAAAAACATAAAAATTATAACATCTGCAAACGATCTCTACGCAATCATAACACAAAAAGTCAACGCTTTATATCAGGAATACTGGGGAGACCCAGTGCGCTCACACACATCTTTTTCAAATCAAACCAATTTTAGGACACTGGAAAACCACAGAAGAAAATAAAGGGCGCAACGAAGTAGCTATAACTAGATTACGAATAGGTCACACCCTACTTACGTCACAATACCTGCTGAACAATACACCTGCTCCAAAATGCCCAACATGTAATACTCCAACAACAATACATCATATACTACTGGAATGTGCAGAATATGCAAACCATCGAAACCTTTACAATATCGCAACCAGTTCACTAGGAGAAGTACTACAGGATGACCATTAAAAAATACATACATTATTAAAATTTGCAGAAACCGGAATAATTAATGCCATAACCCTACCCTTAGACGCAAATGATCTTAGCAATCGAGCGTCTGTAAATAAAAGAAATAAAAAAAAATAAATAAAAGTTACGTGCTTCTTACACATTCTCATATAGCGTGCCATAATACACCCACATATATATTGTGTATAGGTGTGTGTGTGTGCGCGCGCATGTATGTGGATTCCACTTCGTGTCGCGCGGTTAATTTGCCGGTTTTATTTAGTCGCTCCAGCGGATAGTGTGCTACAACTTTTCGGCAAGATTTGTCTGAAAGTTCATTTACTTAGATACACATCTATTGATAAAATGTTAAATAAGTTGAATGAAAGAAATCGGGTACGAAAACAACCGTTGGGAAAACAAAAATAATAAACTTCACCGGAACAGCTAATGGAGAAGTAAAAATACAGATAGGAAATAAAACAATCGAATCAGTTAAATGTTTCAGGTATTTAGGTTCTCCGTTGGGAATAATAATCCTTTCATAATTTACAGGCAGTTACGAATGATCACCAAGATCAAAGTTAATCAGTGCTAGTTAATGTTGGTTATAAAAGTACGCATCAGAGATGGAGTCGATTTTCAATTTCTCTACCCGACTTTTATACTTACCCATCAAGCTGATACCTACTTATCGACCTTAAATTAATAAAAAATCAATTGAAAATTAGTTAAATCACTAATATTTATTTTCTTAAGGAAAACACAAAGCTTTTCGGCATTTACGCCATTATCAAGTGAAAATTTAAAAAATCATAATTTTAAAGGTACGAATTAAATATAATTACTTAAAAATATGTGATGGTAATTGTGAAAATATGATCCAAAAATGATATCTGGTTCTGTCGGTCTATTTTTTTGGTTTGTTGAAATTTAATATCAATATATTTGTTTATTAATTTAGTTTTTTTATATTAATTTTTTCTTCAATATTATTTTCCTGATTCTGTAAAAGTTGTATACTGTTGGAATTTTAAATTTTTCATTTACTATTGCGATGTATGATGTCCAAACGTAAAATATAAAATATAAAAATATACAAACACAAAATTTTTTAAAAAACACAATTTTACAAATAAAATGAAAATAAATATTAATATTTTTATATTTTATATTTTACGTTTGGACATCATACATCCCAATAGTAAATGAAAAATTTAAAATTCCAACAGTATACAACTTTTACAGAATCAGGAAAATAATATTGAAGAAAAAATTAATATAAAAAAACTAAATTAATAAACAAATATATTGATATTAAATTTCAACAAATCAAAAAATAGATAGAACAGAAGCAGACACATTTTTGGATCATATTTTCACAATCACCATCGCATATTTTTAAGTAATTATATTTAATTCATATTTTTAAAATTTTGATGTTTTAAAATGGTTCACTTGATAATGGCGTAAATGCCGAAAAGCTTTGTGTTTTCTTTAAGAAAATAAATATTAGTGATTTAACTAATTTTCAATTGATTTTTTATAAAAAATCACTACATTCCACATTATATAAAAACTTAAATTAATAGTTTTTAATATATATATATATATATATATATATATATATATATATATATATATATATATATATATATATATATATATATATATATATATAGTAATTTAAAAGAAAAGATCAAGAAGAGAGCATTTCACTAAACAGCTCTTCTGCACTCGTCCCCATTTCTCACTTATTGTAATTATACTTATTTAGACAGGCGTAGTGACTTTTGTTTTATTATTATACTCACGAAATGTATTACTTTGCGTGTAATGCTCCCATATCCTATAATACTTGTCTATTTCGCAAGTATCTTGTATTTGTTCGAGCGCTGAACATTCTAAAAAGGTATGTTCAGGTGAATCTGTTCCATCTTCGCAGAGTCTACAACAATCGCTGCTCGCTACTTTGAATGTTTTCAAGTAAGTCTGAAAATTTCCGTGACCTATCATAAATTACGTTACAAAATAATCAAGAACTTTATGTTTGTTAGATAAACGTTCTGCTATTTTAGGAATTATTTTATCGGCGTCCTACTTGGTCATTATGCTCCTGCCATTTGGCTATATATATTTTATGCTTATTTTTTTTAGTCCCTTTCTATCGAGATTTTTCGTTTTTAGCATTTTTATCTCGTTTGTTTCCTCCAATTGCAGTTCGACAGACAGCGATAACATTTGTTGCACGATAGGAAATTGTCCTGTACACGGATATTACGTTTATTCATATTTTTCTTCCTTCTTCGATTGTATTCTATTTATATATATATATATATATATATATATATATATATATATATATATATATATATATATATATATATATATATATATATTGTTTTTGGTTGGGTATAATAACACTAGAGCATATTCTATAATTGATCGAAATAGGGTAAAGTACAAAATTCTTCTCTCGTGAAATTTTGCTGCCCGAGATTATTTCTAAATGAAGTCATCTTTTTGCAGTATCTTTTTTTTTTTAATTATTTCGTCTAAAATGTATCCGATATGGTTAATAAAATTTAGATTTTCATCGATTATTACTTCTAAATATTTTCATTCTTTCGAAGTATTTTTGTTATCTTCATTAACACTCATTTTTAACGCAATCCTTCGTACGGGATATTTTCCGGTGCAGTGGAAATTTGCTTCAATAAAATTGATTCCAAAACCGGGTAAACCTCAAAATGAAGTGTCCTCTTACAGGCCAATTAGCCTGTTACCGGTTCTCTCCAAAGTATTGGAAAAACTACTTCTCCGGAGAATCAAACCAATTCTGAAGAAAATAAAGTGATACCAGACTATCAGTTCGGATTCAGGAATCACCATAGCACCATTGAGCAAGTACATAGAATAGTCGACATCATAAACAAAAATTTCGAAGAAAAGAAGTATTGTTCAGCGGTATTTCTCGACATTGAAAAGGCCTTTGATAAAGTCTGGCACGTTGGCCTATTGTACAAATTAAAACTTAAATTACCTCACGAGTACTACCAGCTAATGAAGTCATACCTAACAGAAAGATATTTCCATGTTAATGTTAACGGGAATTACTCACGAATTCATTCGATACAATCGGGCGTACCTCAAGGTAGTGTACTCGGACCAACACTGTACCAGCTCTATACATACGACTTTCCAGTTAACGAAAATACAGACACAGCTATGTTTGCCGATGACACCGCTATTCTCTCGACTCATCGTGATAATAATTTAGCGGCCGAACAACTTCAAAACCATCTACTACACGTAGAAAAGTGGTTTAGACTGTGGAAATTCAATATTAACGAATCAAAATGCAAGCAAGTTTTATTTACTTTAAATAAAAGCAAAAATTTACCGATTAAGTTAAATGGGCAAACAATTTCCGAATCGTGTAACGTAAAATATCTTGGATTACACCTTGATAAACGGCTTACCTGGAAAAATTATGTTATTGCTAAACGTAAACAGCTCAGCATTACATACCGAAATATTTATTGGCTGATGGGCAAATATTCAACACTGTCGTATGAAAATAAAGTATTACTATATAAAACAGTCTTGAAGCCAATCTGGTCATATGGTATCCAAATTTGGGGTACAACGAGCAACTCTAATTTAGACATAGTACAAAAATTTCAATCTCAAGTATTGCGGAATATCGTGTCAGCGCCATGGTATGTCCGCAATGACGACATACACAAGGATCTCCGTATACCGTCTGTTAAAGAGGTAGTCAAAAGCTGCGCTGAAAGATACTTGTATCGACTTCAAACCCACATCAATCCACTAGCAGTCAATGTTCTACGTAACGGCGTGCAATTCCAACGACTGAAGAGACGCAGTCAGATCGAATTGGGAAATCGACCTTAGCGATCAACTAGTTTATATATATTATATATCATATATTATATTATATATCATATATTATATTATATTGTATAATAATACTAAGATAAATTAAGGGATACGACCGTTGGGAAGTGTCCCGTTATAGCTTTTAAACAGATCAGTGCTGCTTATTGTTCAACCGAACAGATTGCACGCATCTTTAAGCGTTAAAAAAAAAAAAAAAAATTATTTCGTCTATTTCGTTCTTAGTTTTCAATTTATCTTTTTCCTTCGTTAACAGAAGCATATTTGTTAGTTTTTTTTTCCTGATTTAAACTTATTCCTAATTTTCCTAGTTTCTGCATTAAGATCCTGATCTACTGCTTGTGTGCCCGTATGCTTAAGTCCAGCTATGAGAAACAGATCATCCGCATAACACTTATCAGTTGTTGCTTTATAAATTTGCAATTTGAAATTATAATAGGTCGAAATTCTTTGTACCATGACAAACTATTTTCATCACGATTAGCACAATTATCAATGAAGAATGCCATACGTCCGGGTCAGCATCTGGCGGTGATAGTTCCAGACCATTATGTATTAAATTTGCGACTATGCTACTGTTACGTTTACAGCTTTTAGCGGGTTGAAAATGAACAGGTATTAATGGAAAAAAGTTATTCACGAAGTAGTTGGCTGATCACGATCATGACGACATCTTGAGGAATTTAACGACATCGTCATCATCATCAAGTTAAGTAGACACAGGCATTATCGTACACAGGTTAAACATCGAATCGGCGCACTCTATTGTATTTGTAATAAAATCAGTATAAATTCGTTAAAAGAATTTTGACCGTAAACAGTTAATAAATAATTATTATGATCGATGTATTTTATTATTAATGTCCGGGTTTACTATGTTTTTTCTAATATAGTAAAATACGAATAAATTAAATTTACACTTGTCGACGACAATTCACATTTTTATCTCCATTTATATGTTACGTTATAACGAATCTATTTACAAGTGTTGCGCACATTTTCAAACATAAATCAATGTCAGTCGATTAAATGAGTAAATGGCTACAATTGAGTTATATATATATATATATATATATATATATATATATATATATATATATATATATATATATATATATATGTATATATGTATATATATGACGCTACTACTATAATTGTTCACTAATTATTAAAAAAAAATTACCAATTCAATTTATTATTTTTTAATGAAAACGACGATAACGAAGGACATTTAATAGATTCTGCTTCTTTATCGTCATCTTATTGTTACACGCAAATACTTTAATACATTTACAAGTGTGTACGTTGTTTGTAATGTTAATGTATACGTGCACCTCTGTGCAAAAACACCTGCACGAAATATGTATGTGTGCGTATGTTGACGTTACTATTTCATGATTATCGTTATTTAACGTTCTAAACCTATTTATAATATAGTTCATTTTTCTCGACTTATATTTTAAAAAATTCACCATCGTTCGCGCAAAAAACATTACAGGTTTTTTTTATTATTTTTATATTCACTTTTTCCCGCGCTAAAAGAACTTACTTAATAATCGTCACAGGTATACAAAACTTACTGATATGCATTCAGAATTGCGTATTATTTCGTAAAAAAAAATAAAAAAAAAAAATTAATAATAATAATAAAAATAGTTACGATAATAATTTGATTAATATTTAAGGAGACTACGACATTGCAGGTGTAAACGTCGTCGATTAAGAACTGTACACCTAGTAATCTTGCCAGGTTAGCGATCATCAGAAAGTGGAGTTTATGAGGTATGCAATCGAACATCGGA
Source organism: Coronaproctus castanopsis (assembly GCA_032883995.1). Lineage (NCBI taxonomy): Eukaryota > Metazoa > Arthropoda > Insecta > Hemiptera > Monophlebidae > Coronaproctus > Coronaproctus castanopsis. Next base: position 224,982,709 of record CM065053.1, read on the forward strand.
TTGGTCCTTAAATACAAAAATAGAGATAGCTATAAGATAAACGCTACCAATACAACTTGAAGAGCTTATTGTCGATCCCACCTCCTTGGATGCGCGTAGATTATATAATTTTATTAAATAATATAAGTTTTCAGTCCGAAGAACAGTTCACTTAAAAACTGGCTAAAGGGTAAAAACTTGAACAAAAAAAAAAAAAAAAAAAAACTTTAGGTTATTTTTATAATGTTTAACGTTTATTTCGATTACTTTTATTTATATAATTACTTGTATAATACGTGTGTGATATGCATATATATGTGATCATATGTATTTGATATGCATGTATATGTGACCATATGCATGTGTGTGATATGCATGTATATGTGGTCGTACGTATGTTTACGTATCTAACTGCTGATTACCGTATTCCGTTTGTTTTCCTCGCCGGTTTTTTTATTCGCTTTTTCCCGAATAATCGAATATTTATTTCATTACACTGCTGGGTTTTAAGTTAAATATTAAAGTACGAGCAAATACTTAACATTAAGAATAGGGGAACATTTATTTTTTATAATATTGTACTATATATAAATAAAGCTCCCGATTATGAGTTTTGAGCTGCTTTTATTATTTGAAATAGGTCGAGGTTTTCGTATGCTCGACCAGTGGCGCAGCCAGACTTGGTTGAAGATGGGGGTTCAAACAAAACTAAATTATAACAGTAAACCCGAGTTAAATTGAACTTATAACCAAAACTCAAGTAGGTTAAACTCCAATCCTCCAATCCCTAAGCAATGCAACTCACCAGAGTTATTTTTATACTTATTAGACGTCGAATATGTAATATAGACGGCAGAAATATTTAACGTCACCGGAACACACTAATAGTATGTTATTGAGAACAGAGGCAGAATTCCGCGAAAAAATAAACGATAAATAATGATTTTATATTTTTTGAAGGAATAATAACTTAACTAAATTTGAAATTTAAAATTTATTCTTCGCGTTTTTCTACACAATTCTTCTAGTACCTCCTATATTACAAAACTATTTATTTACTTCGAAAACAACGAAGTTTAAGTAAAGTAAATGAAAAAATAAAAAAAATAAAAAAAATAGGTTCAACAAGTGCAAAATGCATTTAACAGCGAGTATATATATTTTCTTATTATCAGATTGATTCCAAGGGGGTTTCAGACCCCCAAAACAACCCCCCGGCTACGCCGCTGCACTGGACTATTTAAAATATTTAGGTGATATTTAATAAAACAAAGTTCAAATGCAATTTTCACTTATCGTTAACTTAATTTAGACGCCGTTTATTTATTACGATAAAGTATTTTTTTTTTTATCTCGAAAATAAAATTGTCAACTGTACAGAAATTTAATTCTAGACATTTTGCTTTCAAACATTCTACTTATTTATTTATTTTTGTTTTACAAATACCGTACATAAAATTTTTTTTTCAGAGAAATGGAGAAAACGAGATGGATATATTTCGAGATAGCATCAGATAGGATGTAAAATTAGCATATTATAAAATAAAAATAAAAAGTTGTATGAAAACATTTTGTACAACCTGCGGTTTTTCTATAAAAATCAGTAATTTATTGGACAGGTTTTTCGCTGGACGAAAATAATTTATGCAAAAATAAACTAATTTATATAAAAAAAAGCATGATTCTATTATTTGTTCTATTTACTTTAAGTACAAGACTTAGAAACTAGTTTCGCGATAGTGTAACACTGACATGATGACATATCGAATGAAAACTACCAGAACATCAGTTATATAATAATATACGTCGCTATCGATAGTATACTTTCTCCTGAACTTATATATGTTTATATATATATATATATATATATATATATATATATATATATATATATATATATATATAAAATGTTGACAGTAGTGATTTTATGAATAATAAAACAAAATAAAAACAAAGTTGACCACTATAAAAGTTATTTTATTAATGCAAAGCTTTTTTGGTTATATATATATATATGTATGTATGTATGTATGTATGTATGTATATATGTGTATATATATACATATGTAGCTTGTGTACTAATTAAAATGTTCTTAAAAATGAAATTCCTAAGATTTATTAAAAATCGAATGCATATATATATATATATATATATATATATATTTGTGTGTGTGTATGTGTGTATGTGCGGGTGTATGTGTATGTATATATAGGTATATGGTATATATATGTGTGTGTGTGTGTGTGTACAAATATTGTTGTATGTATGCGTGTATACATGTGTACTATAACTGATATACATTTGCCCTTTAGAGTTATTTGAGTGTGTGAATGCAAGAGTGAGTAACTTTTCTGCACATGCAATTTATTATATTGTATCAGCAATTCGCGCATAGCCGGTTAAGAAGTTATCTTAATACACTTTGTATATAGAACAGAAGCAAAAAACTTTGATTTGATTTGATTATTTGTTTTGTATTTATTTGATTTGATACTGTAATTAATATTTCCTTTTTATACACGAGGCTGCATTCTATATAAAGTGGACGTATATAATTATCAATCTTTTAAATATGAAGTTAGTAACAATCTAGCTAAAAGGAAAAAAGAAAAACAATTATTAAAACCATACACGTTGGATAAAATAATAAACAATCAGTTTTAATTATGTCGGATGATAGAAATTCGCATCGTTCTTGTGATCATATAATTTTTTTTCACGATATGACGTTCTTAATTTCGAGGAGGAAGATTTTAAGACTATAGTAACATATTACCTGTAGATTTACGTGCCGTGTACTGCATCTAGGCTAGAGGCACGGAAAAGGAGAGAACGTAAGGTGAGTGAATTGAATGTTTGAAGAATAAACAGGAAGGACTGATTGTTAAATTAAATGATATAAATTTGAGGATTTAAGTAAATTTAATAAATTATTGCTAGCATTGTGGGTGTAGGAAAGAATGCTTGGGAGGCTGAGCGGTTTGTCGCGGATAGAACGTTCGGAATTGAATTGCACACATTCAGTGGTAGACGGTAATGAAGGCATTACAGGTTGAACATAGAGCAGGAGGAGGAGGAAGATTTTTTAGGATATAAATGTGTGAGATGTTAGTGTGACCTAGACGCAGACGAGCAAGTAAAAAACATCATCTCTTCTGTTTGTTGAGTGAGATAGAGTCTGGAGGAACGTTGAATAAGGTTCTATGACTTACGTACGGAAGATTTTATACAAGTCTGGAGATCTGTCACTGGTATAGAAGAACTACATGGGTATTAGATGTTATAATCAAATGACCAATTTCTTTGAGTCTTTTTTCCTTTTTTTTTTCTCAATAGATGAAGGTATAGTGGAACTGCTTCCGATTTGATCACATTATTGGAGTCGGATGGGTTCGATGTGTCAGATAATTGCCTTTTTACATTTTTAGAATGAGATAATTTGATCGTGGTTGAAGGTATTATCTACTGCAGGCTGTTGTCTTCTTTTGGAATTACTGAAGGGATGTTTTTTACTTGTTCATTGTTTACTTGGTCCGATGAAGGTTTTTTGCGAGAGATAGGGATGAACAGACTTCGATTCGGTAGCCCTTGGATCCTCATGAAAGACAAGTATGTTCGTCAAGTGTGATAAATATCCTGTAGTTGCGTTAGTTATAAGAAAGTCCGAAAGATTTTGGAAGGGTGGTAATATCAAAATTTCTTTCGGTATAGATTTGGCCACGCCAACTTACGATGTTACCAAAAATAGTTCATCAGAGCGATTCATTCGTGGTATGGAGATATCCGATCACCATTTGATTTTTACACCTTAAGTTATTCACTTAATAGATTGTTTGAGATAACGGGGGATACATTGGAAAAAAATTATTCTTTTTGATGATTGTTTAAGGCGACAGCATTGGACGAAGGTGGAACCGATCGAGAAACCACCGTGAGTGGACATAAATGAGCTGATTAGACATTCAGTTTTAAGAGAAAAAAAAATTATTATCGTTAACTTTGGAAGCGGCTGGGATTTTGTCTGGGCCTTGGACTGAGTCCTTAATGGCCATTAAATGATCACGAAGGGTGTAATCTTTTAGCTACTGAAAGATTAAGCTTTTGTTCGTTTTTGGGATGATTAAAAGAAGTACGTGGTAAGACTCTTTCTGTGGCATTTGAGTAAGAAAATTTATTAAGTGTCATGGTGGGAAGAGAAGAAGTCATATTAACGGCAAGCAATAGCTCGCCGCAAAAGACGGGAATGTTAGATAGTTTGACTTACCACACAAATATGTCCTATAAGTGTCCGCCAATGTGATAATGTATCGCGAACCGAGAAAAAAAACCGTAGACGAGCAAACGCGATAGACGCGACGAGGACGGATAACAAAATTACACGTGGAACGAACTACCGATAACGAACGCGGAAACGACGGCGGATCGAGAGAGATAAACACCGACAATACGGACGGTTAAGAGAGAGAAAAGACGCGCTTAAATTGATAACAGAGAAAAATAAAACTAAATACAAGGGTAAGTTAACGCTGAATAATTGCACGGTGTGATAGCAAAGCTAAGGAAGTAAACCCTTCAAGAAAATCCAGTACAGGGTAACGAGGGAGACCGGCGCTCCTCACTTTTTCGCTAGTGTCAACATGGCGTATAGGCAAAATAAATGAAAACAGTCCAACGGAAAAACTAAGAACAAATTTTATGGGAAGCATACTAAAGAAAAACAAAATGTGCCGAAATTAAAAAATTGCCCTACGACAGAATATTACTAGACAACAAGACAACAACCATGTTTCCTACTAACCTGTTGGTTGAGGAGATGAAGAAGAATATATATATACATACACATACATATATATATATATATATTATTGGGTTTTTCTATATTTTTTTAAAGATATATAACACGTTTTCCAATTATTGAACTCAACCTTTTCGGTCGAATGTGAAATTTTGACCAAAAAAATCGTGATTTTATACAGGATGTATACAACGGTACTTTTTGGATGACTATAGACGATTTTCAAACTGTTTATATAAATATTACCAGAATATATATAATTTTGTTAGTATTAAAATTTCATATACGTACATCGTAACTGAAATGGCTGAACAGATTTTTTCAAATGGAATTTGGATCGATTATAAAAATAATAATAATAATAATACTTAGAAAATCTACTTTCATTTAATTCAATTTCCTGTTTTTGTTTTTTTTTTAACACATAAACGCACACACATATATATATGCAGAGAAAAGCAATATATATATATATATATATATATATATATATATATATATATATATATATACGAACAAGAACAATATAAATAAATTATTTTACGCTGATAAGATTACGTTATTTACTTCGTCGTATATAAAAACCGTAGTAAGAAATAAATTCCCAACCGGATTTAATGAATTTTATAAGTATTTCTCTAGAGGAAGGCTCGATTAAATAAAATTATTCTATTATTAAACTTCGACGATTCAACCAGTAGGAAATAAACGTTTTCAATGTGATTAATTAAATATGGCCATAATATAAATTTCACCGCTATCGAGAAAAACGACATGAATTTTTTCTAATAACGTGCGAAATTAAATTAATTTATTTTTATACTGAATTTTTGAAAGAACTTCTTTATTTCCCGTATAACCTGAGTGACTCAGTGAAATTTAAGGTTAGGAAATGAATTTAACGCCGCAATTAACGTTAATCATTACGTCTTCGTATTCATCTTCATTCGTTCTTATATATATATATATATATATATATATATATATATATATATATATATATATATATATTATTTATTTATTTACTTATATTCTTTTACAATTGAAACGAAACTGTAGTAGCATGCAAATTTTTACTTATTGCTACTAGTAACGATTATTTATAAATATACTTAATTTTAAATATTTCAAGATAAAAACCGGAAATTGGTTCAAAAAAACAATTTAATTGTACGGTCAATTCTATATAACTGTCAGAGGTGATTGTATTTTGTTACACTTGTATATTATATGTTGGACATTTTCTACATCATTATTCTTACAATTGTAACATTTATTATCTGCAATAATTTACTCAAGTAATATCCGATAGAACCATGACCAGAAAGTATCTGAGTCGTGTAGTAATTTACTATAATCTTTTTATTTTTAAAACGATTTATTACATTCGGAAAAAATTTACTTATTAATTTATCTTTTGTTAAAATATTGTAAATTCATTTAAAATTTGTATATCCAACTGTTTGAGAATTATTTTACTTATTTCACCATTGTTATTTTTTTTTAGCGTTAAAAATTAATTTTAATATGAAGATCAGTAGGTACCATACATGCTATAGTATATAACGTTATATTAGAAACTGTAATATAAGAAGTTAAATCAACAAAAAATTTACGGCAGTTACAAATTACATTATGCATTTGCTGCTAGTTAGATGTTTGAAATAGACACCAGTGCAATATGTATATACTAAAAACATTTATAAAGAATTACCTTTGATTTATAGTTAGTCCCCATAATTTACCTCCAAGAGCTTTAAATATATAATAATATTCGTTGACTTTATTATATACTTGAGTGTTATATATATATATATCCCTAGGGGGTACTACGTACCTTCTGGGATCCGGAGCTCTAACCGGAAAGGGGCGCGTTCGCGGATGGTGGATAGTGGAATGACCAGTAGATATACTGGTTAGCTGCGAATATCCAATAAGCAGTCGCAACCAAGAGCGGCTACAGATTGAAAGTCCCAGGCGGACGACTCCAGTAGTGACAGGGCAATGACATACGAGGAAGCGGATGGGCAGCTCTTGAAGAACTGTCTATTAAAAGTTCGCAAATTTCCTAACTGTCTCACCCTCAGCAAGATTTGGTCGCTGTCAAAACCTCACACAGCTACCTCCTCAGTAGCACCCGCTGCCTTGCGGTTAGGGTTTTACCCAAAGGCTAAGGAAACAAACAGTGACAGAAAATGAATCCCTCCTTCCTTAACTTCCTTTCCTTATTTCCTATCCCTCTTCCTCTTAACCTTTTCCCTACTCTACATTTCCTAGCCTACGATTTATCGTGTAGTCCAGGTTGGTCAGTCGTCTAGGTTTGCCTTGCCATTGGAGCACCTTGCAGCGTAGGAGTTTGAAGCGCTACTGTGTTCCCTCTTTGGAGTTACTATGTTGTCTCTGTTACATTCTCAAATAGAGACGCCGGCAAAACTCGGAAACGAGTACGCTAGAGTCGCTAGATGACGATATATATATATATATATATATATATATATATATATATATATATATATATATATATATATTAATTAACGAAACAAAATAAAAACAAAGTTATTTACTATAAAAATTATTTTATTAACGAAAAGATTTTCGAAAATCACGTCATTTTCAAACATATACATAAAACGTTACATATAAATTATAAAGTTTTTCGTATATGCTTGAAAATGATTGTCGAAAAGCTTTGCATTAATAAAATAATGTTTAAAGTGATTAACTTTGTTTTTATTTCGTAATTCATAAAATCCTGCAATAAATCAACATTGCATGTAAAATGTTGTATACATAACATTCGTATAAAATATATACGCGTAAGCGTATGTGTATGTACGTATTTTTCTAAGTTAATTAATTTCTTTATAATATCTTTATTTTTTCTTAAGGTATCGAATTTAATCGATAACAGTTGACACATTATACTCAGTATATATATATATATATATATATATATATATATATATATATATATATATATATATATGCATATATAACCATTAGTTTTAATTCGTTGTCAATGTATCTGTTCACATTGCACTTTTCATATTGTATTGAACGCAACTATTTATTTTTATTTACCACCGTTTTCATTATAAATACAAAATCGTGATTTCTGCATTGTTTCGAACGCATAATATAAACGTTTCTCTCGATTCCTTTTCAATTTTGTTATTTGAAGAAACGAGCTGGCCGATACGGCTTCGAAGCGCGCTCCTGCTGCCGAAACGGATCTCAAGTTGCAAATAAAACGCGATCTAAAAGCTGCACGATAGAGGCAATGACAGCAAACAATCGATCGAACTTTCGGTATAACCTGTAATGTATCCGTTCCAATTCGGTAGAATTATCTAGTCATCACTCGCTAATGGATACCTACCGAATGTAACTGGAGCCCCGCAACGTGCCGTTTTATCATCCTCGTTAAGTTCTTCGAGAATATAGTCACTCAATCTATCTTCTTCTCTACCGCTGATTCCTTATTAAAAACAACTTTTCTTCGCTCTCCAATTTCATTCTAAATCTGGTCTCTGTACTGGCTAAAATTTCTCTTTAACCATAGTACGCGAAAATCTAATTTAACGGTAATAATAATAATAATATTTTTTAATTTTAATTATTATTTTCGTATATTCCGTTATAAATACTAAAAAGAACGCAACGTCTAATAAACGTGCACCGAGAACATTATTGCTACCTACACGAAATTTATAAACAAACAAAAAAAAAAACAAATTTACCCGAAAATTTCGAATAACTTAATTTTTCGTTTTATATATTTAGAATTTAAAAATGTCTACTATTAATGAAAAGAATAATCTTCATTCGAACTCTAATTTGTTTCCATTTACTTGGATGTTTAGAGTAATTTCTATTCGTTCGAACATAGTTGCATTTGAAATTTCGGCAGTTTTTTGACAAATTGAAACCATCGAGGCTGCTTTAATTATTATTTTTTTTGCAAAATTCTCGGTCAAATTTTTACTTAATCATCCCTTAATATCGCAATTAGAACAGTTGGAATTTAAATTTCGTACACTTCCTGCTATTTTGTTCCGGTGGAAATTGTTTAAAATAATTCAATTTCGTGAAATTTCAATATAACAACGACAACTGTAAATAACAACAATTAACCGGGGATAATTATAGTTACTTTAAAATTCTAATTAGAGATTTGTCGAACCGTTGAACGATAATAATAGTAATAATTATTTTAGAAACGCTTTTCAAGTATTTCTCTAACGCAGTTACGTGTAGAATGACGCGAGAAAAAAACTTTTTCATTCCACGATGTCCGTTTCGAAGTCAATTGTAACTAAAAAGCGAACTCGGTAATATACGCGATTAATTTTTTTCTGACGGATTTTATTCCGGAAAAGAAGAAATTCCGTCGCATAATCGAATCCCGGAAAAGAATGGAAAAGGATGTCTTGGACGGAAATGATAAGAAATGAAAAAATATTAGAAAGATTCGATGAAAATCTAGTAAGAACATACTAAAAACAACTTAAATGGATTATATATTTACAGAAATATTGAACACCTAGTACAAATAATAGAAGGAACCATATAGAAGGGGGAAAATACTAATAATCGGACAGAGGAAATTATAGATCTCATTCATTGCCGATCGTCCGGTTATATCAGATGAAATCGTTAACAATGTTGAAATTATTGATAAAAGAAAGTTGAAAATTGTAAAAAATAAAAAACCAAAAAGTACTGAAAAATCATTGTAAATTACTGAAGCTAAAACAATGAGATATACCCCGTGTTCGAATATATATATAAATTATATCCTGTAAAAATATATATATATATATATATATATGTCGGAAAATACAGGGACCACTTTAATGAACTTACTAACAAGCTTATACAAAGAAAACAAACGACCACATTATACGTTTATTTTTACGTACACAATGGACTAGCATTTATTTATACGCCAACGAATAACGTTATACGTACTTCTCTGTAACATATAAAAAGTTACGTAATGATGAAGAACTTTATAAACTTTTTTTATGTGACCAGTTGGTTTCGAAGCCTCGGTGGTTCAGTTGGTAGTCGAGCAATCTATCTATATATATATATTAGATAATTTTTCTTTTTCGTTTGTAGGACGAAATGCTTTCCATCGATTCTCGTTTATCGTAATAAATTCCTTCAGTAACAAACTTATGTTTCCCATTTTTTTTTATTTTTTTGTCTTTTTAGAGAGTACATCAACTTGAAAATCGATTGGTAACGTAAACTAAACTCTGCTCGCCAATGAACAGATTGATAGAAAACAATAAATCTCGGTGAAGCTAATAATTTGCGGTTTGTCAATTTAACTTCCCCGCCACATTTTCATACGTGCGATAATGATTTAATCCACGATCTGCATATACTACAAGGGACGGGGATTTTAATGGTAAAGTACCTATAACAAATTAAGCTATTCGTTCAATTTATCGGTAAATAAGCGCGAACTTGTGTGAAAGTAACGAAGCAGTAAACCGTTCACGGTTGACGGGTGTTGCTGAGCCGTATTCTCTCCTACCGGTGTTGGAATATAGTGTTAAGACGTGATAGAGTATTGAAAGATATTATACAAGGAAAAATACCCACACGCAGGCCGAAAGGAAGGTCAAGGCAGATGCCTGATGACACAATCAAGAAAGAAGCGAACAACAAAAGCTACATTGAAAAGACCAACAGCTGAATGGAAAAAATGGCGGTCTTGGATGCAAATTAGTCCGAGGAGTGATACACCGATTGGTTGATTAAATATTATATATATATATATATATATATATATATATATATATATATGTATATATAAAGAAGGAGAAAGATACAGAAGGGGCTAGTAGTGTTCGGAAAGTGGCGGTAACGTGTTTTTTATTATTGAAAAATTAATTAACTAAATTCTCACACAACACCAAAAAATATATATTTTTTGAATGTACTGATCGCCGTGCATAATACTATCAAAGGTGAATCAATACAATTACAGTCGAGCAGTGATTGCTATAAAACTTTTATTAAACACGCCAAATATGCGCTATTTATCTAAATGAAAAAGATCAAATTAGCTTGAAGAACCTAAAAGAAATAACCAAACAACTACCAAGACTACATGTAATTAACCGGAGATTTTAACAGCCGCAACACAATCTGGGGATCTAAAACGATAGATAAAAGAGGTGGTCAAATGATAGAAAAACTTTTAAACGATCCGAATATAAGCTTATTAAACACCGGGGAAGCAACCAGATTCAACATCTATAATGATTCAACATCGACTATCGACTTAACTCTTTGCAGCTCTACAATTAATCACAGAATAGAATTGCAAAACTAGTAAAAATCTCTATATGAAGCGATCATTTCCTCAAATTATAAACTGCCTAATACATCGTTCGATACAATGTGAAAGATACTCAAACTGGATAATCTGTAAAGCTGACTGGAACAGTTTTAATAATTCTATCAATCTAACAGACATAACAATCACTACGAACACAAATGAAATAAATACCATCGTATCTCTCCTCAGCTGATTCATATATAAACGAAAAAAGAAACATGTCCCATGGTGGAACGAAAACTGTAAATCAAGTCATCCAAAGCAAAAGTAAATTACTAAATCAGTTTAAAAGGTGCCCCACTTACGAAAACCTTTTACGATTTAAAAAAACAATCGGCTAGACGGACTGTAATACAAAGTAAGAAAGAATCCTGGAATAATTTTATCTCTCGTATAAATTCAAACACCCCGATGACTAAACTGTGGAGTCAGATCAGGATGACAATAACAAAATTTCAGAAATTATGGCAGAGTACTACCATCAGCAGGATAAGGTTCAACGAAATTACCATAACACAGACAATAACTTTGAATCAAATAACCATGAACCCTACAACACGGAAATTACACACCAGCAAGTATCTACTTCAATAAAACGGTTAAGATCAATCAGCAGCCGGACCTGATCGGATACATTCTGAGATGATAAAACACCGACGAGGTCATAATATTGATGAAATTTGCCACCTACTAAACCAGATCTGGAAATTAAATGTAATTACAGACAAATGAAAGGAAGCAAATATCATACCAATCCTCGAGGCAAATAAAAACCAGTATGACCCAGCTAGATATATGATATCACTGACCTGCGTTCTATGTAAACTAATGGAAAGGATAGTCGGTAACAGATTAACGTGGATCGCTGTAAGAGATGGCTTACAACCAGTAAAGCGGCTTTAGAAAAGGACGGTCTCCTGTTGACAATCGAATACGGCTACAACAAGAAATACAGGATGCATTTAGATCAACACGTTATTTGCGTTTGTTTCGATATAGAAAAGGCTTCCGATCACATATCTACCACAGCTATTCTAAAAAAAATCCACGACCACGGTCTCCATGGCACCTAAATTCCTCCCCGTTCATTCCTACAGAACAGAAAATTTAAAATTCGAATAGGAAATACACTGTCTACATCAAAACGTCAAGAAAACGGAGTTCCTCAAGAATCCGTGCTAAGCCGCCTACTATTTATACTCACGCTCTCTAACTTACAAGAGCGCATTAGGGAATCTGTAAAATATTCCATCTATGCCGACAGGCTGGCTGTATATATCAGAGGATATTTCCGCCTTGGAAAAGAAACTACAACGAAATATCGAATTAATAGAAGAATGGACTTCGACAAAAAATATCCGTTTCTCCTCGCAAAAGACATGTGTAGTACAATTCAGCAGGAAAACATCGCATACTCGCCTTGTCCAACTAAAATTAAACAGTACGACTATACGACACACCGATCAAACTAAATTCCTAGGATTAATCGTGGATAAAAAATTAAACTGAAGAGCGCATGTAGATTACGTGAAAGCTAGATCCACAAAGGCTCTTAATTTACAGAAAACTCTACGCCGCAAATCGTGAGGCTTCGACAGAAGAACGTTATTGCGTCTATACGGTACACACGTTAGATCTTTATTGGACTACGGTTCAATTGTAAAGGGTACGGCATCGCCAAAAGTGATACATAAATTAGATGTAATACAAAATCTGGCACTTGTATTTGCAGCGGATGTACTAGTCCAGTATCAATCGTACATGTCGTAACTAATATAACAAGATCGAAAAATCCTGTTAGCACTGAAATATTATTTCGAATTGAATATGAAGAAAACCCATCCAAACTATATTACAAAACCTTTCATTCAAACTTAGAAAACAAATACAGTAAAAATAACGAAGCATTTGAATTACGTTGTAAACATTTCACACGGTACATTAATTTAACAACGGTTGATTGTACCACACAAGACACCCACCATGGTAGAAGCCACGGACTAGAAATTCCGGATCACGGATAAGCGAACAATTAAGATTCGCCATAAATCTTGTTCGACAAGATTCGTAGAACAAATTGCGGAGAATCAAACCGCGAATAGAACAGTGGACGACGTCATACCGAGCGAACAGACACGAAGAGATGAGCTTGATTACGAATCGGCCACACTAGGTTAACGGAAATACGAGGAGAATGCGTACGCAAGTTTTGTCAAGGTGCTTAGCGTAGAACATGTCATTACGGAATGTCCGAACAAAAACGTCATCAGTCGTCAATAACTGGACTAGATAGAAGTGAAAAACATTACAATGAACATGTAATACAGCCAGTAATGTACTTTATAAAAAATAACCGATTTAAAAAAATTATTATAAACTAAGCGAATAGTGTTATAAGTAGTAAATAAATTTTTTTTGTAATTTATCGTATCTAATTTCCGTGTACGCAAATGACCTTTGTAGTCGAGCGTCATGAAATAAAAATATAATAAAAAATAAATAAAATTCCATATTTACTAATTAACTTATTGTAATTATGCGTAACGCATTCCGTGTTTATAATGGTGCAGGTCGTGATTTAACGAGCTAGCTGGAAATAAATAATATTCAGGAAGCGGAATGATCGTGTAATATCAGAATTACATTTAAATAACGATTTACCGATAACAATCTGGCTGTACAATAATGATAAATAATCTTAACGAAATGGTAAAGGTCACGATCGAAATGGTTGAGCACTTTTTTTGAGTCAGCGTTAGTTTAATATTATTTATTTTTTTTTTTTATCAATTTAAAATAAAAAAATATAAATTATTTTAATCTGAAATAACAAATGTCTATTGTAAATAATAATGACGTTACAGTACCGTTATAAGTGAAACGGTTACAATTGCGGGCGAGACAGTCTGACATAGATAGGCGATGTATATCTTTCTCTTTTGTTTGTCCGTGTCTGTATCGATTAATTAGCGTTTCCATTATTTATTAGACACATCGATCAGTTATAATTATTATTATTTATTATTGAGAAAATCTATTGTACTTTCTTTTAAGATTAATCTTTAACAATAATTAAATCATTTAATTCGGAACGTTCGTCTTAAAACTTTCGAAGAGATGTATGTTTTACAATTAACATCGATAAAGATTATTATATATATATATATATATATATGTTCTGGTCACTCGGCTACACACGCTTTGATCATGTCAAAAATGATGACATAAGGGAGGCGTTGCACCTATACAGTCGAAATTGCGGGAAGCGCGCCTACAATGGTATGGTCATATCATGAGGAAAGATGACAGAAGCCCGGCAAAGACGTTAATGGAGTACGACCCCGGAGGAAAGCGGCCACGAGAGGTCGACCAAGAAGACGATGGATAGACTCTGTCAACAACGACATGATGGAAGTTGGTGCCAATATAGAGGACGTCGCAAGGATCGAAAGAAATGGAGAAGAACGTGTTATCAAGCGGACCCCTTAACGGGAAGGCGCTAGGAAAGAGAGATGAAGAATGTTATTAAAATATTTTAAAATACGTATTCGCTCGTTAATTCAATAATGGAGTGCGCAATTTGATGCGCCGTCAAATTAATACGTATTCTGGTTTGTTCAAAATCAATTTCCTTTATCGCACGATACTCTATCTGGTGACAGCGTCACGAATTCGGCTGCTGAAAATTGTATTTAATAGTTGAAACTTTTTATATTCACGCCAAACCTTATCGAACAAGTCTCTAAGCGACTATATAAACCACGCCGTAAACATCGTAATGTGTTTGCGCGTATTATTGCGTAAATATTACATCGTAAATATCGTCTACAACGAACTTATCTTCGAAACAATGTCAGTTTCTATTGCATATATATATATATATATATATATATATATGTGTGTGTGTGTGTGTATATATACATATATATATATGTATATATATATGTATTTATATACATATATATATAAATATATAAAGTACCGATCGAAGAAAATGTAGTAAACTAGTGTTTCAAAACCAGACCTTGTAAAATATTCAATTACCGTTACGTCACGCTAATAGCCAGTTTAGACCGAATGAAATATAAGTGCAGAGTACCAGCAATTACAATGGCAATAAAAATAATAATAATTAAATCGAATCAAATTTATCACAATTTCAATAATACGATACATCACACATCAGTACACTTCAAAAAGTAGTGATGAAAAAGTGATATATGAAACGACAACTACTGTAAATAAAAAAATAGATAAGTGAATAAATATATGAATAAATAAATATATAAATGAATTATATATAATAAAATTAATAGATAAATAAATGGATAACAATAATTAAATATATAAATAAATAAATATATATATATATGAATAAATAAATATATATAAATTTAATACACTACATATGTATGTACAAAATTTCATTCAAATCGTTTAAGCTGTTTTCGAGCTGGCTCAATATCATATATATAATATAATTTTCCGTTTAAATACGTTATAAGATAATAATAATAATAATGCAGCTATTTTAATGAAATGTATACAAAAATTCGGCGAGATCGAAAATTTATAAATAAATCCAACATTTTCGAAATATCTTAGAAAAAGACAGACAGGAAAGATGAGACGCAAAACGATGGGAACAATTTCTAATATCCCGTCATTCAGTTAGTAGAATAAATTGTAACGTTTAACAAAGCTACACGCGTTCAGTAATATACGAACTTATGGCTGAATTCGAGTTTATGCAAGTGAGAATCATATATTATTTTTCTAGAATTATTTAAGGTAAACTTATATATAGGTAAAATTACTCACAAATATGTGCGGCCAATTTAACACACATTTCAATCGGCCATTATCAAAATTTTTTATACAAAATTATTACGTAATTTTAGTAGATATAAAAAAAATTGGGAAACGACTCGAAGAAACGAAAATATAATACTTAGCCTATAATATAATTTCTTTTTTCAGAGGACTAAGTAATTTTTAACCACGCCTTATACGTAAATATTTCTAACCGTATTAGAAAAATACGAAAATATATATTAACAATTACACGTACACTATAGTGGACATTGCGATTGATAAACGGTAAAATATACATATATATATATATTTTTTTTAAATTAAATTCATGGTTAAAGACGGAAAATTTCTAAAAATACCTGGACGAAAACTGGATTCCGCTGCATTATTATCGACATTTTTTTCCATATCGATATTTACGTCTGTCTTCATCTTATTTATTTGATCGATTGGAAACTTACGAATAAATAAATTTATTTAATTATTTATTCGATTACTTTTGTAAAAGTTAAATAAAATTGTTATTAGTCCGTTCCATTTGTCTTGAAAAAACTAAACAGAAGAACGAAAGAAGTTTAAAGTTTGGGGGGGGGACAATTAGTATACAACTGACATTAGGACGAAAAACCGATTAGAGAAAAAAACTACTAACTCATAACGAATACGATTATCGAATGCGTGAACTATATCGAATGGAAAGCAGAAACTTGTTCTTTCCTCCTAAGCGGCTCGACACTATATTCATATATATACAAATATATACATATACATATATATTATATATACATATATATATATATATATATATATATATATATATATATATATATATATATATATATAATGTCGACATCGTTCCGACAAGATTAGGAAACAGCGGAAATTACCGTTCATAACATCATTTACTATTATAATTATTTTATTATTATTACCGTTATAATTATTTATTATCATTTATTATTGTTTATTGTGTATTATTATTTTATTGAATTATTATTACTAGCATTATCGCTTGATAATATTAAAATCATATTCAAATCAATAATACAAAATTACAAAAAAAACAAATAATGTGTAAATCTCGAATATATATATATATATATATATTCATATTTCGCGATGGTGTAGTTGCTAATATGCTCGACTGCCAACTTGACGATCAGGGGTTTGAAACCAACACGCAACATAGAAAGTTTTTCATCATTAGTTAATTCTTAATTTACTTGGAGAAGGCAGTGGCACTCCACTCCGTATAAAATCATATGCACTCACACCTGCGTCGCATATAAATAGTGCCTTGAATGTTAGTTCATTTTGTACGTAAAAATAAACGCGCAGTACCTAGTCACGTTCGGCAATGATCAATACTACGATGATGATGATGATGTATATATATATATATATATACATATATATATCATCATAATGGTGGCATCTTTTTGACAAAAGATCTTTGAACCAAATCAAATCGTATTGTTTTTTTCTTGTCTGGGTCTTTTATTTCGTTCAGTTGCTGTTTCTCAAATCCGGTTGTTGTCACTTCCGTTCTTTTTCTTCGCGCTGGCGGTTTTCCTTCAATCTTGCCTTTGCAAGCAAAAACATTCCTCCTTCCCAGATATGTTGTGTCCACGCACTTTTTTTTTTTTTTTCGTTTCTCACTATATCTTCTATCAGCGCCGTGTTATTGATTCCACTTCTTCTGCAATATTTCCATATTCGTTATTTTACCTCCACATTCGCCGTAATGTCCACATTTCGAATGCATGTAGCTGTTTAACGCTTTCTGCATTCAATGTTCAGGTCTTTGATGAGTACCTTACAACTGAAATTACGCAGCGTTAATCTACTCTGATTTTTGTTTCCATTTTTAACTTTTTATGGCCTAGATTTGGCCAGTTTAATATCCAGTTCGTGTATTTTAAATCTCGATGCCGCTACGTTTGATAAAATTATATAAACTGACTGTAACAGAAGACAATTGGTCGGAAATAATTAATTCAATACTCGCAGGTAAGGCACTTTTATAAAGTATTAGATAACATCTCATCTCTATACTTTAGAAATTTCGGACAAATCCAAATTTGATGCTCGTAGTCAGCATGGTACGTGTAACATGTGGCGTCAGAAATTATGCATAATTTAACAAAGATGTCAAGGGGAGAAATTATACCCGGAACGTAGTTTAAATAAAGTTGATATATAATCCCTCGAAACGTTCTGGTATAATTGAAGCCATTGTTTACTGGAAACCGTATGAACCAAAGTGAAGTATTTTTTCCCTTTATTCTGACTTTCGACAGTGTTGTACTGTTGAAAATCCGCTAGTACAAATTGTTTAATCTTTGGTAAAATAAATTCCATTTAATATTCTCGTAAGGGTCACTTGATAAATTATAACGCGTTAATTCATCGACCATCTTGTTTCTAGTAACACCACGAAGGGACCCACTTAAACGTTACATCAAATTCTAACTCGGACATTTTGAGTTGTGGGAACTTTTATAATTGTAATAGGATAATTAAGGAATCGGAGATGATTAGAATATTATTTTCCCTCACATCTTTGACTAGTAGCAAAAGCTTTGTAAATGACAAACAATTCTACACCAAATGAGGAACCTGCAAAGGATAATCTGCACACTTTCGATATGCCTTTTTTCGGGTAATATAAAGCTGAAGTATAATTTGCGCGTATTTTATCGAACGACCCATCTGTAAATATAATTTCATAGTGGCTAAATTTTTCAATGATTGCTTGCATAAATGCAGCGTTGTTAACGCCAGAAGGGAGATCAATATTATTATCAAAGGAAATTAAGTCAAAGTCTAACAAGAAAAATAAATCCTGAAAATAGAAACGGTAGAAGGGATAAGAAACATTTTGGATAATTTCAATCGTTTCCAATTTATTACGGCTGCAGAGAAGTGATGGCAGTCTTTTATAATGCCGTAGTCTCAATAAACATCGAATTTGTTTATTAATCATACGGATTCTTCTCTCTTTCACTTTGAGGTAAAACTTGATCGCTATATATTCCTACCTAAGTTTTAACGGAGGTTCAGCCATCTCCGCGTTGAAAGTCTGTAGAGGTATGGAGGATCTCCTAAGCGTATTCGAAGGGTCTTGTTTTTTGCACAACTTGTAGTTTTTTTCATCTGTGTTCTGTTGAGGTTCATAAAAGGAGCTATATAGTCCAGATGAGTTCTGATGAGGGATTGATAAATCTGTAGACCTATTAATGGATGTGCTCCCCACTTAATACCTGTGATTGCTCGAAGTAGATTTAGGCCTCTACCACATTTCTGCAATACAGACTCCAACTCTTTACAATTTACTATCAAATACCACTCCTAAGTATTTAATTATCGTAACAAATTTTAAAGTTTGGTTTTTTTTTTTTTCAAACGAAGTAAAGGGGGAGACACGATTTAATTTTCTGGTAAACAATATTCCGTTAGATAGAATCTCATCCACGTCAAGAAGAGCTTTCTGAGTTTTTTTAACCGTAGTTTCAACTGAAGCCGCGGTGACACAAATAGCTGTGTAATCGGCAAAACACTTTAACAGATTTATTTTGAATTTTTTCTCTTTCGTTTGTATATAGGAGATATAAAAATGGACTCAAAATACTTCCCTGTGCTAAACCTTTACCCGAATAAACCGAATTCTACTTTTTCTCTTTATATTTGAATTTTCTCCCATTGAAGTATTCAAATATCCGGGAACATATGTTTTTATTAATACCAAATCCTATACTAGTTTATTATGTAACGTTGAAAGATTAACATTACCGTATGCAGACTTAATATCAATACAAATAGCAAAAACATACAGATTTCTGGTTAGATTTATCTGCACATGTAAAGCAAAAAAGCTTAATGCATCTGCTGTACTATAACCATTTCTAAAACCGTACTGGCAAAGTGATAGTTCATTAAATTTATTAGTCCACCATTCTAACCTAAATTTTAATATATTCTCTAAGGTTTTACCAACGCACGACAACAGAAAAATTGGTCTGTACGACTTCTAATTATCAATATGTACATTTCCTAATTTCTCAGTCTGGTACAATGTTCTTACATTCCAAGTGGCTATTCTAATTACTTTATTTCTTTGTTTATATTTCCCTTTGTCTATGATGATGTACTTTGCTTGCTGACGACGTGAATCGACCGTATTGTCTTCCTACCGGGCCTGATGTAGACCTTAACCGCAAGGCAGCGGTTGCTATTGGTCAGCAGGTGAGACATGTTCAACTCGGCCAAGAATTAATAAGCAGTCGCAGGAATGTAGAGTTTTATAGACAGTTCCCAACCTGCCCCTCTACTTCCTCATGCTTATAATTCTGTCACTACTGGAATCACCCGCGTGAGGCTTTCCACCAGTAGCCGCTCTTGGTCCGCGACTGCTTATTTGATTAATGTCTTATTCGCAGCTAACCTACATATCTGTAGGTCATCCCACTATCCGCCATCTGTGGACGCGCCTCGTTCCGGTTAGAGCTCCGGGCCGGAAGGTACAAAAAGTACCCTCCGCGGAGATATATATATATGCATATACATCTTCTACTTCTTCCAGTTAATACCCGTTAAAGGATGTTCGCGATCAAATTAGCTTTTACGGTTTTGTCAATTGCTGTTCTGATGAGTTCTGTGAATGTTGCTCCGAACCATTTTCTTAAATTCTTAAGCCAAGATATTTTTCTTCGTGCCCGACCTGCCCCATTATCTTGCCATGAAGAATTATTTTCAGCAATTCATATCTTCCTTCATTTCGCATTATGTGGTGAAACTGAGTTAAACGAAGATGTACATAAATCATTTGAATTCGAGCGTGAAATTTATTATGGCAACTTAGCTATTACCACCATGGAACGCGATAGAAAAAATTAACCATTTTCAGAAACAAATTCGAGTAACTGTACTTCATATAATTCTCGAACGAGATGATAGGTCAAATTTTTAAACTGGATTCTTTACCATTGAAGATGGAATTCAATAACACGTTTTTCAGTGATTGTATCGGATTTATATATGACTTCCCGGTTCTGTCTCAGTATATTCATAGGACAGAACTATCTGATAGGTATTGTATACAGTCGGAATAAATGTTTATGCGGAAAATATTTCTTCGAATGATACAAAAAGGTAACTTTAGCATTCTTAATTTCTTCGAAAGTAATTCGATACGTTTTTTCAGAGTAAATTTGAAGTCAAGATGCGAACTTACTGCGAATTCTTATAAAACTGAACAGCTATAATTTTTCTCGAGAAGAAGGTGGTTAATTATTCGTGGAGAATTATTATGTTGGATAATTCTATTATAAACTGGTATTCTATTCGCCCGGGGTACTTATACATTATTCGGGATCATAAAACTTCATAGAAAAAACTTCAAATAGTCCAAAATAATTCCGAATTATATTAAATGCACCTAGATGTACTAAAGTTTAAAAAAAATGCAATACATATTACACGTATCCCTTACACGAGATACTATTGCAAAAATTTCTACATGCTAAGTTAACTATATGAATCGTTTATCGAGTAAAATATAAAAAATACAAACATGCAAGACTGATAATCTTCTTTATTAAGGTACTTCTTATATTAGAGGCTTTTTCTTAAATAAATATACTCGCATCCACACTGTTGGACGACGGTCATGACGACGGTGACTGATTGTTAATGATAACGTAGAATTATAATGATGACGATGGTTTGATAGTAATAACGACAAAAATACTAAAGAAAACAATAATAATAATAATGCTGCAACAACTTCGTTTATCACCAATTTCTTAATCGACTATTTTATGTGCGCGTGTTATTTATTTTCCTAGTTATTGCGAATTGTTTTATCGCAATCAATCCGAACAACGGTGAAGGACACAAAACAATACAACTGATCTCTGTCTAAGTGAAATTTAATTATCGCGGTCGTTCAACCTACTACGTAGAAATAAGAGGTCAGTTTCCGTTCAATTAATACGCAATAATAATAATAATAAAGCGTCAGTCCGTAGAGGAACTTGCGATTCAATCGCACAGATAATTCTTCATTTATTATTCTATGAAGAATTATCTAAATTTTAAAATTAAAAATAAACTATATCCTTCCGTCCACTATTTTCACGCGTGAATGTCCCCGTCGGTACGATCAAATTTGCTCCATGTCCTCTATTACATACACTTTTCGTGTTACGTCGTACTCACTTAGAAAATGTGTCAATTTTCCGAAAAATACTTATGTTGTTAAGATTTTTCTAAAATTATCTAAAAATTCGTATTAAACGCGAAATATTATCGCTTTATACGTTTACCTATTTAAATTATTTTATTTAATTATCGCACCTACCGGAATGTATAATTTCGAGTAAAAAATTTATATAATTTGCGATTGTATTTCAGTCGAAGCTTCTTCATTTCGAAGTATTATAACCAGCCATTTTTCGTATATACTATTACAACAATCGAAAATGCTTCCTATCATTTACATCCGCACGAAAATACGTATATCTAACTTAACCCTCCGCAATCACCTAAATATAATGTCGATGAAGTTTATGCAAACCGGTATAAAAAGTTTTTCGATAAATCGCGATTTAATATTAACCTACACGTCCGCAGATTGCATTTACTCCGGCAATCGTACAAGACGATTAAAAAAGAGGGTACAGAGATGATGCTATAACTTGTAAAAGAAATCGTTCAAATCATCAAATATCTATTAAAAGTCGAATAATAAACTTATAGTAATCAAATAACCCAATAATTCGGTTGTTCAACTTTAACGATAATGTCACACTAAGAATCTAATTGTCTCAACTGGAGATGTTAGATTAATCATATTTTTACTACTTCATTCATCGCCGTTGTTTACGGTGCCTCGCTGCCGGTACGATAAGATGAAAAAAATATATATATATATATATATTGTTCTATTCGAAATTTCACGCAACATACTTAACACGTTATATATTTATGTAATATACGCCATCACATTCGTCTGTTTATTGAACCCCCCCCACCAAAAAAAAGTTTCACAATTCGAGTATTACCTATAATATTCTTAATAGTTCGCGAGTTCTCGCTTAATCAAGTTCAAAAACCGTGTACACAAAGAAATTTACTAATTTTACGTCACAATCCCTCGAAACGATTCGATTATACTTTTAGAATTTTCATAAACGATACATTTCGCGAACAGCCGGCTGCCGACTAATTGCGCGGAAGGATTTATTAACGTTTACGTAACAAACGTAAACATCGTTATTTTCCTGCGATTGTAATCACAAGCTGAAGATTCAGTAATTAGAACGATCTGAATTTAACATTAGTTTAGAAAATCATTTACCGTACCGATAAAATTCGTTAAATATTCCTCTAATTGATACAGTCACTTCGATTCCCGTTATTGTTATAAATCGGAATTATTTATAAAAGTGAGCGTGGACACAAGTTGATCCTTCCCTGTGATAAACTGGTTTACCAGTTTTGTACTATCTTTAGACGGTTATGTTTGGAATTTTAATGATTTTGTTCGCTTTGTTACATTTTTATTAATTTTTTCCATGTAAATAACCTTTTTCACATCCGTTACCTCCAGAAATGTCGATATTTTTTCACATCTTATCAAATATATATGAGACTATAAAGTCATTTTCAAGCTATTGTTTAAAAATGACTTCATAGTCGAAAAGCTTCGTGTTTATGTAATAAAAAATTTTTTGGTGATTAACTTCGATTTTATTTTGTTTTGTTAAATTCATAAAATCACTACTCTCCAATACATCAACATTATATATATATATATATATATATATATATATATATATATATATATATATATATATATATATATATATATATAGGAGAAGTATTCTCACGTATGGTAATGGTGTAAAAATTATTTTAACATGTTCGTGAAGCCTCGAAATTTCAGTTGCTTCTTATTCCCAATAATATTTTTTATTTGTAAATAAGTCTAAAATATTCCAATAGTTTTCGTCAAACCGATTACCATTTCTACATTCCGATTTTGTGAAATCTTTGTTCAATTGTGGTTTATCGCATTTTTTATCTTCTGCATTAGAATATATATATATATATAAAGATTTATTAGGTGGTTCTTTGTTTACTTAACGCTTTCAAAAGGTTTTCCGACGCGTGAGCAGATCACATAGAGCTGCCCATTTAAGAAGCATGGATTCCCCAAATTTAATCCACACACTTGCAACGATTGTCCTTGTGCCTTGTTGATAGTCATTGCGAAAGCGAGTCGCACCCGGAATTGTAAACGATTGAATTCGAATGACATATCTGTCGGGATCATTGGGATACGTGGCAACAGTACGTCTTCACCTTTATATTTTCCAATCAAAATTGTTGCCTCGATAACAGTGTTCATCATTTTCTTGACTGAGAGTCTGGTTCCGTTCCAAAGTCGTGGTGGATTTATGCTTCGAAGAAGAATGATGGGTACGCCAATTTTCAATGTACGAACGTGCGGTGGTATGTCTGACAAATCAAGCGGTGTACAGACGACCCAATGCGTCATTGGAATACAAATTTGGATGTCCTTCAACTGCTTTAACTTGTTTGCGACGATGAAACTTGTTAGCCGATGCATTCCATGTGTAGAATTTCGGTAGCTCAGAACAAAGTAGAGTCTTTGCAAAAAGATCATCTTGGCACAATGAGTAAAATGCAGTTAATGTTGTTGCTGGTGGAACCAATGCTCTTGCACGTACATTATCTGATGTGAAGTACATGCGCTATCCATTCTCGAGATGCACCGCCAAGTGTACTACTGCTGGATGTCGTTCATGGATTGGAAATGATAAGATGCGTCATACTGCTTCATTGCTGCTAATGTAACGTCCAAGTTGGTATTGGTTGATTTCATCGAAGGTTACGGTCACATTCCCCCCTCCGAAGACTGCCATGTCGCTTCCTTTGTTGAAATATTTGCAAACTCAATTCCAATATTAAACATTAATGCGTGCTTTGGAGGGCTTTGAAAGCAACAGTGAATATGGCACAACCCAACGATTATCGACTTCGACATCAACGTTTCGTACTTTCAGAACGATGGATTTGCCGCCATCCTCAACCGATCGTCGATGATACAGTGAGTATCCATCATTTCCAATGATGGTATCAGAAACCAAGTTTCGTGGGTATCGTTTCGTGCATTTCCCTCGACATGCATGGTGAATTGTTGTTGAATGCGTTACATGGACCATGAATCATGTTTTTGGTAAAGACGTCGAATAAGTCTGGATCAATGTCCTTATCTGCTATTTCTGCAGAGATGATTTGGTCAGTTTGATCGGGCGTAATTTTGTTGATTAACCAAACCAAAATAAGTGCATGTGGCAATCCTCTTTTCTGCGATTCAATGCAGTACATCCAGCAGCGTGTCTCTCCAAAAACGTGATGCTTGAAAATAAAATCCATTAAAGATTTTAATTTTTGTTTAAATACACATACGGTAATGTCATGGCGGTCCGAAGATGATTGTCCAGCTAACAGAAGTTCTTTAATTTCATTCCATATTAGATTGCATGTAAATGTGATGAACAAATCTGGACGACCATATGCGCGAACATATATCATAGCATCTTGTGCATATTCATGCATGTGCCGTGGATTACCCGTGAGTGTAGGCGGTAATATGACCATTTTTCCCAATTCGTTTTGATTCACGTTACCTTCATTAACGATTGCGTCTCATAAACGGATGTATTTTTCAGAACGCAACTTGGTTTGAATCAATCGAAAATATAGGAGTCATTCGGTTTCAATCTTCGCGTACATGTCGACGATGTACTGATGAAATAATTTTCGACATTAAATCAGTATTCGATAATTGTTGAAATCGATTATATCCTAAAAACAACTACACAGCGAATGCATTCGGAACGTCAATCACCAGTAAGATCCTTAACATACACATTCGATGATCTTCGTGAATTCACTGTAAAAAATGAATAAAATCAGCTCACGGAAACTACGAAAATTCAATATTATTTATATAAATTAATTTAACCAGCAACGAAATGCACAAAACTATTTGCAAACGCTCCGAAATATAAAAATACGCACAATATTGTCTGTCCAATGTGAGTCGGATATTAATTTCACAATTTACATAAACTTTTACGTCACATACAACTCGAAACGTCATCATTCATTTTCTGTTTTCGTTTCAATTCAACTGTCACAGCAACATATGAAATTCATTGGAATGACTCTGGCGCCATCTCAGTTGGTCGTACCAACTCAGAAACCTTCGTAGACTCATGCACAACACTTTGCTGAAGATCATCACATGATCAAATGCATAGTTTACGATTCTATAAAGGACATACAGACAAACATTCATATTTATATATATATATATATATATATATATATATATATATATATATATATATATAAATATTTCTTTTTTTATATAAATAAAGATACAATCTTAAGTTACTACTAAGTTAAATAAGCAACAAATTTAACAAACTGTAGCTTAATCTAACAATCAAAAATATAAATATACATGTATATATATATATATATATATTAGTCGAAAAGCTTCGTGTTCGTGTTTGTGTAATAAAAAAAAAAAATTTTTAGTGATTAACTTCGATTTTATTTTGTTTTGCTAAATTCATAAAATCACTACTCTCCAATACATCAACATTATATATACATGAACATACGCATACATGAGATGTGATAAAACAACAAAGCTACCACTATAAATGAAAAATTCTATTTAAATACGCAATGTTTGGATTAGTTTAAATAATAATGTCGTAAAATAATAAAAAAATTACATGCAATCAGTTTCTTTTTGTTACTATAAACGACTTCAATTCGTTCGTTTTATATATACACATACAAGAATCAGATGCGTATGTGCTGGCCACAGTTTCACATCCAAAGAAACTAGATGTACTACAATTAAGTTGTTTACAGTTAAAACTACGTTAATTGGATTTGTTATATATATAGTTAATTTTTTTTTAATTTTATACTGTTTATTATTATGATTCAATTTTAATAATCTGAAGATGACGGAGCTACAAAAATTTTCATTAAGGTTGAATTAAATATAATTAGTGAATTATAGTCTTCACTTTGTTGTTTTTAATACGAAATACTTTTTCGGCGGGTACAAAAACATGAAAAGTCGGATGGTTGATGTTTGGTCGTTGATGCCTTTAGTAAAACGATATAAAGTATAAAAATGTTTATATATATATATATATATATATATATATATATATATGTGTGTGTAATATGGCTCTATTAAATGTTGAATATATTGGAGAGTAATGATTTTATTAATTAATTATAAACAAAATATAACACAATCACTAACAGTTTTTTAATCGCTAATTTAAAAACTTTTAGTGATTATGTTATATTTTGTTTGTTTATAATTAATGTAATATGGCTGCTTGTGATATAGACGTTCCATTCTATATAATACAATCAATCCGCAATTTAGCTAATGACAAGGATGAAGATTTATTCTGATATATCTCGCAGTACTGATGAATACAATCGTAATTACGTTCATTAATTAATTGTCGAAGGAAACTTCTTCTGCATCGGATTTAGTTGTAACGCGGGACAATTGTCGAAATTGGCCTCCGATAAGTTCCAAGGCCGATAACATTTTATATTCTATACCGAAATCGCGGCAAGTTTCTAACAATTCCGGATGTAGATAAGAAAGATAAGAATGATCGATGGTAGGAAATAAATGATGCAGAACGTGTTCGCCGAACGTTAGTAAACTTAAAATCGTATTCCGTTTAGTGGTTTCTATTCTGTCCCGCGAAGTATCTAATTGATGCAAGCCCCAATCTTGGTCTTTTCTGCAAAATAAAAACATCTTTGAGAAACACACATATATATATATGTGTGTGTGTATGAATACGTTCCGTCGTGCATTGCATAAAATTTCAGCAATTTATGAAATGATCGTTTACTCTTGTAACAGCGATAATTATCAATTGATACAGTGCCAAGTATTTTCGATTAGACGAGTATGATGTTAGATTTCGAATGTAGAATGGTGTAAAAATGAGAAAACTAATTTGTGGTTAGCTAATTTTGTACACAACAGTAATGTACAATGGGCTAGTAATGATGGTTGACAAGAAACAGCATGACTGTGATTATACATATATATATATATATATATATATATATATATATCTGTGTGTGTGTAAACAGATATCTTAGGTCCAAATTATATACATTCATTGATAATTATACTTAATTACATAGTTCTAGAAATGGTTCAGTATGGTTCTTGCTGAACTTTGTGATCTCTCACTGAAGTAGTTCAGTGTTTACAGGGTATTTATGGAAGGGCCCAAAGTAGGTAATGGGTAGATGCAACATTTCAACCTGTCAACTGATCTTTAATTCTTTGTTTTCAACTGGCAATATATTTCTCCACGTTCAGATACAGGTTTTCCATACGTGTTACGACCGCGTTCGTTACTGTCGGGATTTCTTCCCAACCACCATTGAAGGCTCTGCGCGAACACGTGTTCAGGATATGGTTCATTGTTTGATTTTTTAAGGCCCAGTCGTACAACGGATCATTTTTTAAGTCTCAATTTACGAGCATGTGGCCGCAAACTTCGCGACCAGTTCGAAAACGGTTGAGCCGCACCAATGTCATTAGGTGTAGGTCGAACACTAACAGTCTACGATTGGGAGCGTCTATTATATTGTTTTTGTTCGGAGTCTGCATTTTCTATTCCACTCTCCATGCTGTCTCTGAATCGAAACCATCCGAACATAGTTCATCGTAAAACTTTAAGTGGTCACGATGTTTGTATTATACGAGAATTTTAAACAAGTGTCATTATATTATAGGAACTTGTCGACGAAGCACGAATATCCGCAATTTTAATTTAAAACTCCGATATTCGGTAGATTGGTCGTCAACATTTTCTATTTTAAATTTCACAGCAAGTCTTCATCTCGTATTATAAATTGAACAATTTAACGAAGTAATTAATTGTTTAAATAATCAGTTACAAATTCCCTATAAATTGCTAAAATTAAAGGCGTTCGTATTACAATTAACAAAGAACCAAATTATTATTATAGAATTTAATGTTCTACCTCGAGAGCTAAAAATAGACCTAATTAATTATAAGCGAATATGGAGGAATTTATTAATTAAATATTTGCTGATTAGTTCTGCAACTAAATCTTGAAATTCGTAAAAATTCAAATTTATTAACATTTTATTTTTCGTTATTAATATTATTACCATTTCTATCGTTCTCGTTATTATTGTAATTATTATTATCATTACTGTTAGTGTTGTTACTAGTAGTAATTTATTATTAGTTAAACTTCATAATTATTAGGGTATGCAGTCTCATTTACCTCGTTCTTTAAGATTGCGTTTTGGTGTGCGTAAGACTTTAACTTCAAATCGTCTTTGTGGGGTACATAAATGTTCGTATGTGTGTGTGTAAGTGCGTACGTATAAAGTATATGTGTGTATAATTATTTGCCGTTATTTGTATATATGTATCAGAAGAAGATGATCATGTGTATATATTAAGATTAATGTTTCACACGGTTTATTGTTAGTTTGTGGGTGTATCTACAGTTACTTAATTTATTTTGCATTTTTGCTTATGTTTTATTTTAATTTGATTTGTATATAATTAAATAATTTATTAAGGAGCGTTTTATAATTTGTTTATGATTTTCCGCTTATTACTGACATGTTTGTAAATGCTACAATTTTAATTTTTTAGCCGGGCGCTTGCGCAGTTTATGCGCATAGTCGGTCTATGTTTTATTTTTATGTATGTAAATTTTTTAATGAAATGCCATAATAATAAATAAAATAAAAATAATAAAAAAAATAATTATTATTATTATTTGCCGATTAATTTACCACAAATTATGGACCAGAATCCATGAAGTAGGTTATCGAATATTTGCAATAAGTTAGCTAATAAATTCGCAATAAATTCGCAATAAATTCGCATTATTAATAATATGTCAGCCACCCAATTGACAGCATAATTATTAATTCTGCAACATTAAAATTTAGAATAAATGATAATTGTATATATGGCTATTCAACAACAAAAGGAAAAAAATACGGTCCATTATACAGAATACCTCAAAGCAAGATTATAGACAGAAGACCTCGGTAACGAAAGAGAATATCTCGGTTCAAAAATCTAATATTATAGTTCATAGCATCAACTACCAGACTTTTCAGAGCATCAGTGGATAAGTTTACTATAAATAAAAAAACCCAGCTGTATCTCGGGGGCGCAGGGAAGAAGTGAAACTTGAAGACGTTTTCCCTAAATTCGTTACAGAGTTTTTTAAATGGTTTTACACACACGCACACATATATATATATATATATATATATATATATATATATATATATATATATATACATATAAGAATAATCCTACCAATGTGTATAAGCCAACGCGCCTAACGCTACAAAACGTGATTTAAAAGACGGATGTTGCTAGGGGAGTATATTATATATATATATATATATATATATCGTCCGTTTTAGCTTGTACGATGTGCCTATTTGTTTCGCTCACTCGCTCGTTTTACGAATAAACTCCCCATACACAATGAGCCAATAGAAGTTTCACTTCAAAATAACACGAGTACTTACCTCTGCTGGTCACCTTCGTGGTAGGTAGTTGGATGGTGATGACTAGCTGTCACACCGATAAAAACGAACACCAAGCTGCAGCACATTAACATCCAAATCCATAATGCGATTATAGTTATTACCGGTTGAAGACTGAATATGTACATTAAACACGGTGTAACGAACACCAACATATCAGACGGCTCGTGATTATTTCTGATTATCCTACATAATCGATTAAATCTATAAGTAATGTGTATAAGTTGCATACGTTTCGCATATATCGTATATTCACCGATATTACAGATTAGTCTTTTAACGGAGGATCATCTATCATGCTGAGTAAAAATCATTCTAACTGTCGGAAGATGTCAGATGATTAATTGCGCTCGTCAAGAAAATTTAACGAACAACTCGATAATTCCCATAATTTTAGTAATGTTGGATATAATAGAATGTTTTAAAATTAACTGGAATTACGTCAACGTTATGATACACGAATGACTAGTAATTCGATTTAGGGTCGGCTCAAGCTGAAGTTTAGTTTCATACAAGAAGCACCGCGATATCCTTAGCAATAGAATATAGTTGCTACGACTACGAGTTAGGTGTTGTAGCGCTAAAATAGACCTGGAGAGAGATGTTACTTGTATGTTCGACTATCCAATATAATTGCATACAGTCCCATGGATAGTGATGCTATTGCGTATCCTACTACAAGGGTGGGATTTAAATTTATCGGATCGTTAATTTATGTTGAATTTATCATTTACAAGTTGTACACCTTTTATGTTATTTTACCTATCTGTTCGAATAATGTTCGTTCCTCGAACTGCGATAAGTAATAGTTATTATTCGCTGAAGACAATACCTTGTCGCTGCAGCCATTGTGTCCTGTTGATAATCAGTGTTCGAAGTTGTCGATATTTAATTATATTCGTATACACTACTATTCATTATAAATGTTCTCGGTCTTCACCTGTTGCCCTTTTTAACTGTAACTTTTTACTATTATATTTCCGACAAAGTTATTACGTCTTATTACATGTCCCGACAGTTTTATTTTACTTCTGTTTCACGCGTTCCTTCTCGGATTTCATTGTTTTATACCTTATATTGTAAAAATCAAAATTCCGATTAATTATTAGTATGTCGGTTATTTTAACGATGAAGATAATTCAAAAACTAACCTTTCCAGTACTTCTTTTAATGTGGTAAATAAATATATAACGGGCGCGTAGAATACGGATAAATTTTTTGCTATCCAAAGTTTATCCGTTTTTGGCAGCCATTGAAAAAACGGTTCGAACAGCGTAATTTCCAAGTCTTCAGCCGTATTAGTATACATGTGATGGCTCAATATGTGAGTTATACGCCAATTCCTATATATTATATTTTAAGATAAACGTCGTTCAAAAGAAAAAAAACGTATAAAAAATACTAATAACAACTGAACATTGTATTAAACATTATTTTAAACATATAGTGGTTTATTAATTATACCGACGATAAACGTCGAACATTATATACGCTTATCTTCGCGGAAATTTTTATTTCTAAAAGTTAAAGATTTATTTCTATTTGAAGACGAGAACGACGATCAATCGTTGAACGTTATTTATTTAATAATTTTATATATTTTACCGCACCGCGGGGCGAATATTATTATAAGGAGAAATGTATTGTCATACTTTGGCCATATCATTAGAGAGGTGCAAAGTATGAAATCTTACAGATTATTATACAAGGACAGATAGAAGGAAAAAGAGAGTCCGGGAAGAAGGAGGCCAGATTGGCTGGAAAATATCGAAAACTGGACCGGCGCATCTTCGATACAATTAACGGCAGATGCGAGACCACGTAAAATCTAGTTGGCACATTGGTGATCGCCTACCTTAGAAGAATGCATTTTACCGATTTAGAGACGTTCCAATTATATTCCTTAAATAAACGTAATTATCGCGTTAAAACTGCTAAATTTAAACGAATAAAATCTATTAGACGCTTACGCCATCTTCAGGTCGATCGAAAAATAAATATCCGATTAAACTACTTATTTCGTTATTAACCTAAAGATGGCGTAATTATTTAAAAACTAAAGTTTTATTTTAAAATATAATCATAGACTGGAAGATATTTCACGCGCCGCTTTATTAACTCAGTCGTACGATATAAAATTCTGGCAGTAAATTAAAAATTTGATACAGGAGTTTACACGATACAGATTCTTAAGTGAACTGTAGATAATTTTTAACGTATTTATTTAAGTCGTTTTAAAATGGGGACATTTCACGTCGACTAGAAAATAACGAATTTTGTTAACACTAAAATTTCACGTACCATATAGTGAACATCGTGATTGAAATGGTTAAAACGATAGATATTTTTTTATAATGAAAATAATACGCATGAATCGTTACGTTCGATGAACACTAATTTTAACCATTTCAGTCACGCATTATCAATTTTTTTTTTTTTACACAAAATTATAGATTTTAGTTTACGAAATGATTTTAGAAAATGACTCGTAATATTGCGCGTATAATATTGATTTTTAGATGACGAGATAATTTTCAATATATTTTACATTAATTATAGAATTAGAAACGTTTAATATCAATCGAGCATTCTTTATTACGAAAATATATATATATATATATTAAAAGTTCATGTACCGTATACGGGACATCGTGACTGAAAAGGTTAAATAAACGTTTACTTCGTAATTTTATAACGGATAAAACATTTCGATTTTTTTGAGGCTGGCGTGATAAAATTTTTACACTCAGGTATACTATATATCTAATTAACCATTTCAGTCATGATTCTCGCTCTATATGGTACGTGATTTTTTAACAATATTTTTATTTCCTGGCTGACGTGAAATGTCCCCCCATTTTAAAAATATTTATATAATTACGTTAAAAATTATCTACAACTTAAGAATCTGTATTGTATAATAAACTCCTGTATAAAATTTATAATTTAGTGCGTCAAAATTGTAAAGTCTCGGAAAAAAACGTCTTGTGATTAATTATAAATTAAATCAAGACGAAAATCGGCTCTTCATAATCATTCTAAATGCTTCTTCTTTGTCGGTACCCTGAATTTTATTTTTAAAATTCCTATCACCCTGAATATGTTTCGACAGTTATTGTATCGATTTCAACGTACTTAATCGTATTTTCGGTATGTCTTACAGTGTTAATAATAAAACATAATTTCTTAATTAGTATATCATGTCGAAGAAAGTGCGAATATTTAATTCACTTATCGACAGAAATAAAATTGCATAATTATTATCATTATTCAGCTTTTAACTTTGTATCTATCAATATTATTTTAATAATTATGTAGGGGAAAAATCAATTTCTAACGAATCAAATAAGAGGAAAAATTTATTATCGCAATTTAAAACCATAAATACAGATACGTCGGGACATAATTATTATAATTAACAATTTAAAATTTAATCGCTCCGAAAAGAACCCAAATTATACATAAAAAAAAAAAATATTTTGATTATTATGAAAATTTCACTCGTCAATATAAATATTAGAATAATTAATGAAATATCTTACCAAAAATTCATCGTATGAGTAGCAATATTGGCAAGAAAAATTTAGGGAAATCGCAATATTTAAGAAACTGAACAATTTTTAATAATCTTTTATATATTACGATAAGTATTTAATGGCATTTACGATAAGTTTTTACTATCCATAAATGATAGTACCATTATATATATATATATATATATATATATATATATATATATATATATGAAAATTTTTTAACCTTATTTGTTTGGGTACGGATGTGAAAACGATCAGTTAAGTGGAAGAACAATCACTAGAAGCATTCGAAATGTGGTGTTACAGGAGAATGCTGAAAATAGGGTGGACAGATAAAATAACTAACGAAGAAATCCTA
This sequence comes from Coronaproctus castanopsis, assembly GCA_032883995.1. NCBI lineage: Eukaryota > Metazoa > Arthropoda > Insecta > Hemiptera > Monophlebidae > Coronaproctus > Coronaproctus castanopsis. Next base: position 225,017,276 of record CM065053.1, read on the forward strand.
AAAACAATTGGAGAAGAACATTATGAAAAAAAATAATAAAACGAAGCATGAATGTGATTGTGGCACGTTCTAAGGCACGATAGTCTACAAAAGATAGTTATAGAAGGAATAATGGATGGAAAATGAGGAAAGAGAAAGCCTAGAAAACAATGTATGCAACAGCTAATAGAAGACACTGGTAGCACCATATATGCGGATATGAAGAGGAAAACAGCAAATCATCAATTATGGAGAAAATTATCGATAATTAGATAAACCGTTACGATTTTAAATGAACAGAAGGTGCCGGACGTTCGAATTAAACAAATCTCTTTTATCTTCAGCTTTCCAAAGTGATAAACGAATTTAGATAAAAAAAAAATAATACATCGTATATAGGATAAATAATGGAAACTGTAAAAATACGTAAAATGCAAAATAAGATTTAAAAAAAAAAAATTAATAAACTGATAAAACGTTACGACTGCATGTCACCCGGAAAACTTTTGGTTTTATTTTGTTGCAACGAAGTTGAAAGTTTTGCCCTGCAAGTCGACCTTGCATGCAATTGAATATACCTACTAACAATATGTTTATCTATGTGTAAATATTCATTACGTAAGTATATTTCACTACGAAACTCCACATACACACGTATACACATAAATACACACACACACATACGTAGCATTTTACAAACATTTTACAACATATTTGCTAGAGTATTGTACGGACGTCTAATAAATCAATTAGATGATCAACATCCGCTAGAACAAGCAAGTTTCCGCGCAAACTGCTCCTCTACAGATAATTTAGCGCTTAATCGAAAAGGCGAATGAATACGAAATAGAAATATTTTTTGCATTTGTTAACTTCCCGGAAAACCTTTGATTCAGTAGATCTTCCACTTTGCTTCTTTGGAAAAGCAAGGGGTACATACGAAATATATAAGATTAATAAAGAATAGTTATGATAATACTCAGAAAAAGATAACATTGGATCAGGAAGGAGAAAGCATTTCATTAAAAAAAGGAGTTAAGCAAGGGAACTCCTCGTCACCAGTTTTATTTAACGCGGTATTTGAACAACTATTCAGGAATCTATCATTGGAGCAATATGGAATAAACATCAATAGCACACGTAAGAAATTTACATTTCGCAGATGATGTGACACTTATAGCTTCCACGGCTGAACAACTACAGATGATGTTTAACAAATTAGAAGAAAGTGCAAAACAATCAGGACTGAGTATAAATGATAAAAAAAAAACAAACAAAAAACGAATTATTAACTAATAGCGCATGACAAGATGTGACCATTAACTCGAAACAATTAAAATGGGTTGAAGAAGTAATATATCTTGGACAATTAATTTCATTCAAAGACAAAACAGCCAAGGAAGTAAACAGAAGGATAGCAATAGGGTTGAAAAAAAATATTGGGCTTTGAAGGAAATTTTTAACATGAAAATAAGTTCATCATTAAAAGCACAGGTATTTAATACATGTATCATGCCGTCGATTACTTATCATTCACAAACATGGTCATATAATAGAAAGCAAATAAATAAGTTACAAATTACACAGCGGGAGATGAAAAGAAAATTGTTAAGGGTTACAAAACTTGATAAAATAAACAATAGCACAATCAAGAACAGACGACCTAATGGAGAGAGCAACTAAAACGGACATGATATGGTCGTGCCATGTGGAAACAAAAATGTATAGAATGGATTCCGTTGGATGAGAAAAGGAAAATCAAAAGACCAAACAGGCGATGGGAAGACGGTATCGTTAAATATATGGGCACCACTTGGATGCGAAAATCACGAGATAGAACGATTTGGAAACAAATGGGTGCTAGATATATATCTTCAAAGTAAAAAAAAAAAAAGGAAAAACGGAAGAGGACTTTGCTAAAGTTGAGCTTTCATTATTATTTAATTTTTATTATTTTGTGTAATGAAATAAATAGCTTATATATATATACATCATAATGACGACGATGATGATTTACCTGATAGACAAGGATGATAGACAGAAATAATAAATTCTCCAATTATGACGACCGTGAAGGAAATTATGCGCGCAAATCGTACTCAAGGCTAAACAGATGCCAGCCGATGTAGCGACTGAAAAGCTGCTCAATTTGGCCGCTATTACGCTCAACATTAACGCAATCATCATCGCGCTATCGGTTATTAATAACGATTTTAACGTTGCACGTTTTGATAGACGAGCCAATTTCGTTCGTATTCGACCTTTGAGCGTATTGTAAAAACCGTCCGGATGAAACGTGTAGCGATAACGTCTGGTTGCAGTTTTCGCGTGACCGACTTCATATTTAGACAGCAACGTTCTAGGGAATTCGCTAATATGATGCGTCTCGAATAATTCTGTTATGTCGGTGCCCTATAATTCATTTAAAGATTAATCGAGACGAATTTTACCTAGCTATTCCATATATATATATATATATATATATATATATATATATATATATATATATATATATATATATGTTGATGTATTGGAGAGTAGTGATTTATGAATTTAACAAAACAAAATAAAATTGAAGATAATCACTAAAAAAATTTTTTTTTTTTTTTTTTATTACACGAATACGAAGCTTTTCGACTATTAAGTCATTTTCAAGCTTAGAACAAAAGCTTGAAAATGACTTAATAGTCGAAAAGCTTCGTATTCGTGTAATAAAAAAAAAAAAAAATTTTTTAGTGATTATTTTCAATTTTATTTTGTTTTGTTAAATATATATAAATATATATATATATATATATATATATATATATATATATATATAAACAAAAGCCTTTATTTCCATTATTTATAACATACCCATGTATAATATTCTATATACTATAACCTTAATACTTATATAATAAATATTATGTAGTACACTATATTTAAAACAGGAAATTTGAGCCCGTCGTCGAGCATTGGCCTCCTCCAATCAAGCATCCACATATTTTTTCCCCAATTGATTCCATTCCAGACGATTTTGAGTTTTACGCATCCAAACCTTTCCTGCGTGATTGACGATATCTTTGCTCCATCTTGTTTTTGGTCTTTTCTGCGGCCTTCTCTTGTCTAATGGTAGCCATTCCGTGCTTCTCCTGGCCCATCTGTTTGGTTTCAACCGCATGACATGTCCAGCACAATTCCACTTCATTTCACGTATTATTTGTAGAGCGTCCTCTGTCTTCAATCTTGCTCTTAATATTTTGTTACTTTTCTTATCCAACCTGGTTACTCCGACAATTTTTCTTTCCATCGCTCTTTGAGCTATTTGTATTTTTTTACACAATTTACTCGTCAATGACCATGTTTGAGCGCCATAAGTAATGGAAGGGAGGACACATGTGTTAAAGATTTGTGCTTTTTTAGTACGATTTAACTTAAGTCCAAATATTTCTTTTAATGACCAAAATTTTTCCAACCTAACGCTATTCTTCGGTTTACCACTTTTTCCGTTCTATCTGTGAAGGAAACATATATATATATATATATATATATATATATATATATATATATATATATATATATATATGTGTGTGTGTGTGTTTGAGTGTGTGTATAAAATAAACAATGGGAAAAAATTAAATTTTGTATTAAAAGACACATAGCTTTTCGGCTATTAAACCATTTTCATATGTACATAAATTAAACAAATAAAAAATAATAATAATAAATAAAATATAAGAAAATACTTAATCTAGATATGCCATATTACAAATAAAATTAATACGAAATAACAGACTTGATTATAAACTTACCTTATAGTGAAATACATATATATATATATATATATATATATATATATATATATATATATATATATATATATATATATATATATATATAATATTTGGCAGTTCACTGTATATGTTTCGTTGTTTATTTATTATTTTTTTTATTTAACGGCATTATAAATCATTTTTATTACTACTATTTCACACGTGCTTTGATTGCGTTCTCGTAACTATAATCCTTAATGTCCGGACTTTCGGGTACGCTTTACACTGTCTCGATTAATTTTTGCTTCTTTTGCTAGAGTGTAATCTATTTGGTATCTTACAATATCTTCAGTGCATATTCTTCTGATATGTTGGTTAAATACAGTACGACTCGTGATAAGTAAACCTTGAAGACTCTAATTTAAAAATTATAATTTATAAAATGTGATGATATGAACTCACCTTGCTTTTTTGAAACTAGTTTAATGCATTCATGTTCTTTTTAATTAAAGAAAAAAGATAATAACCTGTTGAATGCACTTTATAACTAATGAAATTGTACAAAATGTGAAAGAAAAAGACAACAAATAATTCTAGATTCAAGGAAGGAATAATATGTATAGCGTACAATTAAAGAATTGTTTATGCTGACGTACGATAATAAATGATCATTTTGCAAAAGAAGAACGTTTAAAATGAAAACTGCCTGTACTTATGTAAATGATTACTATTTGTACTATTTAGCCTTCCAGTCACGATGTCCACAATATGGTACATGAAATTTTAATGCTAACGAAATTAAATATTTTATTCTGGTTGACCGTGATATATCTTAATTCTAGTAATATTTATACAAACGCATTTAGAATCATCCGAAATCATCTAAAAAGCCACGTTGTATAATAAATACCCTCTAGAAAATTTCTAATTTTGTGTAAAAATGTCACCTGTTACAGAAATGGTTAAATCTCGGCATTATGTTTTCCTCGGTCTTCTGAACGGATTATCAGGAAGTCCAGTACACGCGTGATATTAATGAATTCGAATTTTTGCTGCGCGTATATTTATTGAACGGCAATGAAACGTAATTTATGTTCTAATATTTCGCGGAACTAATTACGTTAGTTCAAAATAACGTACATTTTGCAAATAACCAAAGGAAATTATCGCGAATTTTAACAATAAGACCATCCTAATCGATATCCGTGCTATTATTAATTACGGAAATTAATTAAATAATAAGTATAATAAAATATTGACTTTTTTTTTAAATTTTTTAATCGCGTTTTATATAAATATATTTTACCTTGGTAATTCGTATCCAATGCGATCCTCCAGGATGATCGTTTATCCAATTTGTGAAATCGTATATTTTATCTTCGATACGCCACAAACCTTCAGCGTGGTCCGTATAACGTTTGTTTTTTAACCAGGCTTCCATGACGAGAATAATCGCTGATAGTTTGAGAAATATTTACTTTACCGGATGATAAATATAGAAAGAATGAAAAATTACGGAAAAGAAAATATCTATATTCTTCGTGTTAAAACTAGCATAACGTTAACCATAATAAAAAGCTAAACCGGTCGACCTGTTAATCAAGGTTAGAAGGCATTAAAAACTTCTTATGAAACAAGTTTTCCGCAAAATTTTGCACACATGTATAAACACACGCGCACGATATATATATATATATATAAAATATAATATATATATACTACATTAATTTATTTATAAGCAGTTATAATGTATAATTCAGATTAAATTTATTCTTGAACACGCTACGCTACGCTTAGCTAGGTACATGTGTGATTATTTAAAAAAAGCACTATTTCAATCAGGTTCATATTTTATACATATATATTATATGTACATGTATGTGTGTGATTTGAAGGTAAGACAAAGCAGATTCGACGAATCATTTATTTACTTATAACTAATCCAACGAAAAATTACTTAAATTCGAACGTCATTTTGAACAACGCAATCACAAATCAGCCATATAAAATTTACACATGAACAATGACGCATAGCGAATAAAATAAAAACAATTAAAAACATCCAACAGTATAATAATAATAATAATAATAATTATGGAGTAATAAGTCTTATTCCGATAATACCGGGGGAAAAATTCTACAATACGGTCGAAATAAAAGAAACTAGAATTTCAACAACCACATAAACAAACGCTGGTTTATCGATACACTATGGATCGATTAATAGCAAACAATTGTTGAATACAATTTGCCGTTGTTTCTAATGTTCGTAGACCACGCCGAACACTTTGATTCCTTAAGGTAAACTGATTTTTTTTCAAGCGTTGCGAAATCAACAAATTAAAAAGAAATTCTTAAGAATAATTCGAGAAATGTATGCGAATGTGGTAGGAGTATGTTAAGGAAATCTAGTATCTCCGATTTTATTTAACTGCACCCCCCCGAAGAAATATTTCGGTCATTAGGCTGGTCAGATTCAGGGATCAAATATGAACGAAAATTATTTAAATAATCCGCCATTTGCAGATGACGTAGGTCATGATCGCCTACTCCTTTCACGAAATAAGACAAACATACTTATCATTAAAAACTAAGGGAAATACAGCGGGATTAAAAATAAATAATGACAAAATAAAAAGTCTTTGGGAAAAAAATACTTCGTAACAATATGTACCAGAAATCATATATTTAGACCAATTAATTTTTCTCCGAAATAAATTAATAACATAAATATACCGACAAATAAAAAAATATATATTTATTCATAAAAGTTATTTTTAAAAATAAAACCCCGGTATAACAAAAGTGTGTAGTATTCCACAATACAACTAACAAACGTGGTCTCTATAGAAGAAAATCCATTATGAAAGCACGTTGAAAACATGCCAAATCAATACTCGATATTAAAAAAAAAGATAAAACTAAATTTAAAAGAAAAAAGAAAAAAAAATATGATGATAGCAATACATACGCACGCGCAAACTAAATTGCTTCGCAATTCGTTGATAGATTAAATCCTTAAAAAGTTTTAAAAAATCACCATTTCTTCATAAATCGATATATTAAATTTTAAAAATACGAGCGCACAGTTTATTAGCTTGATAGTTATTATTTTTAATATTTTTTTAAAACAGGAAGTTATAAGTAATAATTACAAATTTGTCTTCGCTAAATTTATAATTTGTTGAAAATTGCCTAGTAACAATTTTCAGTTCCATTGAATCGTGAAATTATTTTTGTCGAATTTAACGCAAGCGCAATTATTAAACAATTATATATATGGATTGTTTATTTTCAAATGATTTCTTCGGAGTAACTTCTTAAGAATATTAATTTAATTACATATATATATATATATATATATATATATATATATATTCCGTACGTGAGACTTTTAAATATGGGGAAAAAAGAAAATTCGCTATCAAATTATGGGAGAATAAAATCATAATGCGAAAACTACCATATATTTTCTTGCTTGAGAAGCGTGGTTGGCAAGTTTAATTCTCCGTCGACTTTCGAGTCGAACGAATTTCATTTATTTAACTTATATCTAATTATATATAATTTTTATTATTATACTTACTCAGCCTATGAAATAACGAATGCACTAAACTTCGAAACGCGGTTTAACTTAATTATTTTAAATATTAATCAGTAAGAAATACAACGGCCATTATACGGAATAAAATAAATTTTCCGCGGTTAGTTTCCGGTTGTATTAATAAATTAAAACATTTATATATTATTTCTATAATCGCAAATATTTTTTAGGTCATAGACGAAATGATAAATTATCACGAATGCACAGTTATCGAATTAACACAACCGAAATCTATTGTGCGTATCCTGAACTATGATTCTAACGGTAAAACGTAATCGATAAGAACGATTCATCGAGTGACGTGATTTACGTAAATGACACATCATTATCACGCGTTAAATTCTAAACATCAACAGACGTTAACAGGAATACACGTTTATTTAGAGATTTAACGCTTCAAACTTAACGTTGATTTTGAAATATAAGATAATTTTAAAGGTCTTTTTTTTTCATTATAACATTTCTCGAACTTTTGCCTTATTTAAGGAACTACTTTTGTACATACAATATATTTTTCTGTATTTAAAACGAGTTGAAATATTTGCCATTGGTTTTCAACATAACCGTTCAAGAATTATCTGAAAAAATATTTAAATAAATTTTATTCTGGACCAAATAACAGTTTATATGTATAAATTATACTTAGCGAACGGGAAGTCATTTGTATTGCCGTAATTCTGTCAAAATTTTACAACAGCGATATCACACCATTATTTGCTTGAAGAGTATTACTGTCGCTAAATAACGCTGTTTCCTTTAATCCAACGCGATACTACTAAATTGATTGAAAAAGGTAATTGATAACACGAACACAACAGCGAATTATGGCTTAGGTCCATGAGTTACGGGCATAGGGCGGCAAAATTCGGAAGTATCAAAAAATTTTAAAAACAACTCAAATTTTATAGATGAAAAAAAGAAGTGTTAAAAATTCATTTTCATAATCGTGTTCCGTCGATAATGAAAGGAAATTTTTTTGGTTTTCCTCTTACTATTGCTACTCAGAAATGTTAATATTTGTAACATATAATTACTATGTGAAAAAAATGCATACTAATGTCCGAACGGAAATAGATATTAGTGCAATTTTAAATTTACACGATCTCTGAAGGTCATTTTCAACCTTAAAAAGGATAAAAAATTATCGAGTCCAGGTAGGCTCAATACATATTAGCCTTATCATTCATTTTCCTTTATATTAGAATATGATGGGATCTAGCATATGATGATTTCTTGTGTGTTGGCTAGCTGACCGAAAAATATCTTCGATTCATCGGGTTCTTAACTTCTGTGCGATCGAGTGATGTGTTAGATAGCAGTGCATCAGTAAAAATAACTCACTAGCTAAGTTGATAGCTAGATTTATTGCTATTAGTTGAGCTGATAACACTGAAATTTCGGTTGGCAAGGCATATCTTATAGTGATATCTCGATGTATAATGGAACAACCAGTACTTAAATTTTCCATATGGATTAAGTGAGGTCATAAGTCGGTCGTTAACTGTTTAATATGTGCATACATTTTTATTATGTAGTGCCAGTTTGATGACGGTTTTTAGGATTGGGGTGATGTTTGGCGATAATGATGGTGTTATGCGATGATTAATTTGTTCTGAGAAGCTGATATTCAGATTTGTTCTGATAAGCTGATGTTCAGTGTCGTGGTGATAATTAAAATACGCGATAGGACGATAGTTTTCAGCTGCACAACATCTCCAGACTTGAAAATTGGAGCAACCTTAGCTATCTTTAACAACACAGACCATTTACCTGTTCTAATAATAAGATTAAACGCGTATATAAGTGGCTTTTCAAACGCTACCGAACATAGTTTAAACAATGTTGCCGGTAATTTATCAGAGTCAACACTTAGGTTTCAAAATCTTAATAAAATTTCTATAATCATTCACGGTGATTTAAGTCAGATTTAAAGGGCTTCCATCTTCAATTACAGAGGTTTCAAGTGGCATAAAATTGTCAGTCAGATGTACAATATTCCACAAAAGCATCTGAGATGTCCTGACTAGAAGAATGATCTATATTTCTATATTTTACCACGCTAGGAAGTAGCCCGTCATTAGGTATATATTTAACAAAAGTCCAAAAACTTTTAGTGTTCTTTTGAATACCAGCCTCAGTCCTCAGAATATAGTCATCAAAAATAATTTACTAGATTTAATATAATCGGTTTCTTTGGGGATCCTACGATAACGTTTCCTAAACTTAGTTTTTAGTTTTAGTTTACGAGCAATTTCTTTGGTAAACCAAGGCGCGTATGTAGAACTTCTTAGGGATGGACGATATACATCGATGTATAAAAAAAAACACTCGAGGTAAAGTATCGATGCATCGAATTTAACCGATGTATTTTTGACGTTTCGATATATTCGATACATCGATGTTTTTCATTTGATATTTTAAATCGATAAAGCTGATTTTATGATGTGATTTATTTATTTAGATTTTATATTTTTAAATATTTTATCTCGGTCGATATTTACAAACTAATTACATTCATAATAATAATAACTAATTAATTAAATAATAATAATAATAATGATAATAATAACTAGCGATAGGTATTTTATTATGGTTATAGTTTTTATAGATTTTATCATCCTTCAGTTGCAATATTTCTCTAGAATAAAAGATTGGATGTCATAAAACATGTATCCGCTTTAGCCATTTCAAGCATTCTTGATCTGCGATTCAAAAAATTCATTTCGGTGATCACTTAGCTTGTGCAAAAGCTGTAGAAAAAAAAATTAATGGAGACTCAGTTGTGCCCGAAATGAAGACACTGAATCCGACTCTGATAAATCTGAAAAATGTGAGGAACCTTTTCACTATGGAGCGATCATTACAAATTAGTGCATCGTAATTGGAAAAGTAATAAATCAGAAGAAAGTATGTCTGATGAACTTTCCATTTATTTAAGAACTTCTTTAGGTTGGTTGAATGAAAACCTATTGGAAATATGGAAAGATTATAAAATACAATTTCCTAAATTATATAAAATTGCATTCAGATATTTAACGATGGTTGGCACATCTGTTTCATCAGAGAGATTCGTTTTTATAGGCAGCGTAAATATTAAACCAACAAAGAAATCGATTGAAGGGCAAGAGATTATTAAACATTTTATTTTTGCAAAGCATCGACAAAAAATATTTGGATTTTTGAAGTTTTTGTAATATTATTTTTAATGAGTACTGTGTAATCTACTATTGTGTATTAAATTTGTTTAAAGGGTCACTTTTTAAAATTGTTGTTGGTTAATAAAATAAGCATCGACAAAAAATATTGAGATTTTTCAAGTTTTTGTAATATTATTTTTAATAAGTACTGCGTAGTCTATTATTGTGTATTTAATTTGTTTAAACGGTCATTTTTTTAAATTTTCGTTGATTAATAATAAACATTTTTAACGTAAACACATCTATTTCCTTTTATTTTCAAACATTTTTAACATTATGTATAATAAAATAAAAAAAATAATCGATGCATCGCAGAACATCGATGTATTCTATGATACATCGGTCCTACATCGATGTCACACCAATCGATATATTACATAGAAAAAACATCGATGTATTTTTTTATTTTGTCCACCCCTAGGCTTTCTAGATGATTTCTTTATAACATACTTCTGAAGTTCATCGTATATTAGATTATGCAAATAACTTGTTGCCTCATCCACATTTCTGATATTACAAAGTGTTGATCGCAAGCAATCGACGAAATTTTTTGTTTTAATGTAAGAGGATTTGCTTTCCTAAAGTTGTAAGGTGCTATGCTTGTATCAAAATCCACTCTATATAAAGAACAGCAGCGAACAGTGATATCCAGAACAGGATGATACTTATCCTCAGGAAGAAGCGGATCAAACGACCTCTTTACGTTGATCAAATCCAGTTTTTCTTTGCAAATTAAGGACATTACTTACCAAAGTCAGATTATTAATTTCAATGAAATTAAAAGGTGAATTAATATTCTTATTAAGAAAATCGAGCAAGATACCAGAATTAGAAATGGATAAGTTATAAAAGGTAGACTTTTAACGACTAAATTGAGAACATATTGAGCAAATCTAGAATGTTATGTATGAAGATGAGGATAGGTTGACGTGGAGAATATGCTCCTGGGTACCGTGAAATCAGTTATAATGTGTAGTCGTGTTTGCCTTATACACTTTCCATTCATAATTCAATTTCGTGATTTAGTCTATAGACAGTACTTTTACTAGATAGTAGAAATCTACACCTTCATTTCTGTCTAAATGGTATTGAATGTCTTTTGTATATATTCATTTCTGTCTCATCTGTAGTTTTATGCATAATGTTGCGATTCCATTATATTTAATCCTTTTTTTTTTTTTTTTAATATATTTTTCTATTGTATCGAGTGCTAAGAGATAGGCAGGGTTTTCTTTTTAGTTTTTGTAATTACAGATTTCACACCTTCCTTCATCTGTAACAAGGAAACGTTCAAAATTAGTACATTTCTATTTTGATTTAATTATAACAAAGTCGATTTGGTTTTCGAACCGATCACCAGGTGACCTTCGTAGATATAGTAATTTAATCGGTTACTTAAAGCATGTATTCATAAGTTAAGTGATTGGCAATGTAGGATTGCAACAGATCCTCACTCATCTCATTATGTATTCTGATGTTGTACTTTTAATAGTTTTTCTTATGTGACTTTCACGTTCTGTGTCACACATAACAATTTCCCTTTTATCACTACCATCTAAATATTCGATGTTTTACTAACTGTATCATGTGGAATATCGTACAACAGATTTTTATCCTTATATGAAGCTGTCAAAGTAAAAGCATACACTCGGAGCATGTTTAGTTTAATTGGCTTCGTATTCAATATGTTAGAATCCTCATTATACTTTAGTACTAATTTTGCTAGTTGTTACACCATTACGACTTATCTTCTCGTGTTCTGCCATATACATTGTATGACTATCAATTGTTCGTAATGTGTCCAATTTTTTCAAAAAATGCGATTCACATAAACCCAGTATGGACATTCCATGTGGCAATGTGTATTTGGCTTCTTAAATTTATTGTGTTTCTCAGCATTGCCAATTTGTGCGGATGTACAGAGTGGTCGGGCGCCCAAGACACGACCATTCATTTAGATAACATAGAGATTGTCGGCATAATTAATGTCGTGGTTTCAAGTATTACTCAAAAACATTTTCAGGCAGACAAAATAAAATAGAACATTATTAATGATTAATAAAAATGTATCTCTTAAATCTCAAAATGAAAACTTCATTGCAATTTTAAAATCTCATTTCACTTTGAACTGCAGTACATTGTATTTCTTTTTTAGTTTTTATAAAGCTTAATATATTTCTAATCAACACTGCAATGAAATTCATTAACATTTTATACTATTGTAATTAATACTGAATTTAAATAACTAGAAACTAATTCGTTGAAATAGTCTACATATGGATGAATAAATTTTAACAAGGTCGCCTTGCAATTAATTGTAAGTTGATGGATCTCATATCTTAAATTTAAATATCACATTCAATTGACTATTACTACAAGTATATTTTTTCTATTTGTGTGAAAATCCATCGCCCAAAAAAGAATTAGTAATAATTTAAAAGTGTACATTTAATTAAAGTGAGTATCAGGACGTGGCAATAAACACAGAAATTTAAAATAGTAATTAAACTTTTCTTACTCGATACAATTGTCTTTTTCTCTAGGAAACCAATGTTACATCGCAGTGACATACGCTTAGAAGGAAACTTAATAATCAACGGGGCATCACAGGTCTGTGGGATGTCCCTAATATGCAAAAATATACCGGAATTAAATTAACGCTTCAAATAACTTTCCAGATAATAAACGAATTAAAATGAAAATATGGTTCATATGATTTTATACAATCAACCTTCATGCTTTATATCTCTTAAAGCTGTGTAGATTATTTCTTGAACAATAAAAGATAAATAATGTTCATAGTAGCTTGAAAAGTTTGGACTGTAGTGATTTTTGTTAAATAGAATAAACAACAAAAAGGGACTTAAAATTACTAAATTTTTTTCTTTATAAAAAATCACAAAGATTTTCGGCCGTTAAGCTATTATCAAGGGAATATGAAAAATATAAATTATAAAAATATATACAAATTTTTGTAAAAATATAAATTGTAAAAACCATTACTTAGATATACAATTTACAAAAATTATCAAAGTGATAAAAACATTATTTTTAAATAATCTGATACTGAATGTGGTAAACAACGCAATCAGCAATATAAAATTTATATATAAATAATAACACAATAGCAAATAAAATAAAAGTAAACAAAACATCGACAATATAAAATTTATACATAAATAATAATACAATAGCATATAAAATAAAAATAAATAAAAACATTATTGTATAATTGTTTAGGTATAAATTTTATATTGTCGGATCTTTCATCTATTTTCATTTCATTTGATATTGTGTTATCGTTTATATATCAAGTTTGTAATGCTGATTACGTTTTTCATATTCCCTTGATAATGGCTTAACAGCCGAAAAGTTTTGTGATATTTCATAAAAAGGTATTTTTTTTTAGTTTTTTACACCTTTTTTGTTGTTTATTTTTAAAATTCATAGTAATAATGAAAATACGTAACCATAGAATAGCGGTGATAGCAGCAATAATAATAATAATAATAAATCGCAAAGCAAATTCTTTAATAATAATTACACCCTTATTTATAGTATATAATACACATATATAATGCATGATAGTCGTTAATTAATTATGCATATGTTATATTGTATATATGCACATAGTGTATGTATATACATATATACTTATATGCCGGTTATAATATATAGATACAGGCGCACACAATTAAATTTCTGATTTCGAGTACGAAGTTATTAAACTGAAGGACCAAAGTGTATCTATCTACACATGTATATATGTAATACTATATCGAAAACACTTCAAAGGTCAAAATATATATATATATATAATTAAGATGTATATATTATGTATTACGCAGAATTTGTTCACTCGGATTAATCGCAAAACAATCGACTATTAGAGAAGCACGAAGAAAAACATACTCGATCAAATCAAATTTTTTCTAATAGCAGAAGTAGGAAATTGTTAAATCTACTTGATCGAAAACTTAACAATTTATATTTCGAAACAAAATTTTATGTCAATTTACTATTGCAACATGTAATAGAGATTTATACACGTATAATTAATAATAAAACATCATTTACGTTACTTTTAACTCAAACTTTCGAATAAAATTAAGCCTACGGAATGTTGTATATATATATGGTTACTGCGTAGAAATTTTGATAACCGCGAAGCAAAAACTGTAGTTAGAAAAATAATTCTGAACTAGATTCTTAATGAACTCCGGGAGCCATTCCGCCGGAAGCAGGTCCACCGTTGTTATTCTGCAAATTTATATATATATATATATATATATTTAAATCTGGATTATTAATTAATTTACAGAATTATTATATATTATTAAATCGTACTAGTTAATAATGCCGTTAAAATGACGTTTTTTTAAGTTAATTATATGACAATTCATCGTGTGTAACTTCTCTAATTATACGAAAATGTAGATAACATTAAATTACGCTAATAGGTTCGAATCCCGTCGATACGAATCCACATCGTCAATTCTTGCTAATTACCCGAAACGATATTTTTTTTTTTAACTACGTGTACCGAATAACAAAATTAAAGTCGATATTCATCGATTATAAACGAAAAAAAGTTACTAAACGAGTAAGAGGATTTAGTCAACGTATTAAAAGATAAAATTAAATTTCGATTATTAAAACCAACGTGTACGATGGGGAAATACTACTACATCGATACTATTGGTGTTGCGTAATGAAACACGCTGTGGGAGAAATGTTTATAATAGACAGAAATCGACAGAAAGTAAGGAGGAACGTTTTTCCATAAATGTAAAGAATGGAGATACGTTGAAAAAGTGAGTAATAAGAACTTTTTTGAAAAGTAACAGT
This sequence comes from Coronaproctus castanopsis, assembly GCA_032883995.1. Classification (NCBI taxonomy): domain Eukaryota; kingdom Metazoa; phylum Arthropoda; class Insecta; order Hemiptera; family Monophlebidae; genus Coronaproctus; species Coronaproctus castanopsis. The sequence goes on from CM065053.1 coordinate 225,032,659, forward strand.
TTTACAAATTAATCTAAGAGAATAGCTGAATACAAAAATGAGAGGAATCTTGAATACGTTCGCCTCATCGTTGAAAAACAAGAAAAGAAAAAAAAGGTTCGTAAAACATCGGATAAATTATATAGAAAATCAATTGAAAATTTTAATATTTATTTTCATTTTACTTGTAAAATTGTGCTTTTTAAAAAAATTTTGTGTTCGTATATTTTTATATTTTATATTTTACTTTTGGACATCATACATCGCAACAGTAAATGAAAAATTTAAAATTCCACCAGTATACAACTTTTATAGAATCCGGAAAATAATATTGAAGAAAAAATTAATATAAAAAAACAAAATTAATAAACAAATATATCGATGTTAAATTTCAACAATTCAAGAAATAGACGGAACAGAAGCAGAACAGCATTTTTGGAGTATATTTTCACAATCACCATCAACTATTTTTAAGTAATTATATTTAATTTATATTTTTAAAATTATGATTTTTTAAAAATGTTTCACTTGATAATGGCGTAAATGCCGAAAATCTTTGTATTTTCTATAAGAAAATAAATATTAGTGATTTAACTAATTTTCAATTGATTTTTTATAAAAAAATCACTACATTACACATTATATAAAAAATTAAATTATATAGAACTAAGAGGTAAAGTTCTGAGAAAAAAATTAATGACTCTCGAAATGTTTAAAAACGTATAGACGTGTAAAAATAACAAATAAAAGGAAAAATATAAAGTTTTTTCATTCGATCAGTTGTCGAAGATTATAATCACGAACGTTAATATTAAAAAGTTTCAATTAATAAACTATAATCGGACTACAACTTGGATAGAAAAAAAGAAACTCTGTGCCTCGGGACACAGGGAAGAAGTAAAACTTAAAGACGTTTCCATAATAAACTCAGGATTTCGTACAAATTTTGACGAAGAATCTCAAATCTACGTCGCACATAAATCTTCTGTGCAGCGAACATTTGAACGAAATAACGGATAGCCGTGCGCGCATGCGCAAGAGAAAGAATACAAACAAATATTATTTCATGATTTCCATACGTATTTGTACGTATGTTAAACTGAATATAAACGTATATGAGTACATCATGCGGGAAAGAGTGTACAAGTCCGTCTACACTGCGAGAATAGGCCTGCCTACGTGTATATAAATATTGGGCTCGTTCGCTCGTTTTAACTCCCCAATATACAACGCGACAATAGAAGTTTCTGAAATATCAGTAAATATAATGAATGCAAAATAGATTGAATGGAGAGGCGTTTAAAATGGAAGCAATTGGAAACGGCGTTACAATTAATTCCAATTAAAGACTGACCGAAGGTTCGGTTTTGGTTTCGGCTAGTTTTGGCCAAAAAATCGAGTTTTGGCCAAATATTAGCTGAAACTTAGTGTAATCATGACTCATTAATTGTCGCGCGTCGTTCGGCTAACTTCCGGTTATAACTTGTGTTTAATTACCAATATACTTATGGTAAAATTGATACTCTTTTATGTAATGAATGGAATGTTTTAACGAACCTCACAGCCTGTTTGAAATTTTTCTATGAGGCCACACTTGATTTATCATTTGATGGCGCATGCATATCAATAGTAATACCTTTGATATCATTATTAAAGCGCAAGCTACAATTTCGATCCGAAAAGGAAGATGAGATGCTGACAAATATGAAAAACTCATTGTACGAGTCATTGAATACCAAATTTTCTTTTATAAAAAGGCACCTTCATTGATGACTGCGACAATGCTGGACCCAAGATTTAAATCGAAATATCTCAATTCCAATGAAGTGGATGCTGCAATGAGAGAAATAATATATTTTTTGACAGAGGATGACGACGACGTAGAGGATCCTATACTTTCTGGTGGTGGAGAAAATGTTCCCTCAGTTTCTACAGAATTAGTATTGCCAGCCTCCAACCTACATCAAGAAATGAGAGTCTTTGGGATATACACGATAATATTCCTAAACAGATGTGGGCAACCATATCTGAAGATCAAAAAACTGTTTTGGAAAAAATAATTCAATCTTATCTGTCGGAGCCAATATTGTTATTGGAACAGTAGTCCATATCCTACCCTGAGAAAAGCCGTTTTAAAGTATCTTTCTGCTCCACCTACTAGTGTTCCCAGCGAGCAGTTGTTTAGTGCCGCTGGACAAATATACGCAGATCGTCGGAGTAAGCTGCTCGGCGAAAACGTAGAAAAATTACTTTTCTTAGCGTACAATACAAGACTTTTTAATTACGAATATTAAATCTAATTTCAATTTATTATTTAATGTCAAATTGTGAATATAACATAAATAATAACTGTCTTTGTTAAATATTGCAACTATTACTTTTTATTGTATTTTAAATGAGTTAATTGTCTGTATTTGTGTATAAAGTACACCAGATTTTAATATACAATAGAAAGTTTAATATGTCTAAATAAGTTTCGGTTTCGGTTTCGGCTGAAAATGGCCCGTATAACTTGAAGTACATTTTTTTTTATTATTAATTTTTTTTTAAATTATAAAAAGAAACATTATTATTTTTTAAGTAAAATTGGTGTACGATGAAATTCATCAGTTTTAAAAGCAAACAGTAATAGGAACTACCGACAAAACGAATAGTTTAAATAACTTACGCCACCGCCATTGTTGAATGGATTCTTGAAAGTATTCTTCACAACAGAGGGGCGGAAAATGTACAAGAATAATCCGATCGCAACCCACATCAAACCAAACAACATTAATCCGTCGTTCCCAGCCGATCCTTCAGTTGATGGCAACGCAGGCACTATAGCGAAGTATATCACACACACAATTATTCTACCCAAAATCGTTTAATAATTCGAAAAAAAAAACTTTAAAATGCGTACACAAACACATATTTATAATGTAGTATTGTGCGAATAGAAATTGCGCAAAAAATGTCATCATTCTTAGTTATCAAAGTTGTACACCACGTTCTGGAAGAACTATATTCATTTTGTAATTACGCTAAACCAAATTATTATATACGTAATACGTATATTTCTATATTTCTGCTTCGAAAAAATGTATATTTAAAGTTTTAATTAATAAATTATACCAAGTCGAAAATACGACAGTAGCAGACGATTTTAATCAAATTAAACAAAAAAAAAAAACAATTTCATCTTAAATAACTAATTTGGAAAGTCGAATCTGACACGAGGTAGTATAAAAATTTTAACTAGATAATTTTTCATCTTTCATATAATTATATACAAAGCACAAAATAATATAAAAAATTATAAAAATTTTTCATTATTCCAAATTAGAAGAACACGAATATCGCAAATGTACTAATTTTATAAACTTCTGAATTTTTAAAGTATTATTGTCGCCATTTTGAAAATGATACACTCGTAACAAGAACGCTATTGCTATTAAAATATTTTAATGAAAAACTTAAAAATAACCACACCCAAAATTTTTACATTTTCAACTGATGATAAATCAATAACTCGGAAGCTGAAAAATTCCAAAACTAAAATACCGACTTTAACATACTACGTGATCAACATTCAGCTTTGTCATAAAACCAACACATGAACAAGTCGATATGCTCATCTCACGTTCACTTACTCTTTTTTAATATATATTACGCGTACTGCACTTTTTTTACGAAACTATTATAATTTAGAAATATTTATTTATACATAATACACTAATTTTTTATTTCATTTCCCATTTAATTAACTATATATATTTTTAATAAATTAAATATACTAATATAATAAAGAACGAATTAAATACGTATAATATTCTACTTAGATGATGTTATTAAACGATAAGAATATAATTTTTATTTACGTTTTGTTATATTATATTCGAGTTAATAATGCGCTTGAACCAATACACGAGTTTTCATAACTTATATCAACTATTATTGTACGCACTGTTTTGATATACAACTGAACCGTATTTTAATAATAGGATGTAACAATTCGTAAACACGACGAAGCTAATGCACGAAGAATTTTCGCACTACGTATAAAACTACAAACGTATTAATTTTCGTATAAAATTAAAATATTTAAATTTTTATTTTTCGCATTAAAAAAAAAATGATAAAGAGCAAAAACAGTTAGTTTTACCCTCTTCTAACACACACACACGATTATAGATTATTAAATATAAACGAACTTTAATAGATTTGTAAAATCGATTTATGTAACATTTTGCTTCGTAATTATATTCGTCGCGGGAGTCGAAATTATTTTTTATTCATTATTTTAATCGGATAATAGATCGTCCCCCGTATCACTAGCAAATACGATTAAATGTGAACTTGATCATTCTCTACTGTTCGTAGTCTCAAAAACACACCTAAAAGTTTCACTCGAATTACCGCACGCATGCAAACCTAGTTGAAATAATAAATTACGAGATTGTTAGGTTTAAAACTACTTCATAATACGTATGCAAGTGAATATTGCACATTTTTAAAATACTGATCAGTAAGGTATATGGTAGAGAAATTTCCAAAAATTAAATATAAGATTTACATTTAGCAGAAAATAACTATCTACAGATACTAAAATTCTCGTAAAGTAAAAAACGACGCTACCCGACGCATCTTAATTAGACGGATGCGTAAATACATTTAATTACTAGGCGTAGGTCTGTATGAATAAAAATGTGTCCTTGAAACACGATAATGTCAACGAAGTCCATATGTATTATGATGACGCGGCGCTAAACACCATATGTTCTGTCGCATGCTGTATTTACAATAACTGGATACTTGAAATATATTAATTACAAATAAGACATATACGTTCACGCAAAATGGGAACACATATTCGGTTACACTTCGCGGCGAACAACAATAATATATTACCCTGATTCAATTTGTTATTTCTTAAGCAGTTATATGCATACTTACAATCATCATAACATTCTGTATCTCCACAAACTGACTGAGTCTGGCGTAACTAAAATAAACGTAAAAAAATATCTTCAAAATTGTTATTCCAATTCGTTTATAACCGCCTTCTTATTAAATTAACAAATCAATTAATACCTTTATAACATTAACAACGAATAATGAATATTATTAAAAACAATGTAACGAATATATATATATATATAACAAAATAAACTATCATCAAAATAGTTCCATTCTAAATGAAGTTTATAACAAAAATTAAAATGAATAAATTTAATTATTTTTAGGAATTCTTTTAGAGAAACATTTTCTACTGTTAAAGATTATTTGGAAAATATAATAACGTATAGTGGATAATTCATATATTTAATTTTCGTCTTATAATAATTGTCTATGTCGGTGTTTGTATTGCCTATCTTGTTAATATTTATAATTATTACTATTATGAAAATTTATACCTATTAAATGTAATACAGTTTATTCAATAAGCTGGTCGAATGTTAATGTAAACAGTATAAATAACTCAAGTACCACCACAAGCAGAAAAATAGTACGATGCGGAGTTAAAAATTTTTATTACAAATTCTAAAATTAAATGTTTTATTAACGTTTCTAATATTTTAATCACTTCACCCAGGTTTCAACAATTTGTCAGAGTTAAAATAGTACGACTTTTAAATACTATTTAATTCGTTATTATCGCATTAAACGAATATGTTGTCTAATAATGTTTGCTTAGTTAAACACCGACACAAATAATAACCGTTCCGACAGATGTATCGCAACAACACTTTTGTTGAAACAGAACAATTTAATTTGAATGAGACGTTACGTCGATGAGTCCAAGAATATAAGGGATACTACCATAAATAAATGAACGATTTAATTTATTTTTTTAAATGTATTATAGATCAGAGCACAAATAGTAAATGATTTACACCTGGAAATAAACGTAAAATTAAAGTTATTTCAAATAATAATTAAATATATTATACATGCAAAAATTAATTTGTAAGAAATTGAAAATATTACTACATAAATTATTTTGAACAGTTATTCCATAACTGTCATTTGGAGTAAAAATGAAGTAACTTAGAACATCAAAAGCAACATTAATATATTATCTAATATATATATTTATATATATATTAAGACTAAATCAGAATTTTTTGAACCGTTATTCATTTGTTTATATAATGTGATTTGTTCGCAATTATATTTGCAATATTCAACAACCAGCCCCATAAAATAAATACACAATACTCTAACAAAAAATATATCATTTAATAACGCATGTTTAATATTAAATTTTAAAGTATAATCATAATTAAAATGTAAAATAATAACTTTTTTTGTGCACTTCAAATTTTTCAAATTATTTAGGATCGAATGATCGAAATATTCATATTATGGTTATTTACATAATATGTTATAACTTAAATATTTTACTTTGATTATGAATTTAAAATCAACTTAATTAAAAATCAATTAATTCACAGAAATGACCACTACTACTTTCTAAGGCAAAAGTCTATTAATACCAAACATAAAATAACTTTTCATTACTTCAAAATATACATATTTATTTCTCCACTGTTTTCTTAAATCAAAATCAAATGCAGACACTAAAAGGTGAATTATAAACCATATTTGAAAGACATTTTAATGAACTAATCATACCATTAATATTTGTTCTAAAAGAAAGTTAGATTAAGACGATAATTAAAGATGTTAATGTGTAATTACGCACTTAAAAAAAATTGTACGTTCAAAACTTCCGTGTATTACTAAAAAATTTATTTTTTCCTATGTTGGTGTAGGCAAATCTGAGCATTTATCAAAAATTACAGTGAAATCACGGATTAAAACGATTTTCAAGGCGTAACGAAAGGGTGTGGCCAGTGCTCGCAAAGGTTAACTATTCTACTCAAATATTCGAAGTTTTAGCACTTTTTAATTTTATCATTTAACACTATGAATACATTCATTTATATGCTGCTTTATATTAATAATAGCGAAAACTTGAAATCAGGGTAAATTAGAAAAACGTTTACACCATAGAGTGAATATGGACACGCTGATTTATAACGACATGAACAATTTTCATAATAAATTAATGTACGTTCTATAAATGCTATTGCTTAAGTAACTTTAATTAGTATGATATACTATTAATAAACGAAATACATGATTTACCAATCTGATTCTGCGTCATAAACATTAATTTTTTTTTTTTAAATTAATATATTAGTGAAAACTTTACATTCACGTTAAAATTACTAAAAAATCAGCCTTCTTCTGAACCTTTACATAATTTAGTAATTTTATTTTTTTTTTTTAAAGAAGAAATTTCTTGACATCAAGTGTAAATATCACATTAAAGTTCAATATTGATTATATAAATCTATATAAAAAACTTACCAGATTTATAAGACGCCGCATAGCCAATTCATTATTCCATATACAGGCACAGAGATTTTCGTCCATTGTTGATTTAAAAATCTAAATTTATATACCAAAATTACAATTAATATTTTGAGCTATAATAATATTATGGTTTACATGAAGGTAGAAACAATAATTTACTTACTAAACAGCAATCAAATATTTAAAAATACAATTTGTTATTAGCTGCAAGAATTATTCTGCACAAACGTATACAATATTCTTATCAATCATATGGTAGTCTTAAAAAAAAAGGTCCTATCAACTTGTTTAATTTGGGTACACGTATATGAGAAAAATCAACCAATGAAATTCATAGACGTAGATCAAATTTAACATGATAATAATTGAAAAATTCATTTTAAACGCAATAGAAATTATTATTTTTTCTAATCATGAATATTTAAAATTTTAATTAACTTCATAAAACCGATATAATAAAAATTAATAATAACCGTTGATAACTCTTAAATGTTATACAAAACAATTTTTTTTTAATCGAAAAATATACAAAAAAATTTTTACAAATTTGAATCAAAAATGTAATTGTGAACCACTTTTTTTTACTTCTTATCCCTTTCAAACACTGTATTTTGCTAAAGGAGGAAATTTATGATTTTTAATAAAAACTAGTTGATTTGACATATCAAAATGCTTAAATTAATCTTTTAGGTCTGTTCCAAGGAACCACGCTAATCATGTGGAATAGAAATACAAACATTTGAAATTTTATATATTTAATTTTTAAAAAGCAGTTATGAAATTCTTTAAAGTTTTTTTGAACATCGAACATATAATATAAATTACACTGTACATATTTGTGGTTTTCAACTTAAAAGGGAAATTGTTGTGCATTTATGCTGCTGTCAAATCGTTTATCGCTGGTTAATAGTCACATTCATAATTAAAGTTTGCATTCAATTGTTATCAGGCAGTTTTTTCTTTGAAGCTTTCACAGAGCAATACTCTGAATACAGAGGGCTTCAAATATTTTTCTTTAGATTTTTTTCTCGCAGATAAACAGCTTTGTATTCCACCCAACAGTCAATTGTTCTTAAGTCTACAAAAAATCCAATAACATAATTTAATTTTAAAAAAAAGAACCTCTTATTTTTCGACTATAGCATGGTACAATATTTTGATAGGCCGTTTACTTCTACTTATATACACTTTTCAACATACGTAACGGTAGAATAGTATATTTTAATGGTATCAAAGTGACAGTTTTAGTGTTCATCCACTTTACCACATATATTTGTTTTTGACTGAAATTTGCTGATGTTCACCTCTACATTTTTACATTTTTTTCTATTTAAGATATAATCGATTAGTTATTATTACCTTCATTCCAAATTTTTGCTCTTCTCTAATTTTAGAATTAAATGTACAGTAGTAAAATAAAATCAAGTTCGACATGGATTTTTGAATGCCATCTTAGAACCTATGAATAAAATAAAAAGAACAGGGAATCTGCTTTAACTACCTGCTGGAGTTCAATATGTGTATATATAAATGTACATTTAAAAATATATATACATATGTATATGTATATTGGATATACGATATATATACCTATTTCCGCACGACGCCTACAATTCTTCATCCACATATAATTTTTGTTACCTTCAACATAATGCATTCGAGGTTTTGAGGTAGTAGGGTAAAGGCTAAAGCAAGTTCCATGTTAAAAAAGAAGACCCCCGTTTTGGAAGAATAGCTAATTACACTATTTTGACTGTTGTACCTAAACCTAGATAATGTGGAATTAATCACGTTCTTGAACCCTGGTATATTTTGAAACCTACTATTATACCTGCACTACTAGTTGTTATTGAAAAATTACAAAATTGTTCGGTTGTAATTTATTTGGCACCGACTACTTTTTCTCACAATGACTGAAAAAAGTAATCATCTGTTCATCGATGGTATGACTGCCAATGGTTCTTTATATTTTTGAACATCCTTACCTAACCAAATCAGTTATTGTTCAGCTTTTCAAACTTGTTTTTCTTTTCACGTCCAGTACACTCTATATATTCGAATAGATTCTCGTGATCTACATTGGCATCTATCAACAATATTTATTATTCGCAAAATGTGATTTGCTTCTGTTCGACCACAATCGCTGCATGATTAATTAATGTTATCCATTGTGGTCAGTAAAGTGCGCATTTTGGTCATATACCTTCTATTAAAGACCCAAATTGTGTAATATTATCTGTCCATGTGGCGATGTGTCACCTAAACATCCAACGTTATTATACAAGTGGACACAGAAAACACGAATTTTTTTTTTGAATAGCGCACTTGGTAACACTGTTACAACGAAAACTGCGTGCTCGACGTCTAGTGTACACATGAGGGATTCGTTTTTGTTCAGTTTTAGTTATCATACTCATCATTGTATCCTATAACGAGGAGCCCGCGTTTTGCATGAAACGTTATTTTCGGCGTGAATCGATCACGACAGTGCAAAGAGAGTTTTCGAAAAGAATTTGATGTTACGCGGTGTAAACCTATACTATCTCATTTTGAACTTTAAGGTGGGTTGAAAACTTTCGGCAGACAGGCTTCTGCAACGGACAACAAACGTTCTGAACAAAAAACCGGTTCGCAACCTCAACGAACGTCGATCGATTTCTGGCAACGATCATTCTTGCTCGTCGTCATGCACCTTCTTTAAACCTGTCGAGAGAATTTGTTCGCCGTATATTGCTGGTAGACTCGAAATTTCATCCTTATAAACTGGTAATAACTTACAGGAATTAAAAGAACCGGCCATGCACAACGAAAACTTTTTACTGAAACGATGCAAAACAAGACGAAGAGATCGATTTAAACGATCTTCGATGGAAGAGACGCAATGGAAATTAAAAATAGCCATGTCAAACGAGAGTTTGAAAATCTTGTACACATACTTAAGGATAGGAAATTAAATATTAAATTAAAACTTTAACCGATCCAGCGCTGTGTCACGTCTATATTAAAATATGAGCGTGAAATAATCACGGATAACGAGTGCAGGAAGTTTGAAACGGCTAGAAGCCTTTGAAATGCGAATCCCGAGAAGGATATGGCGTATAGCGTGGACAGAAAAAAGAACGAATAAATATGTATTGCAAAGATGTGGCCTCAAATCGCCGATAATAGTTCAGGACATCCTTGCTAGGAAACGGAGAAATATCTGTCGCTTAAGTTCCGGGAAAATTGTATCTTTCTGCTGACTTTACAGGGTAAGATTGGAGGAAAAGCACTATGGGTAAGGAAACAGAAATGGTAATCACCGGTTTCGAAGAAAATAAAAAAGTAGTCGATATAATAAAGGATGCCAGCAATAGAAAATGCTAAATTATGATGTAGGCTAACTCCTGTTAGATGCCACCGGAAGAAGAAGCAACAATAATCTGACGAGCTTAATTCCGGAAAGATGATGAAGTAGAAAAGAGAACAGATGGCGGGTGAAGCGTATTTAAAAGCTGTTAATGATAGAAAATTAAACCTACTTAAAAATCAGAATTCTACGTTTCCGTTTTGTGTGGTCAACCACATAATACGTTTCGGCGACACACTGTCGGAGGTCAACAAAAACGTCACATTTGCCCTGCCGAATTGCGGTGATATCGTGAAACTTAAAAAATATCAAATATTAAGACAATACGATATAAATAAATGTAACCGGCTAATTGTGATTAAAGAAACGAAAAGGAAATTACTTCGGTTAGAAAATACGAATGAAAACGCTTGTTATACGAGGAAAAATTTATAGGAAAAGTTCACGAAGAAAAAGATGCGTGAAGTACACGTATGGAATTATAGGGACAAAATCGGGTGTGTAAATAATGCAAAAAGCTAGACAAAGAAAATTGTAACGAAACGAGATATCGCTCCAACCTACTGTAGATAAAATAAAAAACCGAAAAAGAATTTAAAATAACTAAATTTGTTTAAAATGAAAAGTCGCAAAGCTTTTCGGCTCATAGGCTATTATCGAGGGAATATTTAAAAAACATAAAATGAAAAAATATTAATTTAAGACATTACAATTCAGTAAAACGAAGAACAATATTAATAAAACAATCTGACCGTTGAAAACGATAAAGGGATTATATTAAAATTATTATAGTTTGATTCTCATGAGACTAAAAAATTATTATTCGACTCGCTTATACAATACACATGTTAAATATTGAAATAGTATTCGTCAAATTTCATATTATAATTTGTTTTTCATGAGACTACAAAAATTATTATTTGGCTCGCTTATACAATATAATATTTATTGTGTGTGCTTGAAAACGACGTAACTGTCGAAAAGCTTTGCAATAAAAAACTTTTAGTGATTAAACTGTGTTATGATTTTGTTTGGTTTGTAATTATACAATATATATATATATATATAATTAAATACGGTAATGGTATTCGTCGAATTTCATATTAAAATTTGTCACGTCTAAACACCGTTATGGAAGATTAAATAAAAACGTATCGAATAACAATAAAATACTTTCCGGATTTCATCCTGTACAAAATTACCTAAAGCAGCGTTTCTCAACCTTTTTTGGCCCGCGGACCAGTAAAATTTATAAAAAAAATTCGTGGACCACCGATATTTTTTTAACAACAAAATTTTACTAGGTATTAAGGAACTACTACTACATAAGTTAACTGTAACATTTTTATTTCATTTACTTACAATAATATTTAAATGTAGTATCATATACATATAAAAATTAAGCATATAAAATTTTTAACAAAAATTACAGAAAATTATAAAAAAAATCACAGAACCATTGCACATCATAGAACCATTGCACATCATAGAACCATTGCACACGAACACAACAAAATAATTTTACGATTATCACTAATATTTAAACATGTATAATTTTTGTATTGCCATGTAGAACATTGCGGCTGCTCTTGTTCAATCAACTTTTCAATCGTGTGAGTTCTAAATTTGTCAAGCTAAGTCGGAGGAGTGAAAGAACCGAAAGACGATTTCTAAATTTATTTTTTATTGCCGTCATAGATGAAAATCCCGCTTCACATAAATATGTAGTTGCGAAGGGGAGTAACATTTTCATTGATTTCTCGTATAGAGATGGATATTCATTTTTCAATTTGATCCAAAATTTATTTATCGACATCGTTGAAAAACTAGCTTTTAACATAAGATCTGCACTAATCTCAAGGAGGGACTCATATTCTTTGTTACTTAAATTTAAGTTATTACAGTCATATGGTATGAAGGGGTTTGTTATCCACACATTTCTTTCACATGTGGTTTTTTCAGATGGGAAATATTTTTCGAAATTATTTTTTAAAGATTGTAAGTGATGCCCAGTGATTATATTTAATTTTGATAAATTTAAATCTTGTTGCAAATTTACAAAATCAAAACATAAATATATCGATATTATTGTTATTTACTTTATCCACCCAAAAATTAATTTTTTTCTTAAATCCATCTATTTTATTAAATAAATGAAACGCATTTATAGAAGTTCCTTGTAAACTCAAATTTAAGTCGTTGATGTATGAAAATATATCACTTAAATATGCTAATTTTGCAACCCATTCTACATCAGACAAATGCTTACTTAAAGGATTATTTTTTTCTCTTAAAAATATTTCTACTTCCATCTTTAATTCAAAAAGCCTGGTTAAAATCTTACCTCGCGAGAGCCATCGAACTTCTGTATGCAATAATAAATGTTCATGTTCCGCACCAACCTCCTGGCAAAACATTGCGAATAAAACCTACTGTTTAAATCGCTTTTTTTGATAAAATTAATGATTTCTATAGATTCCGCCAAAACTTCATATAATTCTGTGGATAAACTTTTCGCCGCTAAATGTTGTCTGTGGATTATACAGTGGGTAATTAATGAATCAGAATTAACTGCTTGCTGAATTCTTTTAGTAAACACAATTTTTCCATTCTAAAGAATGTTTAATAACATAAGAATTAAGTGCTTTAAAAATCTCGTCACTTGTTGTATATGTAACTAATTCTATACAACACAAGAATTCTTCTTTTATTTCCTCCAAATTAAAATCTAGATATCTAACATAGCAAATTAATACGGCCATTTTAGAAATATCGCATGATTCGTCGATTTGTATTGCAAAAAGTGTTGATTCCTTTATCTTTTGTATTAATTGGTATTCCACATTCTCTGATAATTTTTCAATTCTTCTTCTTATAGTATCATTAGATAAAGGAATCGATTTGATTTTATTCTAACATAGTTTTTGTATTTTTAATAATAACTAAAACTCGATGTTGTTGTACTTTTTACATCAACGCGCGCGCCGGAAAGATAAATAATCAATAAACTTGCTTTTATATTCGCCCAATCCAGTTAAACATATGTATAATTGTTATTATAATTTTTCGTTTAATAATAACTCAAAAACACCGAGACTGTACAATGATAAAACTGTATCAGAACACACATCAAATCTATATATTAATAACTTAAGTGTCTGTCGTGTCTACGCGCATTTGTAAGCCTATCGGCAATTTTTTTCAGTGGCGTACTAATCATAAATTACATAAAATTTAAATTAAGATATTTGTATTTCGTAATTTTATAAATTAAAATTTAGTTATTATTTGTTTTTTGATAAGTAAATTTTTTCGCGGATAGAAAAAATTGTTCGTGGACCAGTAAAATTTCTCCGCGGACCACTAGTGGTCCGTCGGACCAGCGGTTGAGAATAGCTGACCTAAAGCGAACGAAATTTCCCGAACACCTCGAACGAATATTTTCGGCAAAAAAATATGATTGTTCAAATTTTAAAATTTACATCAATAAGAGAATTTAATCCAAAAATATAAGATGCTGATAATTTTAATAAACGTCGCGTTTTAAAATGAATGACGTCGTCGAAATATGTTTTACCGGTCAATTAATTCTCGAAAATGTTTTGAAAATTATATAACCGAAATTCTAACAATCGCTCATTGTAATTATTTTTCGAAAAGTGGGGAATGAGATTTTTAAAAAATAAACGACAAAAACAATGATTTAAATTACTAAACTTTTCTTTTCAATAAATCATATATGTATATATTTTTATATTTTTTACATTTACCTGATAATGGATTAACAGCCGAAAAGCTTTGTGATTTTTCATAAAGTTTAGCGATTTTAACTGCTTTTTAGTTGTTTATTAATTAATTATTCGTTTAAAATGTAAAATAGAATAAAAGTTTGAAGTTGGTAACGCGTTATGTAAAATCAGTTTTACTCGCAATAACGATTTATCTTTAGAAACGAAGTTATACGTTCGGATAAATCGCCGAAAACGGAGAAGGTAACGAAATTTATCAGTTTAAACGTGTAAGTCGGGGATAGAGAGGATGTCAAAATAAGAACGCGGAAATAATAAAGACCGGAAAGGATGGTCCGGTTTTTCGGGTGGTCCATTAGTCACGAAAGAACTTTTAAGGTACGAATATAAAGTTTAAAACTGTAAGATTAATAAGAATTAAACGGAACGATTTATAAAGTATACAGTTCCAGAGAAAGCAACTTACTTTCGGTATAATGCAAATAGCTTTACCGTAAACTAATAGAAAATAATCGTAGATTTATGGAACGTATAAGTTATCATTTTTTTTTCTTAAGAATACCAAACGCCCCTATCGGAACAGATGGAGCACTTTAATTACATCGATCTAACGAATGATAATTATTATCACTTAGGGGAAAAAGAAGTATTAAATTTTAATATTATTAAATTAAACGAATGCCAAATTTTGCTAATAAACATTTTTAAACCTTAAACATTCTTCCTGAAATCTCTCATAACTAAATCCTGGAGTCGCGTATGGAAGTCTAATAAAAAAAACCACATCCTTTCTATAAAAATTCGCTATTTCAGTTGTCGTTTCCTTTCCAAGCAAGAAAGAAAAATCTTACCCTCACCAGATTTCGAATATTCCGCTCAAATTTTACCCATTCCTATCTTCTTCAGGGCTCAGACCCTTCTCTCTGTCTCTTTTGACAAATGTCAAAACTGCTTATACCTCGCATACTACGTTCTTATAACACTTGAAATACAGCACAGCCTCCTTTCTTGCTTCAATTCATCTAAATCCGTCGACCATATCCATAATGTTTTCCTTTTTCTGGATTAGCTGAACCTTTTAAATTAGATCCACACGAGTACAGTAGGTCCATGTGCGCATATGGCCCGTTAGTGCAGCCGGCGATCGTTAATAATAATAATAATTCTTTTAAAAAAATCCTTTTCATTGCTCGAAGAAAATACTATTACCATATTCGGGACACACTTGAACAATTTTACTTGTCGTTCGTTAATCTATAATTATTATATTTGGCTGTTAATTAGTCAATATCACTTATTAATTTGAAGAATGCGAAATGTAGTGATTTTTATCAAAATAAACAACAAAAAAGAAGTCAAATACACTAAAACTTCTTTATGGAAAATTAAAAAGCTTTTTGGTTGTTAGGCCATTATTAAGTGAATATTTAAAAAAAAATAATAATAAAATGAACAAATTTTAATTTAGGATTACAATTCACAAAAATCAGCGAAATGAAAAACAGTATTAATAAAACAATACGACAATTAATGTGGTAAACAACACAATCAACTATGAGTAATATAAAATTTTTGACATAGCAATAGCCAGTAAAATAAAAAATATATGTATTTTTTAAATACTATGTAAACCTCAATATGCAGTTTGTAACTACCAGGGTTATTACAGCATAAGGAGACATATGTATGCTAGGAGTCCGCTTTCTCTAACAAAAATGATAATTCTACCTATTGATTGAGGGTTGTTTGAGAGTATTTTGTGTATCGGGCCCTGAATTTTATGTTTTAACCTGTGTGGTGTGAGTGTTTAGCAGTTATAGATTAAGTGTGTGTTGTTGGTTCTGTTAGATAATTGTGTGATACGGCTGTATGACCCACACATAGACGATTTAAGGTACATATTCTTTTTTGCTTGTGCCATCTGGCCACCAAGGTTCTATGGTTGATTTTATGCTCCTCAGGAAGATTGTTTGTGAAGTCCAGTCGGTGGTCCATTCCTGTTTACTGTTATTCATGAGTACGTGTGCTAATGTTGATGGTGAATATTCTGGTACTGGTGAAAGTACCATGGGCCGAGCTTCAAGGTCTACTTTATGCTATAAGGAATGCTGTTCTTAATAATAATAATAATAATGGTTGTTCCCCCATGAGCTTTTTAATCTGGATGCAACCGTAAACTATAAACCATGGTATAGAGATGTATTGTCCGTGAAATGCGCTTCTGATATTAAAATTATATCTATATTTTTTGTTCAGATAAAATTTTAACTCCAGTTTATATTGGATTAAACCATTAGCATTCTAAAGTGTTATTTTATAACACAGGATATAAGGGTTTCTGTTTGTCATCATTTTTTTTCTTAATAATGATTGACATGACGATAGATATAACAGTGTTTAACATTGTAGTTTATTGAATCATTCCTTTAAATACTAATTTCATTAAGAAGTGTATCCGAGATATATATTCAATGTTGCCATTGTTTTCACATTGATTACTGTAGTTATTTGGATCAGTTGATCGAACGTACGTGGTAGTTTTGTGTATTAGACGATAGCTGATCCATTTCCACTGAATAATAATTAAGAAGTGGGAGATCTATTTACGGCTTTCGGTATTCCGACTTTTTCACTGTTTCGGAACTCTAGCAAATTGTTTACAATTTTTGTGGCCAGTGAACTTTCGCGTTTTAAAAAATGTCCGTCGATTTAAAATCCACCGTGATTGATTATAAACTTATGCACTAACAGTTCGGTTGTAAAGAATAATACACACTGGCCGCTAACGCGAGATATGGCAATAATTTTTTCGCCCCACTTTAAGATGGTCTAGAATTTTATAATATAGAATATTGTTAAATACGATACTTGTTCCTTTTGTTGGGAATGCGAAGTTTTCGATTGGAATCATCCTTGTGCGTTTAGTTATTGCGGTGGAACAATTTTGTGCTGTTATACTCGTGAAAAGTGAGGAATTAATGTCTGAAAACCGACTCGACGCTATTTAAAATTACCAAAACGTTATTATCTACGATGAAGAAGTATGTATCTCCGTTACCGTAGACGATGATGAGAATGTCAATGATAAAAGAGAGAGCAATGATATAGGGTGACCCAGAGAAGACGGGTGTGGTTTGAATCAAGATTCAGACACCTTACACCTTACTCGTTGTTATCTTTGCGATGTGGAATGGAAGATATGACTCCGGTATAAAAATGGAATCCCGGACAATACAATTCAGATTGTTAAATATTGGGAGGGGAAGGCAATATGATAAAAAGAAGAAAAAATTACTATAGAAAACCAATATTTTGAAATACGACGAATTTTCGGTGACTATAGAATTTTTTATTATCTGTAGTTTTTTAAAAATCAAATCAAAAATATAGAGTGACCCAGAGGTTATATTTTTAATAACAATGAAATTTTATTTAAACATAGGAAAACGAAAGATTAACTTAGTCATTTGTGGGACACAATATCGTTCAGATGACCGCCATTTGCAACAATATATTCATTCAGTCTTTAGCAAAATTTTCAAAGACTTTTTCGAGCATAGGTCGCTGAATTTTTGAAATTTTTTCAGAAATCCGAGTTTTCAAATTTTCCAGTTCTCGTGAACGTGTTTCGTAAACGCGGTTATATCTGTACAAAAAAAAACCGCGCAACTTCGAATTCTTTTGGAAACTCTCTACTGTCGTGATCGATTCACGTCGAAAATATTGTTCCACGCAAAACGCGCGCTCCTTCTTTTGTTAAGATGTCGCAATAACTGAAACTGAATAAAAACGAATCTCTCGTGTGTTCACTAAACGTGGAGCACGCGATTTGCGTTGTAGCAGTGTTACCAACTGTGCTATTCAAGAAACAAAACCGTCCATCTTCTCTGGGTCAGGGTCACCATATAAAATGTAAATCACTGAAATAAATTATTGTATCGGAATGATAATAATTAAACGTATAGCGGAGGATTTTCCTAATAATTTCAGTTAAGGGTTTTTTTTACACAAAATTGTACACGTTTTTGTGTATGAAATGATGTACGAAAATAACTCGAGCAAAGGTGAAAATAAGCATTTATCACAGATAACTGCAATAAATAATTGTTAACGTGTAACATAAATATTTTCATGGTAAAAATTTTCTAATATCTTTCTTGAGTCTGAAAAGGTTATGGTATAGAGAAGACGTTGAACTGAAGGGGTTAAAAACTTTGTATTCTACTACATCTTTCATTTTTCTTTTTTCTTTTTTCTTTTTTTACACCTAACATGATACTACGGGATGATACTGTTTATATTCTATTAAAAGATTCTAATTTCTCTGAAAATGTCACTATTTGGCAGAATAATTGTATCCGGACGCAGAATGGACGATACATTACACGGAGATGTAATATATGGAGAACGTATAGTGGAATAAGGTAACATGATCGGGTTTGCTGATTGCCTGTTCAGAATGGAGCGGATAGAAGGAACTTTCTCCAAGTTGCGTATGAAAAAGGCACAGCCCAAATCGTATAATTCCTTCGAGATGAACCGTTTTTAAAGAAATAGAACCGCGAAAGTATTAGGAGAGACGGTTGATAATTGCCAAGTGGTGATCGACTATCTAATGATCCCTATGATCCAGCTGTGCAGAGTGAATGATATCCTGGTGAAAAAATTAACCGGTTACTAGGCCATTAGATGATGCGCCTTTAGATAATGAATATTCATTGTTTAGAATACCTTCCAGAAGGACACAAATATTGCCGCACGTTCCAAATTATTAAACGTTAACATAATTAATTCGATTAATTTCATTTATCGAGCCCTCGCCGTACTTTTCGAGTAGATGATAATAATAATAATAATAATAAGGTACTACGAAGATCCATATGCCATTAAAATTGATAATCGTAGTACCGCTGCATATTCAGCGGTAAATATTGAACAATGTCTACGTAGTCTGTACCTGTTACTAATATTGACAACTGGAACATACGTTACTGATCACGCTCCTCGAGTTGACTTTGATCCATCTGTATAAACAAGGGCGAGTAATGGAAACGTTTCGGGAATAATATTATTGATTAGTGTAGAAATAGACTATAGTATTTACATCAATACAGGTATCAGTCGCAGAGTTTGTACAAACATACTTATTAATAAATAGACGGAAAAAGTGAAACGAATTAATTATTAACATTTTAACCGCCGTGTGAGTCATATGTGACTGACGTTGTCCATTACCGCTAAGTCATATGTGATTTTTTTTTTTTTTTTTTTTGTATAAATGTGATAACACGCTAATTTTTAATTTTTACCACCACCCCGTATTAAGGAATGTCATTTTCGAATTAAATTATTTCTTTTAAAAATGGAACAAAACCCGAAACAAAAACGTCAATCACTGTTATCGCACGTATGTTTATATTGAAAGTATAAAGTTTTCATTTGAAACTTTCATTATTGTGATACCATTACATTAACCATGCACTCGAAATTATTTTACATTAATTAGAAACCAAAAAAAAAATTTACATAAAAGTGTCAGTCATATTTTTTTTTTTTTCATCAGAAATAAACGACGAAACGACCTTGTTAATAAAAAAAAATTAACTTTCAATCAAAACAGTTACAAAGTTATCAGCCAGAAATGACTGATATCGAATCTTTCATCATAATCATACTCGTCTGTCATAATTGACCGACACGTGTTTGTTACCAGCGAGATTCAAAATGTGGCGCTCGGGGATCGAAGCGTTAAATTTTAATAGCACGGCATTTAAACAGAAACCCCGAATAATAAATAAATAAATAAATAAATTGATAGAAGAAATTTTAAGGTAGAAAATATCTGTGTACTTATAAATCATCCTTCATTTTATTGATGAATTTGGTTACACATAAGCTCGTCTCTACCTCGCTGCTAATCGAATATCCATTTTCATTCGTATTCGTTCGTTTAAACTATGTACGCAATTTCGCACTACTAACGCAAACTGCGCTGTTTGTTTTAAGTAGGTTTTCTTCTAATCATTATCTACTTTTTCTTCCGCGGATATGAAAGTGCGAGGTTAAATAATGCCTTGTGGAATATATATATAGCTGTCATCAATGTGTCAAAATGTGTATAGTGTCATAATTTCGTAATTGATTACGCCATTTAATGGTGACGATACACCATCCTCATCTATAGAAAATCGTTGTACTAATTATAAAAGGAACAGTTGATCACACGAGGAACGTCAATATATACGATAAACGAGTACGATATTTTGAGTTTAAATTTATATATTTCGTAATCGTGTTAATTTTTCATTCAGTCTCGTTCGTTAACATTTTTTTAAACTTTTAATTTTTGTCGTTATTTTTTGTTATTATATCAGATTTTACGATAAGTAAAAAAGTAAAAATTATGTTGTCTTTTTATTTTAAATAATCGTATATTTCAAGAAAATTGTATATATAAAAGACCGTTAATTACTAAAAAATTAATAAATATAGTGATTAAATAATAATAAGAAAATTATATATCAGTTAATCTACATATATATATATATATATTCATAAACAAATAAGTATTTCAAACTTGGGTGTAGTATTATATTTAAAGGCAACAGTCAGGATGACAAAACATAGTCCCAACCATTACCGTGCAATATATCATCGTATATAATAATAATAATAAAAAAAATTAATATATTTTTCCTTTTTGTAGATCCAAATCTGGCTGTTCGTTGGAATTGCCAGCTTAATAATATTCTTTCACTTTCCTCCTCTTGTTCACATTCCATACTCCAATTTCTTTCTTCTTCTTACTTCTTTACTTACAATCATTACTGTTTATGACAGGAAACTGTCGGTACAATAAAATAAAAAAAAAAAAAAATGTACAAACTTGAAACTTGGAATATCACAATTTAGTTTATATTAAAAGGAGGAAAAAATCTTTTCATTAACTAACGCTTTCTGATGAATTATTATTATTATTATTATATTGTTTTTTATTATCACAATTGCAACTATTGATAAACATGCTTTATTGTTACTATTATTATTAAAAACATGTATACGCACTCCTGCACATACTTATATACATATATACATATATATATGTATATATATATATATATATATATATATATATATATATATATATATATGGTTACATATGTAGAAAGTGATATTGAAATAACATTTGTATTACATTTGACCGGAGAGGATTGATCGCATATTTTGAAACTAATTTTTTCTGCATTATTACGTGAAAGTACCGAAGCCAATTTGAATCATTTATTTTCTTTATGATAAGTGAAGAATTTATATATATTTTAAAGTTACCTCCATATTCTATAAAGTAACAGCACTGATATGTAGTATAATTAATTGTATTACGGAGTATTTGTCTTGCAGTACTGACAGTTTGGTGTGTTGGTTAATTTGAATCTATGCAGATATTCGCCAAAGTTATACTGTGTCCAGTTAAAATTTGTCAAATTAAAAAAGATTATACGAAAAATATATTTTGTAACTTGTCTTAATCACGGCATATCATTAGTAGGTGATTCTTTCAGTGTTGCCTAAATCCCGGTGTGGTTGTCAAATATTGTAGATTTTTATTCTAAATAATTTTTAAACCTGTTTCGATTGGCAAACAAGAGGAAGTACTACATTTATCTATGACCTAACTTTAAGTTATCACAAATGATGGTTTAAAAGATAAAAAATAAAATTACGATATCATTAGTAACTCATTTCCTCGTAGAACTATAAATAAAAATATATATATATTATTAACCGGTTAAAAAATTTAAAAGTAAATCGCAAAAAAAAGAAAACAGAAAAAAAAGGACTATACATAAAATGTGTCTGCTGACGATGAGACGGCAAAATCGAAAATTTATTATTTCGATGGCCTTCTCTGTTGTCTTATTCGATGATGAGATATTACGTAATGGTTCGAATTGAATTTCGCTTTGAGTTTATTGAAAAATAATTTTATTTATTTTTTTTCTCGTCAACGATCATAATTTCGAAGAATTTATTACAAAGTATTTCCCGATTCAAAATTTAAATTATTAGATAGGTATAATTTTTTAATATGATCAAACTAAAAAAAAAAAAAAAAAGAAAGAAAAAAAACATGAATTTGTATTAGTTGAATAATTTAAAACAAAAAAATTAAAAAATATATATAATTAAATTCTGCAATTCGCGTATAGAACTAATGTGTATCAGCAACATCATCTGCGGAAGATTCGTTTTAAAAAAAAAAGTGTCTTTGAATTCTGCAGATTCGTTTTCAACGTCATAAAGATGAGTATGTACCGATGACCTACCCAAAACTAAAAAAAATACCAACTTTTATCATCGATAGTAAAAAAAAATGAATTTTGTGATAATATAGTTTTACACTTACTTCACAGCAGAAAAGACACGTCGAATGGTCCTTATCCTTATGTTTGCGCGAATAAGAGAATAATGTCGATGTATCGGACAGTAATGATTTTATGAATTAACAAAACAAAATAAAAACAATCACTATAAAATTTATTTTACGTATGCGAAGCTTTTCAACTATAACGTCATTTTCAAGCAAATGTTTTTTTTTTGTATTTGTTTGAAAATGACTTTATAGTCGAAAAGCTTTGCTAAAATAAAATAAATTTTATAGTGATTAAATTTGATTTTGTTTTGTTAAGAGAATAATATTGCGAATATAAATTTTATCGCATTATTAAAAAAAAAAAAAGGCAAACACTTTTGAGAATTTTCATATTTAAACAAAATTTTGGAAATTTTAGTTCGTGCGGTTGCGTTTTTATCAGATTGGAATGAATGTTTAGAATAATCCAAGTATTTCAGAACAAAATAAGCTATTTCAAAGTATCGATTAGTTTTAATACGAGTCGAATAATCGCTATTAGTGCTTGTTCGTTATCATGATTATTCAATTGTTATAATTTTTTTATTTAATAATTATTTTTATCGGTTAAAGCGATTTATTATTATTGTTTTTATATATATATATATATATATATATATATATATATATATATATATATATATATATATATATGTTAAATAATTCCGCGTAAGAAATTGATTACATTTTTTTTACGATGAATAATATTAATTAGACGAACGGTAATAAATTAAGTGTTATGTTATCGACAATTGCCAAAATTTAAATAAAACGCATGCGCGCAAATTTTTTTTTTATTATATACGTGTATATATACATATATATGTATATAGATTATACGCATGTATACATGTAAGCGTGTATATATATATATATATATATACATGTATATAGAATGTACGTGTACAACGATATGATTGGTGGTTCGTTTGCAGCCTTCTGGAAGATAATAACGACGTAATATCTCAATGATCACTATAACCTACTTAGCATCCTGTGTCGCAGCGGCATTAGCAGTGGTACATACGGTGGTAAAATAACTGTCAAAAGCCACCGATCTCCACATCATCGAAACACTTCGTCGAAATACAAAACGTTCGCATTTTCAGCGGAATTTTTTTTACGCGTTCTAACGGTAAATGTTTTTTGAATAAATTTAACTTTTGTCGTTTTAAGAAAAATCCGGTCGCATATAAAACACCGAAGATAGCAGTTGAAATACCTAAATTTCGATTTATTAGTAAGTATTCAACTCGAAAGAGATAGTACAATTTTATTAAATTTTTGGAAATAAACGAAATAAATATTTTTTTTTAAATATATATACGCGTAAATATTATTAATTATTAAAACGAACACCGGTTCTCGTTTAAAAAAAAAAAAAAAAAACGGTTTTCCCCGAATTTTATATTTCATTTTTGTTAATTTAACCCTGTAAGTCACGCGTGAAATTTCGATAAGAAAAATTTAATAATTTTATACGCGGTTTATATTATACTTTTATCGAGACGATTTTAGACGATTTTCAATGTGTTTATATAAAAATATTAGAATTGAGACATTTCACGGTGAACTAGAAAATATATTATATAAACTGAACAATATATAACGCAGTTTAATCAAGTTTTTTATTGCGCAAAGTTTTTCGACAATTTATTTTCAAGCTTACACAATAAACATTACGTATGAATTAGTAAAAATATTTATATAACGACAACTTAAAATTGTTATATTTTGTTTGGTTTATAATTTATAAAATCACTCCCCCGCAATATATTCGACATTAATGGAACCTGAACCAGGTTTGGAGATATACATTTTGATGAAGAATTATTTTTCAAAATTTGTGTCTTATAAATAAAATTTATTGTAAATAAATCTAAAAATGAAATTACTTCCGGCTAGTGAAATATGTATATCAAATTTTAAGTTATCGTTATATAATTTACTAATTCATACGTAATGTTTATTGTGTACGCTTGAAAATAAATTGTCGAAAAGCTTTGCGCAATAAAAAACTTAATAGTGATTAAACTGTGTTATATTTCGTTCGGTTTATAATTTATAAAATCACTACTCTCCAATATATTCAACAGAAAATATATATATAATTTTTTTATTATCGAAAATTTCGAGTGTACCATATAGCGGTGATGGTGACTGAAAGGGTTAAAATTCTATATAACTTTTAGCACATTTTCGCGGCAGATTCTAGAAAAGACGAATGAAATTATCTTTGTAAGCGATACAGCAATATATCAATTCGGGTGGATTTTTTACTGACGGTCCATCAATTTTACCGTTCGAATTTCTCTTAAAGTTATTATTAACCCTTTCATTTACACGTGAAATTTTAACTAAAAATTAGTAATTTTATACACGGTCTTTATCGTCTTAGATGTAGACTATTTTCCACGTGTTTATATATAAATATAATTAGAATTGAGATATTTCACGGTGAATCGGAAAGCATATAATCGTGGTTAGTATTGAAATTTTATGTACCATATAGCGGACAACGCGACTGAAAGGGTTTTAATTGTTCGGATATCCGTTATTTAGGTGTTTTATTCGACAAACGACTAATGTAAATTAGGCGGCTCCGAATAAATAAATCGTACAACTTATAACGTTAATAATAAGCTGGGCACATTTATCTTATTCGTTCTGCGATGACTTGTCCCCCGTCTGGTCTTCTACGTTGAAGGCGAGGCTTTGTAAATTACGATTAAAATAGCCTGTTTAAGTATTAATTCTTCTTCCGTTTCTTCCTACATGGAGTTAACATTATGGCCTGATTTCTAGTCATATCCGCTTAGTTTTATGTCTCGAGCTATCCTAAACAATTATTCCGTCGTACATCCTGTTCAGTGCTTTAAGTCATGCAGACACAGTCTTTCTTGGTCGTCCTCTGTGTCTCTTTTTCCATTGATTCTTCCTTGCATAAATCTTTTTATCATTTCATATTTTTCTCCTCTTATTACACGGGCAATTGAAACTTTCTTCTTTTTATTGTCTATATTATTTCTGGACATTTACTTTAATACTTCTATGTTTTTTCTATATTTCTGGTTGATCGTCCATGTTTCAGAATAATACCGGTAGTACATAACATTTTACCATTCTTTTTCTTAGTTCTAAATTAATTTTTTAATTTACAAAAGGCAGATCTTGCTAATTCTATTCTATACATTTAATTTCCATTTCTCGAGTCCCATTTGTTGTTATCCACGTGCTTAAGTATTTTTAACCGGTTCTATTCGAATTCCGCTTATTCTTAGTTCTGGGATTACGTTTTTCCTGTTTTGCTATTATCATTCGCTTTACTTTAAATTTAGAGAAAGTCCATATTTTTTTCTTGTTTTTTCTATATTTTTCACCATTCTTTGTTAATCTTGCGCATTCACTGCTAAAATAACTGTCGGTATATCTCAACTTGTTTTGTATTTACACCATTTATTCTTATTCCGCCCGCATCATCATTCGGTTGAAAAATTTTTTCAGCATACATATTGAACAGCATAGGTGAACACACCCCCGTCTTTTCTTTATCTGTATATTTTATGATATTTCTCCCTCTATCAGGATATGTGCTTTTAGATTCCGATGTGTGTTTTTTATCATTTCTATTTCATTCTTAATTCCTTTTTCTACTAATATTTCCATTAATTTTTCACGCTTTACATTACATGCGAGATATGCCGGAATAGTAGACACGCGTGTGAGATATTAAATCGACCTCTGGATTATATATATTCTTACTATAATTCGTAAATTGTATATTGCACGAAAGTCAATATATCTCACCGATCGGAAATGATCATTTCAGTTCTAACGCGGTTTATGTACACAATGTATAAGCACAGACGTCTTAAACATAATATACTATTAATTATCTAAAGCGCGATAACATTCGTATAAATATATATAATTTTATATTTCCTCAATTACAGTTTTGATAATTTAATTATATTCGCGTTTAATTCGAAATAAATCGAACTATAATGTAAAACGTATATTAAAAAAAAAAACCAAAAAAAAAACGATCTTTAACATATCTGTAATAACTTACGTCTCTGATAAATCGGATAATTAAATACAGCGACTTATTAAAAGGTTTAACAACTGGAAACGATATTTAGCGTTCGAGAATAGAATTAACCTTTTTTTTCCTAGTACGACGTGGTATGTGAAATTTTAACGCTAACGCAAATTTGTTATATTATTTGCTATACGAGTTCTTTCTCAGTCAACACGTTCTTTACAATATATAACCGATTGCAAAAGGCTGCAATTAAAATATTTAAATATTACAACAGATGGAAGTTAAAATTAAATGAAGAAAAATCAGAAGCAATTCTATTTACTCGGAGACGACCACTATCGCTAACTGAAATTATAATAAATTCTAAAAGAATTTCTTGGGTCAAACAGGTTCGGTATCTAGGAGTTATCTTAGATAGCAGATTAACTTTCAATAACCATATTACTTTCGCTATAGATAAAGCGCATAAATCTATGCATACACTTTTTCCATTATTTAACAGAAAATCGGGTCTTAGTTACGTAAACAAAAAATTAATCTATACGGCTGTTATACGCCCTAGATTAACCTATGCTTGCCCTGTATGGTCATCAGTGTCTGATAGTACATACAGGAAACTACAAGTAGTTCAGAATTTTTTTTAATTTTTGTTACCTTCAGGGTGTGTCTTTTTTGTAGGTTTTTTTTTCATTTTTTCCTGCACTATTTCTAAAGTAATTTCAAAGTGTACGTAATTATACATATTTAGAATTGCTAAGGTTTATGTATAGGTACTTAGCTTTAAGTTATGAAAGAAAATTGTTTTCGGTTTATGTTTAAAAATATAATAAAGATTTTTTCATTTTCACGTTCTTTCCGACCATTTCTCTCGCCCGCACTATTATCGATCGTCTTCATTTTTTGATTTATCCTCAAGATTGGCGCCTAACTATTTGATAAATTATCGTACGGCGGTATTTAATTAAAGTAACATTTAAAAAAATAAATAAACATTCGTGTACTATAGGGTTAAACATTTAAAATAATGATCTCTCGTTTTAAACTTAATCTTAGTTATATCGTTCGTTTTTAACCAAAAAATTAAATAATACAAAAACCTCGTGTAGAACATAATTAAAAACTTTCACGCGTACAACGTAAAATGTTACCGAATTAATAGAAGATATGCGAGAAACACCGCCTAGAAATTACGTTAATTACTAATAAAATGTAAAATTACGTACCGCTTATTTTTTTCACTTTTTCGTTTTAATTAATTAATTAATAAAACATTTCTAAACGAAATTTTTCTACTTTAACGAAGTTTTGGCATAGACAACGATCGAAATAATAATAATAATAATAATAGTAATAATAATAAAGGGGTCTCTCGACATTCGAAAAGTGGAATTACCGCTGAATTTGCAAGTTAAATAAAGGAAAAAATTACAGTTGACACGATAATAATAATAATTTGAAAACGAAAAATAAATTTCTTTAAACATTATTTTTAATGGACCAGTGTGGTGCCGTCTTCTATTAACAATAAGCGATGGAAGCGGTAGAAGGGAAAAGGAAGAAGAAGGATTTCTTGACCACCTAAAACAAAATCGGAAGAATTTTATCCGATGTAGTAACGCTGAGACTCGTTTTAACCAAGTCCATGGCAAATAGTTAATCCGAATGGTGTTAAGTAGACGTCGATGAGACCAAAAACACCTTTTAAAATTTCCTTATAATCGGCTGTTTCTTTATTGAACGCTTCAACGATAGCATATACTTTTGACTCTTTTTGTGCTAATAGACCTTAGACGGATTAAAATCACCTGTTCTGTGTCCTTCTCTCTGTCCCCTACAGGTCTCTCTGAACATTCTCCTTCAGTTTCTCTCGATATACTGAAATTCTTTTACGACGTATACACATCCCGAGAAGACTTTTCTACCTTTTTTTGTAATAAGGATTCATCCGAAACATTTACATATTTCTTTATTTTCTTTCAAACATTACGAATCTCGTTAATACGGGTAGAAAAATTACACCACTAAACATCTAGATTCGTCGAATGTAAAAACTGAGCTGAAAAAAAAACCCGCGAAGAACTAGTAATTATATAACTACATTGTACGCGTAAAATATATAAACAAGAAGTTCGTAGAATACTTGTACACCCCCGATTTTCGTTTTTTTTTTTTTTAAATATCAAAAATTACTATTTTTAACGAGTTACGAAGTTAAAAATCCGTGGAAACCATTTTTGAAAGTCTCGTTTTTTCTTTTAATTCTACTTCTAACTAGCCGAAATAAACCTGGCCGATTCTAACCTAACTGAATTTAACCTAACCTAGGTATGTTTATAAACATACTTATAAGTAAAATTTAAAAGGTTGCAATTTACAATTAAAAATTTTTTCCGCGTTTTTTTTTATTTTTTATTCCGCTTAGGGAAGCAAAACACATCAATTTATCCAAGCCCCAATCGATTTCGAGTTGTACAAGTATGCTACGAATGAGCCAACAAGGGTAACTTGACGTCTAATTACAAAATGGCAATAGCCGAAACGGTGTAAAAATGGGTCTCTAGTCGACGTATTGGTCGTGGATGTGGCTTAAATCGACAGAAAACCTTCTAAATGGTTCCTTAGAAAACCCGATTCATATGCGCGGCGTATATCTTGAAAATTTCCCGCTCTATATTTCAATTATGAACCCTAGAAAAGCAGCCTAAAGAGATACTATTACTAATATATATATATATATATATATATATATATATATATATATATATATATATATATATATATATATATATATATATATATATATATATATATATATATATATATATATATTAAACGCTATTCAGATGAACTTACTATCCCTGCGCAGCTAAAATGACTATAATATATCTTGTTATTTAGCCGATCGAATAATCGAAAATATTTATTTTTAATTCTATTGGGTGACCCGAAGAAGACGGACCATTTTGTTGTTTTTTGAATAACTTGACAACTTGTAAAATATAGCTAATTTAAAACGATACTTTTTTAAATTGTAAACAAAACAATTAACAAACGCAATAAAAAGATGTGCACAAAGTAATCAGTGTGTTTAATTATGTTTAATAATTGTTTACGATTAAAAAGTATCGTTTTAAACTATTTATATATTTTAGAAGTATACGTATAAAGGCAAAATGTAGATTACAACGCGATCAGCTAAAATAGACTAAATAAACTCAACAACTACCCGATCAAAATTGTTGTATGAAATTTTATTTAAAAACAGGAAAACGAGAGATTAGCTATTTATTGTGGAAAGCAATATCGTTTCAGTCTTTACCAAATTTTTGAAGACTTATTCGAGCATAGGTCGCTGAATTTTTTAAAAAATTTCTATAAGAGTTTTCAAGTTTCCTAGTTCTCGCGGACGTGTTTAACGCGGGGCTCTTAAGGTATACTCGCAATAGAAATTAGCTTTGAATTCTTTTCGAAACTCTCTTTGCACTGTCGTAATCGATCCAGGTCGAAAATAATAACGTCCAACGCAAAGCGCGCGTTCCTTCTCGTTACAGGATGCCGTGATAGTTGAAACTGTGGAACGAATCTTTCGTATGTACACTAAACGTTGAACACCCGGTTTGCGTTGTAATTACCAACTGCGCTTTTGAAAAAATAAAAATCGTCCGTCTTCTCTGAGTCACCGTGTATATATAAAATTTTAGCTGTTTACGTCTACTTTTCTAATATTTCGTTGAAAACTTTATAATTAAGCTCGTAGTCCTTAACTGCGCTCTTCAATATTATCCAAGCCATTATCGGGGGGGGGGGGGACGTTAAAAAATACGTATATAATCTATAAAAAAAAAATTAAAAGAAAAAAAAGATAAATAAAATTTATACTTAATTTAGATATACAATATTGCAAAAAACGACAAAATAGGAAAACGGTTATTTATAAAATAATCGGATAACGAATAAATCTTTTTATAAAAATTTCGTGATTTTATACGAACGGATGAAAGTTGTTACGTTTTTTAACGCATTAAACCTGTATCCCCAAAAGAAGTGTGGCATGAAATTGTAGCCTTAAAAAGAAATAAAGCTCCAGGTCATGACTTAATAACAGCCAATATCTTAAAAGAGCTACCGAAAAAAGGAATATTGCTCATTACGTAGATCTTCAATGCTATATTCCGAATCAAGCATGTGCCAATCCAATGGAAAATGGCTCAAATAATTATGGTGCTTAAACCTGGCAAGCCTCCAAACGTCGTCTCATCCTATAGACCAATATCGCTTATGCCTGTGTTATCCAAAGTCTTCGAAAAGTTATTTATGAAAAGGATAATGATGATTATTAATCAAAAGAAACCAATACCAGATCACCAATTTGGTTTCAGAACCAAACACTCAACCCTTGATCAAGTTCGCAGAATCGTCAATAAAATTGAAAATGACTTCGAAGAGAAACGAATTTGTTCAGCAGTATTCTTAGATATTTCTCAAGCCTTCGACAAGGTCTGGCATGAAGGACTGCTTTATAAAATCAAAAAAATTGTACCCTATAGTATGTACAAACTAATTTCTTCTTACCTAAACGAACGATTTTTCAAAGTAAAAGTTCAGGAAGAAGAATCCAAACTATACCCGATACGCGTTGGTGTCCCGCAGGGCAGTGTTTTAGGGCCGCTGTTCTACATACTTTATACAGCTGACCTTCCGGCTTCAAATAGCACACTAACTGCTACTTTTGCAGATGATACTGCTGTGTTAGCTTCCGATACCCTCGAAAACGTTGCCGCTAGTAACCTGCAGAATTCCTTAGATCAGATATGCAAGTGGACAAAAACGTGGAAAATAAGTATAAATGAAAACAAATCGGCTCATGTAATATTCACAAACAGAAGAACAAATAATGCTCCGGTTACAATAAACAATAATCAAATACCAATACTAGATGAGATCAAATATTTAGGTATGCGACTCGATCAGAAACTTACGTTGAAACAACACATCATTGCTAAAAAGAAAGAGATTAACCGTTTAATAGCTTCCATGTATTGGCTTATTGGAAGAAACTCGACGTTAACGATCGACAATAAATTGTTAATCTACAAAGCGATTATTAAACCAACTTGGAGCTATGGCGCCCAATTGTGGGGTTGTGCAAAAACCACTCACATGAAAATAATTCAAAGATGCCAAAACAAAATACTTCGTACGATAACGAATGCGCCCTAGTTCATAAGAAACGATGACTTGCATAGATACCTAAATGTTCCTACTGTAATTACAGAAATTAGACGGTATACACTTCAACACGAAGACAGATTAGACATCCAAATACGGAAGCAATTATTACATTAGATAACCTAAATAACACAAGAAGGCTGAAACGGAATAAGCCTTATAATATTGTTTAAACAAATTTTATTCATATTCTTCTGAGGCTCCTGTCACTGGACGGATAACCTCTTCACGTTAATTTTCTTTCATATATCAGAATTACTGGATAGTCCAAATGGACTAGTTGTAATTATGTAAAATAAAAATAAAATAAAAAAAAAAAAATACAATTAACGACATTTTGAGATCATTAATCAGAAAGTATCGATTGTCTTTTTTGAAATTATATTTACATCCTAGCTCGAAAGCTCCGAATTACCAATTTAATGTTTTCACCGCGTAAATCTTTTCTTCAAATCTTATGTCACTCGTATCTTTTTAAACGTGGCCTTCTTTTGGAATTCACTATATCCAAGTTTGAATAGAGCGTTGAAAGTAAAGAAAAAAGAAAATAGTCGTCCTCTGGCCAGAAACGTAGGACGTATCAGTTTAGATTTAAACAAAAAAAAAAAGCAATATTACAAAGACAACAAAGTGTTTTGTAATCCAAGAGGGAACTTAAGAAATCAATGGATTCTAACATGCGTAGCGTTTCAACGACCGAATCGCCAACATATACTATAGCCTAGTGACAAGAGAAAAATTTCAGAATTTCTAGATTTTTATGTATTCGAGAAATTGATCTCAAACTACATTCTAACGGAATCATAGTTTGGCCTTTCATCTGATCATTCCCCTGCAATTCTTATAATAAGTAATATAATAATAACAAGAAAAAAAATAAACCAAAACTACATAACAAACACATAGACTGGGAATTGTTTTAGAGAAAAGGTTGAACAAAATATCACTTTAGGACTATCAATACAGATTAAACTAATCATAGAAAATATACTACAGCATTTTATTAAAACTATTTAAGAAACAGACAGTATACGACAAATTAGTAAAATTTCTCCAATTATTTGTTACCCGATAGTAAAATATAAGCAGAAGTTAAAACAAAAAATAAACAAATGAAAAAAGTCATTACAAAAATTAAAAAATTATACTTTTCATCTATATGTCCCTTATCTCCTGTAACAAATGATTATTCATTATGAAAAGTAACGAGCAACCTAAATATACCAAAAAGTCCAGTTCACCCTATAAGAACATATAATGGTAGGCTCATAGAGAAAAGGCAGAGGAATTTGCTAAACATTTTGCCAACATCTTTACTCCAAATCCTGGTGATGATTTTTTACCATCAAATGAAAATAACTTTAATGTTTAACCTCATTTTTAAGACGGCGTCACTAGGGGAGATTAAGAAGGAAATTAAATTCGTGCAAAAAAGCTCAATGATTTAATAACCGCTTAAGTGATAAAGGAATTACCGCGTAAACGGTTACTATTTCGAGCTTACTATCCTGCACAGTTAAAATTTTCGTAGATATACCGAAGCCTAATAAGGAACCAACAGATGTTACCTCATACAGGCCTATTTCGCCAGTCGTATATATAAATTATTCGAAATACTGTTGCTAAAAAGAGTTTTTCTCTTGGTTGAAGAATAACAAATTATATCATTTCACCAATATGGATTTAGAGCTAAACACTCTACACTTCAACAGATACATATGGGGTGGTACATAAAATCGAATCAGATATCCCGATATCGTATTCTTAAATATAAGTCAGGCTTTTGATAAAATATGGCGTAGCGGCTTTTATTGTACAAAATTAAAAAGATATTCCAAACCATTATTACAATTTGTTTTCGTCATATCTAGGTGAAAGGTGTCGAACCAAATATGGTGATGAATTATCCAACATATATCCGATAAAAGCGGGCGATCCACAGAGAACTTAGAGTCATTATTGTATCTTTCTGATATATCCTTAAAGAGCCGTTAAACATCAAAATAGATAACAAGATTATACCATTTAAAAAATATGTTAAATAGGCCCTTATATTTAGATCATAAGTTAACATAAGCATATTGACACAAAATGGACTGAACTCAGAATCAAAGCTGTATTGGTTAATAGAAATACAATCCCAACTTACCTTAAAGAACAAATTACTATTGTACAACCAAGTACTCGCTCCAGTATGGAGGTATGGATGTGAATTATGGAACTGCAGTAAAAAAAACGCAATATAATGAAAATACAAAGATATCAAAATATTTAGGTTAATCAGCGCTCCATGGTATGTAAGGAACAAAACTATATAATACGATAACCATTGGAGTACATAGCTGGTGTAATTAAAAAGCTGGCAATCAAACATCAGGAACGGTTACATGCTAACTGGTCTACAATTAGTGTATTGGATAACTCGCTAACTAAACTATTAGACCTGGCATAGAAATGAAAATTATGTAAGTTATTAAAACATTAGATACTAATATTTAGACTATCTACCCTTCACGTCATGATCTTTTTCTATGCCATCTAATCATTGGATAGAAAGTACAACCGTAAGAAACTGACCAGGATGCTTCCAAGGAATTCTTTACGAGCCGTTTTGATAACATTAGATCTATATAAGAAGAGCATGGAATGAAAGCGGTTAAAAGATCAACGGAACTGGCAGTCGAGTCAGTAGGGTTAGGAATCCATACAAAATTAAACTGCTTTCGTTTAGTATCTCATATGATAATCGGACTCTCGACTAACCTTTATCATCGGCCACATAAACCGGACTATACAGATACGAAAGTATCCGAATGCTTTCTTCCATAATTCATCGTCACATCTTAATATGGTCAACGAAAAGTTGATTTACACTATTATAATATAACTGAACGTATAAAATATCCGTGTCCGTTTTGAGTTTCAATCTCCTACAATACTTACAGAACGCTACATACAAAACTTGCGTTGCAGAATTATATTGAATTATCCTAGATAGGATAAACCTTTCAGATATTCGCTCATTCGTTAATAAAGTTTCGGCCAGATTTTATTATAATTGTAAATTTCGCGATAACGATTTAATATACATCTTACAAACATCACCGGCTTAAACGTAGTTTATTTTAATTTTGTAATTGTATTCTTATTATTTCAATAATTTTATTTTATATTAATATTTAGACCCTACCTACTTAGTGAGATTTTACGACTTATTTCGTTGTTTGGTGCAGGTTAATTTTTTTTTCAGTAATTTTTCTCGCAGCGAATGAATGATTTAATGTTTAGACAACTTTAAATCAAACCATATAATTTAATGTTTAGACAACTTTAAATCAAACCATATGATTTAATGTTTAAACAACTTTAAATTAAACCATATTTCTCTTTCCCGACTGCATCTATTAGTTCGTATGATTGTCGTTTCCCGAATAGTGTTGTTATCATTTCCATTTTTTCTTCGTTCACTCGACGATTTTCTTTCAATTTTTCCTCGCATTCCAAGCAAGAATATCCCTTCTTTCCGGATCTTGTGTCGTGCAAACTTTCTTTTACTGCTCAGTATATCATCTACCAGATTCATCTTTTTGATTCCGCTTTTCTGGAGATATTCGTATTTTTTTTTTTCGCCGTCCGTAGTATTCCCCGTAATGTGCACATTTCGAATACGTTTAGGAGTCTAATACTTTCTGCATTCAATTATCAGGTCTCTGATTTTACAACCAACATTAACTAATACCGATTAACTTCGATCCTAGTGACGATTCTTAACTTTCCATCTGTTAGTACACTGCTTGTAAATTATGAAACAATTGTTTACGGGACCTGATTACCATTGTGTCTGGTCCGTTTATCGTGAACAAACAACCTAAATACCTGAACTCATTAACCGAATACCCGAATTCGTTAACCGATTCGATTACTTCGTTTCTTATCTTTATTTTTAGTTCTTTATTAAGTGTTCTCGCGAATTTCACTATTTTTCGTTTATTTCAATATCTAATTTCCTTCCTTCGTTCCTTATTCAACTTATTTATCTTCTATAATAAAAAAGTATTCTTTTCAATTCACAAACGATTGTTAAAGATGCAGAGAATAATAAATATTTTCTATTTGCATTTTAAAAGACAGATAAAAGCTCCATCATCCACAAAACACGTAAGCAAAATTAATTAAACCCAAAATTAACTAAATTTAGTTAATTATTAACATTGTAAAACATTACTAAAACCTAATTAACTAAATTTAGTTAATTACTAATACTTTAAAATATTAATAAAACTCAAATCAACTAAATTCATTTAATTATTAATACCTTAAAATAATAATACAACTCAAATTAACCGAATTTAATTAACTATTAACACGTGAAAAATACGAATAAAACATAAATTAACGAAATTTTGGTTAATTATTATAAAATATTAATAAAACCCGAATTGACTAAATTTATTTAATTATTAATACCTTAAAATATTAATAAAACTCAAAATTAACCGAATTCAATTAACTATTAACATCTGAAAAATACACGCATAAAACCCGAGTTAACAAAATTTATTAAATTATTAATATTTTAAAATATTAATATAACCCAAATTAAACAAATTTAAGTAATTATTAATACCTTAAAACATTAATAAAACTGGAATTAAGTAAATTTTATTAATTATTAATTCATCATCGTTATCATCGTGCCACACTCTTCACAGAGTGTAGGCTATCACTAACCGGTCGAACAGACTTTGCACAGTCTTGCATCTGTCAGTAATTGTGCTGTAGAAAAGACTCGTCTAGCTTATAATATTTTGCAGCCAATCTGTTCTCTTTCTTCCAGGACTTCTCTTTTGTATTATCAACTGGAGTATTTCATATTTTTCGCCCCTGATGATATGGCCAAAATATGAAACATTTCTTTGTATAATGAATTTTTTTCTAATATTTCGCTTGAATTAGTCTTCTTTAAAACATCTTTATCGGATATAGCCGCCCAGAGGGGATTCTCAACATCCTTCGATGGAGCCACATTTCTATATCGATTTATTTGTTTTTTTTATTCAAAATCATAGTTTCGATTCCATATAACAAAATCGAGTGGTTGTAGCAGCGAATAGATTCTTATTTTAATGACTAAGCGATTACAAAATAAATGTTTCATGTTATTGAAAGCTGTTCGCGCATAACTACATCTCGATTTAACTTCAACATTCATATGTAAATTATCATTTATATAATTATTCTGAAATAATAATGAAACCCAATTAACTGAATTTATTTACAAATAAAACGGACACTTTTTATAATCGACTAATGGTGGGGTGGGGGAAGTTGTAATTCCTCACTCTGTCCCTCGTACTTCCCGGATAATACATTTTCCGAAATTCTTCGTTTTCGACTGATTTTTATTCCAGCGACAGTTTTTCACCACATTTTCAGATTCATCGTTATGCTCGAACATTTGCAAATGTCTAATTCGTTTTACGTTCGATTAGATTCGTAAGAAAGAAAATAATTTCTAAGGAGGAAATTATTGACGAGTGACTACGTACAGTGGAATAATCTTTTCTAATACCTTTTATAGTACAAAGAATATAAATCGAAATAAAATTGAAATATGCGACGTGAATGCGTATATAATAATATTTATGTATATATGTATGTGTGTGTTTGTGAAAATGTCGCGCGAGTATATGGTATGTGTGTTTTTGTAGAGGATGATACTGTCGAAATTTACGTATAAGACCACTTAATTTCCTCTCCTTTTTAACTCCCTTTATTCGTGTTTATTCTACCCTTTTAAATTGAAAATTTCATTTCCTTCACAGTTCACGACTTGTTTTTTTTTACGAGCCTTTTATCTCTTAAATAAAACTAATATCACTATTATTATTATTATTATTATTTGAAATTATGTATTTATGTGGGTATATTTATTATTGAGCTAGCCTATTAACCATTATAACTCTGCGTCTATAAGTTTATATGCACCTGTGTGCATGTATTGTATGCATTTTCTATATATACTTATTCATTTTTGTAAATTTTTTTTTTTCAAAAATAGTATATTTATATTTGATAGAAATACAACTTTATATTATGAAACTTAAAGTGACAATCCAATTAAGTTTAATGCCACTCTAAATTCCATTTAAAATCTTAACTTACATTTTTAATTCGATATAATACTATTATCATCTAAAATGAATAGTGAAAATAACAATATAAGAACATTAAATCTTAGTATATCAAATTATAATTTTTTCTATTATTTATTTCCTCAATAGCTAACATATTGAATTCTTTATATTTACTATTTACCAATTCTTCTGCTTTACATTCTATTACAATATCATTACAATTACACTCCTAAGATATGATAAACCGTATCCGCAAAATTACATCGAATACAGTTATCAGTTTCAGCAATACCAAAACGTTTTAAATAAGTTTTGAAACTACCATGTCCAGTAATAAATTGTGTGTTATAATAATTGGGAATAAAATAAGTATTACGGAATCTATCATTTATATTTGGAAAATACTGATACGTTAAGCCACTATATGTATTCCACATGATATTGCTCTAAATAATATTTATTAAGTACTTTTTTAAACTGTTTATCGTTTAAGTGTTTGCCTTCGTATTTATATTTGTTATTAATATAATCTACTTGATTAAATTCGTGTGTTAAATTAATATTGTTTTTAATGTAAAACAAATTAATATGCTTACGTATTTCTAAGTCTACAGGCATAATTCCGGCTATTACTATCGAAGCCCAGTAACTAGTAGTTTTATATCCTTTAATCATTTTAATAGCTATTGTTCTTTGAAATGATCTTATTAACGTTTTAAACCTTTTAATTTTTAACATATCATCGTAAATACTACTGCTATAGATTATATTTGGCATAATTATGGATTTATACATAATTAGTCCTTTTTTATAATTTACTCTATTATTGTTATTATAAAGTTTATTAAAAATATGTAAAAATTTGTTTATTTTATTCTTAACATTATGGAAATGGTTATAGAATTTTAAATTGTTATCAATTGTAACTCCCAGGTAATACTTGTCACGCATTGAATATTAATATTATTATTTATTAAATTTAATTCTTTGTTTTTAAATTTTTTGTTAAATAAAATATATTTTGATTTTGTCATATTAATATTTAAATTATAATCATTTAAAAATTTTTCAATTTCCTTATACACTCTACATATATTTACTTCCATAATGTTTTCCTTCTTATCCGCAATTATCATGGCTATGTCATCGATGAAGGTAACAATTTTAACATTTTTAGGTATTTTAGTTTTGTAAATTCTAGAAAATACCATATTCCATAAATACGGACCTAAAACGGATCCTTGCAGTACTCCTGTCATTAACGCATGTTTCTTCTTGTGTGTACCAATATTTATAATTGTATATCTATTATGAAAATAATGATTTAATATATTTCTTAGATTTTGATCTAGTCCCATTTCTTCTAGCAGTAACATTAATTTATTTAAATTTAAGCTATCAAATGCCTTAGTTATGTCCAATGTTACTAGGGCTACATTGTATCCTTTATTTTTAAAGGTTTTCACCACTTTTATTACTTCAAAAATTGTCAATTCCGCTGACCTATTCTCCAATCCGTCATATTGATCTTTGTTAATTATTTCCATATCTTGAGTTAATTTTTTTAGTTTTTGTAGTATACATTTTTCATAAATTTTGCTTATATTTGAGCAAAGATATTGCTCTATATGAGCTTGATTCACACATTGGTCTGTTTGCTTTCGGTAGTATAACAGTTTTGGATACTCTCCATATTTCTGGGAAGTAATTTAAACAGGACATTTATCAATTTGTTGATTACCCCAGGTATCTTAATATTAAATATTTTTAGCATTCCATTTGTTGTTTTATCCAATCCTGCTGATGTTTTGTTATTTAAATTTTTATAATTTCATCTGTTTCATCATTGCTAAATTGATGATATACTGTATTTTCTTTAAATTTTGGCTTAAATGGGTTTGCATTGATGTAGAGTTTGTTACAAAGTATATTTACTTTGTCTTCATCTGTAGTAGCAACCCCATCTAATGTTGGTATTTGTATTTTTTTATTTTTATTTAACAATATTTTGTATTTTAATCCAAATATGTTTTTATCATCCATCAATTTTTTCCATGCATTCTCCTTAGATTCTTTAATCATATACTTATATGATTTGAACTCTTTTTTTGTATTCATTGTAGAAATTCAATTTTGTTTGTATATGTTTGCATCTATAATATTTTTTATAAGCTGTGTGTACTTTATTCCTTTTTAATTGTAATTCTCGATTCCACCAATAAACA
Source organism: Coronaproctus castanopsis (assembly GCA_032883995.1). Taxonomy (NCBI): domain Eukaryota; kingdom Metazoa; phylum Arthropoda; class Insecta; order Hemiptera; family Monophlebidae; genus Coronaproctus; species Coronaproctus castanopsis. Next base: position 225,073,150 of record CM065053.1, read on the forward strand.
TTACTTTTTTTCCTTACAACATACGATTGATTTAATATTATTTCGTTCATTTTTGTAAATAAGTGCGTGTTTACTAATGCGTTTACTTTTATTATATCTATTACAAAATATAAATGTGATTAAGTGTACGTGTGTGTGTATATATGTGTATAGGTGTGTGTGTAGTGTCTTGTGGGTGTATATACATAACAATTGCGGTTGTAAGTATGTTTATTCTTTATTGTCACTTACATATTCATAAGTGTTAACAATTGTTCAAACTATTTATGCAATACTAACCAACCAAGTATTTGTATATCTAAGTTTCCACTACTCGCGCAAATAAATGCGCATTTGTAGATTTGAATGAATAAATTTGATTCGATTTGATTTGATTATTATTATTATTAGAGTTCTACAAAAATCGATTTTAAATCTAATACTTCAAAAAAATAGTGTGATAAACTGGATAAAAACTGTTTAAGTGTAGATGGTTTATATAATCTGCATATTACTGTTTGTATTAAAAAATGTAAATAAATTTAATGCGTTGAATTATGAAAGCAATACGCGGTTGGGTGGCACCTAGTTACAACAAAAGTAGAATATGCAAGCTGTGTATGTCGTTACCGCTGAGTTCAACAGGTTACCTAAAGAATTAAAAATCGATTTTATTAATTATAAACATAGAAAATTATTAATCGAATACTTACTAGCCAAGATTTGTTAATTGTAAATTAATTAGATTCGTAATATTTTTAAATTTTCTAATAAAAATACCCGTTAATTTAACTTTTAACGTACACTTCATTATAATATCCCGAGACAGTCTGATTTCCTATAGCTCGTGTGCGTACCTATTATATGTCATCTATTTTTACTTAGTTTTTTAACTGTTACAACCTTTAATTTAATCACAATGTGTGTAAATAATTTTTAAATACCCAAGAAGCCAAATAAGAGTGGATGTGAATATTTGAATGTTTATCGCGGCAAATATGTATATAATCTGAGTGGAATTATAAAACTTATTAATCTATTTAATGTAGACAGTCGCTTATTATACAATATCTCTGTGGAGCTATATGTTAGTTGTTAATGTCACTAAAACAAAATATACAAAATACACACAAATCAAGGTTTCAGGATTTAGAAAGATACTGAAATAACGCTATATATAACAAGCTACTTGGAGTAGATGATATTAAAGGGATTCAAGTAGAGAGTAGATTTGCATGGAATGCTTTTTATATTTCTAAAAAAATTTATAAAATTGAATTTCGTCTTTTATTATCTGAAACAATACTTCGCACGAGACGTATTTATCTCGCGTTATATCAACCGGTCTTAACGTATGGAATATTGCATCGGAGCAAGATGTCGAGATACTACATTAAACCGATTGAAATTTTACAAAAACACGTCTTAAAGAGAATAATCATGAGTGAGAATTTGAATGTAGAAAATAAACTTCTATCCGTATCAGATTTATATGCACGTTAATTTTGCTGCGGGTTGTTCACAAAAATGTGGCATAGTAATATAGATAATGGAAAGACTGCAATTTGCTGGAGCAGTGTAGAGTACAATGCATTGCCTATGGAACTAGAAACTGACCTAATTAATTACAAAAAAAGGCGAAGGAAACTATTAACTAAATGCATCTGCCACAAAGACGAGAAATGTGTTAAACGATGACAGTTTTAACTAATTAATTATCAACATTTAAAAGAAAAATTTAAGTGAAACTTTACATTAATCGAAACCTAGTGTATTTTGTAGTATGGATAAAAATTCACATAGTTCAGTCCTCTGCATGTTCATCTAGGAAGGTCGTGTACGTGTTTCTTTATATAAAGACTAATAATCAAGTAAGTTCGGATGAATATTTAGATATAAGTTAAAATTATAATAATAATAATAATAATCCAGCCGGTGTTGCACATAGGCGGTTTTATTCTCTTTATTTTAATTTTATATACATAATTAAAGAAGAAGTGTGTTCCATATCATTTAAGTGTTATGTCATTATTATTACTATCATTATTATTATTATTAAATATGTACCAAATTTACTTAACATTATATATGAAAAAATTTTCACAATGGCGTACTTCCCAAAAACATGGAAAGAGGTGAAGATGATATTTTATTTTTTTTTTTTAAATAACATGATAAAGACCCATGTTGAATCCTATCGACCAATTTGTCTTTTACATATTTTCGGCCAAATTTATGAAAAGTTACTAAAAATACAGATAACAACCTAAATAAGAACAACTTTCCGGATAACAATTTGATTTCAGAAACGGTCTGTCAACGGAGAGCATGCGGCAAACTATATAAATTACAAAATTAGGGAGGGGCTCAAACATGGTAAACACATCCTAAAACTGTCGAAAGAATCGATATAAAAGGCGTTTTTCATAATTGCTGGTATCCATTGTACAACTTAAAAATATTACTATGAGAAAACAAAATTTTACACACTGTGCCACTATCTTAATAACAGACGAATTCCACTAAAAATAGGTGATAAAAAGTGTACAAAAAACAGCTAAGCAAGGTATTATGTTAGGTCCGCTACTTTAAACAGTTTATTTAATGAGGCGCCCTAAACCGACAATATAATAATAAAGTCAGTCTGTGTGCATACACTGACGAATTCATCATAAAAGGAGATTCTAAAATTAAACTGGAACGTGTTGCAAATGAAACGTTACATAAGGTAGAAAGATGATTAAACGACGTTTAAATTAAGTTATTTAAGATAGACATTATAAAAGTCGTATACGAAGGCTCTCAACTTGAAGTCGTGGAATATTTTAAATACTTAGGAGTTATAATTGAAACTCATTTTTAACTTATACAATATAATATCGAAAATAAATGTGAAATATCACCAATTGCTAAAAGCATGTCATAAAACTGGAGGATTCGATTTTAATTACAGAATGATAATATCACAAGTCGCTAGTTGAAAACACTGTACGTTACTGCTGTTCCGTGTATATGCAAAGGTTAACTACAAAAAAATTCATTATAAAGAACATTTCTAATTAACGCATGCAGATGATACAAAACCATCTCACACAGTCTATTTGCGGTGCACTATACCACTCGACTCTAATGAAAAGCAGAATACTCGCTATTAAGAATAATGAATTTCAGTTTGTTAATGAAAATCTAAGAACTAAACCGATAATACAAACAGTTCCCTTAGCCCTACAGCATCTTATACCAAACGTGAAGTGTACTAGGAAAGTAAGCGAATGAAGTTGTAGAGAGAACAGTGGAGTAATGAGCCTATAATAAGTGATTTGAACATTACAGGTTGAGCAAGTAGGTAGATCGGTTTTTGATAGGATATGAGTCAAACGAGTATTGTGCGGACACGGAACAACACGGCTAAATCTAACTGTTGTTTGTTCCTGGAATTTATAGAATATGCAGATGTTGCTAGAAGTAATTCTGTAGGAGACATGAAAGCGGCTTCTTTTTCAGCTCAATCTGCTTCTTCATTCCTTTCGATTTTTGATTGTCAAATTAATTTTCTCGGTCAATATGTATCTGGAATTTTCTTTCAGCCGTCTGATCGAATAAAATGAGTCCGTGACAATAACAATTTCCCGTTAATTTTTAGAAGGTGTAATTATACAAAAAGTTGGCATGATAGGATATTATAGTATAATGGACTATATCATCATTATACACCGCAACCATATCGATCTTCATTTTTTGATCCGTCTGTATAGTACATCGATGCGAAAGGAACTTACTGATATTCTGTAGCGGTACGTTGTAAAATCAATATTAGGAATGACGAGGTTTGTCTTCGAAGGAGGTAACCGGAATGGATTTATAGATGTGATTGGCGTGTGATCAGAAAGACGAATAGCAAGTAGTGTTGTTTATACTTTGTGTGAAAATTATTTGAGTAAAAAATATATTAAATGAAATATTTGTGTTAAAAACATTTTTTTTTTTTTTTGTAATGGGGATGCCTTTACAGCTTACCCAACGTGATACCGTAAAAATTACTACCTCATATTTTTATAATCTCAGACAACTTCTCTAGAAAAATCGCTATGTCCGGAGGAACAGATGTAGATTCTCAATATGCAGAAGGGACAATACGTTATAAGGAGGACCATTACGAGACGCGTGCAGTAATTTAAGATACTTTATTATAATTGTATTTTCTAACAATATTACTTAATTGATACTACCCCGCCCCGCCCCCCCCAAAAAAAGTAATTTTATCCATTTCTTAGAAGGATGATCAGGATCAGAAGGTAAAGATGTACTTTTGAAATAACGGGTTATTTTTTTGTAAAACATCGAATATATCGATATAACTTTATATTTGGTAGATCGACTTTGTTCGTCGATTTACGTATATGAGTGTATTATATATATATATATATATATATATGTGTGTGTATGTATAACATATTATATATATATATATACATATCTTGGTATTATGTGACAGCTAACATATTCGAGTAGGCATATTTTAAAAAAAGCTATGTTATTCTTTCTTCTGAATGCATTTTTTGTAGTCGATTTTCGAAAGGTGTCACTGCAAAATAAGAAAAACTGTCTATAGTTTCGTTCTTTTAAACTAACAACTTCTAAGGGTGCGAAAAGCTTGTATAAGTATCGCCGACTCAGCTCCTAACGAAGTATATATTTAGTGGTAGCGACGTGTTAAATTTAGTTCGTTAGGCCTATCCGTATTTCTGTCTATCTGCTATGATAAAATATTTTCTACCGCGCAATATCGACATTTATTTTTATCAATTATAAATAAGAAATAACCGTTAGAACGCAAATTTCGATAACCTTCGTATTTTTCTTTGTGACAACTTCGACCAAAACTAACTCGACTATGCCATATATATATATAGTAAACAAGGCTACATGTTATTACCACTGTTATTCAATCTGTATCCTGAAAGGAAATTTTAGAAGGCGTTATCTCAAAATACTGATGCTTAGAATGGTTATAATATTACCAGTATAAGGATGTGAGTATAAACTGTGGAAAAAAAACTACTGATGGTAATTAAAATTCGAGAAATTTCAATAAAAATTAGTAAAGGAAGCGTACAATTTTAGCTGATACATTTAAATATTTAGATTGTAACGTTAGCAGCGTATTGAGTCCCGATCGTAAATTTAAAACTAGAATTCAACATGCAAAGAGCATATTCCTCAAAACTAAAAGTATATTTATTAATAAAACGTTTAAATAGGAAACAGAATAGGCATTCGTGAAGTGTTACGTATGGGTTGTGTTGTCATATGGGGGTATTAAAAAATTCACGTTAGGCAAAGTGAGTGCTTTTGAGATGCGGCTCAATCGAAGGATGCTCAAGACATCACGGACGAAACAGATATCGAATACATAAATTAAATAAAGAATTAGAGCTGAAAAGTGTTCTGAAAAGAACCGAAGTTTTAACCTACCTCGGTCGTGTTTTGAGAAATAGAAAATATTATCTACTTCAAAGTGACGATAGAAGAAAACGTCGGAGGAAAAAGTGTAAGAGGTAAATGAGGGAAGAAAAATTGAACGAATGGACGGGACTTAGGGCAGAAATCCTACTTCAGATATCATCTAGCAGATCAGCGAGCAGATAATTACCAACATCAATTGAAGATATTGCACAACAAGAACAGATATAACAATCGAATTGTGTTACTCGCTACAGGCATTGCTCTGTTGATACAATTTAATATTTATTTGTACTCAACTGGAACCAGGCGTAATTCTAAAATTCAAAATATGGTACTTTAAAAAGTAAATTAAAATTGTCGCGACAATTCGACTCTAAAAAATAAAAAATCAATTGAAAATTAGTTAAATCACTAATATTTATTTTCTTAAAGAAAACACAAAGCTTTTCGGCATTTACGCCATTATCAAGTGAAACTTTTTAAAACATCATAATTTTAAAAAATATAAATTAAATATAATTACTTAAAAATATGCGATGGTGATTGTGAAAATATACTTCAAAAATGCTGTACTGCTTCTGTTCTGTCTATTTTTTGATTTGTTGAAATTTAATATCAATATATTTGTTTATTAATTTTGTTTTTTTATATTAATTTTTTCTTCAATACTATTTTCCGGATTCTGTAAAAGTTGTGTACTGGTGGAATTTTAAATTTTTCATTAACTGTTACGATGTATGATGTCCAAAAGTAAAATATAAAATATAAAAATATACGAACGCAAAAAATTCCACATTATAAAAAATTAAAATTCGACTCTATTTTAGAAAATTAAATTGCTAAAAACGAAATTTATAAAAATTAAATTAAAAAATAAAAAATAAAATCAGCGAAAATTTAACAACGTCTATATCGGATAAAAAAAAATCTTAAACTAAACCAAAAAAAAGTCTATTCATTATTTTCTACGCAATTTAACACGTACGCATTTCAAGCCCACTTTTTATGTTGTTGTTTTTTTTCTATTATTTAAAATTATTATTTCGCTGAAAATTTTTTTTTCTCGATTCGCAGGAAGACAACGGAATGATCGCGATGGAAAGCGAACAATCGGGCGCAGATCGCCGAAGGAATAGTCGAACTAATTTCAGATTATTTTTGGCCGACAGAGAACCCAGACAAGTGTGGTCCGGCAAGACGGACTTCCTTCTATCGGTTATCGGCTTTGCTGTAGATCTTTCGAACGTGTGGAGATTTCCTTACTTATGTTACAAAAATGGCGGTGGTTAGTAAACGGTCGATTACTTCAATATTTTAATATTTTCTCTATTTTTTTTTTTTAATAATAATAATTTATAAAAATGATATAAATAATTTACGAATACCGATATTAAGTTTGCGGTGCTCCGATCAGCCCATTTTACAATAAGTACAAAATTTTTTAGAAATATAAGCGTATTTTGCGCTAATTTTTAATTTTGAATATGGCGAAAATATTCAATTTTACGAACTCCTTATTTACTTTTTTTTTGTACCGCTGCTACAGAAGCGCCCGAAATTAGTTAGATGAGATTGATCATATTTATAGTTCGAAGAAACTGAAGTGCTGCTTTCACAGCAGTTAGATCATCGGATAAAACTGTTTTGAATGAATTACAACTGAAGTTTTGTCGAGGATAGTATACGAAATATTGTGGGCAATCAAAGAATAAGTGTTGGAATGTTAGCGTCCGGACGCAATGAGCGCACAAAGGTGGATTTGTTTTATTATTTAAAATATGAGCACGAGTCAGTGCGATGTGACCGATACACGGGACAGTACTACCTGTTCCTTTCTGCTATGCACAAAATACAGGGAAGAGGAGACGAGCTTCATGATTTGTTGGGGGAATTGCATTCCACAGAGCACGAAACGATTTATTTGTTATATATTTGTTCGGATATAGGGATTAAATGATAAAGTTGAATTCGAGCTGCCTCTTTAGCTGCTATTATCAACTAATTCATTGAATGTAAAACCTGTGTGACTTGGAATCCATATTAGAGTTACGTTTAGAGTAGGATGTTGGTATAAGAGAGATTTAAGATTTTTATAGCAATAGGATGAAATTTAGAAGAATTAAAGTTGAAACACGTAACGGAAGATTAGAAGATCATTGTAGTTTTCAGTGATAGCAATAGATATAGCAAGTTAGATTGCGTATAATTCGGCGGAAAATACCGAGTATTGCGGAAGTAAACTGTAACGAAGTTTGAAACCACCGCACAACTACAATATTTATTAAATTTGGATGCGTCTGTATATATTTTTTTACCGGATCTTTATTTGATCTGTAGAGAGTGAATTTACTGTGGAAGGAGTTAGAGATGTGCCGAGTTGGATATGCCAGGGAGGATATTGCGTTTAGTTTTTATAAGTTAAATCAGAAATTTCCGGAATAGGAAAGTTATCAGCAAGTTGGGAAATTAGGTGTATATAAAATTTTTCCATATTCTTAAAAACGGAATTCTTCAGCTTCGCAATAAGGACTATCAAACGGACTCGTACGAAAAGCGCCGATAGCTACTCTAATTGCTGTATTACAAATGGTATCCACTTTTCTCAATGTGGTATTTTTGATGGTTGTGCTGTATATTACGCTTCCGTTATTCAGCTTCTGATCTTATAAGACAACTAAATAAATGTAGTAAGGATTTTTTATCCGCTCCGAATGATGTGTGAGCCGATTTTCTCAACATATTCATTTGTTTACGTGTTCTTTCCATTTTAACTAATTATCCAAGAGTAAGCCTAGAAATTTCATGACTGATTTCGTTTTTATATGTTGATTTTTAATATCTGTAGTTTTTTTTTGTACATTTAATACGTCGGCAAAAATGAACAGCCGCGTTTTGTTTTATAGAAATTATCAAACCATTTCCTGCTGCCCAAATTGCTATAGTTCTTAGTGTCCTATAAAATTTTTTCACCCACTGAAATATTTTGACATGGTAAAAAGATTGCTATATCATCTGCAAATATACTGAGGAAAGTGGGTTTTTGCATCGTTAATGAAATATTGTTTATCATAATGTTAAATAAGGTAGGACTAAGTACCGAGCCTTGTGGGACACCATTTTCAAGTGGGTGTTCTGTTGAATAAGTACTCCCGATTTGAACCTGAAATTTTCGGTAATTTAAGAAGTTTTTTATGAAGTAAAACATATTTTCAATGATTGAGACCAGTCGTATAGTGTATGTAGGATTTTTCGTTTCCACGTTGTATCGAAAGTTTTTTGAAGGTTAAAGAGTACCGATAAAACATGAGCTTTGTTTTGCATATAGAATTTTATTTTATTACTAATATAATACAGTTCATCTACTGTTGGCCTCTTTTGACGGGTGCCGAACTGATGAGGTGTTAATAGTCTCCTTTCTGTTCAATGATCTACAGCACCCTTCTGTTGACCATTTTTTCCATTAACTTACATCATGCAGTTGTTAAGGATACTGGTCTAAAGTTTCCCAATTCACTACTGCTTTAACCGTGTTTTGATATAGGTATTACAATTGCCAGTTTCCATTTTGGTGGAAATCGATACGATTCCCAGATATTACGTATTAATTGTTGAAGGCCTGTTGATGAAAGATGTTTTAAGAATTCTGCGCATATTCTATCTGGTCCTGAGGGATGTGTTTATTTTTGTACACTTTAGGGCTTCTTCCAGTTCCTTATAAATAAAAGGAATATTACAAGGTTTGTTATTGTCGGAAAGTTCTTTCAGGGGGCTTGTTTCATGTTCTAGCCGACGTTGTAACTCTAATGTTTTTTAATTTCCACATTTTTTCATCATTATATATATATATATACATATATATATATATATATATATATATATATATATATATATATATATATATATATATATATATATAATAAAGTAAAAATTTAGTGATTGTAAGTACTTTTTTCTCGTTTAAAATAATTTCGATTAGAAAACGCAATACGATTCGATTTAATAATTTGACTACAAAACCTGACGCGTGCTCGATTTTATAATCCGCGTACCGGGACGAAATTTTGAAACTGGATTCGGTTTTAGTCTCTTATCGATCAGTTAGCCTATGATATATATATATATATATATATATATATATATATATATATATATTGGCCTGTACCATTGGTCGCTTTGGCCATCTATACTACGATAGTTTTCCTTGTTTTAATCTATGGATAGTAGGCTTATTATACTTCTATGTTATTCTGAACTATAAACTTATGATTTTGACCGGTTCTTCGTTGTTTGGATCACTTACTATTGATTCTATATTAGGAGCGAGTGTGCGTATTTGTATTTTAATAATTCCCGTATCATGTTATTCCGATTTTGTTCGTACTCCTCGCTATTCCATAATATGATCGCATTTCCATAATGTGATATGGTTGATGTCCTCTTGACATATATCGCATAGACTATTTTGAATTGTGTGTATTCCAGATAGATATACCGGTGTTTTATTATGCTCTATTCTTATGTTGTGAAAAAGTGTTTGTTATAATGTACCGAATTAATCCAAAACCATATGGGGTCTCCGGTATTTTTGTCTGAATTTTATGATATGGTTTCGCTATTTCTTTTTGTTTATCATATTCTTCTTGCATTCATATTTAATTATTTTTATTTGTAGGATATATTCTGTATAGTTCTATTAATATTATCTATTTTGACATTTGTTTCCGATTTTTATCTACTATTTCCTTCCCATATATACACCGCACTGTATCCACATCAATACGTAATTGTTGATTTGTTATTCTGTATTTTCAATGTGTGGTTTTTATTTTAATATATCCGAAATCGGAAACCCAGATGAGTACGCTATTTTGTATATTCTTAACTAATGAAAAACTACATTTCTCCTAAGCGTACATGATGTTGTTGAAAGGTTCGGGCGCGCGCGTTGATGTAAAAAGTACAACAGCATCGATTTTTGGTTATTATTAAGAATACGAAATATTTTAGAAGTTTGTATACCACGTGTATTCCTCACTGGATGTTTATTCTTGATAATGACCAGTTTAGGGAATGAATAATGTGCACATATCTTTGGCTATTAAATATTAATCAACGGAAGTCATTTATGTGCTGTACACATCACGCTCGTTTTCGTGTTACTCTAAAACTGGTTGTTGTTTACTGTTTTCAATCGGACTGTTTTGTACGATTTTAGTTTTCGTTTTTCAGTTTTTTGTTTTTTAATTCTTTTAATCAACGTAGAGTAATGTGTTCTACTTTTACATAAAACGCCTTATTGTTGTTGGTGCGTGTACTTTTTATTGTTTTCGATCGGACTTTTTCGTACGTTTTCAGTTTTTACCGGGACCTACACTGAGTGCTAGGAACTTAGACAATGAGATAGGGGCATTTTTGAAACTGGTACACGTGATCATAGTAGACGAAATAGTATTATCCACAAATAAATACATCACATCTATTTCTAAAAAATTTTCTAGGGAAAGAGATTGTCGAGAAACTGATAGGGCAGAGATTTGGAACCTTTTACTTGATCGGAAGTAGGAAAGGAAGTCGTGCTAACGTACGAAAATCTGTGCAAAGGATGGCACAGGACTTGACATACTTAGGGCTGCAATGAGTTATAAACGTTTTTTATTTTTGCTTCGATGCATTCGATTTGACGATTTAGCCACTAGAAGCGAAAGAAGAGAAACAGACAAACTCGCGCCTATCCGATATATTCTGGACCGATTTATAAATAATTGTTTGAATTGTTACAATACTTCCGAGCATGTAACGATCGATGAAATGCTACACTATTTTAGAGGACGGTGCTCATTTGTCTAGTATATGCCGAATAAACCAGCCAAGTACGGGTTGAAGATATTTACTCTGTGTGATGCGCAGACAAACTACTGCAAAAATTTTGAGGTTTATTATGGCCATATAGAGTAGAAAACAGTGCCCTAGAAATAGTGAAGAGACTAATAACCCCATTGGAAGGTACGAATAAAAATGTTACTACTGACAACTGGTACACAAGTATGGCTCTTGTAGATTTTTGTCAGCGAAAGGACTAACTATCATTGGGACAATGAAAAAAATAAGGCAGCCATTCCGCCTTCATTTTTACCCAATGAATCAAGTGAAATTGGTAGCAGTATGTTTGGTTTTCAATATGACAAGACTCTTGTATCATATGTACCAAAGAAAAACAAGGCTGTCATCCTTGAGTCTATGACAAACAGGAGATCGATGAGGAAACTAATAAACCAGAAATAATTATCGATTACAATAAGACAAAAGGGGGCGTTGATACTTGTGATAAAATGTGCGCTGCTTATTCTGTCCAAAGGACAACAAGACGCTGGCCTTTGGCTCTTTTTTATGTTCTAATGAATATAGCAAGTATAAATAGCAGAATTTTGTTAATTCTGAATCATTTTGATCGAGTTCCCATCAAAAGAAGAATTTTTCAAAAAAACCTAGCAATGAGTTTGATGAGGGAACATTTGGCAACTAGAGCTACAAGTTTAAAACTTCCACGAGATATTCAGTGTTTCTTAGATCGCTATCGTCCATCATTGCCATCATTGCCATCATTGCTATCAAGCAATCAAAAATCAGACGAACCTCCTAAAAAAAGGAGATATTGTTGGATATGCGGAAGAAAAAAAACACTTCGGCTTCAATGAAATGTGACATGTATAACCATTTTACTTGCAAAGAACATTCAAAGAAACAAGTAATTTGTTTGACATGTGCAGAGAATGAAGTAGAAGATGGAGAAAAAGAAGATTAAGTAATTATTTTTTATAAAATTTATTCGGTTTCTTAATAAATGATCAACTATTTTTGATTTTTTTTTTTTTTTGATAGGTAGTATTTTACTTTATTCAGCTCCCAGGCAGGTTCTTATTAGTAATTAGCTATAATTAAGGACGATAAAAAAACATAAATATTTAACTAAAATAAAGAGAAAAAGTTTAAAAAACAAAAATTAGAATAAAAAAGTATTATATATGAAGTTAAACCAAAGAAATAGTGTCTGTTGCATAATGATGTAAAAAGTACATCACGCGCGCGCTGGTGTTATTATAAAGGAAGCGCGTCCCGGAAGGTTAATCGAATTTTATTCGGATCTATTCTTTTTATCCTATAATAGCTCCATTCATTGTTTTCCGAAAACTCGAACAGCATATATGTATATATATATATATATATATATATATATATATATATATATATATATATATATATATATATATACATGGTGTAAAAAAATCGAAAAATATAGTAACGAAATGTGAAAATTTACGATGCAAGCTGATTAATGACGATGAAATGAAATTTGAAGATGAACACGTTCATACGTATAATCCTTCAAATGACGTCTAAATTATGTGGAAAATGTTTATTTAAATGAAATCTATTTTCCGCTATAACACACGTCGCCGTCATTCAATTTCAACGGCGTAATTAATTTCTCAGCGAAAATTTCCCTAATACGGTCACTCATATGTATATATATATTTATATATACATGTACATATATATATATATATGTATATGTACGTGTATACCTATATATGTATAATGTTGCTCAACCTCATAAGCTTCATGGGTTGCTCGTTCAATTTTATATATTACACGACGTAGACCATCAGATATTCGCTAATAGTCGAAAGCGTATGAGATACGAGATTGAAAATAATAATAATAATAAAAATAAATTTCGAAAATAATAATATTAGTAATGTTGTCCGTAGTAAAAGTGATACTAATAATGACAACATAATAATAATAATAATAATAATAATTGGAATAATGTAAATATTAATTATTATCAGCAGTCCTTTAAAGCTCGACCGCCCCGTACATCTACACGTTTCCGTATAATTTGGTTATACTACAAGCTTTTTACTAAATCCTTTATAGTAAACTTGCAGTCATCCAGATTAAAAGCTTCATCTGGTTTACCGTCTTTCCTTCACTTTCTAAGTATCTTTGTTCTTAACTTACTGATAGAACCATACGACGATCTCAAAAGGTGTTTAATATTATATACATACATATATATATATATATATATGTATATGCATTAAATAATGGTAGCGTTAGTACTAACACTGTATGTAATTACGCTTCCCCTTAAAAGCTTGCTCGCTACATCGTTATCCGTTAATGCGATTATCCATATTTTATATCGTTAGCATCATTATTCGTTCATATAATAAATTTATACGTGAACGTAGATACGCACTAACGGAAGCGAGAATATTATTAAAATTTTTGGTAATTTTAAAATATAGTATATAATAAAAAATTAATTTTTGAAAAAATTTAAATTTACTTTAAAATACTTAATTACCGATCCACAATGGAATTAAACGATTAGATAATGAATTAATTACCAAAATAAAAAAAAAAAAACTTACGAAATATATGATCATAATTTCGCAGAGTAGCTTACAAACAATTAAAAAAAATCTATTTTTTTTTATTTATTTTTATTTATTTAAAGACGCTCGACTTCTCAGTCATTTGCGTCTACTATAACTTAAATGATTAAATATAACTGAAAAGAAAAGCTGTAATATCTTTTGGAATACGTTTATACATTTCAAAAAAATAAATACAGATTGAACGGTAGCTTCATCGTCCGCAAGCACTTCTTCTATCGTCATTCTTCCCGTGGGCCCTTGTCTGAACGCTTTCTCTCGCTTCTTGGTGTACCGTGGACATTCAGTGATCGATGGACAATTTTTGGTTACTACAATCTCTACGCGACGGCTGTAGTCCACTCTGAAGCAGCGGACCACCGTGTGTTAATTTCGTATGACCAATACGCATTCTACATAATACAATTTCTTCTCGTCTGTTTTCACGGTGTGATGTTGCCCAGTGTTCCAATTTTAACTTGTCGTGTTATTCGTTCGACTAGTCCATATATTTTGAGCAACGATCTTGATTACGAGCATTGTTTGTTTTCTCGCATTTAATAGCTCTTTTCCACGTGTCGTTGTGGTCTTCTTTTCCCATGGCGGGTTTGCAGTTTTGGGTAGGCTAATGGTAAACCGATGTGTTTATATTTTTGTCGCGATTGATCAAGATTTGAATGAAATGTTTTATAGTAATTTATTTGCGTTTTGTTGCCGCTAAGTTTCGCGTAGTATTTCAGTGCTAATATAATTCGCCCGCGTTTTAACGGCATTATATTTGTTTCTGCATGCAAGCTTATTACCGGACTTCCACTGCGTATTCTGAGCACGTTGTTGTGGATTACGTTCAGTTTACTTAGTGTGCTATCAGCTGCTGAGTCGTACGCGATCGCACCGTAATCCATTATTGGGGTGATAAAAGTTCCGTATAATCGTAATAGCGTGCTTCTATCAGCTCGCAACGATCGTGCAATATTTTCAGTAAATTAATAGCTTTCGTACATCTTAGCTTTTTATATTTTCACTTGGTAATATAAAAGCATAAGCTTGCTTTAATTCCACCACAAAAATCTGTGTTCGGTTGCATCTATAAGCAGTTATTGAAACCGACATATTCGCTAAAGTTTCGAAGGCAAACTATTTTCTTCTAAGTCTTCAGTTCATTTCACTTACAATAACTTATTTACGATATGTCTAAAATATGCGTATAAATTAATCGTTTAATACTCGTTTTAATCGGAGCATACCTTAATATTCTTTAGATAAAATTTGACACGATGACCGTTTGTTTAAACTGAGAGCTTTCATATTAAAATCTAACCCTCTTCTTGCTAAATTCCATCTAAACAATACTACTACGTGGTACATGGTGAGGACGTGTCACACATTTACAACACATTAGCTAGTGTACCGTGTGATATTGTACCGGGCCATTTATTATACGCTATATACAGCGCAACAGTATAGTAAAAATAGAGCAACGTTTACAGATGATACTATGATAATCTGATCGGATAATGATCAAAAACATGGTGACAAACAAATTGCAAAGTTATGCGATTGAAAAATTTGGCCAGGACCGTGGCTAACAGAAATTAACCCGGATAGTCAGCCTATATTTTATATATATATATGTGTGTGTGTGTGTATATGTGTAGAATCGAATAAAGTAAAGTGAGATAAATCTACCCGTACAGTCAATTAACGTGAAAAACACGTATAGACATAAAATAAGGAAAAGATAGAATTAAAATTTTAAAAAATTTAGTGGATTCTTGGATCCACATCAAAAATTAACACCGACCAATATATAAAAATGGATATATATATACACGTATATATATATATAAATATACCTCCACTACCAACACCCGAAAATACGTTTTGAAGTCCAGCAGCAGCTGCAAAGGTAGCGTGCTATATATTATTTCTTATCGTTCTTATTGGCATGCGCTTTTTTTATCGATATGCGTTGATTCACAAATTACCAAAAAATACATTTTACTAATAAAATATAAACAACTGCTCAGCTCCCATTGCAGTTATTAAAAGTCTTCATGTTACTATGATTAAAAAACTTAAACAAGAATTCTTCAAACCGAGTTTTTTTTTTGTGTTATAGTTGTGTTATTCAGATTTTTGCACAGCGTCGACTGAACATTAAAATGTACTAAAAAGAAGCCTCTGTTTTAAATTCCATAAACCTTTATACCGAGACTCACTGCTGTAAAATTATAAACGAATATTTTAAATATAAATAATAAGTAACATTAGTAACAATATGAAAAATAAATAAATGATGAAAACGAATATGTTTAATAGCTATCTATAGTAAAACAATACAATAGAAGGAAATTTTCGCATTATTAAGAGAAAATATGTAGGAGACATTAATATGAAAAAAAAAAAAAAAAAGTGTAAGGAATCCGTTGTTTGCTGATTCCTGACATGTCGAAAACGGGGAGGAACATTCGAAAAGGACGCAATCAGCATCGACTACTGAATAGATGAAAGGAAAATGGAGGAGGAAGAATACATATTTTAAATAGGAAATACCTAGATGTAGTCCACATATATTGTTACAAATCCGCACTCTTTTCTGATAGGAATATTAATAAATTTATAGAACCGAGAAACTTCAACTGCTATACCAACACAATGTAACTGAATGTCATTCTCTATGGCGACGAAAGAAAATGATTAACCTTCAATGTGAAAATTTATTGTTCTTCTAATGAAAAGGTTACATAATATATGATTTAATGTATTGTACATAACATTCTGCCTACGTAACATTCTGTCTCAAATACATCATATTTGGCCTTTTATATGTAACATTGTACGTTGTATACATAACATTCTGTCTCTAATACATAACATCCTGTCTTAAATACATCATATTCAGTCTTTTATATGTAACATTGTACGTTGTATACATAACATTCTGTCTTTAATACATAACATCCTGCCTTAAATACATCATATTCGGGGTTTTATATGTAACATTGTACGTTGTATACATAACATTCTGTCTTTAACACATAACATCCTGCCTTAAATACATCATATTCGGTCTTTTATATTTAACATTGTACATTGTATACATAACATTCTGTCTTTTATATGTAACATTGTATGTTGTATACATAACATTCTGTCTCTAATACATAACATCCTGACTTAAATACATCATATTCGGTCTTTTATATGTAACATTGTACATTGTATACATAACATTCTGTCTCTAATACATAACATTCTTCTTTTTATACATAACATTCTGTCTTTAATACATAACATCCTGCCTTGAATACATCATATTCGGGGTTTTATATATAACATTGTACGTTGTATACATAACATTCCGTCTTTAACACATAACATCCTGCCTTAAATACATCATATTCGGTCTTTTATATGTAACATTCTTCTTTTTATACATAACATTCTGTCTTTAATACAAAACTTCCTGCCTTTTATGTGTGACATTCTGCTTCTTATATGTAACGTTCTGCCTTTTATACGTGTAGTAACATTCTGCCTTTTATACGCGTAGTAACATTATGGCTTTTTCGTGTATAGTACCGATTTTTATATCTACATAATTTTTTGAATATACTCTATAAATATCTTTGTAATTGAAACGTTCTACTCTAACCAAATGTCCATTATTATGAAAATAGGCAATTGTTTTTCTTTATCACTAAAAGTTAACATACTATATACTGCGCGTGAAAGAGTTAATACAAAAAAGAATTATCCCCATTAAAAAAAAAAAATCGTTCAGCTTTCGTTATTATTTTTAAATTCATTTCTCGCTGGTTAAATTCAGCAAAGTTAATTCGTCGAATTTAAGTACTTAAACGGTGTAAAAATAACTTTATATTACCAATAAACTTTTTTTTTTTATCTCTTATCGTAACTGACGATATTACGAAAGTATAGGAAAGAACAAAATTCTTATCATATTATTATATATCATTATTATTTCTATTATTATATATTATTATTATTAAATATTATTATATATTATTATTATTATTATTATTATTATTATTAGATATTATTATTATTTTATATGACCGCTATTAGTTATTATCATTATTGCCACCATTACGATTAACTACATGAATAGCTTATTCTTACTCTAAAAAGGAAAAAAAAGAAATGAACAAAAAAAATTTATTAAAATATGTTGCTTCTTTTTGTGTCCGATTCATTCTAAATCGGGCTGAGTAGCTTTTATTCCGGTTGATTTAAGTTACTTTCGGATATGACGAAATTTTCCAATTTTACTACCATTACCGCCGCCATAATCGAAATATTCACTGGAAAGAAATTTACTATCTACTTCCGTCAATTGAAATGGTAACCATTGTGTTAAATTTTTGAATTTTTCCATCGCCTAGAGCGCCCGATATAAAAGTGTACTTTAATTTTTAAGAAAAAAACTTACTACATTATTATTATTATTATTATTATTATTATTATTATTATTAAAAGTCTAACTGTTATGCCTCATTTATCAATAATAACTGGAAATTTAAATATTGATCTGTTCAAAAAGAATCTAAGCAATGATTATCCTAATCTTATGTGTATGAACGGAACGAGGATACTTACGCATCGTATTTAGACCATATTCTGGTAAGGGGTCAAGATAATATTTGAATTAATCTAAGCACTACTTGTGACATTGTCAGAGTGAGTTTCTGCGATTTATCTTAAAATATCGCATAATTCGCCTTAGACAAACATCGATCGTATGTTATCTAATCTCTGAGTAATTATTCTAAACTCGCGTTCTACAAATCCGCTCGAACGATATGTTTTTTTGTAAAGTTGGTCATTTTGTTTGTTTATTATTATTTATTAAATATATTTTTTATTATATATATATATATATATATATATATATATATATATATAAAATATCAAAGTAATAGTGGTGTTGGGGCAATCGCTTCAATAAGTTATTAATAATAATATCGTCCATTAAGAATGTAATTTTATCGCCTTGGCCTAAACATTTTATTCCATCTCAACGCGTTTTATGTTATACGATTCAACAGCTGATACCAAAACTGGTCCCTATACATCAGCTGATCCTAATATCGCATCCCTGTGTACGCGGCGTTCAAGCGGTATTGACACCTGCACATATCGTATATAATTTATCACGATAACTTATGCTTTTTGTGTAGTATCAATTTTACTGATACGCATATATTTACTTATGTATATATATATATATATATATGTATATATATATATATATATTCAAAGCTTTTTATAAATTTTTGTTTTATTTAACATTGCGATCTAATTTGGTGAATTCGTATCAATATGCAATATGCGTGTGCTAGAAGAGTTAAAAATCTATGTTAAATAAACTTCAAATTGAGTCTGGAAAAATAGGATTAAATATAAGCAAACTGAAAACGGAAGTTATGACGAATAATACGGATGGTATGTCAATAAAGATAAACGGAGAGCATATCGAACAGGTACTGGAAATAACTACAGACAGAGGAAAACACATGCAGAGTAAGGGCTGCATTCAGGAAGTTATCCAACATATTCCAGAACAAAAATATACCGGATGAAGTGCAAACTTCATAACCGTCTTACTGGTATATTAACATACGGACCAGATAGAGTTTTATGGAGTGTATAATCAGGAAAATCAGAAAAACGCGAATAGCTCACAAAAGGATAATACTAAATATCAGGTTAAGAGACAGCAAAACCATTACTTGGATCAGAGAACGGGCAAAATTAACTAGACGATGACAGATGAACATAGGCCGCAATGATGACCATTGCATTTAAAAAACAAAAAAAAAGGAAAGGCGATATGATCAGGGATCAGTTAGATCCGAGTCGCGCGAGACAAAAATTATTGAAACGTCTAGGACATACTACACTGAGCTGTATGTTGAAATAGGCGTAACATTAGAATTATTTAAGCACATAGCTATCAAAAAAATAATACTTCTTTCTGATACTTAAAAATTATATACACGTGTCTGCAGTGTGCGTATTGGTGCTGGATGCTTGTATGAACTTTACACGTACAAAAATGTGTGACTTACACATTTTTTTTTTTTGCTTTCAACAATGACGAACTTACGTTATAGACGAATATGTTATGCAGGGGGATACTACCGATAACTTCAACGGTCAACTTTTTCCCGTTTGTTTATATATAGCCATGTAGGAAATTAATGACGTTTTAAAATCTAAAAAAAAAAAAAAAATATTAACCAACTTTCGCTCCACTTCATTAGGGGAAGTTTCTTTAATTATTTATTTTGGGTTGACATTGTAACTCTTCTCTCTAAATTTTATATATACGTATATATATATATATATATATGTATACTTAACGCTATCGCTGCTGCTGCTGGTACTTCAGAGGTAGAATATTACCATCAAAAAGTAGCGATAGCGTTAAGTATACATAGTAATAGTAACCCTAGTAGTTGTGGAGAGATGTCAGCGGATGCATTAACTAGTTGTATCGGTAGTAACGAATCCTTGACAGAATTTGCCGGCTACGTCGTCGGCAATGGTACTCGCGTTGTATTATCATGCGCGTCTAGGTCAGATATTATTATAATTTCGATGATAAATTATATGAACTCCTGGCCGCTATAAACGGGAATATAATAACAATAGACGTTGTTACCGGACATCATCGTACACGTCCTATTAAGAAAACGGATGATGACGTGTAAAGGTGTTGTACTTTTACAGGGTGTAATTGTAACGAGGAGGACGGTCGCATTGCTCGTGTTAGTTCGTAATGAGGAGTATTGGTACACAAATCGGAAGGAAAGTATACGGTCTGTTGGTCGGTATGTCATCAGATTATGTTCATCCGTAGAAAAGCACATGTTCATTATTATTCATTCCGAAACGTGCGTTAGCAATTTCCTACGACTAGCGCATTAAATAATACTTTTGATTCGTTAAAGATAATAGCAAAAGACGAAAAATTTAAATTTTTTCCACGAGAATTTATATATATATATATATATATATATATATATATATTGATGAAATAAAAAATTTACAACTGTTACAAAAGGAATATTGTTGTGTTACATTAAATAGTTACAGGTATACAAAACTTACAGATATATATTTAGAAATGCTGCATTTTAATTTGCTTCCTTATATCGATAAATCGTCTAAAAAAATTTAAACCCTCTCCGTCGCCATGTCACATAAAATATTAATATTAACAAAATTATATATCTTAGGAGTATGCGGGACAATCAACTAGAATATGAAAATGGAGAGAATAATGTTACAGCCGCAACACACTGGAGCCAGTTTTATTAATAAGATACGCATGCGTGAGACACGCATGGCCCAAGCGCAATGTGGTGATGACCACATCATCTCTGCGACTTGGAAGCGAAGTTATTCAAGGATTGATAGAATGTTTGATTTGCCGCAGTTTGTCGGTTTGTGACGTCAGCTGTCACTTCTTCTGCCGTAATGCAAGGAGTCCATTTATGATGTATTTCTTAACTTCAGGCGTTGGAACTGAAACATTCGGAACTGGCAAGAATGCACCAACTTCCCTCACCGCTTTATCAGCTAGTTCGTTCACATGATCCCCAGCTTGAACTGGGATCTACATCAATATCACTTTCCGACTCAACCCCGCCAGTACCAGTTTCATCACTTTCTTAGCTATAAGGTGCTGATCATGGTTGAAAACGTCGCAGAGAGTGCAGAGTCCTGGAAGAGAGTTAATATAATCGAAGGTTTATCAACATCGAAGCTCATTAAAGATTCCATATAGTAAGATAAATCACGTATAATTCAACTGAAATGATAGAGAATGTCTGCGATAGCGAATATTGAATGATGATTGCTCCATCTCTGATAACTGAGTACAAATCTATTAAACATGCGTCAATGTAAAAGATGGTAGATTCGTATGAACGCCATGTAATTTCCTTCTTGATTTCTTGGATGGGTAGGTTTTCTCTCCATAAGATCCAGCCGAACATGGTTGTCTTCCGACGGTGTTATGAACGGTTGACTGCGGATTTTTCGGAAGTTATTGCTTTTGTTTTCAGAGAGTCGCATCTGATAGTTTTAATCCTAAAGAAGCTGGATTAGAAGATAAAAACAGTTCAGGAATCGAAAAGCCGGAAGCTTTAGACTGCACTATAAAATTGGCTAGAGAAACCTAGACGATAATCAGGAGGCCATTCTAATGAATCTGATTGTAGGCTCTCGATCGGTGTGGTGTGAAAAAGCATAATTATGAATAAGATTGATGGTTTTGAGAGTGGATGAGGAAGAAGAATATGTTGCGGCTTTAAAATTCAGTTCATGATCGGATCAAATAACGATAAATTCCTAAGAAGGAGATTCGGTCAGCACCATAGACAGTATGTGATAATTTCTTCAGAATATTCATTTTTCTGTAACAGCTTTCCACTGAATACCCAGCGGTATAATTGTTCCATAATTTTCTTAATCGGGATCTTGTCAAAAGTGTTCGATAAGTCAAAAAATACAGCAAGCAGATGAAGATTATTTATTAATGCGTTTGTTATAGCGTTTTTAAATGAAAAAAGCTGATGAAAGGTTGAGCGGTAACAATGAAAGCCACATTCAAGTTTCAAGTATCCAATTTAGCCGATAATATATGATACGTTCTAGCACTTTGCATAGAACTGGTTTAAGTGAGATAGGGCGGTAACTCTCTGCATTTCAATGGTCTTTAGATGATTTTAATACTGGAACTATAACGGCTATTAAGTCTTAGAAAACTCTTTTCCCATCCAGATTCGATTAAAAATCTAAATTAAAATATCTAATATCGATAGAGGAGCATGTTTTAACATGGCGATGTGGAAGTTGTCCTATCGGAGATGTTTCTTTCGAGTATTTAATAGCAGGCAGTCAATTCCCTGAGTCTGATCGGTTTATTATATGGTTGTGTACTCGAGTTTTCTGTATAGAAATGTTGATACTGGGTATAGTTTGATCCGGTAAAGCAACTGGAAGTATGCTGATAGTGGTCCGCCAAAGCTGAAACTGTTTCCTCTGGTTTAAATACAGGACCTTGTTGTGTATTTAGTACTGAAGGAACCAGAAAGAAGCGTGGTTGTCGGGAGCCCAAATTTTCGATGTCGATGGAGTTATGAATTCTTACCATGATTTCCGCTTGGCTGTCCAACTAGCCTTGTCGCGAGTTTTATTATATTTTAGATCATTACTAATGAAAGGCTCAGATTTTTCAAAACTTTCCGTCGTTGTCTGATAACACTATTTCCTTTATCCGCCGAGGAACTAATTTACGATTTGTATTTTTGGGGAAGGAGTAAAATATTGAGCCTTTTTTACTAGTGCGGAGATAAAAACATCGAAGATATTGTTTATATCCATTGACGTATCAATTGAGAGGTTTCTGCAGTCAATGACATATCTTTCGCAGTTTGTATTCTTGTTGTAGTTTCAGTTTGGCCGTCATGAATCTGACGGGAATGTAGAATTAATTAATTTAGCTATCATGTGAACATGGTCGCTGCCAGCTAAATCTGCATGATGGAAGGCCGTGGTGAGGTGATAATTAAATCAAGCGTTGACCAACTCTGATAAGCAAAACTGGTAGTAAGTTGGTTGTTTTCTATAAGACGACCTTTACTATTTGTACAACAACTTCCGAGCAGAGGACTATGTGGATTGGAATCTCCAGTTAGTATTACAGAATAATTTAATAGAGATACAAAAGAAGTGAGATTCTTCAATGGGTAGGAACGGATTTGATAACATTCATGGGTTTTATACGAAATAGCGAAATTTAGGACGATAATTTCATATTAAGATTTGTATTTAAGTACTTTTTGAGTTCGTCATTCGTAATTGTCGGTGAAAGATTAGAAAGAATAGTTTTTTTGCGGTTGGTGATTTCAGCCTTCGGACTTTGAGGAAATGTCCGTCGATTTCAAATCTACCGTGATTAGTTAGAAATTTGTGTACTAAGGATTCGGTTGCGAGGAATATGATTATACGGTTAGCGATAACGCGAGATGCGACAAGGATGTTTTTTGCTTCTTCAACCAGACCTTTAAGAACTTAGAGGTAGTCTAGAATTCTGAAATCTAGTATATGGGATTAAATATTATCTCTTGCTCCGTTGTCTGGAGAACGAAGATTTTAGTTTTGTTATATTAACATAAGACCCGGAATTAATATTTGACGACGATTTAATCGGATGATAATTTTTTGCATCGTCCATCTAATTCGAACTCGGTACCTTCCGTATACAAATCCACTAGGTTATCCCGAAGACACAGATATATATATATTATATATATATGTGTGTGTGGGGGAGTGTATGTATGCATGTATGTGTGTGTGCATGGAATTTGTGGAGTACCGATAACGCTTACGACCTGAATTCTAACTCCACCAAAAACATAAATTTTTCATGGTAAAAGGACTATACATATTTTTTTTTTAATTTTTTTTTATTTAAATTTACGTGCCGTGTACCGCAATTATAGCTAGAGGCACGGAACTAAAATAATTACAACAAAGGTATTAAATAATTAAGGTATTAGATAATTATAACGAAGATATTAACTGTTTACAACAAAGGTATTAGGATAATTACAACAAATTCGAAAACTCTATTAATGATATCCACGTTATCCCTCAGCAAACTTTGCAAGTCGAGCGATGCGATTACTGTTTTCGGTATTTGTCGTAAATTGGACAGACTATACATATTTACTTAATATATAAACCTGTAGTATCTGTCTGTAATTTGCGATTATTTTCATTATAATCTCTGCATTGGGTTATTTTTATTACACATAAACAGAAAATCTACTTTTTTTTTTGAAATTTTTGTCTGTCTGTCTATTCCGATTTAATTAAAAAAACGATTAAAGCGATAATGATGAACTTTACACAGCTTATATTATCGGATTCGTTCTGAGCTTTGTTTCGCATTCATATCAAAAATTACACTAATTATTTAAAGTTTTACAAAAGTAGGAGACAGCGATATCTCTATCAAATCGTTTAAAATTTAACACTTTTCCTGTATGGTTCGAATGTACACCTTCATACCAACACACGCCATACAAACCACGTTTTGTTTCGTTAGGGGCGTGGCCGAAATAAAGGACGGGTGTATATATATATATATATATGTATATAATATATATACATATATTGTTAAAAGAAAGAGACAGAGATATTGTATTGGCGAAGCCGTGGGTAACTTCTAGTAGACAAATAAAAATTGAAAGGTCTCTGTTTCAACTCTTATATTTATGAGAATTATCCAACCTCCTTTCGATATAATAATTTCCTCTTCTTACGTCTGTAACCGGAACAGCAGTATATGATACGGTTATCGGATAAATTTCGAAAAAATTGCGAGAAATTACGAAGTATATTATAAATAAAAACTTAATTGAACGCGTGAACCTTATATTTAAGAAAATTCCCATGATGTATTGTTTGCAGAATTCTAATTTGTAATTAGAGTCGTGTTATTTAATTTTCTATATAATTTTTCTTTTGCAAAAATAAATGAAGTACTTTCATCAAAGATGTTACGCTATTAATTAAAAAGGTTAAGAAAAACTTCGTACTATAAGTAATGCAATCGATGATTGAATTGAATAATTTAAAAAAATTACACCCGGTGAAATTTTGAAATATATCGCATTTTGGCAGTGTGTTAACTTCACCCCAAATTTCATAGTTTTTTGTATATAACTGTTCATAATATAACGTGTACTCCGTATTTTTTACATATATGTATTAACACGTATAATTTTTTATGTTACATTTCGCTGACATATATCCTAGCGAAATGTAATATTAAAATACCAATAGAAAAAATTTCAAGAAATTTTTGCAAATTTAAATCATAATTATGTATATAAAATAAAGCATTACGATATATTCGAAATATATGATTTTAGGCGCGTTTTTAATACCATATTGCATCATGTTATTCATCGGCGGTATACCATTATTTTATATGGAATTGGCGTTGGGACAATTTTACAGAAAAGGAGCTATTACGTGCTGGGGAAGAATTGTACCGTTGTTCAAAGGTAAGCGCTAAGAATCGTAAACAGTCGTTTAAAATACATAAACACCAAATCGAAATACATATATATATATATAAAAATAATATATGTAATCGAAAAAGAACGATTTTTATCATATTCCCGCATTAAAGAGCCTTAATAGAGTTAACGCAGTTATTAACGACTACTACGAAATATTCAGATATTTACGAAACGAATGATGTACCGGAACTATTTCGAAAGTTGCGCATTTTTCATATCGTAAAAAAAAGATTGTTTAAAAAAACAGTCTACCGCGTGTACTGTTAAAGATGTTGTGAAGTCTTATCGAACCGTTTCATCAACATTAATGAAAATGAAAAGCCCTGGCAATGTCCAGATAAGCGTACAACACTTTATAGATACGTGTTCCTCTTCTTGAAAGTCGACTAACTTCGTCCCAGATTATTATTACAGACGAGCATAAATATTTTCCGAATCTAACGCGCGACGCATTAGACGCGTAAAGCGTACTTTTAGAATTAAAGAAAACTCCATCGTACTCCGAAACGACTAGAAATTTCTGCGATTCTAATATATATAACTGTAGATACAAATATGTACAAGACTGTGGAATTTCGTCAAAAATATATTCGACAATAAAAGAAAATATGGAACTGACAGAAATAAAACGCTTTCCCTTCGGCATTGACAGCGATTTATTACCATTCGAAATAAAAAAAGAAAGGTCACGTCTTACGGCAAACCCGGTAAAAAATCTGATCGATGTTTAGACAAGTAAAATGATTATAATCACGGCTAAATTACTGGTCGATTTTAAGAGCGTCTACGAGAAGACTATAATAGGACGATAGGTAGTTTACGATGAAAAATGAAAATGGAAGTAAATTTTTTTTTATTTACTTAATATATACGAACTGTTACAAATTATTCTTAATGATTAAGTAAATACTGATTAGGTAACTTAATGAATAAAAATAACTAAATATATCGGGCCGCTCTGAGTTTTGCAACAGCTTTTCATTCAGAGTTGAACTAAAAAAAAGGAAAAAGAACATCTGCGCCTCGGAGCGCAGGGAAGAAATGAAACTTAAAAATATTTTAACTAAATTCGATATAGAGGTTTTTTGAATTTTTACACGTGTACATATATAAACACACACGCGCGCACACACGAACATATGTATATATATATATATATATAAAAGAATAAGCCTACCTATGTGTATAAACGTGGTTTGACGACGGATGTTGCATATATATATATATATATATATATATATATATATATATATATATATATATAATAATACCGACACTCGTATCCGAGTTATGTCGTCTGCATAAGAAAAATAATGATAGAAGGAAATTAATTATTTATGGGTAAAGGAAAGGTAAGAGGGTAAGAGAAGTGAAAGGAAAGAATAGAAATATGCAGAAAGTTGTGCGTGAATCGACAATGTAGGAGCAGGAGCACAAAACCGTGCAGCCACATTTCAGCAACCACATATGTTTTTTCCAGTGGCAACCGGAGGAACACGACTACAAACATAATGCGGCTTATGCTGAGAAATAAGGATAGGAAATTAAAAGAAAAGGGGATAAGAAGAAAGAAGGAAGGACGGCAGGAAGGAATAGGAAAAGGAAATATCACTATTACGGGGTAGCACCCTAGCCTTTGGATCAATATCCTACCCGCACGGAAGCGTTTGTTACTGAGGAAGTAACGGTGTAGGGTTTTTACGGCGACCCAAACTCGCCAAGGGGGAGACAGTCATAGGATTTATACAGACGTTTAGTAGACAGTTCCTCAAGCTGTTCATCTTCATCCTCGTATCTCCTTACTCTGTCACTACTGGTATTACCTACCTGAGGCATTCCACCAGTAGCCGCTGTTGGTCTGCGACTGCTTATTCGACTGACGTTTTATTCGCAGCTAACCTACATATCTGTAGGCCGTTCCACTATCCGCCACCTGTGGACGCACCCCGTTCCGGTTGTAGCTCCGGATCCTTGAGAGCACCTGTACAAGTACACGTGCCCCCAAGGGGGGATATATATATCCGTTCTTTACTTCGTTGACACACCTAACGCAACAATGATAAGCGAGTTTTGATATATATATGTATGTATGTATACGTGTATATAAATTTATATATCAGTCTGTTATTTCCGCTCGCTCGCTCGCTCGCTCGTTTTGCGGATTAAGTTCCCCTACAAACCGCGCCAATAAAAGTTTCGCTTCAAAAACTTCCGTATTTCTTTTTTTTCTTGAGTATTTAGTGAGCTTTCAGAGTTGTTCTTGTTTCATACAGGGTATTTTAAAAAATTTCCGTTCATATGATATTTCTCTGTGATGTGATTAAAATTTTTACATATTTTAAAGGTGCGATCGGGTGAATCTTCTGCTTCTTTACATTCTCTGCAGAGGCTGTCATTAGTGATACTGATCCTTTTTAAATAACTAGCAAAATTGCGGTGGCATGTGAAATAATGTGTTAGGAAGAAGTTAATACTGAAGTTTTTAGTCTTTAATCTCGCTTTACTATCAGTTAATAGGCTCTGTATGCCGCTAGTATATTATTTATATTGTTTTTGGCACATCTGTGTGCTATTTTGTTTTAATTTCAATTATTATAATTTTCTGTAATTTCTTTTTTAAGTCCATTAATTCTGTTCTTCATTTTTAGTTAGTGTTTTAATTACATTGATTACGTCATCCAATTTGGACTTAAGCTTTTCCAGTTCTTTCCTGTTACTTGAGTTACATCGTTTTACGAAGTGCTCTGCCAATATTTATTCTCTTACGAAGTTGGTCGCCACTCTAAAAGTCATTTTATTCTATCCTTTCCTCTCACTATGTGCCGTATCCAAGTTCCTTTCAATTTAGTCGTCTATTCCACCGCGTCACAGAATCTGATCTTCTCCCATATCCAAGTATTTAGCATTCGATCGGACGCCTTATGTTTAATACTAATTTTTCCCGGCTACTTCTACCATTCGCGTCGATCTGATATCTGCCATACAAATACAATTATCGTGTATATATAAATATATATATATGTATATATTTATTGACTAATTTATTTATTAACTTCATGAATTAGAAATAATTACGCACATATACAGATATTTAATTGATATATAATACGTCTATTTGACGCGTATGCAATAAAAGTTATGGCATGATTCAAATTACGCAAACAAATATATATATATATACATATATATATATATATATATATATATATATATATATATATATATATATATATATATAACGAAAAAATATCATGAATTATTGAAATATTGCTGGAATAATTTTCGCGTTGGACGTAACTGAAACCTGTTTCTTTAAAATTCTAGGAATAGGCTACGCGGTAGTACTGATAGCGTTTTACGTAGACTTTTATTACAACGTCATCATAGCGTGGTCGCTGAGATTTTTCTTCGCCTCATTCACACAATTACTTCCATGGACTACTTGTGACAATCCATGGAATACCCAGTTATGCAGACCGGTAACGTATTATTTATTTGAAAATAATTATTATCATCTCTTATATAAATGTTATTAATTAATTAATTATATATATATATATATGTATATATATGCATATATATATATATATGTGTGTGTGTATATATATATACACATGCAAAATTTTAAATAATTTTAAAAGCAAACATAAACACACGAACATACACATTTCTTTATTTATTTATATAATAATGATATTATTGAAAACTGGTTTACCGTAAGTTTATAATTGTCTTATCTTTTCGATTTATTTTGTTACATATATAAATTTATATATATATATATATATATATATAAAACACATATGCAGTTATATGAATAGATAGATAGACAAAGAAGACAAAAGAATAGTAAAGAGAGATTAACTGAATATTTGTGAAAGCTTGATGTAAAACAATAAAAAAAAAAGTGCCATGACTCCGGTATTGCGTGTGTGTGAAAATTTCCATAGACAATACGCTACTTACCGGAACAACTATAAAACTAAAATTCCTATCCATAATATTAAAGCATTAACCCCGGTTAATAAAATTGAAAAAAAACAAGACGTCAGATAAGTACATTTAAGTAAAACATACTAGGGTGGAAATGGATGCTTCAGTCGTACAAGTGACATTTAATCGTATATTCACACAATCAAAATGAAGTAAAAAATGGTGCAACGATAATGATTAACAAGCACTTAAAAAATAAATGACGCTATCCATGAAAATAAAAGCTATACCGATAAAAGTTTATAACAACACTCGGATGAGGGAGTAGAAGAGAAAAAGGGAATAGAATAGCCGGAATACCGACTGAGTTCTGTTCTTTAAATAAATTACCTGTAATCAGTGGCACACCCACGGGGCTACCGCCCCCCAGAGGGCTTAGAAAAGTATAAAATACATATCAACAGACGCATAACTTATAAACTCAAAACAATTTCACAGCTAAAATGATAGTTGAAACAGAATAGAGAATAGAATATTTGAAAGAGTTCGTTTTTTTTTGTTTTTTTTTTAATTCTGTGTATGCGCCCAACTGTTTTAGAAAAACTAAAATTGCATTTGCTAAATGAGCATAGCTTATCGAGGATGAAAGGTGAAACGTTCCAACAAGCTCACTCTCGATAACATTATACATCTTAAGGCGTTCAACATATCTGGAGGCCAGCGGCGCTTTAATCTTCTGTTGCCTGGTAAATGACTTTCAGCCCGATATAATGATACTATTATCGCTGATTAGCTTGTTGTGGAATTTTCTGTATCTAGTCTCTTCACAACCTCTGCTATTATTGATACGTTCAAATCCACATGGATGATTTTATTTGATACGAACCACGGAACGTTAATTATCTTCCTTAAGATTTTTGACTACGCGCATTGTATGCGCTTCATATTTTGACGGCTCGCACAAACCCCAATAATTCTGATACATACAACCAAATTGATTTTAATAGAGCACTATATAGAAAGATTTTGTTCTTGATACTTAATTTGAATCGTTAGTTAAACAATCGCATCAGTACTGTATTTCTTCTGTGTATCTCTTGATTCTTAACAGTTAAATAGTATCTCCATGTCAAACGGCTATCGAGGTAGAAGCCAAGATAGCGGACACGGTCAGCGCTGGGAATAACTGCGTTATTAATATATATTGGACTGCACGTTCCTCTTCTGAGTGTGAATGTAACATGATGACATTTACTGACGTTTAAATGAATTCGCCATTTCGTAAACCATTTAGTTAACATGTTACTGCAATTGGACGCTTGAATAGGATCTCCATGTTTTGATAGTACTGTAATGTCGTCTATAAATGTACAAATTAATGTGTTAGGAGGACGGGGTATATCTGCCGCGTAGACTACATAAGTATTGGTCCAAATATACTGTCATGAGGTACTCCGGCACCAATATTGTAGTTGGTGGAGAAGACTTCGTCTTCTTTGACACAGAAATATCGTTCCGATAGATAAGACTTAAGTAATAAATAAAGGTTATGCGGTAAAAACGTTTTTAACTTAAATGGAAGCTCTTTATGCCACACGCGATCAAACGCTTGAGAAACGTTCAGAAATATATTAGTACAGTACTGCTATATCATATCACAACACGATGACACTAATGAATAGTAGAGTGATCATTTTGGAAACCGAACTGATGTTCGGGAACGACATTTTGTTCACATAGTATTGGATGAAGGCGTTTTAATATTAATTTCTGTAATATATTTCCTAAAATAGGTAGTAAACTGATTGGCCGGTATGATGATACTTCCTGACAAGATTTATTATGTTTAAGTACCATTTTAATGATCGAAAACTTCCATTCAAGCGGAAAATACATTTCTCGTAATGTCGAGTTATATGTATAACATATATATATATATATATATATACATATAAGTAGGAGGATAACTCGTTTTGGTAAATTTTTAGGATGGAATCAAACCTTGGAGCTTTTTTAGTTCTCAAGCGTCGTGTTATGTATTTTACAACAGCTGGACTAAATGATGAGAAAGGTGGTGATAATTGGAATGGTGCACTCAGCTCCTATGAAGTGTGCATAGCACGTTGATTATCAATCTTGCTCTGGTGAAGTATAAATACTTGAGAGATATATTTGCAAAAGTTGCAAATTTCAACTCAGGTGATTTAGTCCGAGAACCATTATCTAACTGCAATGGATGATAACCTTATTGATAATTAATCATACTTTTTTCAGTTGGCCATAAACTTTTATTTGTTGCTGATAAGGATGCGGTGTAGTTTTGAAACTTACGTAGCTGCATTTTAAGTATGGAACATAGTTTTTATACTGGTGTTTAGAAGGTGAGTATCTAGTTCGATATCATTCACGTCTGGCTGCTTGTTTATCACTAATCAGCTGCCTAATGTAGATGCATTATCACTAACAAAAACCCTCATCTTGAAGAGTGCGCAAGGCAGCCTAGATTGCAAAAAGTATTGTTACTGTGCAACACAAAGGGAAAAATGACCGTTGGTAGGGCCGTTCTGCATTCGAATCTGACCCAGGTCGTGACCAGTGCTTTTTTTTTGTTGTTGTTACTTGCTTCGTTATTGTTCGTGATCTTTTATACTTTGTTTTACCTGTCAAATTTTATTACATATTCGGCCGTGTATTCATTTTTAGATTTTGTGGGGGGGCTGTTTGAAACCACCCCAGATACAAATCCTTTCGATACACAAGAAGAGATCCCAGAAAAAAAAAGTGAAAAAAACCTATACAACGCGCTCATCAGCCACGCAAGCGATACACCCCGTTCAAAATCAACTCTAAAAAAAAAAAATTCACGAACAATATTTATAACATTTGATAGTAAACTGTTTTTGTTCATTTCACTAATTTTTGCAAATCGTGTATCTAAATTAATATTTTTTGGCATTTTACGTTTTTATAAATTGTATATATTTTTACCATTTTGTTTTTATATTCACTCGATGATGGGGCTTAACAGCTGAAAAGGTTTGTGAAAAAAAAGGAACTTTCAGTGATTTTAACTCCTTTTTTTTATTGTTTATTCGTGAAAAATCAGTATATTCATATATATACATATATGATTTCAAAGTTAATCATTAAATTTTAACATAGTTGAACGCAAACGGTACCACGTGGAATACGGTAATGATCGGTGGCAATGTTACACTAATCGGTTGGAACAACAACGATAATGATAATAATTACAATAGCAGTAATACGACGATGTCGTCGGTGAATTATACGGCACACGGTTCATCGTCGTCGTCGATTGATAAGAACTTCGCTTCTGCCGCCTCGGAATATTTCAAGTGGGTGTTAATTATTAGAATTCATTTTTTTTTTTTTTAAATATTCGTTGAACAACTTCAGTCGACGGTGGACTTAATAAAATTATCTATTTTAAAATATGGTGATATTTGATTAAATTTTAAAAGTATCTACGAGTACATAAAACGCGTTAAAAATTATGTAGATATTAATTTAAATTCCCAGTCTTTTTTTTTTTTCATGTAGCTGAATATGTAACGTGTGACTGAAGGGGTTCACTATTCAAAAAAAAAAAAAAAAAAATTAACGACATTGATTACTTGAAACGTAAAATAATAATAATAATTCGATTCAATTTATTTTTGATCGGTATATTTACCTTGAAACGAAATAAGGTATATTATTGTTATATAATGATAAAAATAAACAACGCCAAATTAGTATCATATAAAATACTAGCGTTGCCCCCCCGATAAGTCAATGTCTATTTCGAAGTATTTCAAAAGGAGACACGTATATAATAGTTCTAATGAGCAAAGTATTAGAGTTAATAACTCTTATCATTTTTATAATATAATTAGAAATGCCGATAATATAATTAATTTATTCCAATTATCATTCAATTCGTTCAGTTTTAGATTAATGAAGTATTTCTGAACTTTTTTTCACGAAATTACAGCTGCAACGGCTGGACATATTTTTCATAGTGATAGAGCTTATTAGACTTGGGTGGACAGTACATCTCAATGAAATCTTCCAATTAGATTAGGCCAGCATCGAAAAAAACCACCATTTCTGGTAATAAGAGTAGAGCTGCAACGGCTGGACCGATTTTTTGTTTTCGATAGTCTAAAACCTTCCCGGCATTGGTGGTAATAAGCTTGCAAAATTTCAGCCCAATCGGATAAGCGGTTTAGCCGTCTATAAAACGCGAACAAACAAACCAGCAAACAAACATTCTTTTTTATATATATATATATGAGATAATCGTACGTTTATCAAATACGGTACTTGTATTTAAGAAATGTTTTCCTATAAATAAAACTTAATTACAATCAAATAAACAACAAAAAACAAGTTAAAATCACTAAAAGTTTTTTTCATAATTTGTTGTTTATTTTATTATAAAGAACATCACATTCCACATTCTTCAAATGATTAATTATAAATTATAATCAGCGTATCGGGCACACAACCCCAGTTATGCGCAATTCTGTGACTAAGTTCACCAAAATATTAATTAAAATGTTATTATACACTGTACTTACACTCGCATCGCATACTAACAGGCATACACACACACATTTGCAAACGACTTCGAAATTATTTAAGTGGTACAAACACGAGATTATTCGTAAAGAATAAATAATCATATAATACCGTTATCGTTAACAACACCGGGGTTTTTTTAATTTATTTTATTTTATTTTTTTAATTATAAATCTGTCTGTACTAAATATTTTAAAATAGAATTGTATTCTACGCGTACACGAGTTAAAATATTAGAACTATTGCAGCTACCACAATGAACATAATTTCAATTTCAACTTATTTCAAAATATTTCACAATTACATGATATAGAATAATACACGCAAGATTAGTCGCGGATTGCATAATAAAATTAATATACTATAACTGTTTAATACTACGCATAAAAATAAAACAAAGTAAATCACCGTACTGAAATTTCATATATATACACTCTATAACTACACAGCATTAAATACACATACCACATATTCAGACATAAATATACACGCATACACTCATTTAAACATGTGGGAAAAAGTCTGAAAACAGAAAAGAGACATAACCCACATACAAACGTTCATATATACCTAACACCTGAATATAATTTGGCAAGTACTAGGTACACACAACAACAAAACGTGCACATTTATGCAAAAAGAAAATCTAAATACTTATTATCAAACTTATGAATAATTTTTGTTTTTAATAACTCACTCCAACTCGAAGCGCATATAAACGAGAAATACATAATAAATATCTAACAATAGTCTTACGCCTCCTCTTATAATTTTTTAAACTATTCCTTATGTCTATAGGTACAGTATTGTAACACATGCAGTGCCCGTATAAAGTGTCTGCACACGTGTACGATATTTGTTAAAGTTTGGTAAGCAATCTCATGCACGGATGGTTACCCTACCTCTAGTCCAAATATCAAATCTTTCTTTATTTCTAAATACACAAACTCGAGTAAGTGCAATTGATAAACGTCCTTCGGGAATATCCACGGAATCTTTTTTATGATTTTGTAAAATTTCTAAAGGTCGTATATGGTACACACCCCAGTGTATTATAGTATCTGATAAAATAGGTTGATACAAAAGCAAGGTAAAGCCGATGCAATTGTTTTTCATTAAAGAACTGCTTTAGTAAAATAATTTAACTTCCCGAGTTTACTACTAATATATTCTATATGGCTATTCCAAGATAACTTATTATCTATTACAACGCCTAAATATTTTATTTCACACACACACACCGTTTATTATGGTATTTTTATTTAGGGTTAAAGATAGACCGTTCAGCGTATCCCGATTTTGACACGTATACACAATAAATGTTGTTTTATTTGTATTAACTACTAAGTGTTGTAATTTTAACCAATCATAAACCTTATTCACATCATTCTGAGCAAGTTGTTCAAGCACTCTCTGGAAACGCGAACTAGAATTACTGTATCATTAACATAAGTTAAAATATTTCCCGCAACACGCAAGCTACAAAGATCATTTATATATATCAGAAATAAATACGGAACCTAAACCACTTCTCTGAGGAACACCGTAACATTGTTGCACACTATCGCTAAAAACATTATTTATTTTTGTCACATATTTTCTATTACATATGATTTAAACCAAAAATATTTACATCAGTTAGTGATACATTCATTTGAACGGAATACAGATATATATTAGTATTACCTATACAATCACATACACAATCCATCGTTTCTAATAATTAACTTTACCTTAATTCTTAAAATCTGAGAAGATTTCAACAATTCAACTTGATCAATATTCTTTATTTGTTGAGCCTTGTGCTCTTCCGATTTACGCGCGAAAATTTTACAGTCTTTGATCCAGACGAATTTATACCCAAAATGACGAAGTTCACGTGCCGCCTTATAAAGCGCAGAACGTGCAGGTGTTAAATGATCATTCAGATATACAGGTATATCGCCTGTTCCACCATTGGTATATCCGAACGTACATTAAATAGATCAGTAGATAGTTTTACAGATCGACGTTTTTCGAGAAATTTGTACTTTAACACACGCCGACAAAGTTTTACTACAATACCAGAATTTCCACCTCTTGATGGCAAACGATGACAAACATCGCAACCAATGGCAGATCCAATTTTTTTCGACAACTTCGTAGACATTCTCCTCCCTACTAAACGGCACGTTGCTAATAATTAAATTGTTTTTGCGGCTATATTGCTCCGCGTCATCCAATCTCCCACGCAGTTCGATATTCTCTTTTTTGAGGCTTATGACCTCCTTTTTTAATTCCTATTACTTGTTCCCTATATTTCCTTACCTCCGCAACTAATTCGTCAAATTTACCCGATGGAAAGCAACAAATTTTATCACTTCTGTCATTCTATTATTTATGGATTTAGCCCTAATTAATTTAGCAATACTTTCATCGTCCGAATTCCTAACAGAAGATGCAGAAAATTTAGTGGTATCGTGAACCTTTCCTCTACACTACACACACCGCCAGCACGATTTGTTAGCCGCGCTCATTGTTTTCCAGGTTGATTTAGCTACACCAAAACAACTGAAATGAATTTTCCCGCTGCAAGCAGAGCAGTTTGCAAATAATAATAATAATAATAATAACTAGGAGTTCTACCCAAGCCTTTTGATAATTGGGGGTTACTACCCAAGGGGATAATGCCCTTTTTCGTCTCCGAAAGTGGGAAGTCACTATTCAAAAAACTTTCACATGCTTACATATCCTCGGAGTTGCAGGTGCTCTACCACGTCTACTACCCAAGGGGTAATGCCCTTTTTAGTCTCCTTAACTGGGATCTAAACTGATGATTTCCTCCTTCTTAAGACATCTTACATATAATATATAATAACAAAATATAAAAATATCAAATATCAAAACAACTTATTAAAATTTTAAATCAGTACACTAAACAGCAATAAATAATTTTTATATATATATATAATATAAATTGCAATCTGACTGATGTAGTCAATAAGCTACTGGGATGTGTTATGACAGGATGAAAAATGTCATTTAAAAATGACAAAATGATATGACATAATAATTTTAGTCACCGAATTTTTATTTGTATGTTTCTCCGAGGTTAATTTTTTATCTCGTTTTCTTTTGATTAATCTAATATACTAACTAAATTAAATAATTACTTATATTAAATTTATATTTATTTCTAATTAATTACTAACATTTTCAAGGGCACCAGCTTTTCATCAATTTTTCCATCGTCAAGTTTATTAAGAAATATATAAATTGTATCGAATATAAAAGAGAAATTTAGCTAAAACGTATTGAATAAAAAAAATTAGCTACTCCTAAATTTAAGAGATAGTTTTATATAATGCACGCTTTTAAATATGACTTTTTAACATGTATTGAAAAAGTCATTGTTGAAATGATTCCTGTACTTTATTATATGATTATACAATTTTTTAAAAAGTTGGAATAATTGCCTCTAATGATTTCGGTATTACATCTCTATGTATTATAATAACAACTTGTATTTATTTTT
This sequence comes from Coronaproctus castanopsis, assembly GCA_032883995.1. Lineage (NCBI taxonomy): Eukaryota > Metazoa > Arthropoda > Insecta > Hemiptera > Monophlebidae > Coronaproctus > Coronaproctus castanopsis. The sequence continues at coordinate 225,111,201 of CM065053.1, forward strand.
ATATATGTATATCCCTTTTACGCTTAAACCAGTCATCCACTAGTTCTTAATTTTTGGATACTAACGAAAGATAACCGTCACGTTATTATTTAATTTGACTGACAATAGTTAACACTCAATCTTTTTTACTATTTTTAATTATTAATTATTAATTATTAATTATTACTGCCATTATTCTTCTTATTTCGAATTTGACCATCGAGAGACCACGTAAACTTTCTCTCTCTATCCAATATTTCTTCATCATTTTCCGATATTCTGCTGTTCTCTCTTCTATCCGTATTTTACCGATTTTCTACTTCGATCTAATTTTTTCCACTGATTTTTTCTATTATCAATTTCTCATTCTTAATTTCTATTCGTGTGTTTTAATTTTTAATGAAAAAAAAATCGTTTTGGTTAATCTTTTTAATTTCATTGCGACTTTTCTTACGCCCGGTGTCTGTTATTTTCTCGACTACTTCATATATCTCTTTACTTAGTTCTTAATTCCAATATGTCATTTTCGTACTTGGCTGGGAGAATTTTTCGTGCCGTCTTTCATTGTTTCTGTTCGATCTTATTAATTATCGTTTAATGTATTCTCGTTACTGCGATGCCATGACGATATTCCGGCTTTCTATTCATTCCGTTGTTCAATAATTCTAGATTGTGCAGTGTAAGTCACGTTGAACAAATCATCGTTCAAATCGTATAATTAATGGAATTTCTTACTCATACAAACTCAAGGATTTCGTAATCGAATTAGGTAGTGAATTACGAACTATTGCCGAAAGTGTACCAAATAAAACTGCGCAACAAACAGTTATTATAGCTAATTTAGTAACTGGAATACGGATATTGCTTACTTTTCTCTTTTCGTGTGGCCAGTGGTGGGTGCATTTTTCAAAATTTAAATTAATTTAAATACAACCGAGCTCTACAATAAATCGATAAAAATATGAAATGTTATCAACTTCGTGAATAGAGGAAGAAATAGATGAAACAATTGGTTTAAAGGAGATCTATTTCAAGTTTTACTAAAATTAAGAAAACAAAACATAAATCTTACATAACTTATTGTTGTGTTTAGGCGTTCTTTTTAAACGGTGTTATATTTCACCGCTTTATATAAAGAAAAAGATCTATATCCTTTATATAAATAAATAAATAATATATATATTTTAATTGTTCGATTAAAAGTTACATATATAATCTTTTTACATTCATTTAAAACGATTTTAAATATATTATTTTCTTGATAGCCGAGCTATATTAGAATTACACCAAAGTACCGGTTTGGAAGACCTGGGTGCAATCAAATGGGATATGGCTTTATGTTTATTCATCGTCTATCTTATATGCTATTTCAGCCTGTGGAAAGGAATATCCACTTCCGGCAAGGTACGTTTACACTCAATTCTTCTCTGTATGATTCTCTACTAGTTATCATTATTATTGTTATTATTATTATTATTATCGTTAATTATTATCAGTACTTTATCGACATGCACTTAGTAGTAAATCAAATATTAAAAACCTACTTCGTAAAAGCATTAACATTTTTAAAAATTGTTGTCTACCACTTATTAGTATCATATCTTTTACAACACAATCAACTCCCAAAACAATTAACATGCCACCCTCACATGCAGATAACAAAGTAAAGCACCAAAATAAAAAACAGCTTCTTAAATCCCAGGGTCCTACAACCACATCACCAAGTTCCTCCAATGCCAAATCTAACTCTTCTTTAAAGATCGCACCTATTAAAGAAATAACCGATAAAATTAAAGCATTATTCGAAAATAACCAACATAATTTCATTCTTGATTTCCCCCAATACCAATCATTTGTTAAAAACATAGCTTCTGACCCCGACTATCTAAGCTTTGCTAACGACTACACAAACGACAAAGAGGGTCTAATACATGTGATATCAGTGACTAAACCATTCCTAAATGGTATGAGCATAAAAAACAGATGCTCTCGAATCATAAAACATCTTAGCAACATGACAATACAAAGTGACACTAGCGAGACAAATGCTCTCGACACAGACGAATAAATTTAAATCAATCAAATCAAGAACAAATAGTCAACTACACACAAAATCATAATAAATATAAATGATGCCTAAAAATATAATAATGCAGTGGAACTGCAGAGGTTTCTATAATACCAACTGCGAACTTAAGCAGCTAATATCATCAAACTATCCGGCAGTTATATGCTTACAGGAGACACACCTCAAATCTTCAGATAACCCACAAATTAAGAACTATAACATCTTTAGACACGACAACATCCACGGAATTAGGGCTAAAGGGGGAGTGGCAACCTTAATTCATAATGCAATTCCTTGCAATCAAATAAACATAAACACCTCACTACAGATAATAGCAGTCACAGTCCACTTACCATCTGTACAATATCCGAGTATCACCATTTGTAACTGCTATATACCCCCAAACTCTCTCGATAGCGATCATAGAATTCAATCCATACTCACACAACTCAAAGCACCCATAATTATGCTTGGCGACTTTAATGCTCACTCTCCCCTCTGGGGAGCATCTTTCACCAACAAGCACGGTCACATCATCAATGATGTCATACTATCTCATAATTTCGCCACTCTACTCCCACCAAGCCACACACATTTTAACTTGTCATATAATACATTTTCCACCATAGATCTAGCCCTGGTTTCACCAACACTATACCCTATCCTCAGTTCTTCAGTGTTCGACGACTTATGCTCTAGCGATCATTTCCCAATTATCATACAAATAATAACACCAAACACTACCACCCAAGTAACACAAACACCGCGTCTACTTTTTCACAAAGCAGATTGGAAATCTTACACAAATGCAGTCAAGGTACCCATCAAACCACACAGTTCTATTAAAGAAAACCTGAACATATTCCTTGAGGCAATCTTTAAAGCCGCTGACACAACTATACCTAAATCATCTTCAAAAATACGCCCAAGAAGGGTCCCATGGTGGTGCAATGAGATTGCAGTAGCAATCCAACAACGCAAACGTGCACTCAGGAAATATAAACACTCACAGTCAATCACCGACCTAATACATTTCAAAAAATCACGCACTATAGCTCGTAACCTCATCAAAACAAAAAAATGTGAATCCTGGGACAATTTTGTTAGTTCTATACCAGAGTCAGCATCAAGCCATTATATGTGGTCAAAAATTAAATCACTTAATGGCGTAAATTCCATACCCACTCCTACGTTATTAAAGATGGGTAGAAAAAATATTCTCGACCCAAATGATGTAGCCAATTCCCTCGCCCAACACTTTGCAAGCCAATCTTCATCCCAGAGATATTCGACCGCTTTCCTTGATACAAAATCAGCGGCTGAGAAAGAACAAATACATTTCCTACAAGACCATGATGCACCATACAACTCTGACTTTAACATCTCAGAACTAAACTTCCAGCTCAACCAACATACACCAAACACTGCACCCGGTCCAGACTTAGTACATCCTTATATGCTAAAATACCTCCCACCAAGCGCAAAACTATTCCTTTTAAATTTATACAATCAAATATGGAGATCCAGCACCATTCCCAATAGCTGGAATTCAGCTATAGTTATTTCGATACTAAAACCCAACAAAAATCCTTTCTTCCCAGATAGTTACCGACCAATATCCCTTCTGAGTGTTCTCTCAAAAACGCTGGAGAAGATGGTTAATAGGCGCCTCCTATTTTTCCTTGAAAATAATAATCTCCTTTCTCCTTTGCAAGCTGGTGGGCGTAAGACGAGATCGGCTATAGATCATCTGATCACGTTACAGAGACAGATATTAACCTCACAACATGATAAACAGCACTTATATGCTGTATTCTTTGATTTAGAAAAAGCGTTTGACCGCTTGTGGCGACATGGACTATTAATAAAAATAAAGTCCGCCGGTATAACCGGAAATTTAGGCAACTACTTGCGCAGTTTCCTAAACAACCGAACTTTTCAAGTTAAGAACGGTTCGTCAAAATCAGCACCAGTTCAGACTGAAAACGGTGTTCCACAAGGCTCTGCACTAAGTGCAACCTTGTTCATGTTGTATATCAATGACATAGCAAATAATATCTCGCAGCCTGTTACCGCTCGGCTTTATATTGACGATCTTAATATATCCTTATCATCCAGTATTCCTTGTAATGCACAAAAAATTCTACAAAAAACCATAGACCGTTTGCAGCAATGGTCTGAAACGAAAGGTTTATATTTTTCCACATCCAAATCATCATACATTATTTTCCATAAGAGGCGTCTATCATCTCCCAGTTTTTCTTTAAGTATAAATAACTCTCCCCTAACAGCCAAAACAAAAGTAAAATTCCTAGGCTTACTGTTCGACTCTAAATTAACCTGGCGTTACCATATAACTGAACTCAAGAGTAGGTGCTTAAAACTGCTCCCAATTATAAAATATTTATCAAACCCAAAATACAATATAAAAACCCAAATCCTCTTAAATATCTATAAATCTATAATCTTATCACGAATCAACTATGGATGTCAGGTATATTCAACAGCCAGTAAATCTATATTAAGAAAATTAGATACAGTACACCATACTGGACTTCGATCCATTCTTGCAGCACACCCCTCATCACCATCAAAGAGTTTATGTGCATTAGCAGGATCCTTTCCACTTACATACTACAGAAAATATCACACTTATCTCTACTTAAGCCGTATGCTCAGCTACAATAAAACATTTGCATACACCAAAAGATGTACAACCCCTAACCCCATTTTTCTAAATGACCCTATACCAAAGCTTCTTAAAATACTAACAACTTATCACATAAGCTCCATCCCAAAATCAACATTGAATTACAATATAACGATACCTCCTTGGGACCCCTCCGAGACAAAAACAGATTTATCTCTCACACAGTACAATAAATCCACACACCCTACAAATATAAAAGAAATAGTATTAAACACTCTTCAAAAATACAACGACTACACACACGCATACACAGACGGAGCAAAATCCACAGCAGGTGGCGAGAATTCACCAGCAGCTTGCTCCTACCAAATTGATAATATACTACACTCTATCCGACTAAGCGATGGCTGCACTTCACTGGATGCAGAGTTGTACGGAATTATGTATTGCATTGAGTACATCAGATCAGCTGTACTTCCACATCGCAAAACACTGGTCATAACAGACTCCCTCTCCTCTCTACAACTAATATGCCGTCAAGATAATAAAAACACCTTAATACTAGAAATTCAACACAATCTAAACACACTACATAAGGAAGGATGGGAAATCCGCTTTCTGTGGATCCCAAGTCACATTGGGATGCACGGTAGCGATAAAGTAGACCTTGAAGCTCGGTCTATGGTACTTTCACCAGCACCAGAATACTCACCACCTCCATCATCATTAGCTCACATACTCATGAACAACAGCAAGCAGGAATGGACGACCGACTGGACCTCACAAACAACCTTCCTCAGGAACATAAAACCAACTATAGAACCTTGGTAGCCTCCAGATGGCACAAGTAGAAAAGAATATGGCACCCTAAATCGTCTACGTGTGGGTCATACAGCCATATCACACAATTACCTTTACACCAAAAGCCCTCCACCAACAATCTGCTCCTTATGCGGCCATCTAACAGAACCAACAGTCACACACTTAATATATAACTGCCAAACACTCACACCATACAGGTTAAAACACAAAATACAGGGCCCAATACACAAAATACTTTCAAACAACCCTCAATCAATAGTTAGCATTCTGGCTTTTGTAAGAGAAAGCGGACTCCCAGCACACATATAAACTAAACACACGTCTCCTTATGCTGTAATAACCCTGGTAGTTACAAACAGCATATGGAGATTTAAAAAAAAAAAAAAAAAAAAAAAAAAAAAAAAAAGTATCGTGATTATTGTGACTGTTACTGATTGACATTATTCATTAATACTATTACTACTACTAATTATTATTACAAATATTATTATTATTATTATTGTTAATTATGAATATTAATTTTTTTATACAGGTCGTTTGGTTCACGGCATTATTTCCTTACGTAGTCTTATTATTCTTACTTATTCGCGGGATCACATTACCCGGTTCTATGGAAGGAATCAAGTATTATTTGAGTCCAAATTTCTCAGTAATTACACATGCAGAGGTACATTCAAATATATTGTCGTACTTAAGTTTAATACGTTTTCCATAATATAAAATTTATTTATAAATATTTATTCCATGAAGTACTCCCCCCCACTAAAATTTATAATTTATAACCAACCTAATGCACACTGCACACATACATACATACACATATATATACAGGTTTAGTTCGTTTCTGATGATGAGTGGTGTAAGTCCATTCGAAACGTTAAATATTTCGAATAATCAGGACGTGGTTTTCACCGAAAATAATTCTAGACGGATGGAAAACAACCACGAAAGTTTTAATAAATATATATATATATATATATATATATATATATATATATATACCGGGGTAGTGTAGTAAACTGAGAACAAACGATAACGGGTTTGGGTGGTAAAAAATGACTATTTTATATAGAACTAAAAGGTCGCTACCTATTATGACATTCAATGAATCTGTGCGGACCGTATGCATGATCCAGAAGAAGTAGCAAATATCTTCGGTAAATTTTTTGCCTATGTATCGTCAAACAAAAATTATAACAGATATTTTTTCTCTTACAAAATAAACGATTAATAGAATAGTTAAAAATCCTGCCCCAGGATCGGATGGAATTTTCCCCTATTTCTCAAAAATCTGCCTCCGGATATGAAAAATTTTTAATAAAATTTGTTACCCCGACTGTGGAGGAAAGCAGTTATTATCCCCATTTTGAAATCTAAGAAACCCAATCTACCTTACATGCGTTGCGGGTAAGTTGATGGAAAATTTGTGGCACGTCGTTTATCGCGGTATTTAAAAAGAAATTAAATTATTCCCGAAAATAAGACAGGTTTCTGGAAATATGGGAGTTCACTCACGCAACTGTATAATCTGCAACGAGAAATATTTAGAATTACTTTCCGGCAGAAACAATATCTTAGATCAGTATTTTTCGATATATAATTTGTTGATGATATCAACGTAACCCTACAAAGAGATGGTTTTCTTTACGCTCAAAATCTATTACAGAAGTGTCTAAATCAAATAAAAGATTTCAGAGATATGTAATCGACGTCCTTAAATTATTTATTACTCGTTTTTTTTTTTTTAAATATTTGTTTTTTGTAAAAGGTTCATCGTTTTTTAATTGCTTACTTTTCCCGTGTAAATTAATAATTTCAACATGAAAATTACTGACACTAACTTGTTAAGGAACACCTAACTTCAATTTGTCTGTAAATAGCAGTTATTCAATATTTTTATTCTACATTCGTTTTATAGTAGTTGATCATGTAGGTTTAGAAATAAATCATTCGCTAGTTCATTAAAAAATGAAAAAATAAAAATTATGTCGTAATTCTTCCGACTAATATATATATATATATATATATATATATATATATATATATATATATATATATATAAAATGTTGATGTATTGGAGAGTAGTGATTTTATGAATTTAGCAAAACAGAATAAAATCGAAGTTAATCACTAAAAAATTTTTTTATTACACAAAAACGAACACGAAGCTTTTCGACTATGAAGTCACAATAGCTTGAAAATGACTTCATAGTCGAAAAGCTTCGTGTTCGTGTTTGTGTAATAAAAAAATTTTTTAGTGATTAACTTCGATTTTATTTTGTTTTGCTAAATATATATATATACATATATACTAGCTGACCCGGCGAACTTCGTATCGTCCCACAATCAATAAATGTATAAATTTATTAGCTGAAACGCGGTTTTTTCGTTTCATCCGATAGATCGCTCTATTGTTAATCATGTGAATCATAATTATTAACAAAAATCAGTTTTATTTTCATTGTAGTGCTATGTGATATACGATGTTTTTCGTTTGATTACCTGACACATAGACAAACAAATTTGATGGTTTTCCAACACGGGAACAGGCAACATACAATTGACCATGTGACAAACATGGGTTTTCCAAATTAATACCACAAACACTTAATGATTGCCCCTGGGACTTGTTTATGGTCATAGCAAAAGCAAGTCGCACTGGAAACTGTACTCGTTTAAACTCAAATGGCACATCAGTCGGAATCATTGGGATGCGCGGTATGAGAACATCTTCTCCTTTATACTTTCCCTTTAGTATAGTTGCTTCTATCACGTTGTTTAGTAATTTTTTTATCGCTAAACGTGTGCCGTTGCAAAGACGCGGTTGGTTGATCTTTCGCAACATTATAACTACCGATCCAACCTTTAATTGAAAATTATGAGGTGGCAATCCTGGCAAATCCAGCGAGTTTAAAAATTCCGGTGTATAGTTGATTACATCATCTTGGTTAGTAGCTGAATCAACTGATTTATATATCCTCGATTCGCCTGTAATTTGTTCTTGAATTTTGAAATTTAATTCATTTACATCTATATTTTTTGCAGCCAATATAGCTCGTTCGCTCAACCAATCATGGTTTCTGTAATTTTCAGCAACATCTGGAAACACCTTCTGAATAAGTTCATCTTTTGATCGAGTTAATTGATAAAAACTTTCAGGAAAGTTAATACGTCTCTAGGAAATTTGCCATTACTAATGTCAATGAGTTGTTTAGAGAATATGTTTCCAGATTGGTCATTTTGCAATTCGACACGCATATTCTTTAAATGAAGTACTTTGACATGTTTCCACAAATTGGAGGACTTTAGACATGCATTGAGTTCATCAGCTGGCGTTGATCGTGGAATCAGTGACAATGTTTGACGAAAATCAACTGCTAATAAAATTATGACACCACCAAATCGATTATGATTGTTCCGTAGATCTTTTAAGGTTCTGTCTAAAGCCTCCAAAGATTTTTTATGTGCCATCGTGCATTCATCCCAAACAATTAATTTACATTGCTGCAAAACCTTTGCCATTGCAGAGTTCTTCGAAATGTTGCAGGTTGGAGTTTCATTGCTTTGCACATTTAATAGCAATTTTAGTGCTGAATGTGCTGTTCGACCACCTTCAAGCAAAGTTGCTGCAATTCCCGACGAAGCGAGTGCAAGTACAATTTTATTTTGTGAGCAAATTGTTGCTAATATTAATGAAATCAAAAAAGGTTTTTCTGTACCACCTGGTGCATCTAAGAAGTAAATGCCTCCAGTTTCATCATGTGTTACTTTCATAAGAGTATCAAATACATACTTCTGTTGTTCATTCAACAGTGGAAGATTTGTTTGAATTAATTCTTTCAAAGTGTTGAGATCATACAATTTTTCTCGGTGCAACTCTTGGTTAAAAGAATCATGCATTGGACGATTGGGCGCGGCCAGGCCTAATTGAATTAATAGTTTGTTTGACATCATCAAGCACATGCCCTCAATTGAAATCAATGCTTCGTTATAAATTTCTTCACTGATTTGTATATTTGGATTTTCCATTCTATTCCGTATTTGATACAAAATATCATCACACATATAATTTTTGTACTTGATCCACAAATCATTATGGGAAACATGTAGATATGATTATAGAAAACAATGTTCGTATTTGATGAGCGTGTGATGATATTAAGCATCATTGAGAGTTTGATCCCAATGAGCGTCATTTTCTAGCAATTGCAAACGTTGACAGGCTTCTCTGTAGGATCCATACAATTCACCATCAACAATTCGTAAATGTTGGAATGATGTTGGGTCATGTACATTGACTAATAGCAGTCGTAAATAAAAACATTCTTCATTGCTTGGATGTACTGAATAAATTCGACCAATCGCATCGGTGGAATATACATCTGGGTATCCTGGAACTGGTTTTCCTTGTTTCCGTCGTATAAATCTCCTTGAGGATTGATTCCAAGTATAATATTTTGGCATTTCAGTATATAGCAATGTTTGTGCAAAATCATCATTTTGGCATGTCTCAAAAAAACTGGTTAATGTAGTAGATGATTGATCGTTGGTAACTAAACACTCTGCACAAAACACGATATACGAATTAATGACGTGAAAACTGATGCATTTTAAAACAAAATAAATAATATCGCAAAGCCGACCAAAGAGTTTCGGAACGCGAGATGTATTACACGAAAAAATGAATGTTAGACAATTAAAATTTTAAAAACCTTATAAACACGAACACGATTCAGTAATAGCCAATTATTTCTTCTAAAATTAAAAAGAATATCATATATAAAAGTAAATGTAAAATAACTGGCTATAAATATATATATTACCCCCTTCAACCCCCCAATCACCCTGAAATTTTTTACGAATTTTTCTCGCCGTAAAAACCATCCTTGAACTTCAACGAACATTAAAAAAAAAATTGGCCAAATTGGTCCAGGCGTGTTTTTCGTTACGATCGATAGGTGTCGAGCTACCCTGAATATTTTTTTTTAATTTCGACGATTATATATATATAATTAACATTGGCCCGTGCTAAATGCATTTATCGGCCGGCCAAAAATCGCCGGCAGAATTTTTAAAAATCGAAAATGAAATTTTCAACTCGCGATTTCTCGATACCGGTTAATTTTTAAGACATTTATCTAATAACATAGATTATAGATCTCCACGTCTACTTTCTTTTAAGACCAACCTAAATCCTTTAGCTATCATAGAGGCTTCAAAAAGGGCTCAAAACCCCAAAACCCTTTAAGCCCGATTTTCTCGGCGATTATTCGATATAAAAATACGGCAATACCATCGTTAGACGCGTCTTTTAATGACGAATAACTTTCATTAAAACTTTATTTCCAAAATTTCGAATCGTTCGCGAATTATTGCGAAAAATTCGAAATTTCGAAAAAATCACACACACCCCTTTTGAAATTTTCGGATCGGGTTTGAAATTTTTTTTAGCGGTTTTTTCATTTCATCCGATAGATCTTATATAGTAACGGCTATTTGTAAAGTCGGAATCGTTTAAAAATGTTTACGTCGCTCGCTATGCCTTGCCAAAGGTAGCAGGTCATCGATTTTCAAAAATTCGTAGCTCGACACCTATCGATCGTAACGAAAAGCGGTTTTCTGTTTCGTATCGGTCATTTTAATATCTACCAAATCGATTCTATCGAAATTTTTCCAAAATCGAAATTTAAATAATTTACACCCTTCAACCCCCTGACCACCCTGAAAATTTTTTTCGAATTTTTCTCGCCGTAAAAACCATCCTTGAACTTCAACGAACATTTTAAAAAAAAATTGGCCAAATTGGTCCAGGCGTTGTTGAGTTATGCGCTTACAACGTTTAGCGATTCATTTTTATATTATAGAAGATATTATATATGTATATATATATATATGTATATATAAGATCTTTTAATCATTTAAATATTCAATCTTCTATACGTAAGTCAAAAATATATGACATTTAAAAAAAATCTGTGTGAATGTCACAATCATTATTTTAAAAGCTATATTCGTGATATTAGTTATTCACTTTAGAAAACTAATTACAGTTGAACAGGTAGTTTCGTAGTAAACATTTTTTTTAGTTAGTGGACGAATTTATTAGCAAAAATACGCGGTTTTCGAAAAAGTTAATTAATTCTCATTTTTTACGAGAACACTTCGTCACTTGACATTTTGAAATCTTGACGTTAATGTATACTGCATATATATATATTATATATATATATATATGTGTGTGTATGTATATATATGTGTGTGTATGTGTATTTAAAACAAGGTCATATGTATTTCAACTGGGATAATGATTATTGTGTTTATATATTGAAAGATTAAATTTTTTTTTTTTTAATCTCAACAACACGAGCGCATTAAACCGAATACTGAACGTAACGATGTGTCAGACTGTGTAAATTTTAATAATTTTTTATTAGGACAATTGCGAGCGATTTGTGAAAATTGACGAATTCGAAATTTTACATAAATTTTCATTTACGAAATAAAATTTAAATAAAATATTTACCGAAAAAAAAAAATAAAAAAATGATACGTAGATAAATAATTTCTAAATTAAAATTGGCGCATCCGGAAAAAAACACGTTCGAACGATTGAAATACCTTCGAACAGATTGTATAATCTGAAATCTGTACTGCGTGTTATGACATCGAACATATTCGGTGCATTTCTACCTTAAAACTTCCAAAATTTTAATTCTTTTATACGAACGTCTTCAATAACTTTTGTTTGCTACATCGATGTATAGCGAGAACGTATCTCACCTTTCTATTTCCTATTTCCTATCGAACTATAAGCCGCACGAAGATTGTTTTAATATTTTTTTAATCATCAATACTAAAACCTGATCTAAAGTTCGGTTCCATTTATTCGCATACTCCGTGCCCACTTCTTCAGCTGTTTATTATACAACACAAATTCCGAACGAAGTAAAATATTTAAGAACAGGATGGAAATAAGCAGACTCCGGAGATGAAAGGTAATTTAATGAACGAACAGCGATTAAGAATAACTCTTTCAATCGACCTATATCTTCACCTTATTATATCCTGCAGCTTATGCGAGTATTAACTGTAGAAAGTTTGAGCGATTTAAGGAAGTCTAACAAAAAATCCGGTTTAAGAAAATGTGGCCTAATAGGTAATAAAGAAAAGTCGCTGAACATCTTTCCGGCATTTTTAAAATCCTGCAATTTACAGTTTACCTTCAGTTGAAAACAACATTAATAAAAGTTGTACTTTTATTCGCTAATTCCCCTTATTTTACATCTTTTACCATCGTTACCCCGAAAATGTTGAACAGATTAAAGTCGATATCTACGCCTCCATTAAGAGGTAAACATCGAATACTAAACCTTGTAACGTAACAACGCGAAACAACTATAATAATAAAATATTAATAATATAAACAATAACAGTAGTCAAGAGAGGGGAGTACGCCAAGGCTGTGTCCTACTCCCCTATTGTTTAAATTATATGCGGAATTCAAAGAGGATTTAGAAAAAAGTGACGTAAATAAACGCCGTTACAATGAATAACCTCCGATACGCGGATGATTCTATAATTATAGTAGAGTGCAAGGAAGAGCTTCGACGAATTTTATACTAGATTGTAGAAAAAAGTTCTGAATATGAATTGAAACTCAATACATCAAAAAAACAAAAGTAATTGTATTTTCAAAGAAGCCGATAATCAAAATAAGAAATAAAAACATCGAACAAGCCTCACGTATCAAGTATTTAGGAAGCATACTCGAGGAGAATTATACTTCCAAACTTGAAATACGTAGTAGAATTGAACAAGCCAGAAGTATAAAAATTGGGAACCTTTTTATACGTCGAAAAATTGGAACTGAGAGACTACTGAGATGTTATTCTATATTCTGCTATATGGATGTAAATGTTGGACACTAAATTCGACATTGGAAAAAAAGATCAACGCGTTTCAGATGTATTGTTAACGCCACATGCTGAAAATACCGCCGGTTACAAAAGAGTCAAGAACATTGTGAAATTATGGATACTATCGAAAGAAGACAATTGCAATAGTTGGGACATACTATAAGAGGAACAAAATATGCTTTAGAAAAAATGTTACTTGAATTGGAAAAGATCGAGGAGGAAAGGTCTCGAACAACATGGATAGACAACCTCAAGAAATGTTTCCGATGTTCATCGTTAGAACATTTCCGATCGGCCGCTTATTGCTTTGAATTGTGGTTGGGCAACCATTGAAATGGAGACGGCCGAACAAGAAGAAGAAACAAGAAACAATAACAAAATAATAATAACGGTAATAGAAAAATTATTTCACTAATGTAATGAAACAGGTTAAATTAAAATTCATTTTCCAGCTGAAGCGATGAAAAAAGATTTATAGAGAGGAATGCAGAGAGGAGGAACTCTAAATAGATAGTTCTGAAGTGAAAACATTAGAGATTACTTTAAAACGAAATAAATATACACACATGCGTACATACACACATATATATGTGTGTGTGTATGTACGTATATATTTATATATATATATATATATATATATATATATATATATATATATATATATGTATATGTATATTTATAATATAGTTCATCATTGACCACTTAATTCGATGACATTTCCTTTATCGTTCACGTCAACTTATAAATTTTAACCACTTCTTCGTGGTTAAGATTTTTTTGCGGTACAATTTTTATCATCCACTCGTTGGCCACATCATCGCAGGTGAGCCGATGTACATTTCATTCGTACGTTTCACAGCACAAGGCGAAAATGACGATAAAAAATAAAAGATTTCTCAAAAAAAAAAAAGTCATAAAATAAACTTATAACATACATATGTATATTATATATTATATATATATATATATATATATATATATATATATATATTTCCACCTCTAGTCTTATCCCTTTTCATAAGCATGCGTTCTGCTTTGAGAATGAAAATAATCTATTCTTCAATTCCGGTCACATAACGCTGGTGAAATCTCGAAAATGGAAACTTCTTGTAGTGTGCCGGCTAGTGTACACTAAAGATGACCATCAACCGACCGCTATATTAATAAATATATCTTCTTCGCTATAATAGTAAGTGGGACCGTCTAACGTATAAATCTCCCATCATATCAAGTCCCATTTCATAAATAATCATAGCGTATACGTGGTTGTGTATGCGAGTATGGGTATATGAAAAAAAAAACGTCTTCGTTATATTAATACGATGATTTTTACTTATTTCCGAATAAATATTTTAAAAATTAGAGCATTCCAGTGTGAATATAATAAATTCCTAAAATAATTTTTACAAAACGTATAAAATATTATTAGGCGACAATGTTCCAGATTAATATTTTCGATTTGAGAACTTTCAATCACCTTACAAATAAGGGGTATATATATATATATATATATATATATATATATATGACAAAGGAAAAAAAGATTGGATAACATGAGAAATACTAGAGCTAATGGCAGAATGAAGAAAACACAGAAATTAACAGAATTATGAATGAAGAATACAAAAAACCTCAAACGATGACAAGCAAATACAAAATGTATAAAAGAAGAACGTAGAGAACTTGAAGAGTTAGAATCAAAACACGATAATTTCAACTTACATAAGAAATTGAAACATATATCTGAATAATGCAGAAATGCATTAATCATTATTATTATTTAAATTAATGTGCCATATACAGCAACTAATGGCTAGAGGCACCGAGGAAAATAAGTATTAAATTAAATGATACAATCCAATGTGGGAAGAGGATGAGTCTGGATAGCGTGAAACGTTGTTATCGAGCAGTTAATGAAGATGAAAGACTGTAGTATAATCTCCGTAGGCTATATTAATGGATCTTCCGAACTATTAAAAAGATAAGCATGTGTCAGTTTAGTGTGGCCGAATCGGAGTCTGGCTGACAACTACATTGTCTCTCCGATGTTGTAAGTGTATCTTCCAAGGTGTTATTTTTGGTTTGATAGATCGTAGCTTGTTTTTGATGTTAATACGGATTGCCATTTTCCTTGCCATAACTGAAATAATGATGATTTCATGAACCTGTTGACGTCTGCGAATGGAACTGGTAAATTAGGCACAGGTAATGCAGTTGTTCCTTTACTGCCCTATCAGCTAGTTCATTTTCAGCAATTCCACTATGCGCTGGGATCCCGAGGATTATAATGGATCGTTCGGTATTTTTAGTAATTAATTTTACAATTGTTTCCGCTATATGATGCCTATTGTTGTTAGATACATTATGAATAGCGTTCAAAGCTGGAAGAGAGTCTGAGCAGATTATTATTGGCAAGCTAGACTCAAGTGTTCAGTATTTATATTGAAATAGATGGCCAAGTATATTGCATATAGTTCGACAGATAAAATTGTAAATGATTGCGGCAGTGAAAATCGAATATAGATTTCATTATCTTTGACAATGGAGCAGCCAACGAACGAATCAAATGTCGAGCCATCTGTATAGAATGTTAATGACGAGAGGTAGAAACTACATTAATCGATGAAAAGGGTCGAAGATACATCCGAAAATTACATTACCAGCGAAGAGCAAAATTACGGTTAGAAATGGACGAAAGAACATCCGGATTTAACAAGGATGCATCTCGTCATCGATGCTACTCGACGTTTATTCAAAACAGATATTCGAAAAAGCCACAACTGAATCCAACGAAGGTATTCGAATTAACGTAGTATCGATAAATAACAACGGATTCGCTGATGACGCGTTGTTACAATAAACGCTCTAAAAAGGCTGGTAAAGTTAGATATATACAGGAACGCGGAAGAAATGGGAATTAAAATATATGAAAAAATTTCGCAAAGATAGCGGCAGTGTTGTAGTTAAAAAAAAATGGGGAAGCTGTAGATAAAATATTTAAATACCTAGGAAGCCTTGCTAACGAAAAATGAGAATTCGTACAAACAGGGCAGATGCAGGATAGAAATAGCGCGTTTCTAAAATTTAGAAGTATTCTACACTGTAACCATCATCATTAAGTGCAGTCTCCGTATCAGAGGTAGGCGACTACTTATACCTATACGTATTTCGTTGTATAGTGTAAATAGCCTACAAGGAAATCATAATTTAAACGCAGATAGACACACATACACACACACACTCGGGATAACTGATTGTAATCGCTTTGTTGTCACGTCACAATGCAGCCCGCGTGTTTTTACTATATTATTACTAGCGCGTACACACGCGATATTCATATTAGTTTATATTTTTATTTTTTCTGACGATAAATTTTTTTGCATCGTCAATCGTATTCGAACTACCAACCGTATAGAAGTCCGTGCTCTAGCCACTGTGCTTATTTCGAGCTGTAACGATATAAATATGAAATTGAAACTGCGTCTTGCCATTACACCTGACATACAATATTATATACGTGACAAAGACAATCCGCTTTAAAGAAAATTGCAGCTTTCGAAATGTAGGTGTGTGTGTGAACGTTTATTGAAAATAAGCTGGACAGTTAAAATAAGTAATAAAGAAATCTCGCATCGTTTAAGAACTTGAATTAGTAACGATTATTAAAAAAACGCAGAATAATGTACTCGGGACGTACTATCAGAGGCGGTAAATACGAATTACTATAATTGATACGGCAGTGGAAAATACAGGTGAAGCGGATAATATAAACTGTTGAACGGGAATTTATGAAATAATAAAATTGACGGACATGCTCAAAAATCGAAAACTTTTTAACAATTTGGTTTTGTTAACGTACGCTAAACGGAGACATGGCGAGAAAAAAAGAAAAATATACATACGTATAATTTATAATGCAATTCGCTATGTAGTTTATTGTCTATTATTTCTAATTATGTAACTAGTTACAACTAAGTTAAGTTGCTCGATATATTGGCATATATATATATTTATATATGTATGCAACATACGTTCTATGTATTTTATTTATATAAAAACTGTTGGTAGTGTAGCGTTTATTAGTTACGTATAGAACAAATAACCAATTTGTAGATTTCGGATGGTCGTTTAATAAAAAAAAAAAATCAAAGACGCGCTCTAGCGGAACTTATCGAACACAAAATACATTTTCAGTTTTACTGGTTGTTCAGTTGAAAGCTGAGAATGAAGATTTCGTAATATTACGGATTTGGCTATCGGGGCTTAATTTTTTTTTTTTTTGTATTTAATGCCGATTAAATTAAAGATTTCTAATCGAAAATTAACTTTATTAAAAAATCGAAAGACAACAATTTTTTTCTTCGATTAATTATAGATGCACAATTTTTTTCTAATATGAAAACGTTCGAAAATTACGATTAATTTAATTTTAGTAATTACAATGAAAAATTACACTGTTAATTAATTTATTTATTAATTTATTTATTAATTTATTATCAGGTTTGGGTAGATGCAGCTACGCAAGTGTTCTTTTCTCTTGGGCCTGGATTCGGAGTTCTGTTAGCGTATGCGTCGTATAATGAATATCATAATAACGTTTACAAGTAAGATCTTCGCGAATACTGTATATATATATATATATATATATATATATATATATATATGTATGTGTGTGTGTGTGTGTGTGTGTGTGTGTGTGTTCGAAATGGGAATAATCGAATAATAGCAAATGACTGATTCGATTTTTCAAAAAAAAGTTACTAATTCGATTTTTTTTAAATGATTCGACTAATCATTCGGTTTAATTAACGTGAAAAATACGACTAAATCGATTAAAACTAACTATGAATTCTGACTGTTCTAAAATCTAAAACGAATAATAAGCAAATAAACAATACTCTAATTTAAAAAAAAAAAACACTTGGAAAGAAATGGAAATATTAATATTTTATACATTTTAAATTTACGAATCGAAACATATTGTTAATGCATACGAATAAATAAATAATTTGAATGATTTGATTATTATTATTATTTTATTTATTTATTTTTTTGATTTTTTTATTTGTAATAATTTTCATTTTATATTTTGTTCTTTTCATCATCGCTTTTGAAAATATACTAGTGTATTGTATTGAAATTGAAATCAATTTGACTTTATTATTATTATTATCATTTAATTATGATCATTAGACATGCTGATTTACAATAATTCTAATACTTGATGTATCTCCTATTAAATATAAATTACTTATATTAATAATTATTGTCTAATCCTGATTCCCCTTCGTATAACTTTGTTTTAAAAAAGCATTTTTTCTTTACGCATGTTTTCAATTTTGCCATTAGCATTATTTCATACTGATTTAATTTTATTGATTTCTCCGTCAGTCTGATCCCCTTATTGTAACACCTCTACTTTTGAATTCCATATCAGGCAATGTCAATTATATAATTATTATATATTTATTATTTTCTATTATTATTATTATTATTATAATTGTATGCCGACATTTTTATTACATATACGATCGGTATGAGGTCGTGTCCCCTAGGATATCGTATAAACCATAAATTTGATTAAAAAACTTCAATAATAAAACTGTAAAATCATGTATATTTTTATAATAATATTTATTCATACTTACAGTAACATCGTAATAAGATCGATCACAATAAACGTAACGCCGACACAATTATTAATACTAAAATATGACGATCGAAACTGGACGATTTAACTAACTGAAACTGACTTAAAACTAGACTAAACTGAATTAATTTTTTTTTTTTTTTTTTTATATTTGTAATATTGAACTGCCCAAAGGCATACACACAATACATTTAATATAGGAAAATACATAAGCGAAGGTACGGATTCGGCGAATGCCTTATCACGAACTAAGATTATAATTAGCGTTTTACATAAATCTAAATTTTAATATGAATATGTAAATAAAATAATAAGTTATAATAAATCGTGCGGTTTAGTCCGCCTTAATCTACGAGTGTCTCCTTCTGTATTGAGGAGTTCAGCAACAATTGTATTCGGATGTCCATAAAGTTTTGCCGCGTGCTTCCTGGCGTGAAGGCTAATAGCTGCGTCGACGTCCAAAATTTTTAAATCGCGATGTAGCAAAGCATTGGGGACATACCAAGGGGCTTTAGCTATCAAGCGGAGTGCTTTATTTTGAAATCTCTGAATAATGAGCCTGTTCGATCTCTTCGTGGTGCCCCAGAGTTGGATGCCATAACACCAAGTGGGCATTAGAATAGATAGATAAATAAGTCGTTTATTTGCTAAACTAACAGGTGAATGATATCCAAGCAGCCAATAGAGCTTGTGTAATTTAAGGCGAAGTTCCTGGCTCTTGGTTTTGACATGATGATTCCAGTTCAAGCGGCGATCGAGATGCATCCCCAAATACTTGACTGACTCGCTGGTCGGAATAGACTTTCCATTCGCGATGGACGGAATATAGCCGGCGGAACGTAGAGAAAAATCGACTTTGGTAGATTTATTTTCATTTAATTTAATTTTCCAATTTTTGGCTCAAACTGAATTAAATTAAAACTAAAACTAACTTAATTAAAAACTAAACTGAGCTAGACTTAGAATTAAACTGAACTTATTAATAATCGAACGTCTCCTTTTATACTAATAAATATGCATATATATATATATATATATATATATATATATATATATACATATACATATATACACGCCTAATTAGAACTTTCTAGATTTTTCTAGAAAGATTCGTTCATTATTATTGTATATACTTATGGAACTTCTAGGAAAAGTGAGTGTATTTTTTGATTGGTTTAACATAATTTTTTAATATCCAATCATAAAACCATCGTCATTATCATTATTATTTTTACTTATTTTTTAATTCTCAAACTCATCTTATTTATTTATTTATTTAATCATTAACATGTAACAACGTGGTTGTTACATTATTCATCAGTTTAGTCTCCATTTTTATGAACAAATATTTGGAGAATTTAATATATTTGGTTATATACAAATACATTTTTTTATTTATAGTTTTCTTTTAATATATATTAGTTATGTTTTGTATTACCTTAGTAATGAGTACATTTGCGGAAGCTCTGGATTTCATATCTATATGCATATAAAGGCCACCTAAATACGATACATATTCCTATTTCGGACGGAATTTGATTGTACAATTAGTAACGCGAAAACATTATCGATTCACTACAATGCCTACTCAAAATAATATTATATAAGTGATAAGTTTATATTTAACGTACGTGTGAATGCTTTCGATCGTAATCCTGTTAATTCGGTGATTCGTTCGTAGAGATGCTTTACTGACTAGCTTGATTAATTCCTGCACCAGTTTCATAGCCGGCTTCGTGATATTCGCGGTGCTCGGTTACATGGCCCACGTGTCTCAGCGCCCAATTCAAGAAGTGGCTACAGAAGGCCCCGGTCTTGTATTTATCGTTTATCCGGCTGCCATCGCTACTATGCCCGGATCCACATTTTGGGCGCTGATATTTTTCATGATGCTACTCACACTCGGCTTAGATAGTTCGGTAAGAAAGTTTCAAAATTTTATTCGCTTTGAATGAACGTCGAGTCGATTTTAAAAATAAATAATAATAACGATAAAAGAAAAAATTACATGCATTTTAGCTAACACGTACGTGTCGATATATCGATAAAATATCGCCATTCGTATTGATGTACATTTGTATATGTTTAACGCGAAACAATGATCCGATAAATTATTAACAACTAACGGATAGTAGTTAATCTTTTATTAATAGAGAGAATCACGGCATCAATACAGCTTAGAAATATCTATTAGGAAAGAGTGGCCCGGAGCAGTGTGTAACTAGTTTCCAATTTCAAACAGATGCATGTTACTTCAACTAAAAACAAAACTTGTAAAAATGAACTTAATTCAAGTTTAGTAACAATTAGATGGAAGAGATAGATATTTTCTACCAGAATTTTTCCCGACAGCTAATTTTTATCACTACCTTGTAGTGTGTGTCTTCAAGAGTCTTAATTGAAACAGTCAGACAAATCTTTAATGAAAAACTATGCTGGTTTTCGATATAATAGCAAATAAAATTATAAAGCTAGTGGAGGCGTCCACATGGCAGTCATAGTAAGTATGTTTCATCAACATCAACGTGTCGCTACAGTCAATAATATAACACGGTTACAAACATTGTGTAACGGAGACCCTTACCACATCAGTCGAATCTAACGGATCTTCAGTTGTTGTCAGAATAATAGTACTAATCCTTTATGTAGTTATTATCAACTATTTCAATAACATAGTTGCAGTTCTCCAGCGTGGAACCGTTCACAACTTTAGAAAAGTTACATGTAGCGTTCTTCAGACATTTAGTCTAAGGTCCACCCTATGGAATTTACTCTATTCAGTAATCCACCATAAGGTTGAGAAATTCTGTAATTCTTTCAACAATAAATTCCGGTTAATCTTATATGTAAATGACTTGTTCTTGATTTTCAATACCCATACTTACTAATTATTTATTCGAACCGTTCAAATTTTATCCGGATTTCTAGAGGCTGTTATTCGTGAACTTAATTTAACTTTCTCAATTCCAAATTTCAGTTTTTCTGTTTTTGGTGATCGTAGCATGGTTAGCCAAGTTGCTAACCTTCCTCTCATCTCTAGTTCTTAAATCTCTCATACCAGTAATATAAACTAGCTATGAACAATCCCATACGATAGTATCTCATTTGTCCGGCATTATAATATGATAACGGATAGGCTCGTACTTTATAACGTCCTTATACAGGACGGTGCTGCGACCTATGCAAATCCCAAAGCTTTTAATCGTATAAATAAAAATCAGAAAAAATTCTTGTTGAAGATTTTGTTACATTACAAAACTTCTCCAACATCAGCAGTCCGTGTTATCTGCGTTGTTTTACCAGTAGACTTATATATAGTCTGTAGAGCAATAATTAGTGAGCATAGGTTGGTTTGTGAAGTTAGATTCGTGAATTAATGAAGATTAATGAACGACGACTTTATTGATTCCGTAGTGTCTAATAAAGATTTTGAAAAACAGGTCCAAAAATTGCTTGTTAATGTTTGGCAAACAAGGTGGGATATGGACGGCATCCGCAGAAAAACTTGTGCTTTTATGTCAGGTGTCTTATCCGGAATGAAAAAATTAAAAATATGAAACTTAGTTTTTACAACTCACAGGTGTTGGTCATGGAAAGTTTCAATCTTAAAATTCTCTTATTTAGATTACTTTCTTCTGTTCTGTACACAAAACATACCAAATTGACCATTTACCCATTTGTATTATTCTTAACATAAAGAATCATTGTAGATTTCCTACAATAAGCAGACGAAGCAATTCGTAATAAATTTACTATTTTTAGTGTATAATTTCTTTAATACCCTCATTCAACCATCAAACCGAGACATTTAATACGTAATTTGCCATTTAATTGTATCGGATTATCTAATTTTTAAAATTGTTATCGCATACAATAGAAATAAATAAAAGAAAACAATAAAAAATTAATATATATAATAAGTTCCTTCGCTGTTTTTTCTACGTTACACTTACACATTGATGATTGATAGGACCATGTGTTTACATCTTAACACCGTCCATTTAAGCACACTATACACATACAAGTTTATTTTATCTTAATACGTAATCATTTATTCTTTTTCAACTTCAGTTGCAATACTTAATTATTAAAATACACGGTTATAATCAACGCGATAGATTTTATTGTAATATATGTGAACATTTATATATATTAACGAAAACTAATTCAAAAATCCGATGTATGAGTTATACGTGTCTTTTTTGACACATTATTTTTTTTATATATACAGTTTGGTGGTTCTGAAGCTATAATTACAGCGTTGAGCGATGAATTTCCGGTAATCGGTAGAAATCGGGAGATATTCGTGGCCTGTTTATTTATTTTATATTTCATCGTTGGATTGGCATCTTGCGCACAGGTATAGAGCAGCGTTTATTGTTTTTCCTATTTTTTTATTTTATTATCGCTATAAATACTTTTTATTTCTCGGATATTAACAATTTTTCGACGTTACGTTATAGACTAATTGAATAAACAATTACAAAATAACACACGTTACCCTATAATAAATATTCCATAATTTTTTTCCCAAAGTTCGATGGTCGACATTTTAAGCTTTGAATATTTCGCGTCTAATAAAATTGAGCAATGCTTGTTTCCTGCGCGTTCAATTTTTTATATATATACACACACATATATTCATGTGCAATTTCCTTTTCATGTTCTTTCAACATTTGTTGAACTTACACATAACAGGGGAGTTTGATGAAGGCGAGTCAGTGTAGCGGCGCTTTAAAAAGGAACACAAAAGCCCTGGCGCAAGAATACTTCCGTACTGCAAATACAATCAAAGTAGATGCTCCAGTGGCAAGGCAAGCTAAGACGACTAGTCCACAGAGATTGGTACGATTACTCATTGCAGGAAAAATAGAATAGTAGATAATGCACAGGGTGTTAGGAATAAAAATGAAAGGAAAAGGAAATGGGGATGTCACTATTTCGGTGTGTTTGATAAAAATCCTGACCGCAAGACAGCTGGTTGTTACTGAGGAGGTAACGGTGTAAGGTTTTTACGGCGACCTAGATCCGCCGAGGGAAAGACAGTCCTAGGATTTATGCGGATTTTTAGTAGACAGTTCCTCTAGCTGCCCATCTGCATCGTCGTATCTTCTTACCCTGCCACCACTGGAATCACCTGCACGAGGCTTTCCGCCAGTGGCCGTTCTTGGTCCACGACTGCTTATTAGTTATTCGCAGCTAACCTACAATATCTGTACGCCATTCCACTATCCGCCACCTATGGACGCGCCCCGTTCCGGTTAGAACTCCGGCCTCGAGAGGTATATAATCCCTTTAATTCCCCAAAATCCCCTTATGACCTGGAACCAACAATAGGCATACTGGATCTGTATCTTGTGATAATTTGTAAAGAAGAGATTGTACGCAATTAATTAGAGGGTTCTTTGATTTTGTGTTTTGGAGGGCCAATATAGCGGCAAGAGAGTCTGTAACGATTAAAGTTTAGAATTTAGTAATAAGTGCTGAAGACAGAAAAATATACCGTATAATTCTGCATCATATATAGAGCAACAATCATGCAGCCGTATTGGATAGCATTAATTGTTAACTGAAGTTGTATTATTCTATCTCAAGACTCGTCTAGAAAATGCGCAATTAACTTTTACAGTTAGTAGAACTCAGCTCAATAATACAAACATTTCTTAAATACTTAGATATAGCACGCTATGATCGTTCGCTCGCGTATAAAATACATCTTTTAAACCCGAGTTAAAAAATTATAACACGAGTAAATCTCTTTCGAAGATCAATTGGTACATCGTGAGCATCAACAACCAAAACATTACGTGTGGCCGTTTTATTAATAGCTTATGTCGCGGTGGAATATCTCGCCGGTTTAGCCCCTACGTGTGAAAAAAGTAGATGTTCAGTTTAATGAAGTAGTACGCATGTAAAACAACGTTGAACCTATAGCAGCTGTTGACTGCTGTTACGGTTGCTTCCACGGTACTTAGCTCAGTTAAAGTTTTTAAACATGTCGCTAACATCGTTCTTAGTTAAAATTGGTATTATATACGCAGTCAAATTTAAGATGATCGTCCTAAAATTTCGTGTTGTTTGCAGGGTGGTTTTTATTTCTTCCATTTATTAGATCGATACGCAGCCGGATATTCCATGTTATTTGCTGTCTTGTTCGAATCGATAACTGTCTCTTGGATATACGGTAATATTATTTAATACACACAAATATATATATATATATATATAAATTTAATAATAAGCGCGAAATATGGACTAAAATCAATAAACACGATTCCTGTTCTGAGGTTTTTAATTTAAAATAAGTTCTTTCTTGTTTCTCATACGCTTGCATTCGTTATTGCTTAAATCAAAATTCTAATACACAATAAACATATCCGACCGTTGAATGCGACATAATTTAAATAGAAAGAAAGAAAACATACATTACAATTAAATGTTATAAACATAAATAAATAAAAATATGTAAAAATTATAGTCGATAAGTAACAGGGAAATTAAAAAAAAAAAAATACCTCAAATTCTTAAAAGTAAAATTACTGAAATTAAATGAATATATATAATAAAGTTGTTAAAAAAATTACAATGTAAAATGAAACAAAACAAAGCTTTAAAATAAAGTGAATTAAATTTTTAAAAAAATAATCATAAAATAAAATAAATGGAGTAAATATTGAAACACATTTCTCTACAGCGTTACCTTCCAAGCAGTGGTGTAGCCGGACTTAGTTGAAGAGGGGTTTAAAACAAAACTAAATTATTACAGTAAACTTAAGTTAAATTGAACTTTAAGTGAATAACCAAAACTCAAGTAGGTTAAACCCCAAGCCATAAGTCACCCAACTCGCCAGAGTTATTTATAACCAAAAACGAAATCAACAGATGAACAGGGTTACATATAATGTAAAAATTATTATTTGTAATATATTACAAAACTATTTATTTACTTAAAAAACAACAAAATTTAAATAAAATAAATGCAAATAGAAAGAAACAAAATAGGTTTAACAAATGCAAAACTGCATTATATTTTCTTATTATCAGATTAATTCCAAAGGGGGGTCAGGCCCCCAAAACCGCCCCCTGGCTAGGCCGTGCTTCCAAGTGAATAAAGAAATAGACAAAAATTTTAAGTATTATTTTAATCTTCTACATTTATATTCAGTATATATAAATTGTAGCAGCCTAGAATCATAGTTACCACCGATAGTGGTAATCAAATTATTTTCACAAGAACAGCAATTATCGAGAAAATTATTGAAAAGTGAGAGAATACAATCCTTAACAGAAAATTGTAATTTATTTTGTATTAATTTTATGTGTATTGCATGTATATTCATACTAAATTTGTTTGCAATATTTTATATGTATGTGTAAAATTAGTTTATGTAAGCGTTCAAGTGGCTGATGCAAAAAAGAAAAAAATAAATGTGTGTGTATGGCAGTCCCTTGTAATTGTGTTTAAATTATTTGCGATGATCGGATATAAACATACCCTTAAGATTGTCCGAGGTGAAAGTAAATCTGTATTAGGCGCAAGTAACATTTTACAGAATAAATACAGGGAGAAAATTAAGTAACTAATTAATTGACTAACACGCATTGAAGAGACTATACACTGCTCATGTGTAAATCAATAACCTCGAGATGATCATTTAAAATATGTTATGTCAATGGTTAAATAGTTTATTAAAGTCACATCACTTTTTCAGAGTAGAAAGTCACGTTTTTTTTATTTTTTTTATTGAATTAAAGATTTGTATTGATTGATATAGGCGATAAATGCATAGGATGATGAATGATTGAAAATATGTTACATCAATATGGTTAGATAGTTTAAAAGTCACATCGCTTTTTCAGAGTAGAAAATTACATGGTTTTTTTTTATTATTATCGAATTAAAAATTGCTATTGATGGATATAAGCGATGAAAATAGGCATGGAATGATTGATTTAAAATATGTTACATCAATGGTTAAATAATTTAAAAGATGCGTTGCATTTTCAGAGTAGAAAGTCAAGTTGTTGTTTTTTTTTTATTATTATTGAATTAAATATTTGTATTGATTGGTATAAGGGATAAAAATAGGCACAGGATGATGAATGATTTAAAATATGTCACATCAATGGTTAGATAGTTTAAAAGTCACATCACTTTTTCAGAGTAGAAAGTCGCGTGTTTTTTTTATTATTATTGAATTAAAGATTGGTTTTATATTGATGGATATAAATGATTAAAAAATATGTAGAGGATGATGATTGATTTAAAATATGTTACATCAATGGTTAAATAATTTAAAAGATGCGTTGCATTTTCAGAGTAGAAAGTCAAGTTGTTGTTTTTTTATTATTATCAAATTAAAGATTAGTTTAATTGATGGATATAAACTATAAAAATAGGCGCAGGATGATGAATGATTTAAAATATGTTACATCAATGGTTAGATAGTTTAAAAGGTACATCGCTTTTTTAAAGTAGAAAATCACCTGTTTTTTTATTATTATTATTGAATTATAGATTGGTATTGATGGATGTAAGCGATAAAAGTAGGCACTGGATGATGATTTAAAATATGTTACGTTAATGGTTAAATAATTTAAAAGGCGCATCCCTTTTTTAGAATAGAAAGTCACATGGTTTTTTTTTATTATTATTATCGAATTACAAATTAGTTCTAAATTGATGGATATAAGCGATAAAATGTTTTGAGTCGTCCAATAAATATTGGTAAACAGGTAGGATTTGAATACTTACCGTATTCAGGCAACAGTTATTCATTATAAAAATTAAGTGTTTTTTTTTTTAATTTAATTTTTAACATGCGTAGTAATATATAGTAAATATCGACAAAATAGATTGAAAATAAATCTCTCATTAATCAACGTCAATTCTTATTCGGAACTAAAACCACAAATAATATGAAATAGGTATAACGAATACTATGATAATTTCTTGTACATTCTTCGATATTTGTAGGAACTCAAAAATTCTGCGACGATATTAAAGATATGATGGGTTTCTCGCCCGGTCTCTATTGGCGTATATGTTGGAGATTCGCCGCTCCACTTTTTCTAATAGTAAGCTCAAATCATTATTTTTTTTCTTTATTTTAATTTTTTTTTTTTTAAAAAAAGTATTTTTAAATCGCTAGCTTCAGTTTTTCTTTTATTACATATTAAATATTGACGCTATGATCTAGAAAACTTTACACAATGCACACTTCAAATGTTGCATAACATATCTAATATAGTGATTGACCAACATTTTTCTCTGAGTCAGTTTTCTATATACATTAGTAAGTTAAAAATGTACATACATACATACACACATTATGCTGTTCGGGATTTGCGCATAACATATCATATGTATCATATTATATTTCGCGATCTCCCATATCACTTTGCGGTTATCATTTTCTGTTCTTTTGTTATTTTTCCCTACCAATCCGCCTTTTTCAAATTCGTAAATATTCGTTTTTTAATATCTGCTATCATTTTTTTATTATATTTTTAACTTCTTCTTCTCTTCGTTATCTGATGACAGATGTCATGACCAATCACATAGTTTTTGCGATTATTTATTCCTATCCTGTATACTGTCCATTGTTGACGCATTGACATCCCCGTCATTTCTTGTACGTAATATATAGAACGAGTCGGCGGACGTCCTCTGCTTCTCTTCCCTGGAATTACTATTTGTGTTATAATCTTCTTTAACCCGTTTCGTCTCATGATATGCCCAAAAAATTATAGACATCTTCTTTTTATAGTTGGCACTAATGTACCTTTTTGGTCCATCCTACGACCAAACATTAAGCTCGATCGTGGATCAATAGCAGACATGCGCAGAATGTAGGCATGGATATATAAATACAGTTATGCGATGTCAGAAATAGTAAAATCAATACCAACTGTTTGGCCTCCAGTCTTGAAGCAATACCTCGCTACACATCGGATGAAAAGAAGCAGCGATGAACTGATGAGGAAAATATAATAAAAGTACTCGCTCAATTTATCAAGATCTCTATGTTCAGAGCGAAAATTGAAATGAAGGAGAAGTTATCACATGTAACAGAGAAAGATCTTATCAGGAAGAGTTTTAATCCGACAAACGCATAGCAAGAGGATAACCCCGATGACAATAAACTGATTAGAAATCCTGATGCCAGACCACCTGGTTTCAGCTTACAGAAAAAAAAATGTACTCGACTCAATCGTGTCAAAAAATGCTAATAAGACTTTTTCAATCGCCAAAAATGCGATTTTGGAGCAGAATCTGAGACCACTGACCATATAGTAACAGAATATCCAACTGAACGGTGTTGGTACTAACTAAAGGGTCTTACCGGAATGACAAAGAGTAGCTTAAATAACTGAATTAGGACCTAGAAGATAATTTCGGTTACATGTCCAAGGACATATATTAAAGTAAAGCTCACAAATATCTTAATATATGTATACACTTAATTCTTTAGCGTATTTTATTATTTCGTTACTTATATTACCTTAAATTTATCATCATCTTGTACTTTAAGCCTGCTACATTTATGCATTTCTTTTTGAAGAGAGAAGCAGTATTCTCGAATATTTTTATCATTTGTCGTGCAAAAAAAACTTTTGACTTTAAATAATTTTTCTCTGAAACTAATTTCAAAATGTATAAATTATTCGCGAAACGATAAATTTTGAGGAATAACCGAAAATATTTTCGATAGTTCATTATAGTTTACGGTTTAATGGGATATGAACCGCTAACATACGAAAATTATAAATATCCTGCTTGGGCGAACGCATTCGGTTGGATAATAGCTTGTTCGAGCGTCTCTATGATACCCGGTACGGCTATATACCAATTTATTAAAGCGAAAGGAACATGCGCACAAGTAAGTAACTTATCTGTAATATGTGGTTTTCTTTTTTTATATAAATATATTTATTTATATATATATATATAGGTCATTATGGCATGTAGCAATTACTGATGGTTAGAGACGATTTAATTTAATGTAGGCAAGAGTTATAGCGACTCCTGAAGGGTATCTATTGAAGAGGAGGATTTATGTTGTAAATTTGGTGCATTTTAAGAGAATCTAGTAAACGAAAGGATAACACGATCGAGACGGGGCAGATTGAGGTAGCGATGTCCTGTGGAATACCTATTATGGAACAATTGAATGTGTCCAATTCTCAGACGATTAATTTGACCTATAATGGCAGCGCCGCTCAATTATTGATTTTAAGGTTCTTAAAAAGTTCTGTTGAGATGGCTAGTGTGACCTCTATTCCTGCTTGGATTTGTGCTGGAATGTTCTGTTTGCTGACAGAGACTGGGCAGCATCCAGCCCCGCATGACCGTAAAATTCTGCCCGTGCGGCCACATCTATTTTTTCGTTGCTCGATATGTCTAGGTACATACATAAGTACACGTCACCCTATTAACCATGATCTTCTGAATCTGACTGACAAATGGATGTTTGGATTTAGCCATTCAGTGCGACAAAACCACTAATATATTAATTCCATAATGAAAACATACATGAACGGGTTTGAAGTTTTCTAAGAATAAATGATAGGTCAGCTGATAGTTTGACGCGATGAATTGAAACTGAATTAGGTAAATTAATTGGAGACGCACCTTTCAAGCTAACTGCTCAAACTTACAATGTAGCAAATGTAATGAGCGACTCTACAAATAGTGTACAGGCGAGAATAAAACAAAAATTTTATTCATTATTATGCGCGCGAACTGAATTTAATTATGCAAAAAGCACCAAAATTAGAATCTTCTCGAATTCGTCTCATATACCAAACTTTTTTCAAATTCTACTCATAGATGTGATGTACTGCAAGAAATTGTAAAACGAAAATTACCCAGAACTACGTTGGAATTATAATATGCGCACGGTAAATATTGTTTTCGAAAATCGGTAAAAATTAATAGAATGTTTCGAAGAACTAGAAGAAAAATCCGACAAAAATATTACATGCAAAGCGTATAGTTTACAAAAATCCGTACAAGATCCAGATTTTATACTTCGGCTTACCATAAAATTATGCCACGTGTAGATGTATTATTCGATAAATTTCAATCTAAAAATAAAGACAGCACCCAACTTTTAAGAGATAAAGACTTTGAAAAAATTGTATCCGCTCTTTGATGCACAAATGTAACGGAGTTCAAAATAACCGATAATGAAAATAAACGATGAAAAATGGTTCAAGAAAATAAAAATTCGACTATTACTAAAGAAGTATCTGACACCATAGTTTTCCAAGTAAAAGACAGACTGTCATAGCGTTATTAGTTTCTACCGATAATTTTATAAATTATTCTTAAACAGTTTCTCACGCCAGTTTTTGAATCCGTTATTCAATCTTATCCCATGTTGAAAAAAAATAAGTTAAAGATTGAACTCTCTTTATACAAGATCACATTTTCAAGATATTACTGGTTGTTTAAATATGATGTCTTGGATATTTTAAAATGAATTAAACGGAAGATTCAGCGAAACAGTAAAACTTATTAAAATCATTATTCCAGTTACTCCAATGTCAACTTCCGGGTCAGAGCGATGTTTTTCCACTCTTAAAAGAATAAAAACGTTTTTGAAGAATTGAATGAATGAAGATCGTCTTAATGGATTAGCCAGTGACATCTGTAAATATAAATTTGATACACAATACATCAGAATTTGATTAAAAAAAAAAAAGTCATTGAAAATTTTGTTCCAAAAAAGATAGGTTAAACTTTTTATATAAAAATTAATTTTTTAAACAACTGATTTTAGTTATATTTTTCACTTGTATGATTTGTTATTTTTTGAATTCGCTTGATATTCGTTATCGTTATTAGTGTCCTTGACAGGGGATTTTGCGTAATAGATATTTCGTAATTTGGACTATCATTTACACAAGTCGTTACGAGCAGTCGTCACTCTTCTTTTGCAAAATGGTGCTTTATTATCGTCCTTACACATCAGCATAAGAAAATCATTCTTTAAATTGTACGCTATATTATTATTTCCTTTACTACACGATTATTTATCTGCTGGTTTTTTTCACATTTTGTAGAGTTTCGTTAGTTATAAAGTGCATTCAACAGATTATCGTCATGTTTTTTAAATAGAACTAGAACGCATTAAACCGGTTTTATTTAGTTTAAAACGTGTACAAAAAAGAGAGGTAAGTTTACGTCCTTACATTTTATAAATTATTATAATTTTATATCAGAACCTCCCAGATTTACTTGTCGCGAACCGCCACCGAATACTAACAACCTTAGATCTAATTTTAACGTCATTTATTTACAATTTTTCAGAGATTAGATTCCTTGCTAACACCATGGCGTGATCGTCAAACGGTAATAAACCGTCCTACAACATCCAAAGATGATCCAGCCCAAATTCGTCTAACCAGTCCGGAAGCAATAGAAGATGTGTAGTAGGCGCAGCTGAGATGCGATAGATACGTGTTTTCATTAGATGGGTTTAAAAAATAATAATTAAATAGTGTAATAAAAATGTAATCACTGATGGTATGAATATCTTAAATCTATAGGCACGTACTTCTTTTTTGTATAACATGATATCAGTATTTCTTTCTCCCACATCTTGTATAAAATTGAATTATGTCTCTCTTTGCTTTAGTGTACACTCGCATTAAACGTTTTTAAGGGTAGCAGCTTTGAGTTGATAATAAACATTAAATATTCTATTAAAATCCCCATATTATTAAATTGATCATCTAATTTGGAAGCTATCAACATATATCATCATCTCAGTGCCATACTCGTCAAAGAGCGTAGGCGATCACTAGTTCGGCGATCAGATTTTGTGTTACCTCGCGTACGCCAATAATCGCTGTAAGGAAGACGTGTTTGTGCAGCTATTAATATTTTGCAGCTAATACGTTCTCCTTCTTACAAAGCTTCTCTTACCTTCTCTCTGTCTTTATACAATAATCTGAAATATTTCATTTTTTTCACCTCTGATAATATAGCCAAAACATGATACGTTTCTTCTTGGATTGCCTTGTTTAAAACAACTTTATCTAACATATTGGACTTTCAGGTGATTCTATATAAATACTGCACATACAGCTAATATTCACTAAACTTTTCTATCAAATTAGCGTAATATTTAAAATATTGCACAAAAGATATATATATATATATATATATGTATGTATCTATGTATCTATGTATAGTTAGAAAAAAATACAATTACTAATATATAAAATAAACTTATTATTGATAATAAAAAAAGAAATCTTGACAATTAACCTACCAAGAAATAGAATGTTTAAACATTACATCATATAATAACTGTTTCCGCTAGTCTGATGCGATTTTAAATAATTATAAAACCAATATTTACTTAAATAATCAACCTATTTAGTTGACGAGCTGCTCTACATTTCTCATAATCATTAACAGATTAGATGAAGATATCTTACGCTAGACATTACATCACTAGAACCGAATAAATATGCAATCATCATCAAATTGTATATATGCGTATCTTTTAGTTCGCAGAAAAATAAAAAATTAAAAAAAATATATATATTCAATTTCTGTAATGTAATATTTGACGAAAAGTAACTTTAATGTTATTAACTAATTATATAAATCAAATATATATATATATATATTAGATAGATAAACGTTAAATATAGCGTAGATATTAACCATATATATTCATTGTGTGCAATATAAATATTAAGTATATTACATATAGATATAGATTGTGTAAGATATACATGACAATAAATATTCACCTACCAACAATGTGTTTTTTTGTTTTTTTTTTAGGCTTCCAATGAGGTTGCCCATAGCAATACAAAGAATAGGGTATAATTACGAAATTACGCTGATATATAATAAGAAAGGCACCGAAATAAAATCACTTGCACATCTCTACTCTAAAATAGTTAGAAAACATGATGCTGGAAAGGAATTGAAATATGTGCAGAGCTACAGTGTTCGGTGGCGAGTTATAGGTTTTGAACATTCGGAAATACGCGGTCCGCGTGGCAATACCATTATTATCGAAAATACGTGAGCATGAAAGTAATAGGTTGTTGAAATAAAGAAATGGTAAAACGATTATTAGCTAAAACGTATTCCGCAAATGGTAATAATACATCCACACATTTATCTGCTACACTGAACTTTTTAAACTAAGGAACTTTTAACAGGATCATGTTACGTAATAATTTATAATATATATATCTTCTGAAGGGATTGGACCATAGAGCATTTATAATCTGTAATAGTAAGAGCGATATTATCAACCGTAAATCACACCTAGTCGTCTACTAAACTTTCGTCTGTGTAAATGGAAAGGAAATTTAGTCAATCGTTATTAAATAACACATTAAATATGGTGTTCAATGTGGGAATGTTACTGAGAAAATAGACATAACGCACGTTAATAGGTATAGAAGTTATTATTACGAAGAAACGAATAATAGGAAGGACAAATTATATTAGTAAATTTTGTAAAAATTATATAGAAGTGCATAAAAAGATTAAATAACATCTGCAAAACAACTGCAGGAGAACCTTGTAAGGCACCGAAGCATAACCGCAAAGTCAAATTCCCTAATTTTTACAGAAAAGAAATGCTCGATGCAGCATTTGCATCAAAAAGAAAACAATAAAATAGTACGGGACGAAATTCTTCTAAAGCGAATGTTTCTAACCTAGATAGAATCTGGCGTTTTCAATGCGGTATAAATGTAGTTGACATTGTTACCGCAGTTGTGTTGACGATCTAATATAAAGCCGAAATATATTTATATCGTTGGATAAACTCCGTATATACACATTAGATACAGCTATAATTCTTTTAATACAGCCTTCTGTGAGATATTATTAGAAGTATCGTCATAAAAACAAGTACAATAATATATTTGCGTTATCGGTGAATTCGAATAAATCAATTTTCGATAACAAAAAGACAAAAAAAAAAAAACATGGCATACGTCGTCGAAATTATAAACCAGTTTATATATTATATATATATATATATATATATATATATATATATATATATATATATATATATAACAATACCGTAATCAACGACCTTGGTAAATTCCATTTTGTCACAAGTTAAATAACGTCTTTTTAAATATATTACAGGCGACTACTACGATAAATTAGTTCTAATCTAATGTCATTCGCACGTGAAGATTATAACGCCTACGTTTAAGAAATAACTAAAACGCAAAAATAATAACTTACTCGGAACGAAATAACGATATAACGGTTTCTTTGTTTCCAATCTCAAACGTTACGTTAAATAATGGAAATATACAGAACTCCCATCGAACTGGTTAAATGTGGATAAACAGTAAATTTCGAATTGTTTGAAATACTTATACGACTACGTCGTACGTACACGTCATAGTGTATATATATATATATATATATATATATATATATATATATATATTAGTATGTATGTATATAATACACTTACATACACAGACAAAGAGACGGACATAGATAGGGAGGGGGGGGAAACGAATAGCAAAATATTCTATCATAAATTTGAGATATGTGTACTTTTTCCTTATAGATAATTTTGACCATTTTGAAATATTTTCCATTTCAATACGAAATTTAGCACGCGGATGAAATTGTATATACGTTTAAAAGAACATACGAGAAGTGGATAAATTTATTTGAGATGGGATGCTATAGATATCGTCACGTGCCCATAGAACAAACGCATAGGTTTTAGACGAATTATTAAATAGAAGCAACAATCCTGATAGAAATCGATAAAAGTACTATAAAATATTTTACGTACGTAGTAGGCAAGAAATGAGAACCCGACGCAGAAAAATAATATACAAAGCAAAATCTCTAGAAAGCGCCCTAGAGGAAGACGCCCAATGCGATGGTCAAGTCGAGTGAAGGCCGTAATCGGTTTAATGTGGCCCTAGAGGGAGATCGAAATAGATGGAAAATAATCGGTCAAAATCATATGATATAACCACGTCCTTGCGAAAGACAATGGATTTGTTTTATTGATATACACTATATATATATATTCGGTGCTCTGTAAATGTATGTAGGGTGATTTTCTAATAAATCATATGATTAAATTCACTGGAGATTTACAAATGACAACACGAGTAAAATTACACTTCTGGGGAGAATTATAATTTTTCGACGCATACTACTCTAAACGACAGATATGAAGAGATGCTATGAAGAAAATTAATAAACCGGAGCAGTATCGATATGCAATATTATATATACATTATTAATCAATTTTATTGAACGATGTGTAGGAGTCCAAAGGGATTGTAAAAATCCAACAATAATTATAGTTGATAGACATGTGGAATAATAAATTAAAATGGAAACAATACGCACAAATAAATGACAAATATAACGGCGTTAAATGTAGCTTCTTACTAAATGCACGTTGTCTACTTTCCGCATAAATCGTTATCGCAACAATTTCATAATTTTTAATCGTCTACAAGTGTTTACTTTTTATTTAATAATCGAATCGATCACACGATATTCTTCGTCGAAAATAAATATTATTTGAAAATTTATTCGATACGCTCTCTAACGTGCGTGGCATATACTACGATGACGGATGAAGTAATCATTTCGATAGAGATTCTTACAACGAGATCGTAAAGTGAATTCTCGGTAATTTAACAATCAGTAAGTTTCTTTTACAACAATATTAACTTAGACACGATAAATTATTTTAGTCGGTGAATTATGTAAGTTTATAGTTCCATTTACATTATATTACACATACATACATACATACATTGTATATATATATATAAATATACAATTTTCTTCTACTTATACATAATATACTGTGTAATTATTAACATATAAAAGAACTTAAAAAGTCTTTTCTTATTCGGTGAATTCTCGTAACGTTGAAGATGTACAACAAGTTATCGAACGACATATAACATATAGGTAAATGTAAACAATTTTCTCTTGAGTCTGCACACCGCGTATAATGTGATCAGTGCATGAAAAGTCATAATTACACGCTTAAAATTTTGATGTTCTTATTAACTATTACGATCGTCATCGTTTTGACGTAGATGAGAACTGATAAAAAATTGAATGTCCTCGCTCAAGGTGATATTCGGAATTAAAGTAATCGAAGATAAGGAGTCGTTGGTCATCGGACTGGTAAATTTCCCTGATTTAAACCAAGATTCAATCGCTTTGCGCTCGTAGGAATAACCATCTAAACAACCAGTTTAAATGAAAATGATTAAATATAAGTTTAATATCTTTCAGATACATATTGTAACACCCCAAAAGTGTTACATGGTTGATAGTAGTGTGCGTCTATATATGTGTATGACCATATGTATACAGGTAGGCACAGGGAATGTGACTGCCCTTCTCAAAAAAAACATGTGAGTAAAAAACAGATGTAAGCAACATAATATGCATAGAGGGGAACATTCGGGCACCGACTCAATTAAAGTCTCTCGAATTTCTTTGGATGCAATATATGTATATAAAAAAACAAGAGGTTATATATATATATATATATATAAAATAACCTGTGTTTGTCCTCTTAATGGAACATTAAAATAAACGGTTTTGAATGCTTTCATTGACTAGTCCCGAGAGAGAACTCGGAAGGTTGCGCCGAAAGGATATGTACAAATGTGAAACAAAGACATAAAAAAAAAGACCGAACGATACGAAGAGAAAACATCGTTTTAGGAGGAATCGCCAAGAATTCTGATGAAGGAATCACTTTAGTTATATTCGAAGTCGGAGTCACACGGACCGAGACGAGATCGGTTAGGCTAGTCGACCGTGCCTACCATCGCGAAAGACATAGATAAGCCTTTATAACTTAAAGTAAGATAAGAAAAATGCATGTAGAAATATATATATATACATATATATAAATACGAACGCGCGAGTATCGATAATAAAAATTAATTTAAAACGTTAAATTAATAACGAAAATTTGACACGCGATGCTTTAAAATTTTTCAAATAAAATATTTTATTTAAATTATCTCTCGTTTGCTTTAATTAATAAGTATTTTCTCTACGGTTGGCATCAAACATCATATAAAAAAGTATAGAATTTATACATTTTAATTTAGCTAGTATAAGTTTGTATTATATAATAAGAATAAATGTAGAGCGATCTCAATATTAATGAAAATAATGTAAATTTATATGTGAATGTATCCGAGAATCCTTAGTGAGTCCGCTAACAAGAGGTATTTTAATAATATTAATAATGATAATAATAATAATTTTAACAATAATAATAACAATATCTAAATATATACGTATTATGTATGTATGTATAAGTGTATGTTAATACTTTTAAAAGCATCAATACACTCCTGTTAAAATAAAAGAATAATTTTCATTAAACAAACATGGGTGCATCATAATGTGTATATATATATATATATATAAACAAAACAAAATCATAATACAGTTTAATCATCATAAAAGTTTTTTATTGCAAAGCTTTTATAGTTATTAAACTGTGTTATGATTTGTTTTGTTTATAATTCATAAAATAATTACTCTCCAATATAATCAACATTATATATATATATATATATATATATATATATATATATATATATATATATATATATATATAACGACAGATATAAAGTAGCGATTAATATTAAAGAATGAGGTAAAAGTTTCGGAGAAAAAAATAAAGGAAAACCTGACACATTGTGAACTGAAGAAAAAGATACTATGCAGTAATGTAGAGAAAGAGGAGTGAATCGCAATACCAGCTGATAGAGTAACCATTCAGTAAGTTAGGAATTATAACAATAATTGTGTGTATATATATATATATATATATATATATATATATATATATATATATATATATGTATTTGTTGTTCATCAGTGCTATATTATAGCCAGTATATCGGGAAGCTGATAAACAAATTTGTTAATACTTCCTTGTATTCTTAGGAACTTAAAAAGGCATTACCAGATTCACTATAAGGACAGTTGATACAAGACGGCTACTATTTGTCAAGAAAATCGAACTCAAATAATAATTACTAATACTATAAGGCACGGTTCACACTGGCGCGATACAATCACGATACGACATACGATACGATAAGCAACGCGACCTTTAATCGACACGGACCACTCATAGTAATGCAAATGTTTTGAAAGCAACTAATCCAGTACTGTGATTGGTCCGTGTCGATTCAAGGTCGCGTTGCTTATCGTATCGTATGTCGTATCGTGATTGTATCACGCCCGTGTGAACCGCGCCTAAAATTAATTTTCTATTACACGATTATCGGTACTAAGCAACATAATGTCGGCCGATATCTGAAGAAGAAGAAAAAAGACTGCAGTAAAATAAAACAAGAATGAGGGTCCCGTGTTGTATCCAGAAAAAATGTTAAATAGAGGATCAGGGAAACTGCAATAAGTACTATCCAGTCAGGCAAAAAAATAAATTGACAAACTAATTATTAATTTACGTAAAAAATTGTTGTATAATATATATATATATATATATATATATATATATATATATATATATATATATATATATACTTCCTTCCTTATTCCTGTTTTTCTATCATCTATTTCCTTTTATTTTCTTGTCCTCCTTCCCTCTCTTAATTCCTTCAGCATTCGCTGTATTTTCTTGCTTGCAGAAATGCATCAGCTATGCTAGTCTGACTGTCTTGGTAAATCCATGCCGTTAGATAAAACTAGTGTTGTTGTACAAGCAGCATAGGAGTTGTCTACGCACCTACTCCAGTGTTCCTCCTAATGCGTATACTACTGTCATCTATTTGTCTCTCCTTGTTTAAATGGTGATGGAAGCAGGTTTGGTCAACTGGGAGCTTTTAGCTAATGATTCTACACGGAAGGCGGTATGATCCAAGTGGTCGCTCTCGGGCAGGATTGGATGATGCCAGAGTTCGGCAGCAGCTCATATGACCAGGCAGCCCTCTTTAGGACTGCTCTGCCTGCCACAAATGTGGAAGGGACTAGAAAAGGTGTCCTAAATATAGTTCATCCCTTATTTACCTGGTCAGTTTGCCGCGACTGATGGGGACTCACACTGTGCGGTAAAAACAAACATGAAAATAATAATCAAAAAAGAGACTGGGTGTTTGGAGTTTGGAACGTTAGAACATTATTAGATAATAAAAACTTACCTATAAGAAGAACGGCCTTAATTACGCACGAATTAAGAAAGTATAAAATAGACATAGCTGGATTATGTGAGACAAGATTTGTCGATGAAGAACAAGTTACTGAAGAAAGTACGGGTTACACAATATACTGGAAAGGTGTTAAACCAGGAAATAAACGTTTAAAAGGTGTAGGATTAGCCATTGATACAAAATTAATACAATATGTATCTGAGGAGCCGCAAGGTATCAGCGATCGACTCATGATAATGAAACTAAAATTTCCGAAAAATCCTACATTAGTAACAATCTGCGCATACGCGCCAACCTTAGATAGCTCTGAAGATGTAAAAGATTTTTTCTATAACGACCTTCAAGAAGCATTAAATAAAATTAAAACTAGCGAACGACTTGTTATACTTGGTGATTTTAATGCGCGAGTTGGAAAAAATATAAATATTTGGAATGGCACCATTGGAGTCCATGGAATTGGAAAAGAAAATAGTAATGGGGAACGTTTATTACAGTTTTGCACGCAAAATGATCTTGTTATTACGAACACTCTTTTCAAGCTAAAAGATATTCATAAAGGATCGTGGACGCATCCTAGGTCTGGGCATCTGCATCTAATAGATTATGTTATTACAAAACGTCAAAGTAAAAATGAATGCCTGATTACTCGTGCAATGAGAGGTGCAAATGGAGACACGGATCATGTATTAATTAGAACAAAATTTAGATTCCCCAATATTAAATATCATCCAAGGTTACAAAAATATAAGCAAGGGAATTATAATATAGATCGATTAAGAGATAAAAAGATCTTAAATGATTTTACATCAGTATTAACCACCGGTCTTCAAAATTCATTATCTCTTTCCATGTCAACTATAGAAAAACAGTGGGGCTGTATAAAAAATGAGATAACGATGACGTGTAAAAACGTCCTCGGCTGTAAAGTAAAAAGATCCCAAGATTGGTTCGCTGATAGCTCAAAAGAGTTACAAGATCAAATTGATGAAAAACGGAAATGTTTCATTGCATGGCAAAATGATAAATTAAATGTAGCGAAAAGAAATAGTTACGCTTTGATAAAATCTAAAATACAACGTGAAACCAGAAAATTACAAAATCAGTGGTGGATTAATAAAATGGCAGATATTCAATTGTTACATGATAAGCATGATATGCATGCATTCATTACTGCTACTAATACTGTATATGGTCCTGTATCTAGGCGTAAAACTGCCATACAAAGTTCATCGGGTATATTACTTCGAAATAGAGAGGAAATTAAACGCAGATGGAAGGAGTATTTTCAAACGTTGCTAAATAATAAAACCACGGTTAATGAGGACATTTTTCGGTTAATACCGCAGGAAAATATAAATTATCAACTGGATATTCCACCATCTGAAGAAGAAGTTCTATTAGCGATAAAAAACCTGAAGCTTAATAAAGCGGTCGGATTAGACGGTAATGAAATATATAAATTTGGGGGAAAAGAATTAACGTCACAATTGCTTGAGTTATATAAACGATTCTGGGAAGAGATTTTAAAAATGCAGCCATTGTTTGTATATATAAAAATAAAGGAGATAAAACGAACTGTTTTAGTTATCGAGGTATATCTCTACTATCAACTGCTAGTAAAATTTTGAGCAGAGTACTTCTAACGCGATTACAAACATTAATAGATAAGTATCTTCCCCTGAAGAGCAATGTGGCTTCCGGCAGCAACGAAGTACCATAGATAGCTACTTGAAAAAACTAGAGAGCAAAATGAAAAATTGTATATGGCATTTATTGACGTACAAAAGGCCTTTGATACGGTAAACAGAGATGCGCTTTGGAAATTTCTAAAAATAATTGGATGCCCACCGAAACTGCTGTCACTTCTACAACAGCTACATGATGATATGGAAGGTGTGGTCATTTGCGAAAACGGATTTACAGATCCTTTTAAAATCTCGACTGGAGTTAAACAAGGTTGTGTACTTGCGCCTACATTATTTAACCTTTATATGAGTACGGTTTATTTAGTATATAAACAAAAGATTTTAACGTCCGGAATTAAGATAGAATACCGATTCGATGGAGGATTATATAATCTATCAAAATTTAGAACTAAAAGCAAGACAAACACGTTCACCATTCAGAATTTACAATATGCGGATGACTGCGTCATCTTATGCAAAAGCGCTCCAGAATTGCAAATTGCAGTAAAATTATTATACGAAACACATAAAGATTTTGGTCTATCTATCATCTGTAACAAGACAGATGTTATAGAAATACCTACGACCAACACAGAATATATTATCGATGGAAATATATTAAACAAAATGAAAGAATTTAAGTATCTTGGAAATATTATTAACAATGACGGCGGTCTAGATGAGGAAATTTCATATAGAATTAGAAATGCAATGATACATATAAAAGGCTTTCTAGACGAGTTTTTAATAATAAAAGTTTAACAACGGCTACTAAAATGACCGTCTATAAAACTGTAGTAATGCCAACCATGTTAAATGGCGGAGAAACCTGGCCAATAAAAATTAATCAACTTAAAAAGTTTGAAATCTGCCAATTTAGATTACTAAGACGGATTCTGCGAATTAACTGGAAAGATCACATATCGAATGAAAAGGTACTACAAATGGCCAGCTGTTGTTCGATTGAACAGCAACTAGCGAAGTCTCACCTAAGATGGATTGGCCACGTAGTGCGGATGGATGAAGAACGTATTCCGAAACGTATATTTTACGGAGTAATAAGTAATGGTAAAAGACAATGTGGTCGTCCAAAATTTCGATATAAATATATGATTACAAGGACAATTAAGAAAGCAGGAATGAATCCGCGAAAAGACATTACTTGGGAGGTAACGGCCAAAAATCGAATCGAATGGAGATTATTTACAGACGATATCGTGAACCAGCGGCTTGTATACCGGAAACCAAAGAAAAAGAATAAACATCATATTGACACCGTTGCCGGCAGAACAGAAATCCGATGCTCGCTTTGCGATTTCACAACTTATTTTAAAATTGGTCTGATCTCGCATATGCGACACAAGCATTAAATAACATGAAGAGCACGATAAATGACACTCATACTCGTAATCGAGTGAGCTAGATTATTATATATATATATATATATATATATATATACACATATATATATATATATATATAT
This sequence comes from Coronaproctus castanopsis, assembly GCA_032883995.1. Taxonomy (NCBI): domain Eukaryota; kingdom Metazoa; phylum Arthropoda; class Insecta; order Hemiptera; family Monophlebidae; genus Coronaproctus; species Coronaproctus castanopsis. The sequence goes on from CM065053.1 coordinate 225,154,664, forward strand.
ATATATATATATATATATATATATACGAATTAGCACATATATTACCTAAGCAAATAACGGGGTTGATCATAATTTGTTGCGTAATTGGACAAATGAACTCATCCGGTATATCTGTCACTGAAATATTCAATTGTTTCTCGATCAACGTGGCATCATTTAATAATTTATCTGCGAATTAATTGGAATTTTTATTACAGTCATTAAAATTAACCACGAAAACAAAACATTATGTATAATATTCCGTACCTTCTAAACGATTTCCATCACTTCCCGTTTTGTCGCTTTTCGCCTAGCATGAGTTAAAACATTAATAAACAAAAAAATTCAAATTGTTTCGATGGTATAAATAATAAAAATAATAATAATAATAATCAGAATGCACATTTGCAGCATTTCCCAGTGATACATATTAAACAAAAATTAATCAGATGATCAGGATGATGTGGTCAGCAAAACTAGTCGATTATATATATATATATATATATATATATATATATATATATATATATATAAAAAATTGTATAAAAAATATGGAATAGAAAAATATGTGCCGAATACATACTAAAACTGTTGCATTAACACGATTCAGGGCAAACATTTCGAATTCATCTTCGCTAGACTGCAAATCCCAAATAATGATTGATCTGTCTAAACCGCCTAAAAAATAATTTAAATACAATTTATCCGCAAATTATCTCATCCGCTTTATTCTCGTTGTTATTAAGATTGCGCGTGATTAAGAAAACAGATTTTAAAATATATAAAACCACGTATTTGTTTAAATTATACGGATCAATTTAAAGATACACCCGATATATTCGGAATAAGTTTTTAAATCAAAATTTCGTAAAACTAACAACTCCTTATCGTGTTTTTCAAATTCCGCTCGAATCAAATTTAATTACACCGAATAATACAAAATCGGTTAATTTCGCGTGTTTAAAGACTCATATTCACCTCAAAATTAACTTGATAACGAAATATGCTTAACGATTTAACGAAGTTATCTATGTTCGACACCTAAACGGGTTATAATAATAATAATAATAATAATAAAGTACACAAACTAATGTTTCGACCGTAAATTTAAAAAATATATATAATACAAATCACGATAATATTGTCTAAATTTATCCCGTGATATTTATTTATTTATGTCCCAGGGAGTATTCTGTACCTTCTGGGAACCGGAGCTCTAATCGATACGGGGCGCCTACATAGGCGGCGGATAGTGGAATGACCTACAGATATGTAGGTTAGCTGCGAATACGACGTTGGTCAAATGAGCAGTCACGGACCAAGAGCGGCTACTGGTGGAAAGTCTCATGCAGGCGAATCCAGTAGCGACAGGTAGTATGCACGAGAGGGCACAGGGACAGATTAGGAACTGTCCATAAAACTCTGCCTCTTCAAGACTGCATACTAACCCTTGGCGAGTAGAGGCCGCATGTATAAATACGTCTCCGCTGCTATCCCAATAGCAAACTGTTCCTTTCGGTTAGGGTTTTTACACAAAGGCTAAGAGGAAACAACCCTGACAGAAAATTCTACGAAAGGCAAGGGGAAACCACCGTAGCAAACTTCACATGAAAACCAAACATGTCAAGTAACAAGAATGAAAAGATTGTGCCACGCGATCCATTTAGCGCCCGGTGTTATCGGGGTCCCAAACTCGATAATGTAAAATATACGACTAAGTCCGTAGCGATGGATCCCAGGTCCGCCGGTGAAAATGAGCGACTGGAACAAATGGATAAAATAATTCCTATAAAAACAAGTAACATAGCAAAAAGCGTATTTAAAATTGGAACATGGAATGTTCAAAGTAACTGAAAAGACACCAGGAGTAAGCGTGCTTAGCATTAGTGAAACAAGATGCCCAGGATGTGGAAAATGTATTATGGATGAAGAAGTGTTCTACTACTCTGGGAATAATAACCTGAATCATGAAAATGAAGTAGGGACACTAATGTCGAAAGAGATGGACAAACATGTTATTGATTACATACATATTAATGACAAAATAATTATAGTTCGCGTGCTCGGAAACCCTGCAAAATTAACATAATTCAAATACACGCGCCGACAGCAGACAAGGGGGAAATGGAAATAGAAACCTTTTATAATGATCTGAAGATAGCGTTAACATTCACGAAAAACCACGAAATGAACATCGTCATGGGTGAAATTTGGAAAGGGTAATATACCGGATGTAGCCGGAAAATTTGGACTAGGGGAACGGAATGAAAGAGGAGACAGATTAATTCAATTCTGTTAGGAAATGAAATATGTTGTAACAAATACGTTCTTCCAAATGCCGCCGCGAAGACTGTATACATGACGATCGCCTCTGGATAAAGATGGACAAGTAGTCAGGAATCAAATTGACTACGTATTGATAAATTGAATCTTTAAAAACAACACAACCCGGAGCAGATGTACCATCAGACCATAATTTATTGGAAGCATCACTAAAATTAAAGTTAGCAGCAATTAAGAAAAAGACACCAATGAAGAAGCAATATAATATACAGAAACTACGAAATATTACTATTAAGGAGGATATATCAGAATGCATAGAGCGCAGTCTTCAGGAAATTACTATAGAAGACACGGAAAAAACCTGGGGAATGGTCAAACAAAAAATCCAAGAAGCTTCAGAAAAATATTTAGGGTATGACATAAAAAGGAAAAAGAAAAAGTAGATGACAGAGTAATATTGGAGTTAATGGGGAAAAGAAGGAAGCACAGAAATAAATCGAGTAATGAAGAATACAAAAGATTGCAAAAAATAAGAAGAAGGAAGATACAAAAAGCAAAAGAAGAGTGGTTACAGGAAGAATGCAGAGAACTGAAAGAACTAGAACAAATTAAAATATATGTCTGGAACGCGAAAGAATATATCTACAGCGAACAATATGGATAAAGCTGGGGAAAAAGTAGCGGATAATAATGATAGAAAAGCATTATGGGAAAATTATGTACGGGAACTATTTGGTACAGAAAATAGTAAAGATAAAGTAAAAAATGAGACAGAATGCGAATCAGGACCAGAAATAACGGAGGCAGAGGTACGGAACGTCATCCGAAAGGCGAAAAACCGTAAGGCCCCAGGAGCAGACATCACATCGGAAGTATTTAAAGCAATGAACGCGACAAGTGTAAAAATGTTGCAGAAGTTATACAATAAAGTATATGAGAACAGTAAAATTCCTACAGATTGGCTTCAATCTATTTTTATACCAATTCCAAAGAAACCAGCTGCGAAAAAGTGCGCTCGTTTTCGATTAATAAGTTTAATGAGTAATGTATTAAAAATATTTTTACGAATTATCTACACCGAATTTATGGAAAACTAGAGAATCATACGGGGCAAACCCAATTTGGATTTAGGAACGGGATGAGCAAGCGGGAAACAATATTCTGCATCCAGATTCTGATGCAAAAGTGCTATGACCAAAGTCAAGACATATGCCTTGGATTTATAGATTTTGAAAAGACATTTGACAAGATTAAACACAACAAGATGCTAGAACTATTAAGAAATACGTCAATAGATGAAGGAGAACTGAGATGTATCAAGAACTTGTACTACCACCAGAAAGCCAAAGTACTGGGAACAGAAGAAACAAAAGATATAGATATCAAAGGTGGTGTACGACAAAGCTGTATCTTAGCACCTATGCTGTTTAATATATACTCAGAAGAGATACTGCAGCGAGCCATATCTAGCTCACAAGAATGGGTACGAGTCAATGGAGTACTGATAAATAACATTAGGTTCGCTGACGATACCGTCCTTATAGCCAGTTCCAGAGAAGGACTAAAGAAACTAATTAGATATGTACAAAGAAGCGCTACAACAGATGGGAATTACAGCGTTTGCAGAAGGAATGCGAACTACGAGCAATTATAAAAAAAAAGGTTAGGACACGTCTTAAGGGGAAACAAATACGGGTTGCTGCAAGTAATTTTGCAAGGAAAAATAGCAGAGAAACGAAGTCGAGGTAGACCGAGGTTATCCTGGATGCAGAATATAAAAGACTGGACGGGAATCGGAGAAATAAGAAGAATAACAGATACGGCGAGAGATCGATATGCATGAGACAGTTTGATCAACATCCGCTGAGTGGATATGACAAAAGAAGAATAATGTATTTATGTAACATTACGACGTACACAGGATCAAGACGCCAAGTACGCACTTACAAAATAATTATAGAATAAAAATATGAACAAAAATAAAACTGAACCACCTATTTTTATTGATAAATAAATGTTTGTCTTCACTAACCTAGATAAGTATTTTTTAATGATGAAATAGGATTAATTTTTTATTATTTTCTAACCAAAAACCTATATAACATTTCAGAAAGTATCAGAAAATTAAGCTTTAGTTTAACTTTTAAACCCTTCTTCAGAGAGAAAGTAAATTTAATTGAATCGAAAAAATAATATTAATTTTTCTAGGCCACATAGTTAGAAATAATAAATATAATTTATCGCAAATTATTCTTCGAGAAAATATCGAAAGAAACATATTCGAGAAAGAGGAACAGACTGAATTAAAAATATACAGGTATGGTTAAATATTGGGAAAATATCAGAAGTCATCAGTATAAACAACAATTGCAGTCGGTAGTATATTGTATGATTGTAAATCTCTTTCGAGAGAAATTACTTAAAGAAGAATAATTATGTAAAAATTAAATATAAGAGTTTATTATTCATGAAAATTATTTCGACTCAACTCGATGCCTCCAATAATTTCCCAATAAATATCACGAAAACGATTATTTCATGTATAGGAGAAATGCTAAGATCTATATCATAAAGAAATACATTTATATAATTCACGTCAATCGTCTTTTTCAAACTTAATGGTACGCAATTAAACTTACATTCGTAATTAAGTTTACGAATCCCGCGGCTAATAGATTCATATAACGAAACGTAACTTGCTTATTATTTGTCATTTACCTGTAGCTAACAACGAACCGTCTGCAGAAAAAGAACAACAAGTCAACATCATATCTTTCGAATCCAAAATGTGCAAACACGTACCAACATTCTAAAATACATCAAAATTAAAATAATAACAATATAATATTTGAAATTGTATTAAAGGAGTATTCGTTATACAAATGTTTCGTACCGATAAAAACATCTACGATAAATAAATGTAGCGTTGAAAAGATTATTTTCATCGTAACACAAAATTATTCAGAACAATTTATATATTAAATTTCATTATTTGTCTTTTTTTCTTCTTCCCATCAACGTGCCATATATTGTTGCAAGGCCGGAGACACAGATGAGAATACTCAGATTAGAAGTAAAAGGTCGGATGATTGGATGAATCGAAGAACACGATGTACATCATCTGGTCCTGAATTTAGTAATTCATTCAAAGTAGTTGGCAGAGCTAATTTTGATGATACACTGTGATGATATTACAACGTGGAGGAAGTTCACACTGAAGCTTGCGTACGTCATGAAGTTGACATATCAAAATCGATGGAACATATTTTATACAGAATAATATATATTAACTCTTATCAATCCACACATATAGCTCCGTTAGGAAGAAAAAATAATAACATAGATATAATTATAGGTAATCGAGGAACATATGACCACCTTAATGTCTGCAATAATAAAAAAATCAGAATACAATTATCTACGTAAAATCTACGTACAATAATATTAATTTATAACTCGAGGGATAATAGTTCGTTTCAATCGTAGATTACACCACAACGTTCATACTTATATATATATATATGTGTGTGTGTGTGTGTGTATGCATGTATGTGCGCGCAATAACACATATAATTGTATATTTAATAAAAGAAATATCTTACAGTATCCCAAATTCGCGCTGTTTTATCCGTCGCTGTAGATGCCAGAATATCGACCGAATTACTAGGAAATCTCACACATGTGACATCTCCACCGTGTCCTTGAAACTGAAAACTCAATTTGTATTTTGCGCTTATTTCATCCAAAATAATTATATTCCAGAGTTTTATCAACGAATCATTCCCACACGTGGCTAATAAGTATTTATTTTTTTCTGAAATAAAAAGAATATCAATAACATACGAAGTTAATGAATAAAATGAATAAAACCCAAGGAGAGCCGGAAGATATTTCAATAGAAAACAGGAAAAGTTTGAAGTTTTTCAAAAATAGAAAACAATTCTACAAATTCATATTTTTAAAGAATTTTCATAATTACGAATTGTTTTCTATCGCAAAAATAAACATAAAGTAGTTCAGTAAACGTTTACGCATAACACATGACGTATTACACTAACTTTTCGAACGTAACTGAACTTTCGAAAAATCCATGCTAACAAGGCCGAGGTCATGCACATTTTCTACGCAAAGTAAACAAATCGTAATACACGGATCGACGCACCACAAACGATAATGACCGCCTGCGCAACCCGAAGCTAAATATTTCGAATCGCACGTAAACGCTAGGCACGTTATTGCATCCGAATGACCAGTCATATTTCTGAAAAATAATATTATGAATAAATGTCGGGTAAAATAGAACACAATTTTATTAATATTACTATTTAATCAAACGCATTTCGCGGCAAACGCAGATTATAACAGATATGCAAAAACTGCGGTGTTTTTTAGTACGAATTATTCCAACACAAAATATTGTCGACATTGTTTTTGAAACGTAAACTCAATTTACGAGTAAAATTTATTTTAAAATCGAAAATTATAATAATTATTACACCAATAGATCGGATAAAAAAAAAACTCACTGTAATAATCAGTATAGTCCAAAATGAGAGGGCCTGAAGGCTAAAAAAAATTAAATTACAAACTACCTACACATCATAAACGGTTCCGACAGTATACAATCATAAATTGAATGGACAGATTTATATTGATTACTTTGATATAATAGAACATAAATTCATTCCAATTATTACGCAAAATGTGCTCAGCTCATGTATGCGGTTACCAGATGAGTTAACACAAAGTGAAACTATTAGGAAAAATAATTCAACAAAAAAATTATTGCGCATTTTACTGACAAATAAACGTACTGGCCAACTAACTTGAATAAAACAGTAGATGTACTTGATTTTCTTTTGTTACCGAATGCATATATACTTTTTCTACATATTTCACGGTGCCAATTAAGTCCACCAATTTGACCAACTGCACCCAAAGAAGACTAAATATATCATTTTCAAACTGAAGTGTAAAAATCCCCAGATCTAATTTAATAACCGGTAACCCGTAATTTTCTTCGCAAATTAATAATTCTGATTTCCGGAATATATAATACTACTTTACGTTTACTTTGTTTGTTTTTTTGTTTCTAAAACACTTAAACCGTATTAAAAGAACAACAAACGCGTTCCTTAACATTAATTTGGTTCCTTAAACACATTACTCAATAAGGGATCAGGGAAATAGATATTCCCTCGCATAATCGAGGCCTGCTTTTGAAGAAACATGATACTTAAAAGAGTTTATAGACGCCCGTCAGGACCCCTAATGCAGGAGCCTATCGGGGAAGCGTAGCGTCTTCCGTACTTTTCTTTCTGTTATATATATATATATATATATAATTTAACAACTGCTGAGGACACAACGACAATTTTCGCAGATAACATAATACATGGAGCGGACAATGATGACGAACAGGTTCTGCAAAATCGCAACGTGCTTTTAATTCTAAAGTTAGTTGGACGAAATGGCAGAAGATCAAATTGAACGAAAGCATTATTACATAGCCTTAAACAATAAAAAAAACTGCGAAGTACTGAATCAGTGCTGTAATTGAGTATAAATCTAGATAGCGATTAACGCGTAGAGATTAAACAACCCTCAAACAGAGACTTCAATATATATATATATATATATATATATATATATATATATATATATATATATATATATATATATATTAGAAACAGTACCACTTATCTCGCAAAAAAATTATTAAAAAATCAGTTGAAAATTAGTTAAATCACTAATATTTATTTTCTTATAGAAAACACAACAAAGCTTTTCGGCATTTACGCCATTATCAGGTGAAACATTTTTAAAAAATCATAATTTTAAAATATAAATTAAATATAATTACTTAAAAATATTTGATGGTGATTGTGAAAATATACTCCAAAAATGTTGTTCTGCTTCTGTTCTGTCTATTTTTTGAATTGTTTTAACATCAATATATTTGTTTATTAATTTTGTTTTTTTGTATTAATTTTTTTCTTCAATATTATTTTCCGGATTCTGTAAAAGTTGTATACTGGTGAAATTTTAAATTTTTCATTTACTGTTGCGATGTATGATGTCCAAAAGTAACATATAATTTTCAATTGATTTTTTATTAAAAAAATTACTACATTATATAAAAAATTAAAAAAAAAAAATTATTACTGTTTAAGATCATATTAAAATAACTGTAAACGTATGGAATCTAGCTCTGCACCTAACAGCGAGGTCCGACAAATTCATCTAATTTATACTAGAAAAAGAAATATACTATAGCACGGGATTAATATCAATTTAGCTCGCACTAGCCTAAATTTTACTCGAGACAAATTAGCGGATATAGTCGTCGCGATCGATTATACACTAAAATAATATTAATAATAAAGGTAAGAATATTTCAATCAAACTACATCACATTCGCATTTTCCCGTAAAAGAAAAAACGCTTGCCTATCATTTTTAAAAATAAAACTGATAGGCAACAGCGATTATAAGAAAATTTTACGACTATTAATAAAATTCCGTTTATAACACAGTTTACTCACTGAATAAATGTCTGATTATCGACGTTCCACAAAGTTACAAGTTCGTGATCACCTCCCGTTGCTATAAATTTCGAATCCGGTGAAAATCGACAAGCTTTGATGCCACCTTCACGACCGAATAAAGTACCTTTTTGTACATACGTCTGAATAAAAAAATATATATCATCAGTTATTCAAAAAAAGATAGCTAAGTAAGTATTTCCCTCCCGAATAAAGTACCTTTTTGTATGTATGTCTGTAAATGAAAAAATATATATCGTCAGTTGTTCAAAATAGATAGCTGAGAAAGTATTTCCTTCCCGAATAAAATACCTTTTTGTATGTATGTTTGTGAATGAAATGTACGTTATAAGTTGTTTAAAAAAGATACTTCAATATAAACGATCGATGTATGATTAAAATTTAATAAATGTTTCTCGACGTACAAATTAATTAAAATATAACATATTACAATTTATTTCATTCAATACAAGAACATACCATTCTCAATCGTATCGTCCTTACTAGAGAGACATCGTGACACAGAAATGCAATTTTTATGAGCTCCCGTCACTCACTATTTTCTGCTATATATATATACAGATTCGTTGAAACTCCTCTTCATAAACACGGATTAATCCATCGCGATCGCTGTGTTTTATTCCATCCAACTTTCCTCGGGATACGTAAGCGTACTGCTGGATAGTCATTAAGAAATTGGAAAGATCGTCTTCGGCCGACAATAAATGAATGATGCAGTAGTATAATCACGCACAATTTAACTATTTGGCGAATGATTTAACAATCAGAGTGCCGGGATTTGATCTCGATTGATGTGCATAGTGCAACCTAAATCGTATTCGAACTAATCAAAGACGCTGTACACCACAGATGTACAAATGGAAACTTTCAGAGCTTTGCGAAAGCGGGGAAATACAAACAATCCAACATCTAGTGAATACGTGTAACGTTCATCGATTCAGTAAACGTCTTTACGGCGTACATTGCATAGTGGATGATACTAAATCATAATTTATTCATTTGTAATTTCGCATAAGTGAAATATGCTCGGGGTATTTCATTCATGTTTAAGAAGAGGAAAAAAACTTTATTTCAATAATTAACCTACTTGTCACAAAATTATTGGCCAAGTAATAGCTATTTTAACTTAATAATAAATTAAGTGTTTAATATTTAGTATAAATCTGATGAAAATGAAATACAGAGAAAAAACGAAACCTACTAAGATGAGATGAAAAAACGCAATAGAAATACTTAAGTTAATAAATCAGATAATTACAATTTACAATCCATGTTTATTAATAAATCAAAAATAATAGTAACTTTACTCGAAATAAGAAAATAATTTTTATAAAAATCTACGCTTAATTCTACGGTGCTTATACTTAGTATATCGTGCATATGATATGCCGTATCATTATTTACCGATAACTGATATTTACTGTCATGAATATAGAACAATTATCAATGGTATTTTCGAAAACTTTGCTAATAAATTGATCAATAAATTTATTTTCTCGTGTAAATATAAAATTTTTGAATTACGGATAGCATTTAATATAATTCGGCAACAATAATTTTATAGGTACTATATTATAGATAGCAGACCACACAGACAAGCATAAGTTAATCTTGGACGAATAACAATTCTTTACAGTAATTGATTTTTTGTTAAATATTGGAAAAATGACGCGCATTGCTTTATGGGCTTCAACGCTGTAAAAGAATATTTAAAATATTAACGAATTAATCGGTGTACTTTTAACTTTCGTTATTTATTGTTTGATCACGTGCTGCTTGGATGTCGCTGTTCTAATTTGTATCCTTCGGTATTATCTATGATCGAATCAAAGTTTGCGAACTTACTGACAACTTCTATTTTCCATCTGAGCATTTTACGTAGGGTAAGTTATTTTTAGAACGATTAATTATCACCATTTTCGTCTTCTTTCAGTTAATTAACAACAGAACGATGTCATCAACCTACCTGATATTTGATATATTATATTCATCAATTGAAAATGTATTCTACCATTCTATTGTATCTTTTCCATCTTTAAAATGTAAAATCTGTCATAGCATACTCCGTCGTATACATATTGAAAAGAATAGTGAGAGTAAACATTCTTGTCTAACTCATTTCCTCACCTTAAAGAATCCGGGTGTGCTGCTCGAATGAATAAAAAGACAACTTGGTCTACGCAAGACCGCAATAACACGATTGAAATATATTATTTGCAACGAAAAGTGTCCATTCAATTTTCAGAAGAAATTAATAAAAACTCCGCCTTTTTCAATTTTCCTGCGTGAGGCGAAGACGTGGAGTAGTGGATACACAAAGCATTGAAGCTTTTAAATTGTGGATATGGCGGAGTATGCTGCGTGTAGCGTAGGCTGAAAGGTGGACGGATATTTCGATTCAGACAGAAATAGACGAATTGGAAGAATTATTAGGTTATGCGAAAAACGAATCCAGTAATTTTTGGAACATGTATAAAGTGACCCAGAGAAGACGGGCGGCTTTGTTTTTTGAATAGCGCAATTGGTAAGAGTGCGACAACACAGGAGAGATTCGTTTTTGCTCAGTTCGAGTTATCATGGAATAACGAGGAGCGTGCGTTTTGCGTGAAACATAATAAGTGAAAGTTTCGAAAAGAATTCAAAATTACGCGATTTTTTATACCTTAAGAGTCACGTTTACGAAACACGTCCATAAGATCTATAAAACCTAAAAATTCGGATTTCTGAAAAAATTTCAAAAATTCAGCGAATTATGCACGAAAAAGTTTTCGAAAATTTTGTAAAGACTGAATAAACGTATTGTTGCAAATGGCGGTCATCTGAACGATATTGTATTCCACAAATGATTGTAAGCTAATCTCTCGTTTTCCTATTTTTAAATAAAATTTTACATAAAAGATTATGCGTATAATGACGTTGAAAAGGCAGAAATCGTAGCTTATCAATATTACGCCAGAAAGTCTCTAATTACCAAGTTAAAAAAGTCCGGTCTGTTGTCAAGCGATACTTGAAAATTTCTATTCAAACTCCGATCTTGGTTTCACTAATCCGGATGAAATATTTAAAATAATTAGTATTATGAAACCTAAGCACTCGATGAAACGCGATAATTTATCATTGTTTCTTAATATTATCAAATTTCAACACTATCCTCACCACTGGAAAATTGCTAAGGTTATTGTCATACTCAAACAGAGAAAAGATGCTTCACAAATTGCTAACATTCGACCTATCAGTCTACTTAGTAATATAAATGTAATTGCTGAAAAAGTTTTGCTTTATGCAGAATAGCTGGATTTATTAAACACAATTTCAACTTAAATGGTACTATTCGATGTTGCTAGAACGTTCGATACAACGTGGCATATATTGTGTGCAAAATGATCGATTGTAAATTTCCTCCATATTTAATTCGACTAATCCGTAATTATTTAAGCGATAGTCGTTTTTATGTTTCTATAGATAGTGCGAAATCATCTTATAAAACCTATTTAGCGAGTGTACCGCAAGGTAGCGTGCTTGGTCCATTTTTATTTTCATTGTATTTACACGACTTTCCCGTTTTGCCTAATATCAAATCATACTTTTTGCAGATGATGCTAATATATTGCAGCTCGTATAGACCTAACACTATTCGCAGATTTGCAGTAGATTGCAACTTGGAATAAAACACATGATTAATTATTAGAATAAATGGCAAATCAATCCTTTCAGTCATGATGTCCACTATATGGTACATAAAATATTAATGTGCTAACAAAATTGTTTATTTACTGGTTAACGTAAAAGGTTTTAATTTTATAAATATTAATATAAAGACATTGAAAATTATTCATCTAAGAAACTATTGTATAATAAACACCCGTACAAAATTTATAATTTTGTGTCAAAATTTTATAGTGTATGACTGAAAGGGTTAATATAAATCTGACGAAAACTGAGACCATCTTCTTCATCCCTAAAAGACCAACGTTGCCAGATAGTCTACTTGTTCAAGATGTTCAAATAAATTGGAGTGACACGCTACCTGAGTGTTACTTTATACAGCAGATTGACGTTCACTAAACACGTAAACAATACTAGTCTGAAGATAAACAAAGTCATTTGTTCCATAAACCCACTTTTACAAGTAATTAATCCGGCTAATAACCTATTCCTGTCCAGCATGGAGCTCAGTGTCTAAACCTACACTTAAATACCCTGTATTAGGGATTTTATTTTAAAAGTATCAAGTGATTTTTTCAATAAATGTTTGTATCACAATAACGTGCTTATTGTCACGATTAATAATTACGATTCCAGGCAACTAAAATTTATGTATACAAGTATAAATATAGACGCATTAAGCATAATTTATTATAAGTTCGCTTAACCTTAATTATTATTTCATAAATTTTTAACCTTTTCTCTTTTTTTAAAATTGCAGGTTTTTTATATAATTTTTTCTGCGATTATTACAGTTTATGTACACAATGTATAAGCATAGACGCCTTAAACATAATTTACTGTAAATGATTAATATTTAATGTATCTGTGTATATGTGTATATACATGTGTGTGTATGTATGTATGTATATATATATATAGGTAAGTATTTTTTTTTTAATAACAATCATATATTTTGGTAAAATTGTAGGTGAGTATATGCGTATTATATTATATATCTTTATAATTGTTATTATATCGCATAATATTCCTTTTTGTATGCTTAATGTGATACAAAGCGTTTTATACAGTGGGGTTTTTTTTTCAAATTTTTTCCCGCGTTTTATATATTTATATCTGTAATCTAGTAAATATACTATAAGATTTATTACATAAAGAATTTTGTTTATTAGCGGTAAGGATATTACAATTCCGGTACGCGTAATTCTTATTATTTTGTACTTTTGTACTTTTAATGAATTTATGTCAATAAATAAATTTCTTCTTCTTATATATATATATATTTTTTTTTCATAATTAACTTTCAATTATAATAAGATAATTTTGTTTATTGTGGCAAGGATGTATCCGGTACACAATTAATTATTTGTTTGCAATATAAACTGTGTAACTTTTTTAATAAAATATTTATTCATTTGTTCATTTATATATGTATGTATGTATGTATAAATATGCTTACAGTCATGTCCCAAATAATGGCAGTTCCATCGATAGAACATGAAGCTAACAAATTACCGCATGCGCTGAATTCCACCTGATTGATTCCATATGTATGCGCTTGCATAGGAGATAACGACAATTCGACAAATTTGTTGTCTATAGTAGATGAACGATGCCATAAACGTAATAATTTATCTCTAGACAGATAAAAATATTTAATTGTTCAACAAATATTTTATCAACGATAAATGTTCGATGTTTTATAGATTGTTTTAACCTATCGAATGTTTCATTTCTAGATAAAAAAAAAAAAAAAACAAATCCCGGTTATCTTAAGTAACGCAAATATATTACTCACGTTCCACCAGCAGCTAAAAGATCATTTTTTGAAAAACAACAAGAATTGACCGCATTTCCTAAATTATCTATCTTCTGACTAATTTTTAAAATTCTTTTATTTCTGTGCGGACTTTCTGTTACGGAATTCGTACTCGTAGGAAGTGTATCCTATAATCAAAAAGGACAAACTTTCACACGAAGATACATACAAAGAATTTAATATTAACAGCAATAAACGAACAATATTATAGTGATTACATTACAATTTTCAATGCAATTTTCAGTGATAATTACATGTATCATACGAATACTTTTAAAGTTTGACAGCACGTTTATGTGAATTATTCAAATTGTATGTCTCAATTAACCAAACTTTAAACTTTCTATAAACTAAGGGCATATAAAAAGTAGAAATGAAATTTTAAATGCAATTTAAAGCTCGAAAAATATAAATTTTAAATAAATTATCAATTATTCAAATTTGTTGAATTAATCGTACACAATAAATAAAAGAAAACCATGAAATTATTACAATTAATTTTTATGAAACATGAAGTTGTACACTGCCATGTATTTAAATATATTTAAATAATTATATATTATTTTGTTCCACCCGGGACTACTTTGTACCTACTGAGAGCCGGCTCTTACGGAACGCGTCCGCAAGTGGTGGATAGTGGAATGGCCCACAGATATGTAGGTTAGTCAAATAAGCAGTCACGGACCAAGTGCGGCTACTGGTGGAAATGGTCATAGTGTCAGGGTAAGAAACACGAGGATGCAGATGGTCAGCTTGAGAAACTGGTCAATAAATGTCTGTATAAATCTTATGACTGTCTCTCCCTCGGCGGGTTTTAGGTCGCCGTAAAAACCTTACACTGTTACCTCCTCAGTAACAAACCGCTGCCTTGCGGTTAGGGTCTTTACTCAAAGGCTAAGGGAATAAAACCTCACATAAAATCAGGATAAAGGATTATACAGTTATAATCCCTGCTCCTATAATAATATGAACAGACCAACTATACTAACATTCAAAAGGGAATAAATGAAATCACTAGAATTTACAATGATAATAATAGAAATAAATAAAGGATTAATAAAAACCGTCAAATAATATTAAACCTGACAGTAGGGATAAAATACATCCCCCCAATATGCCTGGCCAGCATGGGAGATTAGGCCAAAGTTTCCCCCTGATAGGACTGTACGAAAAAAAGAAACGTCGGAGCTTCCAAGGCCACAATGGGTAACCGATTAAGACTTCAGCACTCCACTCGCCTACTAAATATATAAATATGGAGTGCATAACCAGATGTAACAAACAGAAAACCGAATGTAAAGATATTCTGGAAGTGTCAAGCATAATAATAGTATAAAATGTATGGAAAGCGGAAAGTTAAAATTCAGTGTCGCTAAAAAAAAAAAATGGAAATGAAGCTCTAAAATTGAAATCTGTTAATTTACTGTACTACTCTGGATCAACTAACACATCCCAAAATGGTGTCGGATTCATGATCAATAGAAGGATCCATCAAAGACTAACTCAATGGGTGGTAATTTCAGATTAAATAGCATATATAGTACTTCAAGCATCAGATAAAACTAGCCTTAAAGTTATTCAAGCATACGCTCCGACAGTTAATAGCGAAGGAAGCAAAAGAGGTTGACGAATTCTATGATAGTCTACTGGAAGTTATGCAACAACACCCTACAAACTTCTTGATGATCACCGGGGACTTTAATACGAAAATAGATGTTAAACAAAATCAATACGAAACAACAGTTGGTAACTACGGTTCGTTACGAAGAAACTGAAGAGGATAAATATTCTTAGAATTTCTTGAAAGCAATGGACCAAGCGAAATGAATACTTTCTTTAAGAAAAACCTTAAGAGAAGATGGACTTAGAGAAGCCTCAATTTCATTTCCAAAAATTATCTCGACTTTATCATTGCCAATAAGCTCAAAATAGTGCAACATATATCGGTGATAAAAAGAGTTAACACTGAAAGTGATTATAAATTGATAACAATCAATAGTAGAAATGAAATCCAATATAAAAGAAATCAAGTAAACATAATTGACTGCGATAAATTAAGAAGAAACAAATACGAATATCTAGAGGAACTAAAACTACAAATTAAAAAATCGGGTGATACTACAATGTTTTGAATAAATAAGTAAAATAAACTGATTACTAATGTAAGAGCAAAAAAAAAAATAAAAGCGATAAAAATAAGCGACGCCACAAAACACCTAATAGAAAAAAGGTGGAAAATAAAAACTGATACAGATAGAAATCAAGTTGAATGAATAGAACTGAATAAAATGATAAGGAAACAAATGACGACAACATAATACAAAGATAGTTAAAGAAGTAATAGAATGTAACAGAGGTCCTAAAGTATTGAAGAAAGCAACGTCTACAAGAAGTAAACGAATGACAAAATTGAAAAACCACAACGAGGGTGCTCTTACGGGCAAAATATAAACTGAAGAAACTGAAATATTTTACACGGAACTATATGACAAAGCAAATACGAAAAATCAGATAACACTAGCCATAGAGACAACTTTAGCGAAAATACCAACTTCAGAAATTACCTATGCAATAAAGAAATAAAAAAATAACAAAGCAAGTAGGCCAGATAATATAACACCAGAAATGATTAAGGAAAAGAGGAGATACAAAATTGGTTGAAAGATCTGTGTATAACCAATGCCTGAACGAAAACAAGATCCACCGTTCATGGAAGGACGCAGATATCGTCTTAATAAACAAGAAAGATGATACGACTAATCTTGAAAACTGTAGACCAATTAGTTTAATGCCACCTATTTACGAGATTTATACAAGTATAATTGCGAATCGGCTGATGAAACAAGTGGATTATCAATCATGCGAACAAGTAGTTTTTATCCAGTTTTAGCACACACATGACCACGTGCATACTATGAAAATTTTAATTTAAAAATACAATGAATAGAATCTAGAATTACACATGGCGTTCATAGACTACCATAAAGCATTCGACGCAGTAGAAATATGGACAACAATAAAAGCTCTTAGCGAACAAGGCATACAAGACGAGTATACGAACATAGTATAAAATATATATATATATATATATGATTCGCCCACTATGAGAGTACAACTTGTGGAAAAAACAAATGAAATACCGACAAAAAGAGGAATTAGACAAGGGAACACAATAGCACCGAAATTATTCATAGCAACCCTGAAAAGTATGTTTAAAAATTAAAACTTGGAATCACGCGGTATTAATATGGATGGGAAAAAACTTAATCATTTACGTTTTGCCAATGATATTGTGTTAATTAGTAGTAGCGCACGTGTTTTACACGATAGTGGTAAACGATTTATATAGTTACTCTAAAGCAGTTCGAGACTAAAAATAAATATCGACAAAACCCGTACTCGCTACTGAAAATAACAATAGATGGGAAAAGATTGGAACAGGTTAATGAATACGTGTACCTGGGTCAAGTAATCGAAGTAGAAAAAGATGCAATGTGTAAAGAAATTAAAAGACGGACGCACTTTTCATGGATAGCCTTTGGAAAACTGAATGTGTTGAAAAACAGACATACCGAACTGTTTAAAAAGGAAAGTATGTGCACAATGCATCCTACCAGTGCTCGCATACGGAACGAAAGCGTGATGCCTTACAAAATATTTCGTTAAGAAATTGGCCGTAACGCAGAGTCCATAAAAGAATAATGTTGAGTATCAAGAGGCTAATACGTAGATGAGACAGTAAACCAAAACTGGTAGATGTAATACAACGCGTAGAAAAATTAAAATGGAAATGTTAACTTTAAATAAGCACTAAATTTAATAGTACATGGTTCAACCTAAAAAAATCCAATTTAATTAGTCACCTTACAGGTTTGGAATCAATAGTCCATCAACTGTGACTTTCGAAATATTGTTACATCTCACACCTACTTGTTTAAGTAAGAATAATTTATCTAATTACTAGTTGACCCGACGAACTTCATATCGCCACAGAATCAATTAATAGCTTATTTGCTGAATTAAATAAAAAAAATACTTATGGATAATTAGGAATTACACAAAAAACTTAAAAAACAAATTTGTAAATAACCTTATATGATATGCCCATACTTTTTAATTTTTGTAGATTTATTGAACTTAATTAAAAACTATATTTAATTCAGCTTTAAACTCGCGACTTAATTTTAGTAACATTTACGTTATAACATAAATGCTAGATCTCCACGTCTAGTTTCTTTTAATCCCAACCCGAAACCCCTACTTATCATAGAGCCCGTAAAACTAGAGAGTTAAAATTATATAACGACTAAGAATTTCATAATTCGATTTTATATTACGAATATTTACACGAGATTGATAAATCGGTACGTATGTTTTTTTTTTTTAATTAAATCGTTTACCTTTATGAAGCGAGAAGACTGTATTCGTGTAAAGTATAATAAATTATGCAACATAAAAACGTAATATCAAATGTAATAACTTATCAAAAAGGAAATTTAAGCACACAAGTACGTATTCAATATATTCTAAATTACCAGCGAATTCACTAGAATAAAAAAATATAAACGATCCTAATCGCGTACAAGAAGGAAAAGGTGATTGCTCAAGTGAAATTACTCTTAAGTAGTCATACACCTTCAATAAAATATTAATAATAATCAAAATACGTTTTGCATATTTACCGTCAACAACTGAGAATCCAGTGACAGATCTCCTGTCAAATCCCATACGATAAGCAATTTATCATTGGATCCTATAAAAAGTATAGAATATATTACAATAAATATGCCTCGTTATCTCTGTAAGCATAAATACAATTCGAAAATTTACATTCAAAGTATGAAAAATAATCATAAACCTAAAATAAACCTAAAAAAATAATATTGTTTGTCATTATTGAATCTTACAGATTATTCGCATAAATGCTTACAATGTTAATTATAACTCTTGACAACATAATTTAACCTGCACTAACAATCTAATCACAATACCATATATATATATATAAGAAAATTTTATGCGTTCTTTCGTAGCAGCGCACATTTTTATAAGTGGATATACGAAATTTTGCACGCCTACATAAAATCTGATTGCTTTAGATATCACACAAGATGTAAGGGCTGAGATACTGAATATAAAACAACGGTGTTTTTAACTGGAAATAAGATATATACTTTGCTAAAAACGCAATTTTAAACATCTTTAACGCACAGAATTTTTGAAAACTGGTCCAAAAATGGAAAAATTCTGTTATGATTTTTCGGATTTTTATATTTATAGGTTATGGGGTATCGATTTTTTTATTCTATTAATTGTAAATGTTAATTTTCTTTTTATTTAAAATAGTAGTTATATATTTCCCCAGCACAATTGCGAAAATTACGTTGTAACTTCACGGGTCAACACGCAAAACTTTTAATCAATAAAAGCGAAAAAAAATTGCACGCGAACTAATATCAGGGAAAGTAATGATTTCGAAACAAACCTGTAACTAACAACGTGCCATCGGGCGAAAATGAACAAATCGTTACGTATCTAGTATGACCTTCTAATACTTTTATACAACGATAATCATCGCGAGCCTAAAAAGAAAACATTATAAAAAACGATCAATTGATTTTAACTTTTGTTTTGTCACTAATTAAAAACTAATAATTAAATAAATCCAAACAAAATCGCGATAAAAAAACTCGAATTTATATATATATAATAATTTTATATTTATATCCTAATAGACGGGAGATAATGTATATTTAAGCTTCTCAATATTCTTCAGCTTGTGCATTTACGAGTAATTCTAAATAACAGTAACGATAATTTCAGATTTAGATTTATTCTTTTCCTTCGATTTGGATATTTTCTTTTATCTCCGTTTGGTGATCGTAATGGCTTCTACATATTAGTTCAGTGTTCAGGATAATCTCCACTCTGTCGGAGCAGCATTTTTTATTATCATTGCTACTTCTCATTGATATGATGAAACATGTTACAAGGCAAAACTATATGATTCGGAGAATCGATGCTTTCGTTGATTTTACATTTCTTAGCTATTCCGTATTCGTGACAAGTTCATGATTGAGACGGATTTATTTATTTCTTTATTTATTTGCGATTTATGTTTGGGTTAGGTTAAATCTTGATGTTTATTCGCTAATATAAAGTTCTCGCTACTTATCGATATATGTGTATTTCTTTATTTTTTTATTTATTAACTCTATATTTAACTTGTTTTGTTTTTATGTTCGCATTACTTTCTTCCAATGTGAAAAACAGACGTACCAATTAATGACCTCGTAGGTTCTATAAGCCGATATAACGTCTATCAATATTTCCCTGTGTACTTTTTTTTTATCTTATTTACAAATTTATGCTAAAGTATATGATACACTCATATTCAATGCGCGATTTCTTATTATTATTATTATTTTATCGAGATGCAATAACGTCGTTGTATAAAAACAGTTTAGAAAATTACATGTCCGTAAAAAATAAATAAATAAATAATATAAGTTCATTATTTTTCATTTCGAATATCTAGAGCGTCTTCTTAAAAAGAATTAACGTAATGATACGAACCTTCCATAGACGAGTAGTTTTATCGATGGACGTAGACGCGATGAACTGACCAGAAGGACTAAATTTGACGCTGGTCACCGCAGAAGAGTGTCCGATGCAACTTACAACTAACGATACGTAACAACGGCTAGGACTATTTTTACGAGTCATTAACGTCAACGACCACACTTTAAAAGTGTTATCATTTCCGCAGGTGGCGAATTTATATGTCGTGCCATCGTCTATTAAACGCGAACATCGTTTTCAATTGTAGTTAAATCGCATACAGCCGTTTTTCGAAATCAGAAATATTATCACGACGTTAGTTTTATTTTAAATAACCGCGATTTATTTTTAAAAAAATAATAATAAATTATCGTTATAATTTACTCGTTTCAAGTTGATTACCATACAAATGAACATTACGCATCGTCAAACAAATTGTAGGAAAACCATATAAATTAAGATGAACCGTATAAATCGTAATTCGTTAAAAGTAAAATTAAAGAGATATTTAAGTTTAAATTCGTGCTACATATTCATTCGTAGCTTTTAGTTTTAATTTTCAACATTGATTCGACATTTGATAATCAACCATACACCAGCAAAAGGGGAAAAAACATTAAAATTTAACTTATACCTAGCTAATGCTACGAATGCTACGGATAAGTATCGCAATTAACGAGGACGGATGCTGTAATTTAATCATATTAAACCGCTTTATATATATATAACATCCGGAATTTTGGCTAATTTAAGATATTTAAACGAATTATCGAGATCGTTATAAGATTGAATATGTCGCTAATCTTACGACGTAATTTTCTTTACGATAATTTCCTTTTGAAATCTTCAAGAAGTGTAATATTGATTTTTACTTTTTTATAACGATTTTTTAACCTAACCCCCAACAACTGTCAACGATTCGCCCAATCCGTATCGATAATAACTTATTTTCGATGAATTAGCCTAAATAACTTTGATCATTGCTGAAACCTTCTAATAATTTTCGCATTAACTTACCGCGAACAGTAATTTCATTGGAAAAATTAGCGTAATTTACACCGAGATCGTGACAATCGTTTAACGTATGGACAGGTGAAACGACGTCGTCACCCGTGAACTCGCACAAAACGGTCGTGTGCCAAATTTTTAACACGCCGTTGCTATCCCCGGTTAAGATAGCATTTCCGTCAGCAGACGAACAAACCACCGTAATAGTCTCATCGTGAGCTTGAGCAGCTCTGAAAAAATATGTTACAAATTGAACGTACGTACTTCGTTGAAATACGTTTTTTACCATAAACGACATACGTAATAACGATCTGTCTTAAAATTCGAGTGCTCTTTCTGAGGACACTCTAAACCGTCGTGATTGCTCAAAACAGATCATTACCATGGCTGATTCGAATAATTCGACGGAATCCATTCCACTCTTTTTCTACCTCTAAATGGCGTTCCTGAAATGTTACCCTGTGCTGCCAGATTGAAGAGCCCTTGTTCTCGAATTTTACGATCGATATATTTAATTTTTACATATATATCTCGGAATTTGTTCGTTGTATTCATTTCGTTGTTTTTTTTTTTAACTGTACTAAAAGTAGTAACCGTCGATACTTATTGTCTCATTGACGCAAAAATTCTATTATGGCTATGTAACATTAAATTATTGCTGCCTAAATTTCATTACCAAAATCGTATCTGTGAAATAGACAATTTCCCTAAAACGATGATTTTTTTATACATATATATATATATATTTTTATTATTCATCTGTTCAAAATCATTTATCAGTTCTCTTTCGAAATTATTTCTAAAACAACTCGCCCATTTTTATACGGTTAATCGTTGTTTTTTTTTATAAATATTTATTATAACAATACACATTTTCTTTTATTTGCGTATTTCGTGATATATAATTTTTTTTAATCGTTTTTTTAACACTTTAAATGATCTTTGTAAAACTGAATATAAAGTGTATCAGCAAAGAGTATTCATTGTAGTATTCGTTGAAAATAACTCCACAATTTTCAACGGCCCGAAAGAAAAAGAAAAATTAAATTCCAGTTACCTGATCAATATTTTTTTCTCAATACACCAAATGCAAATCGAACCATCTTCACCGGCAGATACTAAATAATTGTGTCCAGACAAATAGCAAATAGATCGCACTCCTACTAAGTTCTTATGCATGAAAGTGTGTAGCAACGCACCATTCTAATAATTTAAATTATATACTCGATTAGAAATAACGAAACAAACATCGCTTATTAAATTATTAATTCGCTAATAAGATTAAATTACGCAAAATTTACCATCAAGTTTTAATTTACAATTATCATTTTTAAGTATAAAAATAATATCCGCTGTGGTAAAATCGCATCAATTCTTAAATCAGTAATAATTTTTCAACACGTGTATATTTTTTCGAACAGACGATATGTTTCAAACAAAAACCTATATATATATATATATATATAATATTTGCAGATAATGATCATCAAAATTATACGTAAGATTCTCAAAATAAACAGATCGATTTAGAATTTAAATTATTCAGAACTTAATCTACATATCATAAAAATCTACGATAACCGTTAAATATCACGTGATAGCAGATTATGCCAAAGCCTACTACTCATGACTGAATTGCAGTTTATGCAACCATAGGACACATATTTTATTTTATGAAAACTATTAAAAAATCACCGTTAATATACTTACCGAGATGCGCGGACAATTGTTACATTTTGTAAAAAATGATATTTTAAAATTAAATACACCTTTTTTGAAATTTGTAGCGGTCAACTTCGGTTGATTATGTTAGGTTAAATTCGGTTAGGTCTGTTTCGACTAATTAGAAGTATGATTGAAGGAAAACACGAGAACAGAAAAAGACCTAGGTTTGGTTAAATTAGAATCGGAGGTTTATTTCGGTTAATTAGAAGTAGAATTAAAGAAAAAACGAGAATAACAAAATACCCAGGTAGGTTTTTTTTTATTATAAAGGACAGGGGACTAGTGCGCTTAAAGCTAAATAATTATAGAAGTGCGTATAAGTAGTATGTAGCTGAAAAGTAAGTAAAAGCATGCATGTAATAGTCCCCCTGTTTGTGTACTTAATCTGAGGGCAGTGATGGGATGAAAAACATAGTCCCGTCGATTTTTTGTGTGCATGAAGAAAGGAGTCTGTGAAGTGCATAGTAGTAATAAATAATAAAAATAAATATATAATATAGAAGAAGAAAAAATACAACTTCAGAAACCAAGATACCAAAATATATCTTGCCGATAACGAAATACACAATTTCAAAAATAAAAATCTTAGAATATTAAGAAAATAAAACTTAAGAAAAATACATCTTTACGGGAAAAATCTTTAGTAAAATAATAATAATAAAAAAAGAAAATTACTTCTCTGAAAGACAAGTCTATTGAATATAAATACATCATTAAAAGAAAAACATACTTCATTATGGTCAAGATTAAAATATTTTAAATTTAAAGCAGTTATGAACATCATTACATAATTTTGTACATATTAATAATATATAGTCAGGTAAATTAGAAATGAATTATAGCTAGGTTAGGTTCGGTTAGAATCGGTCAGGTTGATTTCGGCTAGTTAAAAGTAGAATTAAAACGAGAATGGAACATTAACCAAATGACTGATAGATCAAAATTTATTAGTTTTTCAGAATTTTGATTTACTCGAAAAATTATAGTATCCGCAAAAAAATTTAACACCGGTCATTTTTATCAAAATGTGGTTTTTGTAAAACAAATGACAGCTTTTAAACATGGTCTAGAGGACCACGTAATTCTTGTCTGTTTGTGTATATTAAAAAAAAAAAAAAGTATTTTAAAATAATTTAAAGGCTACACAATACTTACAAAGCGCTATTATATGATGATGTTAAATGGTAGAGCCTAATGATCTACAAATAATGGACATAGTACAATAATCAACTGTCCCGTAATATATTGCCAAATTTATAATATTTATTCAAATGTTACTTTTATACTATTTCTTCGAGAAGATTTGTCATTCAATATGAACTTCCATTTTTAAAAATCGATTTCGGTTGACAGAATATGTGAATACATACCTCCGTATTCCACAATAACACACCTCCATCGAATGACGAAGTAACAAATACTGGTTCGTTCGGCAATGACAAAACACAGCTAACACCGTATTTATATTCAGATATTGGCGAATAAAATGTTTCTACATAACCACATCCGATTTTCCACGTCCAAACTGATACAGTCTTATCGCTATATTAAATCATTTGGTAAGTATAAGTTGCGTACAATATATTAAAAATCTATATTTTTAAATGAACTTCTAAAATAATTAAAATACTACTAGAAATGTGTAATTTTATGTTAATAATAATCAATTCGCCGTAGATATACCTGGATCCCGATACTAATCGCAAGTTATAGTCAAAATCACAAGATGTAACATCACTGCGATGAAATTCCAAACGTTGCAAAGGAGATGTTTTTTCCAACACAATATTCGGCATTACGCAAATTGCAAATATCGATAAACAGAACAAATATACACATGCGTTAAATAAAGTATAATGAGTTTCGTTCAATACGCATACAACATTTACGTAGCAATCAACATTATAACTTTGCAATCAACGCATAACACAACTCACTTCTAAATAATAAAATTTCGTAATAAAAGGAAACCCCTTCAATTAATATATTAATGATAACATCCTTCATCAATAATTCAGTAAAAATGTAAACAACACAAACTGACAACGCGGGAATATCAACATTAAATTACGCCTGCGTGAAATAAAAATATTGATATATCAAAGTTAGCCCTTTGACCATCACAAATTTAACTTTTAAACCATAGATTAAAACTAAATAATTACTTTTGAATCTAATGTCGTTAATTAAAAGGACTATAAACGGACATTTTCGTAAGAACAAAAAAGCTAATAATAATTTAATTTTAATTTTTTTTTACTATCTGCACAATTAAACATTATAGTATATTTCAGATTTATTAATGAAGTGAATTCGAAATTTGAGACGATGTGTATCTGGAATAAATGAATATTGCTACGCTGAGGATACCTCCGACAGTTTATCACAACTTTTACTTTGCAAATATTAATCGCTATTTTTAAAGTCATTCAATATAATTCAATGGGATCAAGGGGAAAATAAATAACTCTTAGTGTTCTTAAAACTCTGAAAAAACTATGCTATAGTGACTATATTTTACTAACAATTGTAGAAAATACATTGTCAACTCGTGCATATATTGATAGAATGTTTCGTGAAAGACGACTTAACTTTTACAAATCTATCCAACCTAATTTTCCTACCACATCCGTTTTTGCACTTATCCTAAGAATCTCCCAGTTTAGCTTTTCTTTTCCATCCTGACCATATTTCGTTCCAACCACGAGTGCCTTCGGAACCATTTTAATCATTTGTACAACGGAGGCGGATGGTTTATTTAGACATAACAGGCCAGTGTCACTTTGCGAGGCAATATCAATAATAAAAGAAAATGGTATTAAAAAAGAATGGGAATCAAACAATAATCAACTTTTCAATGATACGCGTGTTAACCAAACGCCAATTGATGCTCCTGTTTAAAAATCCTACCGGGTAAAGTGAAGAAACATGTAACGATGGAAAAATTACACAAAGCTATAGGTCCGGATGAAATTCTGATTGAATTATTACAATTGCTAGATGATACTGGTTTATGAATCCCAATAAAAATTCTTAATCATCAGAATGAAATTATAGCTATGGTTAATATTACGATTCATAATGATACCGAAAATGCCAAATTCAAAATACTGTTATAATTTTTACTCTAATGAGTCACACGCCGAAAATATTACTACGAATTGTGCATGCAAGAATTGAAAAAATATGGGAAGAGAACCGCCTAGAAAAGTTTGGTTCTAGACCAGGAATGGATACTCTAGAAGCAATCTTCGAACGTACTTATTCAAAAATGCTTGGAATTTCAACAACCCCTATTTCTGTTTTGTTGATTTTTAAAAAGAAGTTGATAAAGTTTGACGTCAAAAATTGTTCAAAATACTGGAAGAGACATTCGACTAGATCCGGCAGATTATAGGATAATCAAAAACCTGTATCTTAAAACTAGAACACTATTGTTTCTTCGAATCGAAATGCTACTTCAGAGTCAGTAAACATAAACCGCCGTGTGAGACAAGGGTTATGTCCTATCACCAATACCGTTCAACGTCTTATAGAACAAATGTTTAAAGAAGTTCTGAAAGATAGGTATTAGAAAATAAATCAATATTCTTTATGAGGATAACGAAGTTTTAATAACAGCTAGTAGTGCAAGGGATAAAACTCTAATCATAGAACAAGATTAGTCAAAAATGTGGAATATCATTAAATGAAAAGAAATTGGAGAAGGTTGAATCTCGGTTATAGTTAGGCGAGTCGTTGACCATTACAGGCGAATCTGTAACTAAAATTACAAGTCGGATTGAATAGGCGATGCATTCACAAGATGAAGAAAATCGTAAACACGATCTTAATTTGGAATTAGGTGTTCGAATTTTAAAATGTTACATCTGGTCCATTTTACTGTACGTCTATGAGATGTGGACTTTGAAGAAAACTATCGCGAGTCGATTATAAGTTTTTGAAGTACGGTGTTATCGACGGATTTTAAAAATACTCTGTCCCGCTAAAAGACCAACGAACAGATACTCGGTGATATGAAGTAAGATCGCGAATTGATCAAGTTGATAAAAACTCGGAAATTCAAATATTGCGGACGGCAAAAGACAGAACGCTTGGTATACTCCGCATACGATAGAGGATCAATATTTGGTTTAAGCTTCGTCGGACGACCACTCATAACCTAAATCGACTCTGAAGAAAAATAAATTTATCACAAGCGTGAAAAATAGAGTATCAACAATATGGATAAAATCGCATATAAAAATGATTTGGAAAAATTTGCTTCTACCATTGAATCAAAATTTAAATAGCAATAATGTGCAGAATAGATAACAAACTGAAGTGAAACATACATAGCTTCTATAAGCTTCAAGAAAGTGAACATTAAAATATGAAATTTGTAACATTAGAAGTGATATAGAAAAATTTTCAATTATTGTTTGTTCTAGACGATACGAAAGAAGAAAATTAAAATTTGTAATAATGTTTATAGAGACTACATACGATAAAAAAATTATCTGATTTTCAAATCTGGATACAGAGGAGTGATTTTATTTTCCGAAAATTGAATTTTACTTTTTGTTAGTTTTGAAGACTTATCATTTAGTCCTGATGATGTTGTAAGCAACAAAATCAATCGACCGTATTTTAACGTAAGAAATTTTGCGATACAAAAAGTGTTATTACCGAAATATGTACTACGAGTTCACAAGCAATATTAACAACAAAATAACAAGTCCCTAACGAAAATTCACGCGTCCAATAATCATATTTTTTAATTAAATCTTTTAAAAAACTCACCTACTAATAAGTAAGAAGCCGGTATGTTGAGAAACTTTGTAATCAATTTTTCCAATATACATATCAAACACATTTCACTGGATTATAATTTAATAACTGCTACGATTCTAAATTTTAAGTGTTTTTCGATATTTTTTATAAACACCTTTTCATTTAAATACGCACCATCACGCCATATTGTTTTCTATCTATTGATAATAAAAAAAGTCTAGTCATTTTTTTACAGCTGTAATTTAAACACCGATAATATAGTACGCCCAAATTTTGTTGATTTATTACTTCTAACGCATATAAACGTACTATGTATTTTTTTTCTCTCTTCGCTGTGTAATATAAAGAGAATAATTCACTCTGTTATATGCTTATTAACTTCTCATTAAACATTTAAAAACCAACTTAATCGATAATGTAGAAGTTTCATCATATTTAAACTGGTATACAATTAATCTCACAATTAAAAAAAAAAAAAAAAAAAAAAAAAAAAAAACGTAATTATCTGGTCAAGACAAAAAAAAGTAACAACTTTTAATTCGCAATAAAAATAATTAAATCCGATAAAACTATATATATATGAACAATAATTACCGTTTTAATATTTCGTTATATACTTCGAAATATTCCATTTTTAATGTACAGATTCTCAACACGGTTAAACGAACATAAACTGTATTATTCGACTATATGTAAACAATTCATTCGTATTACGTTTTGAAAAATTGAAACATCATTTTTTTTTTTTACCAAATCGTACGTGAAATTCTGAAAGTATTAACTACATTTCGGGTTTTTAATTAAAAAATTCTAAAATGTGACAACTGCATTATTCAAAACTACGATTTAGTTACGAGTTATAAGAAAAAAACCACACACGATTTTAGTTACAAATAAATGTTTGTAAATATTAAAACATGTAATTAAATTTAACTTAAGTAACTAATGGTACACAATGGAATGTAATAAATTTGTTATACAAATAAGAAGCATGAGAAGAATACTTAAAATTAGATAGTAACCGTAGTTAGTAACGTTATTACCTATTGTCATTGTGAAAATTAGACTAAACGTTTATTCAAACATATTCGTACAGCATTAAATGCAAAAAAAAAAAATCCTTTCAAATAAAGAAATATCTGTTGATAACGACGCAATTATAGTTTCCTCAACATAGGAAGATTTAAAGTCGGAGGAATTTCAACGTCCTCCAATTTGATATTTGAAGGAGTAAACGAAAATCGAACGGGAAATATAACCTTAGTATCCATCAGTAAATGCGACTGAAACACGTATAACAAAAGAACGCGTTAATAATTATTTCGGATCGATACAGTTTTAAATGCGATCGTTTTTCGTATTAGTTTGTATTATTAAAAAATAACAATAATAATTATAATAATAATAATAAAATAGGTTAACAGGGTCTGTTACAAAATAAAATTCCCGAAAAACTATTTTTTATCTCTAACATCGAAAGGTTGTGTTAAATGTCCGAAAATCGAAGGTTATGATTACACAACTACAATAACGTAACATTCATGTAAAAAAACGAAAAATATATAATTTTTAAAACTATTTTCGCGGTCGATATTCATAATTAAATACAATAATTTCGAAATAACTGCGTACAAAAAAAAAAAAAAAAAATATATGACTTCGGATTTGTTAATATATCGTTTAAAATAAAATATGTTACAAAACTAAAAATATGATAACAAAT
This sequence comes from Coronaproctus castanopsis, assembly GCA_032883995.1. NCBI lineage: Eukaryota > Metazoa > Arthropoda > Insecta > Hemiptera > Monophlebidae > Coronaproctus > Coronaproctus castanopsis. The sequence continues at coordinate 225,184,766 of CM065053.1, forward strand.
ATTTAAAAGTTAACATATACATCATGTTGAAAATTGCATAAAAGCTGAAATATTATTTAGGGTATGGTAAATTATTGATTATAAAATGTAAATTTACGATTATTCTTCTGTTAACAGACAATAATAAAAATAAATAAATTTTAAAAAAAAAAGAGCATGCAAACAAGTTTGACACTATTTACGAATTTTTGCGTATTTTACTACACTCGACATTTGTTCAATGAAATAATTAACGAAATATACGCAAATTTCGAAATAATCTATATAGATAAGGCGGTAGGACGCGGTATACTTCAGCTTTTTATTAGATAAATAAACAGGTATAGAAAAAGTTCACACGTTGAAATACGGCGGATCTTCTGACGACGTTAAACAACATTTAAAAAAAAGTACAGACCAAAAGATTTTAATAGCGACAGCTCTCTCTATAAGTAAACTACAAACCATTAATCCAAAAAAATGTTAATAATATAGAAATGAAAATTAGAAATTAAAAAACTAAACACCGGTTTTTGAGTAGATTGCAGGAAAAGATAATTTTTTAAAAAAGTATTACCGACATTAAGATCTGTACCCTTTAGTATTATTCAAATAGTCATAAATCCATCAGCTCCGTAATGTACTCGTATCATTTTATAAAGAACGATAATATAGATGTATAAATATTTAAAACTAGATTAAACTGGCCAAAAAGGAAGTACGACATACAATAGAAACGAACTGACGATAAATTTATTATATAAACGAAAATCAAGATAAAATATATATATATATGATCGAAATGGAGATTAAATTAAGACAGATTAATAAAAACTAATATTAGTGATATCGGTGATATGCAAGTATATATATATAAAATTGAAGAACAGATAATAAATTGTTACGCTTTATATAATCGAAAAATTCTAGTCCAGTTCGATCATGTTTAACATTCATCGTACACGATGAAATTATTTAAATTACCGCGTTATAAATATTGAAACATAATTGTCGCAAAACGGCAAAAAAATTAACACAAAAATAAACTAAAGATTAAAAACGACGAACATCGTTGATTAAAATCAAAAGTTACTAAATACACGAAATAAAGAACTATGAAATCCGATTATTATTATTACTGATAATATAACGAAAATTACCTGATCATCGGCCTTTGCTCTATCTTGAAGTTTTTCTTGTACTTTTTTAATAAAAGAAATCGACACTCTTTCTTCGTAATCGTCACCGGGCGTATACAAATTCAGCAATTTTATAATCTATAAAACGAATAAAAAGTAATTCTACATAACATTATCAATGATATAAAAAAATTATAAGATTTTCGTTTTTTTTACGCACGGAGTTTCCAAAGCATAGCTTTGAAAGTTAAAATGATATATCACAAACCTGATTTGACGTCATTCTACTACACATATCGCAAATTTGGTTAACGTCGGCATCGGTTTTACGGGCCTGTAACAACTGAGCAGCTTGTATGATCGGTTGTAACTCGTCCACAACGTGCGTTTCTGGCGTCTATTAAAATAATACGTTATTAGTAATAATTAATATTACACGCGTATTATAACATTTGAAATTGAATTAAAAATCTTGCTACTTCCACAATTTCCCAAAATTTCCGTTTGGGCTCTCTGAAAGTTCGTTTATCTACTTCAGATAATCTTAACATTTTCTGATAACGCGTAAACTAGGAATAATTAATGAATTCATTAAAGGCCTTAAATTATTACATTTAGAAATGTCGGCAATAATCATTTTTCAGAATCGATTGAAAAATGATATGTGTCAATTAGCTATATGGTTTCCAGTTATATAATTTAACATATCCAACCTCGAAATTTACATATAAAATTTCATAATTTGAAATATTAAAGGAACGGTCACCATAAAAATTATAGGATATAGCACACCCATTTTGATAAATAACGCATAACATACAAATTAACAAATCATCTGCAGCAAATAATATAATATCTGGAATTATAACATATATATATATATCGATAGAAAGGTTAATAGAAAAAATAGTAAACGAGCTGAGCGATAAAGGAGACAAGTACAGAGAAATTTAACAAATTATTATGAACAATACGAAATAAACAACTATTATTTTTAAACAATAATAATAATGTATAAACACCACTAACCTGTATATTATGATCTCGAGCCCATTGTTCTAAATGTGATAAATTAAATCTTATTTGGATACCTTTGGACCAATGACACAATTCTCTTCTTAACAATAAGTTATTTAACGCTGTGGCGCAAATAAAGTAAAACAACTGTAAAATTAAAATCACATTACAGTATAAGTTACGTTTTTCAGCGACACACATACGCGCAATAAATAAATAAATAAATGCAACATGTACCAAACAAACTTTGGTAAAATTAATGACATATCAATTTTCTTAAAACAAAAACCGTCTGACGTATTATTTTTGTTGTCTGCGATAGATAATACAAATGAAAAACATCAGAGTATTTGTAAATAAAGTAATAAACATTTTAAAGTACGAACTTGATTATTAAATATTGTTATATAAAAAAAAAAATGAGAATCAACTATGGTGAAGACGTGCGGATAAATAAAAAAAGAAAGTAAAATAAAATTTACCCTTAGTAAACGCAAAATTGAATACAAAATACTTTAATCATATTCGCAGGTTGAGATGAACGACCTTAGATCTAGTTACAGCTCGAATAAAATATATGAGATACAAATTATAATCTATCTTTTAGATGCTTTACCAAACAAACTGATGGATTATGTAAAATCGCGCTAATCGTTCAAAACAATACGACTGTTCAAAGTGATAAGTTTACTTTAAATCCTTGCACTTTTCTCAGATGTATTCTTCCGATTTACGCTATTCCTTAACGAAACTAACACAAGTGCTCGCTCAACGTCAAGTCCATATCGGTAATTATTCTCGTTAATCACTCGGTAATCTAATAAATATGAGAACATTCTCGGTTTTAAATTAACACCTCTGGAATACAATATATGCACGGATCAAAGAAAAAAAAGAAAGGAGAGTCGAATGAAGAGGTACTATATCTGAACAGGTTTTTAACAAGTTTCATATATACATAATACATATATATTTACGAAAATTATGTTGCATAAGAGGGCACAGCATTACTTTATGTACACATGTTTTAAACGTATCAGAATTTATTAAATAAAAAATTAACGTCAAATTTCGCTGTGTATTTAAAAATTTAGATCACACATAAAATTAAACGATTACAATTTTTTCCAATTGTAAGTTAAATTTAGTGACATATTAAAAATATTACAACACCCAACTACACATGTGTATACTTAACTTTATTATATATATATATATATATATATATATATATATATTACAATACGACCATGTCGGTCCATTGCTAAACGAAGGCTAAGCCTAATTTCTCCCATCGGTTCCTGTCTTGCGCCCTCTGATCCAGTTAATCCCCGCTATTTTCACGATATCGTTCTTCCATCGTGTTAGCGGCCTGCCCTGCTACCTTTTACGGTCCACTGGCCACCACTGTCAAATTTTCTTGCACTACCTATTATCATCGCTTCGAGCGACGTTGTCCAGCCCAATTCCATTTCCGTGTAGCAATAGGCTCTATAATGTCCACCAGTTGTGTTTGTTGTCTGATCCAGTTCTTTATGATTACCAATGTCGCCGCTCCATACGATAATGCCGGTAGAATGCACTTGTCATCTACTTTCTTTTTCAGATTAATTGGTATATTCTTATTACGAAATACGTTGTTCAGTTTTATGCCAGGTTTATTCTTCTTGATATTTCTGCATACAGTATTCTTTCTTTTTTCATGCTAATTGTCTGCCCAGATATATATAATCTACTTCTTCTAGTACGTTCTCATTTATCATTATTGGCATCATACCAGCTGTATTAGACATTGTCATTGTCTTTTGTAGATTTATTTTCAATCCTATTTTCTTGGATAATTCATTTAGTTATATATGTGTAAATTTAAATGGGTGAGAATATATATATATATATATATATATATATATATATATATATATATATATATATATATATATATATATATATATCAGCGTTTTCGTACAAGAAAAAATATCATACATCTCACAAAAATGTTTTTTAAATTATAAACTAAATAGAACTGCAATTGATTAAAAAAAAAAAAAACCTACTTGTTTAAATACTTGCACAATTACAGGTAAATCAACGCCGTGTATTGAAAGAGAATTGAAGACGGTCGTTAAACGTTTCTGCAATTCAATCGGAGTATCCTTTACCGGTGTAGTAGCTGAAGACGTTACTGACTGAGATCGAGTAAGTTGCTTCGTGCCCGATATACCCGGCAAAGCTTCGTGTTCTAATATAGCTGTCAAAGCTAAATTCTGTATTTGATCTTCGATAATACGAATGATATTCTACATGGAAAATGTCGAAATTACTATTATAAAATATACTAAACATAGTCAACATTTCGAAAACTATTCTAGATAAAATGAAACTTAAATTTTTCATTAAAATTCATTAATTTTACGTACTTGGAAATCATACTTTTAAAGAGTAAATGTAAGAAAATCGAAAGTACCGAACGTCTACGTTACTATTACATAACGTTTATAAAAATTTTAATCGTAATAATTATCGTAATTCTCCCGTCATAAAACCTTCGACAAATTTCATTAACATTATTTCAAGAGAAAAAAAATCGCAAAAAATTAAATATGCCAATAATAATAAGTTATAAAAATTAATGTTGTAAGCATTCAGTAAAAACGTAATTTAATAATCTTCGACGTCATAACGTCGATAATTTAACATTTAATCATGATTTAGAAATTAAATTGTAAAAATGTTCTTCGATAGTTGGAAAATAACAAAAAGATTTTTTTTTTCATATTAATTGCAAATTTATGACTAGCCATTTGAGAGGCTATTTAACAAAAAGTATCTATTAACAATCACGTGAAGAAGAAGATAAGTGAGATATATATAAATGATATACATTAATTTTACGGGGGAAAGTAATAAATTTTATAATAAACATTTCGCGAGATCATGGATGATTTAAATGCCAGATTTTCTAACGTTTTTTTTTTTTTTTAATCAGGTTACATAATTTTCAACTATGTTTACGACTGGCACATAAAACATAAACTGACGCATACAATTAATTACGTTATTTCGTTCCTCAACCCGAAGTGATATACGGAGGACAAATCATAATTAAAACGTAAATATATAATTGGAATAATTAAAACCGAATAAATTAGTAATTCTTTATTAATGGCTGTTGTGTCAGGTGTTTTTCCTCCATCGTACGTTTTTATTTTCCACGAAGAAACCATTCAGGAAGGTCATAAAATTTTTTATATTTCAAATGATATGCTCGGTAATATTGTGGTTTAAATTTCTCAATCATAAATAGTAATAATTCTATTTGTTCGGATAGTATATTTTTTTAAACGTCTTCATTCAAGCTTTGCTATAAGAATTTAACTTTTACATAATTAGAAGACATGTACAGGCTCGTAATATTTTTCCGCGTTAACTTTCTCTTGGTTTCAACTCTTGCTTCCACTTCTACGTTTTGATCCTCTTCGGTAAAATCACGAATAGAAATATTTTAATACCGTTCTTCGTTTTAACGGATTTATTAATATTTTGCTTCTCGAATATATATTAAACAGTATAAACCATAGAACGGTGACTCCTTTCGTTTTTATGAGATTCCAACAATGAATTACTATAGATTAATGAAATTCAATAAAAGAAAAAACAACCTGATATATCATGCATGCCATATCCGTTAATGGAGTATGATATTCGGATAAATCAAAATTTTGTAAACACTGAGCAATTTGAGTAGGAGTGTTTTCTTCTTGATATATTGGATCACCGCCATACTGTTTTAATACATTCACTAACTTTGCCACATTCGATAACCACATAACGCACACTTCCACATCTAGTTGACGCTTTTTAATCATCTTTTTCATCATACCAATGAAATTACTTAACAAGCCACGAACCTATTAAAAAGAAACCATACAATTAAAACGAAATTTACATATTTTACACTTGCATACATACACATACATAATTTTTTTCTGTCTCTGTTCTAATACACATACAAATATATATATATATATATTGTGACAACCATGCTGTTACATGTTAATGATAAAATAAATAAATAATATGAGTTTGAGAATTAAAAAAATAAGTAAAAAGAATAATGATAATGACGATGGTTTAATAGCGTGCTTGTGGTTTATTAACCTTTCTGTTGCTTTCTCGTCATACTAATTACACAATACGTATATGTGTATGTGTGTGTATGTATATATATATATGTATGTGTAAGTATATGCCCAATTTTCTCACTAGAAAATGAAGAGAATTTAACACATTTTGATTGGTTATTGAAAATCATCTGATCGACGTATTAATAATAGAAACACACACACACACACAAATATTATAATATATTAAATGACAAGATAATTACTACACGTGAGATGCTCCACGTGGAGCCGGTAAAATCACGTTTATGATTAGATATTAAAAATTAAATTAAACCAATCAAAAAATACACTCACACATATGTAAATGTGCAACAATTTTTCTAGAAGTTCCATAAATATATACAATAATAATAAACGAATCTTTCCAGAAAAATCTAGAAAGTTCTAATTAGGCATGTATATATGTATATGTGGGTGTATATATGCATATTTTTTGGTATAAAAGGAGATGTTCAGTCTAATTTTTAGTTAGTTAGTTCAAATTAATTCAAGTTAGTTTTTAAATTAATTCATTTCATTCTAATTTAAAGTTAGTATAGTTTTATTAGTTCAGTTTAAAATTAGTTTCAGTTTTAGTTTTAATAAACGTACTTGAAAATCGTGCGCGTTCGAAAATCCGTAATCTATTCACTTTTTTTTATTTTTTATTATTTTAAAATACTAATAAAAATAGAAACTGCGTTTTATTTTCTTTTGTTCATTTTTTAATTAACGGTCGTAGCCCAATCCACGTGGCATCTCATCTGAAGAGTTCATAAATGTCGGTAACACACACACATATATATATATATATATAAAGTTTTAATTTCAACAATTTAATAATAAACCATAATAATAACAATTGTATGTGACGTCACACTAATCTGGATATGTATTATTAGACGGTGTGTTAGTGGCATTGCTATATATATATATATAACACAAGGTGAATATTAAGATATATATAAAAATAATAAAGTGAATATTAAGGACGGGTTAAATAATGTATTCGAATAAAACACTTTGTACTCTTCATCCCTTAACGTAATCAACATAAACTCCGTTACGAATGTTACATAACAAGTCTTTACATGTGAAGATAATAGTAAATGTTGAACCCAATAGTTCGAAAAACTTATAGCATACTTCGTTTTAAAATGTTTACTATAACAAGATTATGATGTTAGAATAATTATATAAAATATGAAACTCGTGACATATTTTTATTTTAATATATCTGAGCGACATGGTCCCAACGACTCAACAATAACCTTTTATAATAATAGTATTAAAAAAAAAAAAAAAAAAAACAATATTTGTAAGCTAATTTATTCTACAAAACTAATTTTTTACAACTAATTTCAATTAGGGGTGTTTTAAAAACCAAGGTTTTACAAGTGTGTTGTGTTTACAACTATATCTAAATAAACTGTAGCGTAAAATATTAGTACCCAGATTTAATAACGTTTCTTCATTCTAAAACAAAAAAATCGCTACTCACACAACATTATGTTATATTCTCGGTGTTCACACAACTATAAATAACTTCAACTCTGAAACGCAAACTTCGGGGGACACGTTGTACCTCACAAAATTAAGTTTCTCCACAATAAACAAATATCAATCAAAATGAAGTAGAGAAATATAAAATTACAAACATCCTCCATAATTTTGACATCAACCTGCCTCCACTCTGCAAAGCCAACCATCTGTCTATTCCTCCTTCGATTTCCATTCCCATAATGTTTGACACGTCTCTCCTCAACTGCCTCTCATTGCCACAATCCATTATCGAGGCCTCGTTCCAAAATCTAATAAAAATGTATGGTGGCCATGAAGTACTATATACGGATGGTGCCAAAAAAGGAAACTTCACTGGTTGCGCCGTCATATACAAACATGGGACAATCCGATGTCCACTACCATCTACATTCTCTGTATTGTCGTCAGAGTTATATGCAATCTCCTGCGCAATTGTTATTGCAGAATCGGAGCTAAAGCATGACATATTAATTTGTACAGATTCTCTCAGTTCAATTCGAAACATACAGAATAGACACGAACATCAGCATCCGTTCGCGAAAACTATACTAGAAAAATCGTTTATCTATAAGCGACAAATTGTACTTGCGTGGATACCCGGACATCGCAATATTGGTGCAAACAATGAAGCTGACACAGCGGCAGCAGATTCATGTAATATAACGCCGGTTCCGGTCATACCAACGACATGTAAAGATATGACGATCCATATCTGGAACAAGATGAAGTCGATAGCAATGGAACGATTCTCCATCCTCCCTTATTACGATCGTAACGTCGCAAACCCGATAATGCAAACATCCAGACGGAAAGATGTGGTCCTCTTTCGCGTTCGGTCCGGACACACACGTCTTACGCACCAGTTCCTGTTCACCAGGGAAAATCGGCCTACCTGTCCTGCATGCAATACTCCTCTTACCATCACTCACATCCTAGTTTCCTGTCCAACATATACCTTTCAAAGTCAGCTTGCTGGCCTTCCTCTCAACCTTCCCAACATATTACAACGCACTTCATCCGCCGAGACTAAATTTCTCCTCTTCCTTAAAATCACAAACATCTTTCCTCTAATCTAGTTTCTTACACCTTTCCTTCCGTGCCTCTGGCCTAAGTAGCAGGATACGGTACGGTCACAAATCAAAAAAGAAGAAGAAGAAGAAGAAGTAGAGAAATGATTACCTAGATTGTTTAATTCGGTAACATATTTAAATAACTTCATTTGCAGAAGTGAAAATTATAACCATTTTTTGTTTTGTTTCTATATATATATTTATAAGCAAACTTATGACACGACTTATCGGTGCTATAAATCTTTATAGATTTTGGAAATAAGCTAATCGATTAAAAATAAATAAGTACACATTTAATAAGCAATTAAAAAGAAAATTTGTTCATGTACATATAAATGTATGATATGCGAAGCCATACAGAAGTAAGTGCCTATACTTACACGTTCTTCATCGTTCGTGATATCGGTATGTCGAATACACATAAAGATTATGTAAGCCGGTAAACCTGGTAAAAGCTGTAAGCCCATCGACGGCTGCAAATCTGAAATTCACATACACTCTTTATTAGAAATGAAATAATAGAATGAAAATTATGTAGGAAAACTACGCTCAACATCATAGGAGCGAAGTCATAAATAACGAAAAAAAAGATACAGCAAACTCTATTTAAGTTTAGATTGTGGAATGTAGTGATTTTATTTATACTTGATTACTAAAAATAGTTGAAATCACTAAATTTATTTAATTATGCAAAGCTTTTCGGCAATTACGCCATTGTCAAGCTATATACAATTAAAATTAATTATATAAAATCATAAAATATTAATTTAAAACTAAGTTTACAATTTTACACAAAATGAATTATATTAGTTTTAAATTAATATTTTATGATTTTATATAATTAATTTTAATTGTATATAGCTTGACAATGGCGTAATTGCCGAAAACCTAATTAAATAAATTTAGTGATTTCAACTATTTTTAGTAATCAAACTCTATTTAGTTTAATAATTATGAGCATTTATAACCTCCACATACGTATATTATAAAATATCACCTGGAAATTCGAGAACTTACCATACAACAGATAACGCAAAACTAGCATAATATCAGATTTATTAAAAGCAAACATTCCTCTATAGTAGCCATCCTTCTTACGCACTGCTGGTAATTCAAATTCGATATTACTAACTGTCGAATTCAAACTAGGCGGTTCAATGTTATTGACAATAATCGGCAAATTATTTTCTTCGTTACCTACAATTATAAATATTCTTAATATATGTATATATATTTATTCACACTATATTAAAATTTACGGTAGTTTAGTTAAGGCCTCTATATTTAAATCGTGAAAGCAAATATGTTTATACACACTCGTCGTTATATTGAAAACACGTAAAAAATTAATATGTTTCAATAAATTGTTCTAATGTGCAAAACAAAATCAAATTCCTCTCGTTATGTCTTAAATGTCTCCAAAAGATCGCATTTTCACAATTTAACTTGAAAATCATTTAATGCCGTGTTTTATTCATAACCATTTTTGATAAATGATATAATTTCAAAAATAAAAATGAACTAACGAAATACACTACCTAGAATATAATACGATTAATAAATTTACCTATTAGTGGCGGTTCGTTTGTTCCGTACTTAAAACGGTCTTTTATTTTCTTGTACTCCTTGTACAGTAATTCGTATTTATCACGCAATTCCTGCGAATGACATAGTATAAAATTTTAAAAATTGAAAATAAATTATTTTTCTCTAAAATTTGTTCTTAGTATCTAAAAATAAGAATAAATAAATGTAAGAAACCTCCGCGTAATGCCTTGGTAACGACAAACGTTGGCTAATTCTTACAACACACGAAAAGGAACTCGAATATTCCGAAACGTCCCTTATCAGGGCCATCCATGACGGTAATCTCGATCAATATCGAAATCCCAACCAATATGATTTTATCACAACTTTGTTCAAATACTAGATGCGATGTATTATGCATACAAATAACGTTTAAAATAATAGAAATTCATAGTGCAGATAGCAGCTTTACACTTCAAATGTGACCAGAATCGTTTTTTTTTTTTTTTTAACCAAATTAGAGAATTGCTACAATTTTTCAAAATACTCTACATATCTCCACCGTACCCTATAAATGTTTTAAAGAATAGTAATAATAATAACCACCGCCTTGAAAATTTTTTAAGTCGTAGAAAATTTATTCAATAAATAAATCATCAAAAAAGCATGTACACCATTAAGAAATTTTTCTAAAATTGTCAATTCGGAGAACAACGTTAGTAGTTCCATATAAATACGCTCCAATCGTCCTTTCGTATTTACTATTAATTTTTAAGGGAGAAAATGTTGCTAATAATAAAAGCAGCCTAACTAAAGTATTTATGTCGATTCTGTCGATTCTCTTTCTCTCTCTTTATATATATATATATATATATATATATATATATATATATATATATATATATATAACGACAACGCTATTAGTAAATTAATTGGTTATTTAATTGAAAAAATTCTTTTAAATGATTTTTTAATTGTCATTTAAGTAAAAAATGGAATCATTATCAAATTTGAATTTAATATTTTTGAATACGGAAATAAGTTATTGGCGTAATTGACTCAAAACTCTTTAATAAACACAAAAATCGAAGTCAAAAAATAATTACTGAAAAGTGATATCAAAATATATCGCTGGAGGGATAAAGAAATGTTCTATTCAATGTAAACTCTGAAAACTTATCAACTGTGATCTAATTATTACTGCTACTAATTTTGCTCACAACGAAAATGTACCATTCATATTAACGACCAAATCAGACAGTTGCGATATTTAATGTAACAAATGCTTATACCAACCAGATTTTCCGCTGTCAACCTAGCGATTTCGGACTGTAAATATATCTCCGTTTGAGACTTCGGCGAATTCGTCAAATTTAAAGACAATATTTGCTGCTGCCTTTCATTGTCGTCCTTTAAACGATTTATTTCATCCATCAGTTCTTGTTGAATTTCTTTTCTTTGTGATTTTTCCCACTGAATTTCTTCTTCTAGTTGTCTATTACAAGTAAATACAAATAGAGACGCGTTTTATTCTTTAAATTACACGACTTTATTCCATTTATGAAACAAATTATATTAAGTGGCTTCGCAATCGCTTATTATTTAATGAATTTAGATCGAGGAATCTGAAAAGTTTGAAACATAGTGATTTGAAAAAAAATATTAATAAATAAATAAAAAACTATTTTTTCCCCCCGAAAGATTATAAAGCTTTTCGAATATTAAGTCATTATCAACTAAATAAAAAAAAAATATATAAATTACGAAAATATATACAAATTTATAAAAATGTAAAAGATAAAAAATATTATTTACGACATACAATTTACAAAAAATATCATAGTGATAAAACGGTGTTTTTTTAAAAAGTAATTTGATAATGAATGTGGTAAAAACAACGTAATCAACAATCAGCCATATAAAATTTATACACAAACAATAAAACAATAAAATAAAAATAAATAAAAACATCCGATCGTACATTCGCTTTCGGATTATTTTAAAATACGGTTTCATCACCTTTAATTTTTGTAAATTGTATATCTAATTAACATTTTTAACATTTTGTATTTTTATAAATTTCTATGTATTTCTTCTTGACAATAGCTTAACAGCTGAAACGCTTTGCTATCTTTCATAAAGAAAACATTTTTAGCGTTTTTCGTTGTTGTTTATTTTTTAAATATAGTACTTTGGAAAATATAAAATGAAAACGTGTAATTGTAACGTTACTAAAAACAATTTAGTTTCCGATCGGATACTTTTTTTACAGCACTTATTAAGTTAGTAATAAGTAATTATACTGAAAATGCATTCTTATTTTATCAATAATTAACAAGAGTACTTCATTACGAAGAGTTAATTGAAATTTGAAGAATTTCTCATATAATACGCCAACGCAATACAATTTAGCCTATAAATGGGTGCTAAGTTTGCTATTATAGAACAAGACAAGCTGAGAAAGTAAACAGCAAACTACTTAAACAATTCACGTTAATGGGAAAGCCATGTTCTGAACAAGCTTTTCGCGGTTCAGTTATTAGTTTTCAAAACGGATTTAAAAATAATCTACTGAATATTTTTAAAGAGCCTTTTTTTTAATTAGTAAATTCTCTGTGAAATCGATACCAATTTTTTTCGTACCTATTAATTTTCTTTTGAGCTTCAAAGGCTAGAATTAGTTCGCCATCTTCGTTAATACTTTGAAATTCAGCATCCGATGAATAGTTATTTTTCGCCACATTTTTCAACCCTTCGTTATTAGCGTAAAGAACATTACGTAATTCGTTACATTCTTCCGTTTTTCTATTCAACTCCGCTTCTAACTCGTGAAATTGGCCTTTAATTTAAATCATAAAAATATAAACAAAATTATCATTTATTATAACCTAATAAATATAAACGCTCATCGTTAGACAATATAACTTGTACATTCCAAATGATTAACCATTTACGAATAATAACACAAAATATATTGCTCAACATAGAAACGATAAAAACTCAAAATATTTGAACACACGTTTAAAATAATTTTGCTTTCGATAATTGCGAACCAAAAATTATAATAGATAACGAAAAAACCTTTCATCGCCTTACTTTTTCATATTCGTAATATGTTAATAATTAATAATTAACCAAATATCAATTTTTTTTTTAATAATTCATAAAACTAGGACTGTGTATTACTGATTAATTATCGCGGACAAAGTACAATGAACGTATTTTTGAAAGAAAGTTCATTTTAGTGGAATTTATTAAAATAAGTCGAACTATTATTAAGTCGCTGATTCGTAATGGTCTAATTTAAATCCGAATTTTTCAGTCAAAAAATTTAGTAATTTTTGTATTATAGATCAAGCGACGATTTTAAATATACAAAAAAAAAACCCTTTCATCATACGGTAGCATCATTAACTGTATTTTTACATATAAATAATTGTACCACAGATATACAGAAATTTTAAAGAAATAATCTTAACATTTATTACAAATTACATATGAAATTCTTACTCATTAGTTCATTCGATGCGTTTTCTCCACAACTAACCGAGCATGCAATGGCCTTTCTTAATTGTTCTAAATTTTTATGTAATTTTTCATTCTCAACTTCAAGTTCTTGTAGCTGAAAAAACGAATACACAACATTAAGATTAAAAAACGAAAATAAATAATCTCGGCTCATCGTTTCATATGACACGATTCAAAATTAAAAGACTAGAACGGATTTCTAAAATAAAATAATTAGCAAACTTACTTTGATGTTATCTCTTACTCTTTCATTGTGACGATATTGATGATAATTACGTTCGGTGAAATCAATACGTTGAGAAAGTTTATCTCGTTCATACTGAACCGCTTTCAACTTTTGTTGCAATTTTAAAACTAAACCGACATCGATTTTCTGTATATAACGGGAAAACCGCCATTATTAATCGAATTTCCTTTTATATTTTCAATCAAAATGGTCAGTAAATACTAGTGCACTTTTTTCTAAGTTAATATGATGCATGATTAAAAGTAATCTTAAAAACTTATTTATTCCCATATTATCAGTTTTCACTTTATTTCAATCATAAATATTTATATTTGCATATGTTTAGGTCAATTAAATTAACGTTAATTTATATTCGCGGACAAATTTATCAATACGTAAAAAAAAAAAACCCTAAAAAGAAGCATTTACTTTTAAAATGTTATTTTTCAATAATTGAAATGCTGAGAAAATCGTTCAGTTGTGTACCATATCAATAATGAAGGCCCTTAAATAATACTTACATCATTCACGTTAGTTTCATTAGGCGAAGTATGCGACAAGTCTTGAATGGAAATAGTGCTAGCATTTGACAGTGACCTCTCATGACCGTATCTGCTGCCAGCTGAATGATCGTTCCTTAACAGTTCTTTCTCCAACGACTCAATCCTCGATTCTAAAATGTTTTTCTCGGCCAATAGTTTCTGATACGCGTCTCTACTTTGATCTTGTTCGCGAAATAGTATTACTTTTTCGTGTTCGATTTTAGATTTTATCATTTCTGTAAAACAATTAATATAAACATATACTGAAGCAAACTTAATTGCACCGAAAAAAAATCGATACGCAAACATTGAAGATACTTGAAAAATTCAAATTGTTTGAACGTAATAAAATTTACAGTAGGTTAATCTATTGTTTTATGGAAGAAAAAAATATTAAACATTATTCATACGTAAAATTAAAAAACTAAAATAATTACGCCATTTATCGGGACAAAAATTTAATTATAAGATGTCTGTACCGAAATCGACTTGAAATAGTATCTCAAAAATGTATACGAAATAGTAATCGACAATCAACTCGAATAGATAAAATCATCTGCAAACCGTCGACTTTTAATACATTGAGATAACAGAAGTACTGTCAATACATCGGGATAATAGAAATAATCTTATTATTACGGATAGGACACACCAAATATTAACAAAACGTTTATTTATTAGATAGAAAAACATCGCCATTATACCAAATGTCCAGCTAACAGTCAAGCATTTGACAATAACTACTCATGCATAGTATACACCTTGGTGAACTTAAGGGACTATGTTCACATCCCTTTATCAATACATTTGCGCAACAAACTATCATACACATTATAATTCTTCTAATGTGCCATTTATTCTGTTTCAACGCATACTCGCACGAACCAGCACTATTTTAAGTACATCGTTTCTTACACATTATATCGACGATTTATTTAAATACATATGCACCACCCACAAGTAGTTGGGAATGCGATCCATATTAAAAAAAAAAAAAAAACCTGTCCTATTTAGGAACCATACCGAAAACTACAGAATCGTAAAAATTACCTTCCATATTTTGTTTAGTAGCGTTAAATTCTTCTTTCAGTTTTTCCGAATTAACCGCCAATTGCTCTTTTTCCAGTTCGACTTGTCGCAATCTAATTTCGTAAGAGGATACGGTCTTCTCTTTTTCATTTACTATACTTTCCTTTTCGTATTGTTCTTTACTTAATGTATTTTTCAAATTGTTCAATTCGATCTCTTTTTCCGCGAATAACGACCGCAATTTTTGAAATTCTACATCTCTATTTTTCAAATCGTCCAATTTACAACGTACTTCGTTCAGTTCTTGAGAAGCGATTTTCAACGGTGCTATCTCTTTTTGCTAATACATATAAGTTACGAAAATGTTAGTTACAATTATTCGACTAATAAATAAACTATACATATACAATATTGATCATAATGACAAAATTTCGAAATAATTATAATAAAAGTTTCCAAAATTTACGTATAATAACCGTTCGAACGATTTTATAAAAGGAAAATACTTCCTAGCTTGAAATATTTTTTTATTTTTTTAACATCGTTGAAATCCTTAGAGCACGATTATAATTTTTTTAGACGAACCTAACATACATATTATTGTTCCATGGTTAAAAGTAGTTAGATCGTTCTTCAAAAGCAAACACATGGTTTTCTGGCTATATAACTTTCCCCTCTCTACTTACAATTTTTCCTCTAGTTACTCCGCCATTAGTTGCCATGTCCACGGTATATTTAACATACGACAACAACACTACATTCCGAACGAAAATTATCACTTTCCTTTTCGAAATCGTCCATGTCATCCCAAAAACGTCAGTACAGGCAAAACTTTTTATAAAATGTTTTCTGAGTAATCAGGTTTTTGATAGAAAAAGTGTTTCCACGAACGTATTTTTTATGAGGTATTCTTTTGCTTGTACTTCGAACTTCTGATGATATCAAGTAGAGGAACTGAGTTACTTAATTTATATTCTGACGATTCGACTGAATCTTATTCTTTGTATTCTTTGATTTTTACTTATACGACGTCATTTTTAAGATGGTAGTTTTATTCTATGAAAAATCTATAACAAAAATTGTTCATTGGATAGGAAAGTATATAAAAATTTGTAAAATGTATTAGCGATATACATATATATACATATATATATATATATATATATATATATATATATATATATATAAAATATCGCACATATGCTGTTACCGCATATACTGTATAATATTTTTTTAAGTATACAGACTTCCAACTTGTACTTATGTTTATTTTACTTATTTTTGACAGAGCTTTACTTAACACATATAAAGATTTTTCTATAATCTGTCAGTTTCCATTAATATCATTATCAAATCGTCTACAAGTGATATTGTATTATATATGTTGCCATTACTATTTTTTCTAAATAATATTCCAATACCTTTTTAAAATAACTGTTATCAGTGAAACTTTACAATCGCGAATTGCCGATTGAATATATATATATACATATAAAAAATATTACGGAAAAGTTTACTTAATCAGTGTACATACTCTACAAAAAAGAAATATAAATCAACCATTTTTTTTTTATTCGTCTAAAAAGGATCAAAATCAACTTACGTTAAAGACGTTAGCAATCGAATAGCTCATTTCGTCCAGATTTACTACAGGTGTTATACACATCGCCTCATAAATTGAGAAATAAAAGCATGATGAGAGCTCAAATACACTATCGCATAAAAATAAATCAATTCATTCCTCATACCAGCTTAATCATAATTTTAGATAACCCCGAAATATCGAATTAACACGTAGTGGTTTTGTATATACACGATATTTCAATTAATCCGTATCATTTACAGTATTAGTAACAATTATTTATCCACCTATACTCTCTGATTTTAACAGACCGAGTAGCGATCTAAATTTAGCGATTATATTTGTAATCATCTATGGTTTGACACGCAAAGAAAAAAAAACATCCATACATTGTAAAAAAAAAAAAAGAAAGATAGATTTAATGTTTTCACGCACGCATCACTTAATCGTTTCCTTTACCACTTTTTGTTATTATCGTTATAGATAAGAAGATATTTAAAAATAACGCTATATTATAAAGATCAAATGTATATTCATTACCAATTCGTCGATTTTTTGCTGCAAAGAGATTATCTTGTTTTCTAAGCCTTTATTGAGCTTTTTCATGTGCTCCACGGAACGAGCTTCCTTCTTTAATTCTTTTAGCTCTCTCTTCGCTAGGAAACGTCGTACGGCAGATTGACAAATAATTACTGACCGCATCGAACGTTTATATTGTATTTGACACATCAAACGACGAACGTTACGTTGAATGACCAGCGCCTACGCAATACGTATATATAATATATATATATATATATCGTAATAAAATATAACAAAAAATTGGTACACAAGAAGTGAAGTACTTATAGCAAAATAAAAATAAGAATCCCACAATAAATTTAAGAACCTTTTAATTAATGTATTATAAAAGAAATGAACACAATAACTGGAAGTATTGCGGAAGAAAATTATTTTCATTAGTTAGTACATTAAATATTTATAATTACAAAGAAATGACGTCAAAAGCGCCAATTATTACAGGCCTAATTAAACTTCATAAAATCAATTTAGTTCATCGTATATATATATATATATATATATATATATATATATATATATATATATATATATATAAAAACATAGCCTAATTTATTGCATGCATCTTATAAGCTTTAAATATATATATATATATATATATATATATATATATATATATATATATATATATATATATATGTATATATATATATGTATATATATATATGTATATATATATATATATATATATATATATATATATATATATATATATATATATTGGCCAATGACCCGATGGACGAAACAAATATGCCGACGTGTTAAACTGTCAATACCAGATTTGGTACACTCGGCAGATGATCGACAACTGTGGAGGAATTTGATTGCTACATAATGGTCACGACTGTCAATTATGATCAATATACGACTGTATATATATATATATATATATATATATATAATATATATATATATATATATAGCTTATAAAATAAATGTAAAATATTACAAAAATAATTATGAATTTGAAACATAACTAATAAATAATTTAAAAGAAGTAAAACTAAATAATAAATATATACTTATATTACTATACCTAAATATGTCGTTGTTTTTTTTTAATTAAATAATTTACTTGTCAAAATTTGATATAAATTACAATATTTTTTTTATTGATATTGGAGTTGTCTCTCCTGCACCGCCGTTTAGCTTAATCAGGAGAGGCCGCTTCTTACAATTTATTGCCATTATTAATAGTAATAAAATTCTCACATACATTCGCATTTACCCGGGTTGTGTACTCTTGCTACAATTACTCTCGCATGAATTAGAATTATATTCAAGTTAAAAGGTGACATAATAATGATCTTATATTTACAAAATACACGCGGTTGATAGAATCATAATGTACACTTGAAAACTACAATAATTATTTATTTACATAATTAAGTTTCTTTTACGCGCACATCACACAAACACACACGCAGATACACGCAGACACAAATACGAAGCACAAATTTTCGGAAATTTTGAGCGGTTTGTTGTTTATTGAATTTTAGATTTGTTTTTATTGAAGCGTCTTATGGTTTTGTAGTTTGGACATTCGAAAATAATATGTTCTACCACCAGCCCGGAGCATTTATCATCTTTGCTTAAGCCAAAACGACATAAGTACGCGGCAATTTATGCCCTGTTAATAGTTGGGCTCTATAAAAGTCCGGTAAAAATTTGAAGTCATGCCTATCTAAAAAGTTAGGTATGCTAGTAGACGATGTAGTAAAATATAATAGGATCTTAAATTTCAATATAAATATTATATACGAGAAGTAGTACCGATCATTTAGCGTTTATTTTAGCTGGAATTTTTATGAACAAACTAAAACATATAATATTTACAGAGATATTTCGAAATAAAATAAAATTTTAGAAGACGTACACACACGATGTACTAATCATTTAGAATAATATAAGTCAAACATTCAAGAATTAAATAAATTTGTATCGGAAATAAACAATTAATAAAAATATAAAATTCGCATTAGAAATAGACGATAAAAAAATATAAAACTTTTAGATTTAAAAATTAACATAAAATACTAGGTATGATATACATGTAGAAAATGAACAAAAAATACATAGTAATAAGAAACAATTCGTTTTATTCGACATCACACAAAATGAGCAGAATTTTTTTTCTTCCAAAGCTAATTCTATTTTTCTGGTTATTCGCTGTACTTGATCGTCCGTTGAGTGCTTGTTGCGGAACCTAAATTGATGTTCTGGAATATTCACGAGTGGCTTTAATCGTTTGAGAAGAAGCTTTTCAAATATCTTAGACATCGAAGGTAATAGCGAAATCGGACGGTATGAATTCACTGTTTGAGCAGGTTTTCCCGGTTTGAACAGCATAATAATTTGAGCCACTGAATTGGGAAAAGCACATACAGAAAAGAAAGGAACAAAATTATCCATAAAATGAGACAAATGTATTGGCTGATTGGACGAAATTCCAAACTTAGCCTGCGTAATAAACAGCTTATGTATATGCAGATAATTAGACCAAATCCAGGTCTGGGGCTGCGCGAAAAAATCAAATCGGTTAATTGTTCAACGAGTGCAAAATAAATGTCTTCGAGTCATAACCGGTGCTCAATGGTACCAGCGTAACGTTGATATACATTCATCCGTCGACGAAACAATACAACACTTGGCTATTAAAGACGACTATATCTTCGACCAAATTATGAAGCGCGATCATTATTATTCACCGAAAACAGTCGTCTTAAGCGTAAGAAACCGTATCAACTGGCTAATTAAAAACGCACCTCAGTTTATATATAATCCTCGACAGGTGTGTAAATGTACACATCTTTCGTTCTCTACTTGAATATAACTATAGTACTAATTTCTACATAAGTATAAGATCGCACTATTAAAAATAGATTTTAAAAAAATCACACAAAATGACTAATGTTATTGTCACGTGTTAAACAATGATAAATTAAATAAATAAAATACTATTCAGCAGATAGCTATTAGAAATAAATATAATCTTGGTATATCATATCAATTATGAAACAAAATAAGAAAAAAATATCACCGAGTAGGGGAACATTAATTGTGTAGGATCAATAAAATATATAATTTTTTTTGCTTTTTTCAACTCCGCTGTACTTTCCTGATTCTCAACCAGTTTCTAATTGCTGTTATCATCAAATGTCGTGTTTATTTGATACGGTTAACAAAACTGATTATATTGAAAAAGTCTTGTTATTCCGGTTATTGGTTTTTTAATTTTTTTCTTTCTTCGCTGAAATTTCTACATTCAAAAATTGAGTAAATGAAATCATCAAATTTTTCTTAACAACATTTACAGATATCCGATTTAGCAATCTTGAAACGTTTCAAATAGGCTCCGTTATTTTCATGTCCGGTTAAAAACTGCGTGAAGTTATAATAATTATAAAAATGTTTCATTTGTGAAAATATGCTTACAAATTCTTAAATATATATTTTTTAAACATATAAATGTAGCAATAAGTGACAACGGAACTGCGTTTAAATATATTTGTGATAATAATATACGGGGTGGTGGTAAAGCGAAATATCACAATAATATATAAGTTAAACCGCACAAAATGTGACAAGTTTTATATAGGTAGGCAAATAAACGCCGGGTTAAAAGAATATTTATCATTTAAAATGAAAATGATAAGTCACTGTGTGTAAACATATTTTAGAAAATAACATAGATAACTATAAAATACAGCACGTTGATATGAAATTAGAAATAGTAAACTATTTGAAAAGGTAGAAATAATTGAACGTAGAAAGAATAATAAATTATTAATTAATTTCGATGATGAATTAACATTAAAATACATTTTATAAACAAAGTTATACTCTGATATGTAGGTGGCGGTTACGCTAACTCTGACGAGTTTTGGTGTGTCACACCCACTCATACGAGTATAAAAGTACTTATCATTTGGCTATATTAGTAACAGTTAAGACGTTAGCCTATATGCTTGATAATGACGTGTAATGGTCGAACAACTTCGCGCTTTAAGATATAATTTACAATGATTTATTTTTAAATTTTTACTATATTTCTTTAAAATAAACTAACTGTTAAATTCTTGATAACATCGGATTATATAAGAAAAATAGAACGCAAAAAAAAAAAAACCTTTTTAATGACGATGTATAATATAACACGGAGAAACGTATTTCAGGTGTAAAAAATAAAAAATTCAATCATGAACGCCCTTATACAATTAGTAAGTAAAGTAGTATCGTTTTTATGTAACAGACATTTACGTGTAATCACACGCGCAATTTAATTCGTTTTCTTCTAATAGAATAAATAAGTTTGTATAGAACTTCAGTTATATTTCTCGAATTCACTAATACACATATTTTAAAACTAACCGCTTTATTTTGTTTCAATTGCATAAAATATTTTCTAGCCAGTAAAGCACGACCACGAGCTTGAAGGAGAAGAATCGATTTACGAATGGATGCGAATATACGACGTTTATACCATCCCCTGACGTATCGTTGAATTGTAACGGCGGCTCTAGCGCGACGTATATGGTACACGCGTCTATAACATAAGCGTAATAGAATTAAAATTAGAACGAAACTCAAAGCAGACATAATTTTATGGTAGTAAACAAAAACAAAGCACTAAAAATAGCATTAAAAGCATTCCGTTCCAGCCTCGCTCTAGCTGTACATGTGGTGGCACGTGTTGTATCATTAAAGTACAGAAGACAAACACTCGCGATAAAATACTGTCTTAAATTACCTGTCTCTATTTTCATCTCACCCAGTCTATAACAGCGTATCAGCAAACAAATTTCACCACCTATATGAAAATAAATCTAATGCTTCCAAACCCTTAACTCTCGGTACTCGTAATCTCCTAGAAAGACTCTAATAAACCTTGTCCAAAATTAAAACAATATATCTAAAGTACGCCATGGACCAGAATTACTAATACGATAAATATGGATCTAAGTAAATATAAGGAAAATTCAACACCATATGTTCTAAAAACTAAATTAAATGAACTTATCAGTAGGCAATAAGGAAACTACATACAAATATATACCGACGCTTTCAAGACATTAAATCGTACCACTTTCGCCTATTTCATACAGGTGGAAACGCAAGTATAGTAGCTAACTGCTGGCGCACCAACACATAAAGGCGAACTAATAGTTTATGAAAAGAATTAAAATATATAAAAAATGAAGAACGCAAATATATATATATGCTCCGACTCATCCAGTGCCATATAACAAATTCAGAAACAAATTGAAAACACTAACTCGGATATTATCAACATAAAATAATTGTGGCATGCGTTTAGTTTTCGGATATGATAGTGCATTCTCCTCTACTACCCTTGGACCGCGTCATAGGAACGAAAAATGTTGGTGTTAATGTTGTAGCGGAGGAGGAGAGCACGCCGTACCGATATACTAAATAACGGTAATCAGCACGCTCGCGCGACACATTTGTATTCCATGTCGTTCGGCCAGCGTTGCGATGACGATGATATCAATGAGAACTAGCTACACTAATAACATGGGCCGCTGCATCCGGCCCCAAGAGTAGAAACTCGTCTAAACAGAGGAAATACGTCGATATCGGAAATTCCAACGAATACAATCCCAACTAACTTTAAAGAACAAACTACTACCATACAACCAAATGGAGATATATGGATACGAATTATGGGGGCTGCAGTAAAAAAAGCAATATAATGAAAATACAACTTTTAGATTAATCGTCAGCGCTCCATGGTATGTAAGGAACAAAACTATACACGATAACCTCGGCACAGAGTACATAACTGACGTAATTAAAAATATGGCAATCAAGCATCGGGAGCTTGTTACACAGTTCTTCATTGGAATACGTTATGTTAGCTTCACTTCTAGGTCTTATAAAAGGCAGCAAATTAGTATCATAAAGAGAGAAGCATTTGTTGCATATATAAAATCATGATGTAAGAGTATCGATTATTTTTTCGGAACGATTTAAATTTTTTATTAAGCTATTTATACTTTTAATTCATCGCAATCTTTCTTTCATTACATTGATTTTAACGCCAATAAATTTTTAATATCGAGTCAGCTCTGTCTCAATTTTGTCAAGCTTGTTTGTTTTTTATATATAAGAGGTATAACCGATGAAATATTTTATAGTCGAATTAAAATAAATTGTTTCATTGCCGTA
Organism: Coronaproctus castanopsis; assembly: GCA_032883995.1. Classification (NCBI taxonomy): domain Eukaryota; kingdom Metazoa; phylum Arthropoda; class Insecta; order Hemiptera; family Monophlebidae; genus Coronaproctus; species Coronaproctus castanopsis. Next base: position 225,208,878 of record CM065053.1, read on the forward strand.
CTTGAGTTAGTTGATAATTTACACGAAAAATTTAGAATCAGTTTCCATCGGTTAAAAGAAGTCCTCCTCACTGTTGCTAAATGAATATTTTATTTATGTAAGTTCTTTCATTTAAATCGTCTAATACTTTTACGCTATCGGATAAGCTCGCTTGAAATATTATATCCTTGACAAACTGTAAGATTGTAATATAGAAATCGTACGTTACGAAATAATTTTACTAGACCAAAATACAGCATTCTAATCGTGGACTCAGACTTAACAGATGATTATTTTTACGATGACTACAAGTACTCTCCGGCTATCAGGAAGGAACACCGCATACGTCCAGTTATATAATTAATAGGTTTTTAGCGACGCTTCCATTCTTTGACGCAATACTACACGATTTATAAGAACAATTATTAAAATCTATTAAAAAATAGTTTATATAACTGCGTAGTAACATGCTTTTAGTTTTTTGTTCTGATTATTGACGACGAAATAAAGGTAATCAATAAAATTACATCGAAAATGTTTTAACGCTGAACATATAAATTAAATTAAAACTAACGTTACCTTCTAGCTGTGTAACCTCTACATAGACGTTGAAGCAACAGAACTGCGTGACGGACTTGTAAGTACTTGTTCTTCGCCAGGTAACCTCGTACAGTTTTTTGAATTAAAATGCAGCACGCTTTCAAACGGTCCGCCCTTAATCTTTCTAAATAGGCCACTTGACCGGCGCGAAAAAAGATTTTCGTCTTTCCGTATTTGTATTTATCTTCGTCCTATAATTTCGTAAATTATCATTTGGTATCAGATTAATGTTTCCCACGAGACGGTTACACGTGTGCTACGAACTCTTCGACTATAAATTATATACGAATTTTCCTAAACTCTAACGTAGTACATCATTGTAAAAATAGTTAAGGAAACTTAATTAAATTACATTTAAACTACGAATTATACATGAAAAAAAAAATTAAACCAATATACGACATAAGTTCAAAAATCTATACCTTTATAAATAAATTCACTATACGGCCACATGCGGTCTTTAAATCCAAGTTTTTCTTATCGCTTTTAAGTAACACTTTGTACCGATTATAAAAATCCACGTACAACACTCTAGTGAAAAGAAAAGCGATTAAATTATTTTTAGAATAAAACGTATAAAAATTCGTCGAACATTAAGACTTAAAATTAAAACGTGAATAAATTATAAATTTGTATTTCTTTTTGCAAAATATACCACGTACGAACTAGGGATAGAGTAGGGCTCATTCCTACACATTGATAAACACGAAAACAAAACAAAAATGCGGACGAAAAAACAAAAAGATATACCAAAAATAATCATATATTTTACAAGATAATTCGATAATACCGCAATTGTCCTCGCTGTTGTTCAATGAATTTAGTTATATATTATCGATTACTTCTCATTGTACTTACCTTCCTGACCTGAAAGAGATGATCGTTTAATAACCTGGTTTGACCGATTGGTTTTTTAGGAGTAGAAGTATATTATTCAGGTTATATTTATTTTTTATACCATTTTATTGGTGTTTACTTGGTTTTAAACAGAAATATCATTTACGACTATTATTAGCGATTTTTATAATTATGCCAGGTGGAAATCATCCTATACGCATTTTTATCTAATAATGTGTTACTTTTTATTTCATATTAACTTTTAATTTTTTTTATTATTATTATTTATTATTTACTTCCCGTTAAACAATTTCCTACACTCATTTTTGCTTAATTTCCTTATTTTCCCTTTATTCTAGTCATATTCATAAATCGTTTTCTCTCCATATTAAAAATGGTCTCCGCGAATTTTTAACTCTGTAGTAACTCGTTAAGAATTGTCATTTTTGACATTTCTGAAAAAATTGCGAAAATTGAAGGGGTTTTAATATTCTAGAAATCTACCCCGAGTGGGAAAAGAAATTCAAGAATTGTGACTTCTTATCAATAAAAGCAAGACAAAAATGTTAATAACAGATAAAACAACCAAGCTGAATATCTATAGGATCTAGAAGTAAATTAATTCGTACACATACGTGGATAATTAATAAACAATTATGGTAGATCTAGAGAAGAAATCAAGCGCAGGATAGTTCTGCAATGGAAAGACTAAATAAAGTCTAAATCGATCATCATAGATTTATAAAAAATAAAGTCATTCTTCTATTTGCGATATTTTTATACGATACAGAAACTGGAGTATACATCACGCGGAATACTTCAAAATTACACGGACAGCGAAATGAACGTATATTAATTTTAGAAGAGCTAAACATTAAATCGCATCCCTTTGCATTACGCCGACGACAGATTCTGAAATATTATACGGGAGAATCGATAGTTTCGAAAAATGCGGACCACCGACTCGATGGATAGAAACTATTACGTTTCTCACTGGACTAACATAAACTCAAGCAATACAAAGTAGCAGAAATTAGAGCAGACTGCAAAGACAATATCAGACGTGTTACAATAGAAGATACAATTATTCAGTAATTGATTTCTTCATTATGAAGACGAGAATGCATATATATATATATACATATATATTGAAATCAACGTTTCAAAATGATTTTTTACAGTTTCCTATTATTGATATTCTTGAGGATTGATTTGAATATAGGATGTTTTCATTTATTAACAGAATAAATATTACTCTTTTAATAAATTAAAATATCTGACATTCAAATCAACCCTCAATGATATCAATAACAGGAAACTTATTGATCACATTTTATTGCGTTCACATGTATTCAAGAGTAGCCATGACGGATTTCATCGCTGATAAACATTTAGAAAAAACTAATCGTAAACAACTAATCATTATTTGTTATATTTCTCCATATATTTGTTACGTATTCAAAAAATAGTGATTTACTGAACAAGTTAAAAAAAACACCGCGCATTCGCGTAAATAAACCCTTTCATTTGTGAACAAACATGTCTGTTTTGATCGTGTACATTGTGCTTATAAATCTACTGCATCAATATATTAAAAAAAAAAAAAATGAAGTGCAGTAGCATATATATTTACATAATATGTTACATATATATTTATATATTTATTTTTGACATACCTCGACGGAAACCCTGCAGCACTAATACGTATCGTTTCTAACACACCGCATGCTCTTAATTGCTGTACCGCTCTTTGAGGATTATATTCAAAAGACGACTTCGAATCGTTCGGCTTTATACATCGTATGTAATGAGGCGTGGTTGAATTTAGCGTAGCCATCAAAGAACTTAATGATTCTCGAAACTGTGAACCTACCTGCATGAAGAGAAACAAATTTCACTTAGAAAAAAATATGATTTAAAAACAATAACATTACTATTTTGCAAATCAAACAATGATAGAAGCTACGTCAAAAAAAAATGCGCAATCCCTGTTATATTTTAAGATAACTGTAATAGTCTTCCAGAGAGCAAACAGTGACTATCGTTATCGAGTGACTAAAATTAGAAAAAACATTCAAATGCAACACAAATCCCATTTTAAGTTATCCTAATTGTTACAGAATAAACATAGTGGAAAAATTTCACTATACGTACACAGTTTATGTTTTTTGTTTCCACCCACCTTAACAGATACTACAATCTATATTAATCAAATGAAAAGCATACTTTAAAATGCAGTGTACTTCAAATTATACGATTTAAAAAGAATAAAATATTTTAAAATAAGAAACAATCTGTGTATAATAACTTAGGAAATATATTATTATACATATTATATAATTAAAATTGGAAAAAATTTCAGTATATTTTAACGAAATTTGAAACAAAAATTTTAACAGTGCGGTTGATTATAAAACGCACGTTTTGAAATATTCACAAGTAAATTTTAATTTTAAATTTTTAAACGTTAAAGGATTCATCGCTTATTTCAGAATTAGCAAATTTTAAAAATAAATTTATAAAATTCCAGATTAATATGAAAAATTTGACGAATTTTTCTCGTATAATATTGTTACATTACAAGCATTCATTATGTGAAATACAAATTAAATGATGCAATCTGTAAAAAAAATATAATTATACAATGTTGTGTGTATTCAATAATTGTGTCGGGAAAGGAGGAAGTAGTATAAAAAGTAGAGCTGTTGTTTTGATTATTTTTTTACTATAGAATATCTTGATTAGCAGATATGAAGGGACGGTACGGATGCTCCACAACCGAATTACAAAAAGATGCGCAGTCAAAATCAACAATAGCTATGACGATCGTCAAACTTCGGAAGATTTCTACATACATTATATAAATATAAATCAAGTTTTTTTTTTTTTTAAATATAATATACGGATTTCAACTATTTAAATGGTGAGCAACATATACGAAAAAGAAATTATGAAAAATTGCAAGTATAAATAATTCTGGCATAAAGATTAATGGACACTCTAGATGTATGAGCTATGTAGATGACAACGTTCTGATTTCGCGCGTTCTACCGATGAAATGCAGATTATGTTCAATAAGCTGATCAAGAAAAGAAGGAAATTAGGTATGAAAATAAACGTTGGGAAAACAAAAATAATGAAATTCACAAGAACGTCCAATAAAGAAGTAAAAATAAAGGTAGCAAATGAAAAAATCTAATCAGTTAGGGAATTTCGGTATTTTAGTTCTCTTTCACGACGGATGAGACAGACATCAAGGAAATTAGGTCGCGTATTGCAATGGCGAAACAATCGTTTATTAATTTACAGACAGTATTAACAGATCGAAAGCTAAAAATTGAAACCAAAATCAGAGTACATCAATGCTACGTAATGCCGGTTGCAAAGTACGCATTAGAGACCTGGATACTGAATGCAGAAAGCATTAAACGGCTACATGCATTCGAAATGTGGACATTACGGCGAATGTGGAGGATCCATGGACGGCGAAAATAACGAATACGGAAATACACCAGAGGACATGAAATTAAGAACATGACGCTGATAGAAGATATACTGAGAAACAAAAAGAAGTATGTGGGACTCAACATCGGGTAAGGAGGAATATTTTTCCTAGCAATGCAATGCAAGATTGAAAGAAAATCGCCAGTAGGAAGAAGAAGAGTGGAAATGATAACAACAGGATTTGGGAAACGGCAACTGAACGAAATAATAGACGCAGTCGGGAAAAGAGGAATATGATTTGGTTTGATTCAAAATTGTTTTACGCTATCTTTTGTCAAAAAAATGCCACTATTATAATCATTGCAGTTCCTTTTTCCACATTTTTTTAAACAATATTCCGTTTCACATTGGCCATTTATTACAAATAATTGAAAATATTAAGATTTTAAAAAGAAGTTGCTGACGCATTATTGTTGATTAACCGACTAACATTAGGCCAGCAATTAAATTTTGCACATTTATCGAAGACGGTGATACGCAACATGAAAGAGCAGTCATGTTCAACCCACACACATTCAATTAAGTGCCTCGAATTCGTAAGTACATTAAACTTATTTCCCCTATAAGAAGTTTTTCCATACTGTCATTTTCACAACGCGTGTACTAAACTTGTATTTCATTTATTTATATATATATATATATATATATATATATAACATTCATAAATTAATGTTATTTTGTTATATTCAATTTTTTTTTATATAAACATCGGACACGAGGGTTCTTAAAAATTATATGTATCTACGTAATAAAACATCTTTTTTTCCCCCGCTTGATTAAAATTTCGTTAAAAAATTAATAAATAAAGAGAATTATACTAAACAGTTTTCTTATGTTGAATCTGTTGTTGTTTCTTAGTACTGGAATGACCTAAAGTAGCCGTTGAATAAGTCTGCGACGAAGGAACTTTTAACCGGCCAGAATGACCGATAGTTGCCGCGTGTTTATTCGAACGTAATTTCTTATCATCTCCGTAGTCGAACAGTTTTTGTAGCAACCGGTTTTTACTCTGCGCTAGTACGATCACCTAAAAACCACGTAAAAATTAATGTTACTCCGCCAAAACCTAATTATAATTTGTAATATTTAACCCTGTATATCCGTCGCTTACTTGTTCTTCGATGACGGTATCTCTGTTCTTTTCTAAAAATCCGTGGACTTGATACTCGACACTATCTGCGAAATGTTTCACTTGAAAAGAAGTATTACCTATAACACGCAAAGACCAATCAAAATAACCGGTATAAACCTTGAAACGACAAATAAATTACGAATTGAAAAGTTATTACTCTATATATACATATATATATATATATATATATATATATATATATATATATATATATATATATATATATATATATTAATATAGATATCATTGCTTACTATGTTTTTTATCATTTTATTTAAATACGCGCAGTTTTAGCGAAAAACTCTCGTCTTATTTTAAAATTCAGATAGATTTTCATTGCATATTTTTGAAATAAGACACATTCTGGAAAAAAAAATCGTTTTAAATGATTCGGAGAATGTCGACATTTGAAAGAATTGCTTAATTCCGAAATATAGAACTTAATTGTATGAAATACCGACGATCAATTGATTTTTGCTAAATAGTGTTGATATTTGGCCTTTAATTTTTTATTGAGCGAATTGTAAGAATTACAACTGCAATTTAATTGTATTTACTACACTTTTTAGTATATTTTCTCGCTTTCGAAAATTTATTTTTTTAAATTTATGTTTATCAAAATATTCTGTATGAACCAATTACTACGAATTTCCCCTTTTACTCGAAAATCCTAGGCAAATATTAAAAAAAAAAAAATAAATACATGGTTCGGGAAATGTTTCATATCTAAAAGAACTACGAGAAACTAATCGATTATATGAAATATAAAATGTTTGTGTTTAAACGATTTCTATAAACTAAACGTAATTTCATTTTAGTTAATATTTATTACATGAAAGTTTCCTTTAATATTGGTTTCGTTCTACGTTACTTATTTTTTTTTTTTTTAATGTTTATTGAAATATTTTGCAATTTATAAAGTAATTAATTACCAATTATGCTAATGAAATACACGAAGTATCGCAGTGGACAAGCACGTAGACGATAATTCTATTATTGATAAATTATAACATATCTTGTAACTAAAACAATCTATGAAACAAATTTAAATAGCAATATATATATTTTAAAATATCGACATCCCGTTTAAATCAATAAAGATATTATATATTATACAAATCCTCATGTTTAGTTTTTACACAGCTTCAACTAATGGTAGACATTAGTGTAGGGTACTCGTAAAATAATTTATTATATCGCACGATTAAATAGAAATTTAAAGATACGCAAAATGCTGAATTGAATAACAAATTGCAAATTCCAAAGTATTTTGTAAGGAAACAAAGATTAAGAGTATGTCTTTAACGTGTAAAATTATTACGAATTTTTACAGGAAGCATGCACGATATAACATTTTATTTCTAATCCTTATAAATAGATAAATAGCAAAACTTGCGATTTAATTGAATAAATTTAAAAGACTAACCGAATCTAGGTTTGGAAAAATGAACACTTTTTGCGCATTTCGTATATAATTTCTCACACCACGATTCGTCGGATCCTTTCGGCATCTACGAACATTGCCAAAAGAAATTACTAAATTTAAAACATTACACTTAACATTTATCGTAATAAAAATTAATTTTATATTATAATGAAATAAAACATTTGTTTACAATATCGCATCGACAACAGCAAAAATTTATTTCAAAAGCAAATCCTGCATAAGTGGAAAATGATGTTGGATGAAGAATTAAAATACGAGTAAAATAATTAATCCTACTATCCGCAAATAAACAGAAAATTTTCAAACAATTTAATCAAATTAATACTACGACTTGATTATTTATTGTAATAAAGAAAATGAAGTGCAATATGACCTTTAAAAACATACAACTAAATTATTAATAACAAAAATCAACTAAATATATCGATTTACGGATTCCTAAATAAAGCTATATATTCATATCGATATAGATATATGAATAAATATTTTCATATTTTTAGGCTATTTAATTTCATTTTGCACAAACTATTACACTAATACGACTTTGTGAATTCAATTATTCGAGATATTTCATCGCGTCATATTTCGCACGTATATATGAAATTTCCTCGCAATTAACATCACTTATTAAAATTCAATTTTATGATTTATTTTTATGCTCGCGTGGTTTGCACGAAAATATTTCACTAACCATTTAAAAGTAATTTTAATAATAGTAAAATAAATAATAGAAATTTGTGCTTCCTTATTAATATAAATTACCACAAATACTATCAATATAATTAGATAATAATTTAAAAAAAAAAAAATTACGAATCACATTTTTTAGATAATCTGCTAAGATTAGCATTAAACATCACGTATAACAGAGTATATATCTATTAATTTAGTAGGAAGGTGTTCTCCAAGGAGACTCAACCTTAATTGTTACATTATGTGTAATGGTATTTTCCTTTTGTATCTATGTATCTGTTGAAGGTTATCATTAATTAAGCCTGTTGCCAGCGGATTCGGGTGTGATCTTAGACGCTCTGCATATGTTTAACCGTATATTTTTATTACATCTTTCACTGTTTCTATTTTTAAGTCACTATATATATGTAATCATGTCTAATATACCAAGGTGTGTTGATCATGTTACGTATAGATTTTGATTGAAGCCATTCAATTTTAGAAATATTTGAATTGGACGTCGAAGCCCATAATTGAATACTATACAACCATGCTGACTCGAAGATAATTTTATACATTTATTTTGTATGGATAATAGTGATTTTATTCCAATAAGTCAGTGGTATTTACGAAATTAAATGTCCAATTGATTTCGTTTTATATTAATATGTCTTTGCCAAGTTAGCCCTTTATCTAGATGCGTTCCTCTAGGGCTTAGACACTGATAGATGTAAAATAATTTTCACGAAGTAAATCCGTTTAAATTGATGATTAAAACGGTACAATTTAAACTTTTATTTCCTATTTTCGGAATGTTGAAGAGAAAAATGAAATATAAAAAAATTTACCTTACATTCTTCATCTAGTAGGTCAAGTATGCCGAGTCTCATTTCAATCAAATCGATGCACGGCTGGTTATCGTAAAAATCGATAAATTTCCATTCGATGTCCTCTTTAAAATATTCTTCTTGATCCAATTTAAAAACGTGCTAAATGTGAAAATTTAAACATTCGAACAAGTATATTAGTACAAATTTGAAAAATCTAAGTAAATAAAATAAAATGTAAATTAAGGTTTTTTATTTATACTCTTCAAAACTGATATATTTTCTACATTTATTAAACTATTTAGGACATCATTAATTACTCGAGGAAAAAATATAAATTTATTAGCCATTTAATACATTTTAAATTTGTACGATATTTTAAATAAATGAGTGGAAAAATATGATTCGCTTTAGACTCGAGAACGTAAAGTTAAATCTGTGCATAATCTTCACTTTTGACATTTTAATTTTTTATTTTGAATATTTTAAACTTCTATTTAAAAAATACCTACGCCCAATATATATCATAGTAAACGAAATTAATATATCATTGCAGACAACATAAACTTATCTGTTCAGTTCGGTAGTTCAATTTTGGCTGCGCCTCTTTAAAATTAACTTACGATTTGAAATTCTAAAGTAAACGATAATGTAATAATTCTAAAATAGACTAATATTGTATAAAATTAAATTATTGAAAATAAAACTTTATATTTTCTTCGTGTCGTACAAGGTTTTCAAATTTAAAACGTTACACGACCAAATCATTAAGTCTGACAGTGCCTTATTTCACGATGACCTTCGAAAATTTTATATACACACAGAATAATAAAATAATTTGCGTGCTTCAGCGTTAAAATAAAATTTAAAGTAATGAAAAAAAATCAAACTCACCAAATTAAATTGCTGTTGAAGTTTTTCATTAGCGTAATTTATACAAAATTGTTCAAAACTGTTGACTTCGAACGTTTCAAAACCATAAATATCGAGAACACCGATAAATCTGTGTTTATCGACGCTTGTTTCCAGCATTTTATTAATTTTTGTAACTATCCAAGAAAACAATCTGGCGTACATATGTTTAGCGAGCGCATCTCTTGCAAAAATAGCCTAATCGGGGGAAAAAAAGTAATTCAGTTAGACAACACTTTTAATTTTTTATTTCAACAAAAATATCCGGATGAAATAATGTACACATCCGGATATTTTTGTTGAAATAAAAAATTAAAAATGTTGTCTAACTGAATTACTTTTTTTTCCCCCCGATTAGGCTATTTTTGCAAGAGATGCGCTCACTAAACATATGTACGGCAGATTATTTTCTTGGATAGAGTCGCAAAAATTAATAAAATGCTGGAAACAAGCGTCGATAAACACAGATTTATCGGTGTTCTCGATATTTATGGTTTTGAAACTTTCGAAGTCAACAGTTTTGAACAATTTTGTATAAAATTCATTAGCGTAATTTATACAAAATTGTTCAAAACTGTTGACTTCGAAAGTTTCAAAACCATAAATATCGAGAACGCCGATAAATCTGTGTTTATCGAAGCTTGTTTCCAGTATTTTATTAATTTTTGCGACTATCCAAGAAAATAATCTGCCGTACATATGTTTAGCGAGCGCATCTCTTGCAAAAATAGCCTAATCGGGGGGAAAAAAAGTAATTCAGTTAGACAACATTTTTAATTTTTATTCATTTCGTCGTATTCGGTCTTGCATTCAATTGTTTTCTTAATAATAATTCGTTTTGAAACGATTGCTGTAATTTGAACGATTAATATTCGTCGTATTTTTTGTGTGTGTGACAAAGTGGTCGGCTCGCTTATCAGCAAGTCGGGAACTTTGTTATCTCTACTGTTCAAATAAGCCATCGTTATGGTTCTACGCTCGCCTATTGTTCACCGTAAATCTACGAACAGCCGACAAATCGAAGATGCTGCTGCTTCTTCTGATAATATTGTCTTCGAAAATGACGATTCGATGCAGATCGCCGGGAAGCCCGTTCCTTTATTTCCGTTCGTTATTAATAGCGATATTACATATAGTAATAATAATTATACTAACAATACAAATAATAACGTAACTACAAACACAACTAATAATTTTTCATTAAATAAACCGGTGTATGCCCCGTTATTATCACCTTCCTATTTCTAATATGAATGTTGTAAATGAAAAAAATAATCCACTCGAAAACATCCAGGTTTCTACAGATAATGACTTGAAGCATGGATGGCAAGAAGCTACGAGGGCTACAAATAAAAAGAGACACAAACAGGGTAGTTCATTAGGTACTACAAATAGCCCTACGGCTACTAGGACAAAAAAGGTCTTCATCCAGACCAGAAATCGTTACTCTCAGCTTGCGGCCGATGATGGTGTAAGTCAAGAATAGAATTTAAGCAATAACGGAGCTGTCAATAACGAAAATCCCCCACCAGTCATGGTGTATGGGGTAACTAATTACAAAAGTATGTTAGCGGACTTCACTAAAATCCTTTCAGTAGACAAAATACGATGCAGGTCCTTAAGCGACAAACGGGTTGAAATAAAAACGAAAGAAATCGCGGAATATCGAAAGTTAATAACTTATTTAAGAACTAGTAACTTAGAATTTCATACTTATCAAATTAAAAGTGAAAGACCTTTCCGTATTGTCATAAGAAATTTACATCATAGTCTAGAATTAAACGACATAGCCATGGCTCTAGAGGAAAAAGGACACACGGTTAGAAGTATTATTAACATAAAGCATCGATTAACAAAACTGCCACTACCTCTCTTTTTTGTCGATTTTGAACCAAGAGAAAATAACAAAGAAATTTACAAGAAACAATATCTATTAAATATGAAAGTAAATGTTGAGGCGCCGCACGTTAAAAATGAAATCGTACAATGCGCTCGCTGTCAGCAGTACGGTCATACCAAGAAATACTGTAATCGTAGAGCCATTTGTGTTAAATGTGCTGGTACACACTTCACACATGAATGTACTAAAGACAAAAATTCACCTGCTATGTGTGCAAATTGTGGGCTTAACCAGATGATTCTACCAAAGCAGAGTTGTTTGGAGTACATCTGTCCAACACTTTTCAAACAGAAAGAACTAAATCTGCCATTGAGGATGATATTCAAAATTATTTAAAACAGGAACCAAGTAAATCTGATATTAAAATAGAGATGTTTTCACCGAAGGAAATAAAAGAGGAAATAATGAAGTTGAATAAAAATAAAGCGCCAGGATATGATCTCATAACGGGTCAAATTCTGAAAGAACTTCCGCAAAAACCATTAATGAATCTAACTTATATCGTCAATGCAATTATGCGAATACAATACGTTCCTTTATTATGGAAGTTCGCAAATGTGATTATGATACAAAAACCAGGAAAGCCACCTGAAAAACTGTCGTCCTATCGGCCTATATCACTCTTATCAATTTTGGCTAAACTATTTGAAAAACTCTTAAAGAAAAGAATTCAAAAATTCATTGATGAAAACAAAATAATCCCCAACCACCAATTTGGATTTAGAACTGGCCACTCAACAGTCCAGCAAGTCCACAGGCTCGTTAATCAAATCGAAACGAGGAGAAGGAGGTCTGCTCAGCGGCCTTCCTAGATATTCAACAAGCGTTCGATAAAGTCTGGCACACTGGTCTACTATACAAATGTAAAAGGGTCCTGCCAGTACAATATTATAATATTATAAAATCCTATCTAGATGAAAGATACTTTCGAGTCATAGTAAATAATGAACAATCTCAAATTCAAAAAATTAAATCGGGCGTACCCCAAGGAAGCGCGCTTGGTCCCTTGTTGTACTCGATATTCACTTATGACATACCGGTACCAAGGAATGCGAGTGTAGCAACATTTGCTGATGACACGGCAATAATGGCCTCACATAAGCTTCCGCAAACATCAAATAAAATATTGCAAAGTGCAGTCAATGAAATTGAAAATTGGTCGAGCAAATGGAAATTGACAATAAACGAGTCCAAGAGTACCCACATTATATTTACTAAAAGGAGAATTGTTCGCAACAGATATAAAATCTTTATCAAAGGTAGGAAAATTGAACAAAGTCGTGCGGTAAAATATCTAGGAGTTCACCTAGACCAAACTTTAACATGGGCTCAGCATATTAGAGCGAAGAAAACGGAGTTGAACATAAAAACTAAACAGCTGTACTGGTTGCTTGGTCCACGTTCACAACTTCATACTTTAAACAAATTACTACTGTACAACGTAGTATTAAAACCTGTATGGCTATACGCAGTGGAGCTGTGGGGCTGTGCGTCCAAAAGCAAAGTAAACAAAATTCAGACGTATCAAAACAGGGTATTACGTGCTATTGTAGGAGCACCGTGGTACGTCTCAAACCGTACGCTACATGTAGATCTATAATATAAAGTACATAGACGAGGTAATTCAAGAAGCGATTCAAAAACATATATGGAGACTACAGTACCACACAAACCCACTAGCAGATAGTTTGTTGAAGAAACCAACAAAGGTCAAAAGATTGAAAAGAAGAACGATCATGGATTGGATATAGCCTATAGCCATTTCAAAATAAATTGAGACCTTGCTAATGGGCATATTCTCAAGAAGTCAATTGCGTTCTCAAGAGACAACATCCGGTTGATGACATAAAATTGTCAGTACCTGATAAGAAGAGGATTAAAAAAAAAAAAAAAAAATCATCGTGCTAATCATACCCATGATGTTACCGATATTAGTTGTATACACAACTTTACATCATAAATTTGATATGTAAGTGAAATCGCTGATATATCGGTATTCAAAAATTTTCATTAAAATCCAATTAAATGATAAATTTCAAATTCAATAAAAAAAATTGTTCTTCTATTATAAAAGATATCGCGAGCGGTATAAATAAATCGACAGTAATGAATTGAGAATATAAATGAAAACGTAAGAAGAACATTTAAGTTGATGAAATATTTGATTTATAGATACTCTTTATATTTTATAAAATAATGATATTGAATTATAAAAATTTGATACATTTACTATCAAATTAATAATCGAATATTTACTTCTGAAACAGTCATCGGTAAGTCGAACGTTTCTTTCATGCTTACTATCCTACGATGACATAACCATAAACGAAGTTCGTTCTTCATCAGGTCCAGCAATTCCGCTACGCATAATAAATGCTTATCGTCTTCCTAGTAATAATAAAAACAATAATATACTTATGAATCGATATGTAAACTGAATGGAGTGAAAATTTAAAAGATGCCCGTTGATAAATAAGAATAAAATGGTTATTTCGTGTATGCATCGCACTATGCCATTTTTTTTTCATACGTATAAATTAAAGGTCTGAAAATGAATTTTTATTTTATATACAAATTTTTCTTAATTACTATATTCATGTATCCTGATGTTTCTTCTCTTTTTCATAAATACCAATTTCGGCAACCCTATTCTTTTTTCATATTTTAAATTTTTACAACAATTCATCGCCTAATAATAATTTTTTGATCAACTAATTTATATCGTTTGTATCGTACGATGTAAATTAACACATTATTCTTTTTTATTTTTATCGTTCTCTAGAGACTTTACTGTGCTCGTTTTAAATTTTGAAATGTGTCATTTTTCTACAAAATATGTAAATTGAATAAATTGTAAATTCGATATCTACGAATATTTTATTTAAAGATAAACGATTAATAACGTTCTTCTTCAATAATAAAAATAAAAGAAAATGGTAACGAAATTTAAAAAAAAAAAAATTAACTACCGAGATTTTAAACATTTCGAAAGCGTGTAATAATTACGTAAGCGCAATAAGCGATTATAAATAAATGTACTTAAATATTCTCTGTTTATAATAGCCTATTACAAACGAACATACCAGTATGTAACTCCCGTCAACATCTTGGCGTCCAGCCTCTATTATCTTGATATTACCTAAATGTAAAACAGACGCTAACACTTTAAAAATATCTATCTGATCGTTGGTACTAAATCCCAGCATATTCATCGCGTTCACTGTATCTTTGAAAGTTTTTTCATCATCCACACCTTGAATAATACATTCCGATGCGAGATAATCGTAATAATCGGCTGTTTCTACATTAAAATGAAAAATAATCGCTAAAACACAACTAAACGTAAATATTTTTAAATTTAGAAACACAATATGGAAAAGAAACATTACGTACAAAAAGATTTAAAAAAAAAATAATAATAAAAACACGATCGGAAGAATATTATTTTCAAATTATATATGAAAGTTTTAAACACAAAATAAATGTAATATCAAAAGTATTCTTATGTGTTTTCGACAATTCTATTAGCCTTATGGCAAGATATAAGCGTATCATCTTACACGGGGTCATTCCTAAGACAAAGTCAACGACGTTTTCATTACTAATTCAAATTATCACGTAGAAAATCGAATTATTTACATCGTTGTTAACTTACTTCAAATATACACATTCGTTTATAAACTTTCCCCAGATTATCATAAATCATTATGCGTTGTTAATTTGAATTCAAAAATTCTAATACCACTTCCGTTTAAATAAATCTTATAGAGAAGTTAAATAATTTCAAGAAGAATTTCCCGGTAGTATCTAATTCGTCGTGGTTCAAATTAATCTTTGAATAATACTCGTACAAAAAAATATCTTTCATCAACCGAAAACTTACAAAAATATCTACGAAAAATTCAAAACGTTTAGAAAAATACCATCCAGCTAAAAGCTATAAAAAAAAAAAATAATTAAAAACTGTGCGTTTAAAGCTGTTAATCAAGATAGTAAGGTAGAAAACTTGTTACAAGGATGTTGTCGTCAAATCTCACAACCAGTGTGATATAGTTGAGCTTAAAATCGTGTAAAAAATCTATACTAAGTACCAGTTTTAAATAGCTGAATAATTTGCAAAAAAATACTCAATTTAAAATCTAAATATATATATATATATTTTTTTTTTTACCTAATTTTAACTCCGGAAAAGAATTTCGAGAAGCGCACAACTGATAAAATATATGATAATTTCTTTCTTCGGCCGACTGGAATATTACTCGAGACTTCTCTAACAAGTACGTTCGCATGCTGGCACCTACAATTTCGTAATTGCGGTTGAAATGTAATTCGATGAATTTACCGAATCTAGACGAATTATCGTTTCTAGTGGTTTTCGCGTTTCCGAATGCCTGTTTGATAAAGAATAAATTTATACTATATATATATTAGTGAAAACAAAACATTAAATGTAAGTTGTTTATCTAATAAGGATTATTGAATCTTTTTCGTTTCCTCAGTATTAGATTATAGATATATCAGACGATTTTTACCGCCAGAATATATCTTTTAATATTAGGCTCTCACTTATTGTGCCATATATTTTCTGTTTTAATTTTGGACCATAATGGGCACGCTAGTACTTTATTCTACTGTATATTGCACATCTCTATGAATTTTGACCAGATTATAAATTGACGGCTGCAATAAACGTCAAGCTGGAACCTGGGACGTATTAGATAATATAACTATTTCGTTTGCACGCCAATCTGGATGAAGCTTTAGATACATCACCTGTCCCGTTCAAAACAAAATCTCATGTTAAGCTTTACAACACTAACGCGGTATATATTTATAATTTTAATCGAAGAGACGTAATACATTATTGTCTCTCATTAATTTTAAAAACCAACATTGTTTTCTACACTTCACTTTAGATAATCATAATAATTATTATTATTATTATATATACATAATACATCGGAATGGTAACTTTATCAATCATAATTAACATAAATCTTAAACTTTGTAAAATATTTAGTCATTACCTCCTAATGTGTATAAAATGTATTTACATCGCTATATTAAAGTTATGATAACATCCATATCACCCATAATTTCCACATTAGTCTCCTTAACATGCTGTTAAAATAATCTCTATTTATATAATATATAAATGGAAATAACTATCACGAAAGGAAATACAATAATTAATTAATAATAATAGTAATAAAAATAAAAATTTACCTCCATGATAGGACTAGAAGCTAAAACTTTTTTCTCTACCTGAGTTTCTTTCGATGAACCACTTACAGTAGCGAAATAACGCATTACGTACTTAGCTGAAACAGTTTTCCCAGCTCCGGATTCGCCCGAAACTATAATACTTTGATTTCTTTTTTCGCTATAAAAAATAATTAATTAATTAATATGAAATACTAATTCATATCGAAATTATTAATCAAGCAAGAAAATAAGTTAAATATTCGCAAATTCAAATTCCAGACATTATTATTAATAATATGAGTATTAAATATTTAAAAATCAACCCTATGTGTACTTATAGTTTATGTTTAACAGACTTATGTACGCTAAAATATATTCGTGATCATGAACAAATTGACACTCAGTTTGGTATTTCCCCTGCAAATGCACATTAGTTTCCTTTTTTTGTTTTAACGTTTATAAACATATAAGTAAAAAACGAAGAAGTATCTGATGTAAACTGCATCCATTAAGGATCACCTGGTCATTTATTTGTAATTGTAATTTTTTCATTCCGGTGATTTCACACATATTTCTTCGTATACATAGTTCAATAATGAATTATCTGATATTAAGCTTCCAAATCGAGTTAATTACGAATAATCTGAAAAGATTCAAAAATTAGTTATCTCAAGACGAAGATGTTTTCTCGTATTTACTAAAACCGGTTTTCTAGATATTCCGTTGGAATTATATACAGAGATACTTTACACTTTATTTGTAATATATCACAAAATGCATTACTAATCTATTATATATAGTAGGGGGGGAATATTTATTCCACTCACAGCAACAAAAAGAAAATCATACTTGTATATCCGGTTCTTGTTAGTAATGGATCATAATTAAGAGACGTGTTTCTTTACTATTACTAATTTTAGATTGTCATTATTACAAATAAGGAACGTATTTCTACTCTCTAATCAACTGTACATCCGTAGTTTGTTCATTTTTTTTTATTTGGTCCGGTGCAGTTTTTAAATTTAAATTCAGGATAGTATTTATCGCCTTACTTTAAAGTTAAAGAATTATTCTTTATTTGACCTTTATTCTTGTGTTCTTCTGGATGTAAAAATTATATTTTTTCGATTACTTCTCTGCATTAGATGGCTATTTTTCATATTTATATTTTACATAATGCGTTTCAGAATTATACTCTTTTTCCCCCTGGAGTTAACATGGAAAAGTAGAAAATCTGTGAGGACTCCTACTGCATATGCGGTGAGAAGGAATGTACGGGACACTTCGTTCCCAGAAACTGCTCGCACGAATCCGACTCTTTACGAGACGCAGACTTAATATAAATGGTCATAACGTAATATAGGGGAATGATAAAATTAAATACCTCCGCGTGTTACTCGACAGATTAAATTATAAATTACACACTTGTAGAACATTACAACGGTTCATCCTATCTTTTCCTTATCTCTAATCTCGATTCAACCCATATTAATTTCATAAGTAACAAAGTCGTGCAGAGAATTTGCGTACTTTTTTCAATATTCAATAAAAAATCACACTTATAGATTAAAAACAAAACTTCTTATTTATAAATCTGTTATTCTAACTAGATTGTTATATGCTACTCCTGTGTGATACTCTACCAACAGAACAAATATACTGAAATTACAAAAAACATAAAATCATTGTTTAGGGATAATACTAAATAAATCAAGATATACTCGGATATCATCTACTTACACCTTTCCTACGTACAAGAAGAGATTTTAAGAAGATCTAAACAATTTTACGAAACATAAATTATCAGATATACCAGCCATAGATATTAGGCGATTATGATTATAAGTCACTTAGAAATAAAAAGTGCGAACACCTATACTTTAAAGTACATTTATTCTACGTCTAATAAGTTAAATTCCGAGTAAGCTATGCCCAGATTTTAAGCTCCGATAAGACTATTTCTCGTCGCTATCTTCATTTTTGTTATTTTGCAGTGTCTCTAGAATGTTAACGATCTGTCTAATACGACTCCCAGGTATTTGGGATGATCAACGTGTTCAAACTTTCCTCCATTCCACGTGATCTATAACTGGCGTCTAGCTTCCGGATTTCGGAAGTGAAAACAACACGTTAGAATTTTCATTTAAACACTTGAGTTGGTTAATCCTTATAATATACATCAAGTTTTTTAATAATATTACTGAGATTTTCCTCTACTGCTGCGAAAGTATTATTTTGAGCTATAAAAACATGATCATCTGCAAGAATAAAATTTTTTGTGCTTTCTCTAATTGGTTGATCATTAGTACAGATATTAAATAATGTTGTAGCCAGCACGCTACCTCGCGGCAATCCATTTTTCTGTTTTGTCAAGTGTCACGTAGAAACGTATATCCTTTAACCGCATTGATTATCTGCTCTGTTTGTCTGGTATACTTTCTTAGTGAGTATGCGATGAGAGATGGTGTTAAATGCAGCCGTTAGGTCTACAAAGACAGCACCAGTAACTTTTTTTCTCCTCGAAACCATCTTCTATGTGTTGTGTCAAATTTAGCATTTGTCCGGTACAGGATTTTCATACCCTGAAACATGCTTGTTGAGATATAATCTGCGCTTCGATAGTTTTGGATATTCTATTCAGGACGACTCTCTCAAATATTTTATAAAGATGACACAGAAGAGATATGGGACGATAGCTATTAACAACGTTCAAATCCTTCCCTGGCTTCAAAAGGGCAATGACATGTGCCTTTCTCCACAGCTTTGGTATAGTTATTTTATCTAGACAACAGTTATATGAGTCAAGTACCCATTTCCCTGTCAACGCTCCGAAATGTTTTATCTGCTCCACACACATACCAGCGATTCCGGCTGCTTTTTTATTTTTAATCGTTTTAATGGCATTTATTTCATTCTCCGTAAAAGGATCGTTGAAATTATTCGTCTCAGAATTGAAACATCTGATAATCGGAGATTTTTTTGTTATTATTTACTTTAAAACCAGGTTTTCCATTTAACAACAGTTGGTGTGCTATTTGATTTGCAATAATGTTTGGAGTTCCAATGTATGTTTTTTTTTTTAGTATTTAGTTTCTTTAATAATAACCATGCCGTGCTACTATCTTTGTGGAAATCAAGATTTTTTATCAGATTACGCCATTCGTTCCTTTTTGTTTCTGTAATCTCCTCGGCAATCATTAAACCCAGTTTTATCGTATCTTCTTCAAAGTGATTTTTATTGAATTTTTCGACATACTTTATGTACTGATTTAAAAGTTCTTTTTTCATACCAGGTATATATGTCCTGCGTACCCTCCGAGGCATGCTTTTATTTTATGCGTTTCTCAAAGCTTCAATAAAATTTTCAATTGTTGAAGGTATTTTTTTAATTGATTCATCTAATTCGTCATTAAATTTAGATCAGTTTGCCTTTTGGAAATTATAACGCATTCTTACATTCTCAGTTGTGATAGACTTAATGACTGCATCTATTGAATATATAGGTCTATGCTGCGTGTGCGGAATTGAAAAAGATTCTGCCAAATTCGCAAGATTGGAAGCGAGCAGAGCAGAATAAGAAGCGGTACAACACGAAATAAACATAACTCGAAGAAATGGGGATTAGCGGAAGACGATAAATGCGAATGCGGACTAATACAAAATGACAAAAAACACATATTTAACTATTCGGCAAACGACGAAAATAAATTATTTTCTAGTAATTAGTAACTATAAATTCGAGATTCATCTAAAAATACTTTAAATTAAAATTATTTTTGTATTTTCGATCAAATATTAAAATACATTTTTAAATATTTGACGCGATGCGTACTGTAATCAGCGATAACGATTTCACTTACGTACTTTCATCGTACATCGAACGATGAAATCCCAATACGCCTTATACAGAAATATTTTATTACATTACTCCATCGTAACTCGTTACCTTTCCATTCTAGTAAATGCTTCCTCTGCAATTGCAAAAATATGAGGTTCCAACTCCCCCAACGCACGACCACGATACGCCCAAATTGTATCATTACCGTAAATCGGCAATTCCTCATAAGGATTAATTGCTACCAGCACGATACCTACAATAGTTAAATTCATATATATATATATATATATATATATATATATATATATATATATATATATATATATATATATATATATAATATATATATGTTAAACACAATACTCTTCATTTAATATGCCACTTTGCAAAAAGAAATATAATTTTTATTACCCGAATACGTACTAGCGAAAGTAACTTTCGAAGGAACGTGTAACGCTTGTCAAAATAAATAAATGAAATTATCTGCAATCCGTAACACAGTAATAAACTTAATTAAATCTTTATAGTTTAGGGAGACAACACTTTCACTGAAAGACACGAGGGAGCAGTAAATGTCTTTGCATATGTAAATAGGCTTAATTACAATAATAAAATAAAACGATAACAATATGATCGCATGTTTCTAAGACGGCAACTAAACGATCCAGGAAGTCGTTGTGAAATCAAACTAACAACTTGTCCTTTTCGTGAATTACAGAGTACTCGTGAAAGACTGGCCATCATAAATAAATACTTTTCCGAGGGTCCATCGAATTTTAATCAAATTATAGAAATAAACTTAAAGCACAAACATATGGCAAAAAACTAAGATGTAAAATAACGAAAAATAAATCTAAAAAAATACACAATTATATACTATAATTGCGAATCAAATAATATAAACAAATATATACATAGTTGCTGAAGTGTTCGACTGTCAAGCGGCCAGTCGAGGGTTCGATCCTGGCTCAATGTCATCATCGTGTGACTCTTAATCATAACGGAGAAGGCAGCGACACCTCGTCGCGGTAAAATATCATACGCGCGCGCACATGTGTTGCATATAATTAGCGTCTTGAATGATAGACCACTTTGTACGCAAATGTTCGGCAGTGACGATGTGATATTATGAATAACAAGTTAAACAGATATATTGATACGGAAAGAAATGTGAAAATAAATTTGATGATTAGCGTTTGTGAAGAAAAAATTTGTAAAATAGGAACAAAATTGTGAAAGGAAATTTTGCGTAAATAAGTAAATTAATTAAAATATTATAAAATCACGGAGGAAACAAAAATGTCTAAAAGTGGTATATATCAAAAAATTAAACAATAAAGGACTGTTGGATGAGAAGCAATTATGTCTAATAAAAGAATATAAGTTTGTTACTTGTTACTTCTTTTGCAATTCCAAACGAACAAGTAAACAGATTTTACATTCGCTTTATACGAGGATCTTACTCGCAGGAGCTAGATATTATTTAACAGTTAATAATAACGTGAATCTAGTTGAACCAAAAAATAATAATAATAATAATAACGGATGAAAGAATTTTTAAAAACGAACAAAAATCAATGAGAATAATTGAAACATTTAAAGAAGGAACGGTTTAATAGGTGTCACTTATACCAACATAATTCGACATTTAGAAAACTAATTGCTGGTAATGTTGAAGAAAAACATACGCTGAATAAATGATAAGTATCACCAAGTTGTGCAGACCTAAAAAAATTCATCTACAGATCAGTAGACAAATTAAAACCCGAGAATTACAATTAAAATTCTTTTTGTTCTGTTATTATTTTTAGGTTTTCCCGACTTTTTTTATTTATTTCTTTTTATACATATATTTTTTCATCCAGATTGGTATAAAATTATTAAAACGGATAAATGTTAGTTGATGCAATATAATTATAAATACTTAAACATACATAAATGCGTTTAATAGTAAATAAGTAAGACATATTTATCGGAAATAGGACTTTGAGAGATATAATTTGATTATATAATAAAGATTGTTGAGAACTGTAGTAAGAACATTCCAAAAATACATGATCTGCATCTGCTATTTTGTTGTCAGGAAGGATGAGGGCAAAAAGGAGAATTTATAAGATCGCATTGGTATATGGACGATGGAAGACGATTTTTTCCAAATCGTAATCTACATAAACTAGTAATGAAACATCGAAGTATGTTATTCGGTACTTTTATGCTAAACCACGATTTTATGGGTATTTGAATCGATCTGTAATATGAAGCTCTAGATAAGGATTAGACCAGATATTATTCCAATATTCTTCATGAGCAAATTTAATGAGAGACAAAAGATCTGTTGAACGTATATATGAAATGAGCACACCGCTATTCGAAGCGGACCTGGCTTCTGCATCAGCAACAGTATTGCCAAATATACCGAAATGTCCAACAATTCAGGAGAACCTAAGGGAAATGCCAGATTCTAACAGCGAGGAAACCAAAATTCGGATTTTATATAAATAAGGCGATGCACGGGGATTAAATGACAGAGATTTTAGAAACAGCTTTTCGAATCGATAAGAATAAGAACTGATGAAGCTGGACGATGTTGATAAACGTTTTTTAACGCTTTGTATATTTCCATAGCCTCGGCTGTAGAAATCGAAGAAAAACGTAATAAAACGAATTTCTTAATCATGTTTAAAGAAGGAACTACGAAAGCAGCGCAACTTTATTATTAGACTTGGTGTATAAATGGAAACCCGTCCAGTGTTTTTCCAGTAAACTATTGAAAATAGAAGTATTAAAACCAGAAGAAGGATATATAGTTTTAAGGTTTCTAAGTTTATTTATAATTTTATATTATTAATAGAGAAAGGATCGGAAACATAAGGAGAGGGTGACAAAGGAATAATTAAATTGCGATAATTGAAAAATCGTTTAGAAGATGTAAAAAAAATAGGAAGTTTACATGGCGAGAACCTTCATTTGTTATAAATAAATGATTATTATTATATGCTGCCTGTTATGTAGTTGTGAAACTTTTTACAACAAACTGGTCGTCTAAGAGGCTTCTGCGTATGTGAAGAGGAAGGATATTAGATTACACCTCTAAAGCAGCAAGTGGACTAGTAAGAAGTGCTCCCAGGCAGTAACGAAGACAATAATTTTGCAATTTATTTAAAAAATCCAAAGAATTTAGTGATACTTATCATTTATTCAGCGTATGTTTTTCTTCATCATTCCCATCAATTATTCTACCCGTTGTACAAAAATTCGTCAATATTTATTTACTTATTTAAATAATAAATAAATCATATTTTTTTTAACCTCAGTCAGTTTCTAATTGCTGTTATTATTAACTAGTGTTTTGTTTTATTTTTCATTACATGGTTAACAAAACTGATTAGATTGAAAAAGTCTTGTTTAGTATTTCAGTTATTGGAACTATTCTTCTGTTTTCCCTTTCTTCGCTGAAATTTCTGCATTCGAAAATTTTTCTTCACAGTCTTTACAGATATCCGATTTAGCAATCTTGAAACGTTTCAAGTAGGCTCCGTTATTTCCATGCCCGATTAAAAACTGTGTGAAGTTGTAATAAATATGAAAATGTAAAATGTTTTATTTATAATCTTTTTTCTATGACTGGAACTATTCCCCCGTGTCACTTTACCTGTTTTCGATTTGTCGTATCTGTATTATCAGCGTCCTAATCCATTTCAGTTAATTTCATTTCGTAACTATTTCCGATCAAATATATTCTTTTCCTACTTTAATATTATGATTTGGTTTACCATGTCCAACTTCAAATCTATAGCTGCTATAATGTTAACTGATGTATATGATATTGTATCCGAAAATTGTTCCTATTAATATTTTGTTTTTGTAATTTTAGTAGTTTATTCTTATATTTTTCTCGCAATACTGGGATATACTGTGAAACAGTAATCGGTTATAGATCCAAAAATATCTTCGTAAAGTATAATATTAATCAATTCACTAAATGTGTAACATAATAACGTTTTACTTAGTAACAACTTCTAAAATTGTAAAATAAATTTATATACACCGCTTTTATAAATAATATTCTTAACGGTAAATTCATTATTGAGTACGCTATTAGATAAATTATTATTTGTGTTTAAGAACATTAATAGCGGCATATAAAAACTTATTTTGTAAAGATTGTTAAGTGTATACCCATAGGAGGAAATTAGAATAATAGGTTTAAAGAACATACCGTGTCATAGAAAAACAAAAGAACCGTCAGCTTAATTAGTTCCGATTTTCAAATTCTGCCCGTTTCTATAAACAGCCAAGTCATTGATTCCTTCGAAATTCTAGAAATAAACGAAGTCTCTCCCAAACTTCTAGCTCCAAGTGTTTAACAGACAAATACCGGGGGATAAAGACTGATTTTTTTGTTTACCAAAAATTTAATGTTTACTTTTATATCGTTCATCGTTTAGTCCCGATGATGCTAAGCAAAACTAGTCGACTACGTTTCTAAAAATATAATTGTGATATAATAAAAAAAAAGAAAAAAGTATTTATTTATTTCACATCACGATATATAATCGTACGTGCCATGTATTAATTTTTATGATTAGCAACCAGCATATAAATTATTTTCAAACGCGGAAGTTAAACCCGCGGTTAGTGATAAGGGGAACTCGTTTTGGAACTAAACGCGTGTATATAAAACGGCCATAACTTATATTTATACAGTAGTTGAATTTACGTTCGTCAACTTCTCGTTCATTTACATAAATCTTTATCAAACTTATGCTAATTTTCTATTTCTTTTTCTCTAACTAATGATATATTACAGAAATAACTGATTTAAATAATCACAACATAGCCTTCGATCCAGTCAGTCAAAATTTTATATCGGTTACTAATTTAAAAATTGTCAAATCTGTTATATATACTACGGGACGCGTAAAAATCAAAATTTAAAATGCCCGTCAAAAATTAATACGAGGCCCATGTTCATTTTCTGTTTATATCGATTTTTTTAATATTAAAAAAATAATGATCAAATGTAAATTATATACAAAAAATACTCGAATTATATTTTATGGAAGGTAAAAAGCGCTCCTATAAATGAGATCGCTTTCTCCTTAGCTTATGCAATTTTTATCACGGGCAGAAATTAGTTAATTATTTTTTTTATTATTTGTTTTAATTATGTTGTTTTTCAAATGTATATATTACACGGCAAAAGTGTGTCATAACTTTCTCTATTATAAACGTAATTTAACTTGATCATAAATTATTAACAAGGGTAAATAATAAAAAGTATATCAGCAATACTTCCTGGCGATGCATATTAAATGAAATAAAAGAATTACTTATACAATAGAACGATTTATACTTTAAAAACACAATCGGGATGGAGATTTCATACGAAATATGGGTTTCACCGTGAACAATAATTTAATTTCGATGATATCGTTTCCCATGATCCAATAAAGGTCCAATAAAGACCATAAAAACCCTCGCCAAGAATAAATTAATTTCAATTATGTGACAATTTCTAAAGTCCAATTAAACCGTAATAAAGATTAAAGAGTCAAAAGCAATTATTAAGTTTTTGATTTATTTTCGAAATTACGTAAATACGTTAATAAATAAAATGAGATAGTACCACGAATTTCCCATTTGAGTTTTAATAATTCGCAAATAATCCATTAATAAAATTTGATTATCTTAGATATATTTTGTTTGAATCACTTGATTCGGTAAAATTTTTCTTATTGTTTTGTACTATTTTTTGTATGTGGTAATTCATTATTGCCGTACGTTATTCAAATTATAAGAGGAGGACATGGTGCAGACTTCCATGAGGTAACCCTCTGATCGGCTAACTTTACCCCCTACATGTTGAGAATAAAAATGAATACTTATACTGAAAAAGATGAAAGTAGTTCTTTTAGGAACTCCTGTAATGATAATGTTTATTTTCGATACTCGAATAAAGGAAACATTACTATGTTTAAATGTGGGGGGGACTATTTCGAAGTAAAACAGATTGTCCGATAACACGAGAATATAATATAGACGTATCAAATATATTGTTTTATAGAAATCATACTATTGAATATGACCATAATGAATATCTATAAACGCCATAAATTACTTATTAAATAGTCATTCACTAAATTAGGGATACACCGATGAGGATGACATAACTAGATAGAGCTAAAACAACTAGAATTAATTTATAACGCAAGAGATCAGGTTGCTTTCAAAAATATGCAAAATGGAATAAATCATACACTTCAGCACGCAATAAAGGAATTGATAAACCCAAAGGGCAGTACTTGACGCGTTTCAAAAAAGAGATGGAATTTTAAAAAAGTTAACTGGAATTAATTTAACAAACGCCTGGACAATACGCTAAAAAATATTACTTCTTCTCCTAAAAATTATGATTCATTCATCCGTGCAATTAAAAATATAGTTCATCACAGAATACCTCGCGGTTTTAGAAAATAATTTATTACAGGCTCCTCGGAGGAATGTAAAGTGCTGTTATACAAAGAACTATTTCTTACAAAACTGAATAACGAAACACGACAAAAATAAATCGACGCTGTTGCAAAAAAAAACAACAACACAAAGTACATGGAACCTATTCAGAAGATTAGGAACATATTCAGTTAATCTTCTCAAAATACAGACGTTAATACAAACCGATAAAATAACCGTAAGACGTCTAGAAGTAAGTAAAATCGAAATAGACAAAAAAATATCCATAGACGTTAGGAAACAATTGCATAATATCAAAGGACCTCTAACACCGCATAAAACTCTCAAAAACCATTGCAATTTACCAGTTAGAAATTGCATTAAAAACATTAAGAGTGCCAAGTGTCTATTCAGAATTTTTGAAGAACCTAGGAGAAATACCAAAAAAGTTCATTATGGATACTTATAATTAAATATTAGATAATAGTCAATTGCGCAGTGATTTCAAAGGACCGTAACTGCTATCAAGAAACCAGGAAAAAATGGGAGTAAACCGATATCTCTATTGTCTATACCTTGTAAAATTCTGGGATATAGATATATAATATATAACAAAATATCAGTAGAAACTGAGAAGCATCTACCTACGAGCAAGATGATTTTCTAATTAATAAATCTTGTGTTGATAAAGTAGCAGATTCATCGACAATGGTTTTCAAATAAATCCAAAAGCAGCGGTTACTTTTTTGGAGCTTACCGTTACATACGATACAGTGAACAATAAGCCTACTAAAAAACGGTATAGAACAACATATCCAATTTTATTCTCTATACATCGATAACTATATTTCGAGTACTTTTTACATTATAAAAAAATTATTTATATATATATATATATATATAGTCAACGTACCGCAATACGTGTATATAGAAGACCTATAAACAAATCTGACTAGAAGGTTATACAGGACTGCAGGTTCGTGAAGGTAGGATAACGATGTTAAATCATTTTCTCCGATTAAGATGTCAGGATTTCTCAATGGTGGAAGTTCATTATGATTTGCCGTATGTATCGTTCGTTCCTGTAATCACAATTTTAAATTTACCATTTTGCATTATTAAAATTACGCACATGATTTTAAATACAATTATAACCTTTCATAATTGATTATTACCTATCTCTCTCTCTCCCTCTGAACCGTATCGTCCCTAGCAGGGACATCGTGACATAGAAATGCAGTCTTTATGAATTAGTTTGCGCCATTTAACTCTATTATAGGCTGCGTGTATGCATTCACTGAAGCTGTTCTCCGCGAATTTTGTTAATCCATCCGACTATCTTAAAGGCACACGGCCACGACATATTCCGTCCAATTTCCCTTCTATGACAACCTTTTCCAATCCGTTTGCCCGAACTATATGGCCGAAAAATCGTCCCACTCTGATAAGTACTTCCGTTAGTAATCGTCTAGGTTCGCCGACATCTTCTAGTATAGATTCATTGGTTCTCTTGGCCGTCCGCGGAACGCGTAACATACGTCTCCAGCACCATAATTCAAAAGATTCTATGCGTCTGTGCTCAGTTCGGTGTAATGTCCAAGTTTCCACACCATATAAAAATATCGAAAATATCAATGCCTTGACCAGCCTAGCTTTAACTTTTCTATTTACTACTTGATCACGCCAGATTTTTACTAAGCGACCCATCGCGCTTTTGGCTATTTGTATGCGGTGCTACAGTTCCAATTGTATTCTCTATAATTGGACCTAGATATGTGAACTTATCGACCACTTATATTCCATCTATGTGCTTTTTCTTTTGCCAGTTATTTTTATCCCGATTGATTATAATCATTTTGGTCTTATTTCGATTAATTAGTAATCCGTTCTCTTTGCTAGTTTGCTCCAATCTTCGCAATAAGCGTATGATATTTTCGATGTTTGTAGCTATCAATATGGTATCATCAACATATCGGAGATTCGATATATTATATCCACCAATTGAGAATCCATCCTTCCACTCAATTGTATCTTTTCCATCATTGGAAACTAATATTTGTCTCATAATATATGCTGTGTATATATTGAAAAGCAGTGGTGAGAGCAGGCATCCTTGCCTAACTCACCTCTCCACCTTGGAATAATTTCAGTATACCGCCCTTCTCGTTTTAATTCTCGTCGCATTATTACTATACAGCCTCTTAATTAATGAGACTAAGTAATTTAGAGCTCCCATTTCGGTAAGAATTAACCATAATTTGCTCCAATGGACGCAGTCAAAAGCTTTATGATAATCTACGAAACACAGAAGAACTTCGTTATTGTATTCTCTCGCTTTTTCAATGATTTGTCGCACGTTCAGAATTTGTTGTCTCGTACCTCTGCCGTTCATGAAACCTGCTTGTTATTGCGGGATTTGTTTTTCCATTAAAGCGTATAGATGATTATAAATTATCCTGAGCATTACTTTGCTGGCATGCGATATTAGTGCTATTGTACGGTAGTTTTCACACTCCGTCGCTGGTTCTTTTTTGTGAATTGCGACCTAAGTTGATTGACAGTAATCTGTTCTCCACACGCCACTTTTCCATATGGAATTACATATCATATGCATGACTCCTATTGGTTCCTTCCCTGCTACTTTTAATAACTCAGCAGGTATATCATCTGAGCCCGGAGCCTTGTTATTTTGAAGATGTTTTATTGCATTTTGTACTTCACTAAGATGTATTTCTGGTTCTAGTTCTTTTATTTCTGATAGACTGTTTAGATTATCGACGCTTGCCCTATCTGCAGAGTCTACCCTTGCACTGAATAATTTGGTACAATATTTTCTCCAACTTCAGCAATTTCTTCCGCGTTTGTTCTCACTTTACCGTTACCATCTTTAATAACTTGTCTTCTTGGTTTGAAATCCGGGTCAGAAGGCGAACTTTTTGGAATAGCGTTCTTGTTTCATTCCGCTCCGCATGTTTTATATAGACGATATATAATTGTTTCTTATCGATTTTGCAGAGCTTCTTTATTTTTCTACTATTCCTTTTTTTCTGCAAAGTGTTTACTACCCCGCTTCAAGTTTCTGCGCTTATCAATTGCTTCTTTTGTCTCTTGTGAGAACCAATGTTTCCATTTTCTATGTATGTTTTGTTGTTGTGCTGTTCTATAAGCTTCTTTCATGTGCTCTTTCAAGTTGTTCCACATTAGTTCCGCTGTCGTAATTTGAGTTGCCCCTTTTACCATGTTCAATCTTTGTTCGATCGTATTTTTAAACGATTCTGGATTAGAGATGGTCATTCTTTTCCAAGTATTATTTCGTTTCTGGGTTTGCAATCGTACTTTCAACTCCATCATTAGTAATCTGTGATCAGAACCACACTTTGCTCCTGGTAGAGTTCTCACGTTTTTTCATGAAGACCGCCATCTATTATTTATTAGCATATAGTCAATTGGATTACAGCATTTGTCTCCCGGAGCAATCCACGTGATAAGTCTGCGTACGTGGTGTTTAAACATTGTATTAGTAATACATAACCGACGATCAAGAGCAAACTGAATAAGTTTTTCACCACTTCCGTTTCTACTCCCTGTACCAAAGTTTCCAACTGATGTTCTAATATCGGTATCCATCGAAGTATCACCTCTACTTTTGCATTGAAATCACCAATGATAATCGTTATTTCTCTCTGCGGTAACTTTGTTAGTGTCCATTCAATTCGTCATAAAAGTAGTCGATTTAGTCTTCATCTGCGTCCGTCGTTGGCGCGTATACCTTTACCAAATTGAGGTTTATTGGTTTTTAGTCTGATTATGATTATACGTCTCCTGATAGCTTCATAGCTGCTTACTAAATGACTAATACTTTTTTTAATCATGAAGGCAACACCTTGTCTACTTTCGTTTCGTGATTTGCGCAATATATAATATAATTATTTCCTTCGGTGTCCAGTTTGATTATAATGCGTTTCAAGTATGCCGGATATTGGTATATTATACCGGTTCAATTCGTCCTCTATTAGTTTTAGTTTACCAGTTTCTAATAGACCACGTACATTCCACGTTGCTAATCTATTAGTTTCGCATAGTTTTATACTAATTTTCCCGGACGCATATTTAACATCCTGGCCCTGAAGATAACCAGGTCGCCCAGTCACATACTTCACATCTTGATCCTGGGATTCAAGACGTCAAAATAATATTTAAATACAATTTTACACTTTTATGGTTGATTACCATACGTTTAGTGCTTTCGATAGAATCCATGTTAAATTTTTTAATATGAAACGTTTCGGAAATAATTTTCATTTTGATTTTCGAACTTTTGTATTTA
Organism: Coronaproctus castanopsis; assembly: GCA_032883995.1. NCBI lineage: Eukaryota > Metazoa > Arthropoda > Insecta > Hemiptera > Monophlebidae > Coronaproctus > Coronaproctus castanopsis. The sequence goes on from CM065053.1 coordinate 225,240,511, forward strand.
AAAATGAAAATTATTTTCAAAACGTCATACGGTGAATATTTTGGCATAGTGACTACGAAAAGTACCGATATATGATAAAAATATTTGTTAATGAAAAGTATATACACAATTAATTCGGTGAGCGTTGAAAATGAAAAAATAATAATGACTATAACACTACTACTACTGTTGTTAAAAAAAAATGTATTTGTTGTATAATACATAATGTACATGCACATTTATACTCTCAATACATTCCTTAATTAATATAATTACTGTATAGAGGCCCCCCAAAAAATTACAATTTTTTCCGCCAAGCTAAAAGCAAAAAAAAAAAAGTTGGATTATACTATTTACTTTTATACATACATATACATACATACATATATATTCAGTGTTCGCATATTCACTCTCACATTTGCTCACATTTGCACCCTTATATATCTCTCCTAATGACACGTTACACCCTTGTAGTATGTCGGTCATACGTTTCGTGTCTGCCCGTTATATTTATCCATTTCCTTAGTTATGTAAATATTTCTGCTCCGCTCTTTAAAATGTGTCGTAACTTATTCAATTTCGTCCAATGATAGTTTCATCTCTTACCCAGCTTTTGATTTTAAGTTTCCTTATATTTTTTCCTGTAGTATTCCATCTGACAATCGATTTAATATTCTTGTTAAAATATACTTGGCTGTCTGTTCTTTGTATTACGCCCCCGTTACCGGTATTTCATATTTTAACGCACCGTAAAGATTTATTTTCTTCTATTTTTATTTAACTTTTTCGTGCTGTTAAGTAGTCCAATATTCTTTAAATAAGAATTTCTCGAGTTTAACGCATTCTCTTATAAATTTGTCGTTTCTTCCCTCGTAATCAGTTTTAAAACACATTTTTTGTAATTTATGTATTTTTTTATATATATGTTTTACTAGCCGATCCCCGTACCTGTATTCTCGATTCAATTTATAATACACCATCTTCAATGTGATTTTATTTACATATTTTTTCAATGTGTATATTACCGCTATTTTTATTTTCCTATTCCGCGTGCATATTCCATCGTAGATGTCCACGATCACTACTAAATATTTATGCCATTGTACCATTTCAATTGTTCTGCATTTTATATTGCTGCATTCCTCAGTTTTATTCCTGTGATGAACGCATTCTTTTGAATGTATTACAATTACGGTTTTGTATGGTTCGAATTCCGCCCTCGGTGTCAGTGTCATACTTTTTGTTTTTGACGGGTTTAGTGCCAAATGATTATCATGCGCGCTACTTATTATTTTGCATATTTATTTCGGCTTCTTTTATATTTAGCGTTGACATTATCGTCAGGTCATATACAAATACTTTTCCATATACGTTAACATACTTTTTTTTTTTTTTTTTTTTTTTTTATAAATGGGCACAGGACTTTTCACCCAGATTGGTATAAAAATATTAAAATGAATATGTTAAACACTAATATTAGTTGATGTAATATAATTATAAATAGCTAAATATACATGAATGCGATTAATAGTAAGTAAGTAAGACATATTTATTGGCAATGGTACTTTGAGAGATATAATTTGATTATATAATAAAGATTGTTGAGAGCTGTAGTAAAAACATTCAAAAAATACATGATCCGTATCTGCTATTTTGTTGTCATCGGAAGGATTTAAACCGTTCCTGTATATATAAAATGAAAAGTATAGATGCCAAATTACTTCTTTGCGGTATTCCCATCTTTATAACTTGTTCTTCTAATTCTTCCTTTATGCTGAATATCTTTTTTTCTGTTTTTTAAATAACTCGGGAACCATCCTCATTTTTACGCCTATGCCATTTAATTTACATATCAGCTTTTTATGATTCATAGTATCAAATGCTTTCGATGTGTCAATTAATTTGTTTCCTATTTTAATGTTTTCTTTTATCTCATCCTCAAAATTTCCTAGAGCCCTACCGGTCTGTAATTTTTGTAGTTACTGCGATTCTCATTTTATACACCGGCCTGACCAAGGATACTTTCATCCGTCATCTCATTTTCCGCTATTGTCTTATTTATTCAATAGCTCTAGCTACCCTGTATTTTGCAATTTTGATATCTTTAATTCTAATGCCGTCGTAGCCATACGCTTTTTCTGCTATCAATTCGTCTATTATTTTCTTAAATTCGCTTTTGTTATGAACAAATTTACCATTTCCTTCGATAATTACCACATTTCGCAACTTTGTTTCGCAATTATCCTTAATTAATTTTATTATTTCTTCGAAAACAGACTAAAATTGTTTGCTACTTCTTTTACCTCTTTATCTTTACTCAAATATTTTTGTACAATTCCATCAAATAGGTTCATCTTTTCCAATTATTTTATTTGAATTTTGACACGTCTTTCTAATATCGTTTCTCGCATGATTTATCCTTTTTCTTTCCTTCTTTCTGTAGTTATTTTACTGTTTTCTGATGGATGTGTTCCGAGCGTTTTTCTTACATTTTTTATATATTATATTCTATCATGTTGTGCAATCATCTCTAATATTTCCTTCGTCATGCGTTATTTAATTCCTATTTGAAATTATCGCACACGCTTAATGTTTTCGCTCGTGTGTGTTAACGTTCGATTGCGATAATAGTACGTCTTCTAACATTCGATTATTCTTCGCTCGTTGCATCAAACCTGCGTGTCGTTATAATAATCGCTTATCGGCTCGGGTAAGATCGTTTCATTTACTAGGTAGATAACATAATTAAAACGGCACGTGCCGTCGTTCATCATGACGAGCACACAGCCAACGTATAGTGATATTATTCAAACTGAAATCTTTCCTACTCGCGATCAAGCTATTATTCTACATGCGATAGACAACATTAAGTTCGTAGAATATATCACCGCTCTCAGCGAAATTATTCATCCATCTAATATTATTTTCTCCTCTCGAATATCGAACAATCGTATTTGTGTATATTTAAAATCAAAAGAAATTGTTAATAACCTCGTTCAAAATCACTCTACTATTTCGGTTAACAATTTACTCGTTCGTGTCCGTAAGTTAATTAATTCATCTAAACGACTGGTCATTTCAAATGTTTCCCCGCATATCCCCCATATTGTAATTGAAAAAGCTCTAATTTCGTCTAATTTTAATTTAACCTCTCCAATCTCCTTTATGAAAGCTAGACTTAACGATAATGATTTTAAACATATTAAAAGTTTTAGACGTCAGGTGTATATACAACCGACTAATGATGATATGGACAATGTCCCTGAATCATTAAGTGTCAACTACGATAATGAGTCCTTTAGAATATTCTTATCAACAGATGAGCGGTGGTGTAGCTCATGTAAAACGAAGGATCATTCTAATAATAACTGTCCAGAAAGAGGGGAAAGAGAACAAATGGAAGCGGTTGAATTTAAACCCATTATCTGCAATAAGCCAAGAAGAGGTAGTTTAGTACCCGAAAGCCTTTCCAACTCTGATATAAGCACAAGTAACGATGTAGATCAAAGTTTGACTGATCAGACTACTTCCAGTGGCCTGAAAACATTAAAACCAAACAAATCCTCGACTTTAGAAGAAGTCCAATCAAACCCGACTGATCCAATGTTATTAAATAGCAAAAGCTACAAACGTAATTTATCTGAGAACTCTTTATCTTCCGCAAGTAGTGTCCAGTATAACAATGAATTTCAACGACAAAAAAAGAAGAAAGAAGAAAGTGATGAACAAAAAAAATTGAGAATCAATTTATTGCCGGCTAAGCAATGCATAGAAAATAACCTAAAAACACTTAAAGATAGTATATCCTTTGAAAAAATACTTTCATTGATCCATGATAATAACAAATCCTTATCTGTCCAAGAATTATTTATGAAATTGAATATCCCATTTAGTTCGGTGGATACTGTATTTATCCAATTAAAGTCGGTATACTCTGCCATTAATGATCATTCCACAAAAATACGAATAACAAAACTCGCCAACAAAATTGCCGAGGATTTAATAGGTAAAAATAATGATGATAGATAACTTCCTACTTCAATGGAATATCAATGGTTTACAGAATAACTTAACTGAACTTCAACAGCTAATTGTAAAGAAAAAACCTATCATTATCTGTTTACAAGAAACGCACTCCCAACCAGCTCAGTCTATGTCCCTAAAATATTACAACCATTTCCGCTATGATCATACTACAGGATCGCATGCGTCCGGGGGTGTTGCAACTTTTATCCATGAATCAATACCAGTAATAAACGAGCTCAGAATAAATACGTTAATACAGAACGTTACTGTCAATATGCAATTTTGCAAATCAACTCCTTTCCATCAACTTACTGTTTGTAACATGTATTTGCCTCCTGATTTCACACCATCATTCCAGGAAATAAATAAACTAATATGTCAGTTGCCTAAACCGTTTCTCCTACTTGGCGATATGAACGCACACAGTCCATTATGGGGATCCAATAAAACAAACAGGAAAGGGAAAATATTTGAAAAACTGCTCCATGCAAATTTACACATTTCATTACTTAATAACAAACAGCCGACAAGACTCAACTCCTTTAACGGAACTCTATCGGCTATTAATTTAACGTTATCTACGAATGAAGTTTATTCAAAATTTCTATGGTCAATCCATCCTGACTTATGTCACAGTGATCACTACCCAATTTGCTTACAGATGAATAACATAAACAGGGAATACAAAATAAATAAACCTCAGGGTTGGATTACAAGAAAAGCTAATTGGGATAAGTACCGTGAGCTATGTAATTTACCCTTCAATTCCAGTCTCACAGACATCGATTCCGCGGTTAATAACTTTAATAACCACATAATTGAAGCGGCAGAAAAATCTGTTCCAAAGACGTCCCCATTTATATCAATGCGCAATGTCCCCTGGTGGTGTCATGAAGTAAAAGTGGCTATCCAAACCAGAAACAATGCTTTAAAGAAATTTCGTGCTACAAGACAGAATGCAGATTTAGTTAACTTTCGACTCTGTAGAGCTCGCACACGTCTAATTATAAGGCAAAATAAACGGAAATGCTGGGCGGAATTCATTTCCGAAACTGATTCAAACTCCAACATTCCACAAATGTGGCATAAAATAAATTTAAATAGAACCAGAAGGCCATCACCAATAATAACATTGAAAGAATCAACAGGTTTTACTCAAGATCCGGAAGAGGTAGCGAATATCTTTGGAAAATTTTTTGCCGATGTATCATCAAATAAAAATTGTAACAAGTATTTTCTCTCTTACAAAACAAAAGAGGAGCAGAAACCATTACTAATAGACTCAAACAACCATGAAGACTTCAATTCACTTTTCGCTGAAAAGGAACTAAATGAAGTGATCAACAGAATAGTTAAAAATTCTGCCCCAGGACCGGATGGAATTTCCCCTCTATTCATTAAAAATCTGCCTCTGGTTATGAAAAAACACCTTCTAAATATTTTTAATAAAATCTGGGCAGATAACTGTTACCCCCGGCTATGGAGCAAAGCAGTCATTATTCCTATTTTGAAAAATAAGAAAGAACATACCGACCCATCTTCATATAGACCAATCTCTCTTACCTGCGCTGCAGGAAAGTTGATGGAAAAACTTGTGGCACGTCGTTTAATGTGGTATTTAGAACGAAATGAATTGATACCGGAAAATCAGACAGGTTTCCGCAGATATGGGAGCACACTCACGCAATTGTATAATCTGCAACAGGAAATATTGAGAGCTTTCCGGCAGAAACATTACCTTATATCAATATTTTTCGATATACATAAAGCATATGATACAGCATGGCGTTACAAAGTAATTCAAATACTGCTGAAGATGGGCTTGAAAGGCCGATTAGTTCAATTTACAAGGAATTTCCTTTCAAATCGTTCGATTAAAGTTCGAATAGGAAATAAAAATTCCCAAGACTTTAATTTAGAAAATGGGGTGCCCCAAGGCAGTGTATTAAGTGTGTACTGTTTTTTGATTTTAGTAAATACGATTGTAGATCATATCCCAGCACCAATTTCAACGAGGTTATTTGCTGACGATGTCAATATAACTCTACTAACAGACGATGTGCTCTACGCTCAAAATCTGTTACAGAAGTGTCTAAATAATTTACACGAATGGAGTAGAACTACTGGTCTAGAGTTCTCCCCCCAAAAGACGAAGTACATGGTATTCACCAAAAAACGAAGCCAAATTTCATTAAATCTAACCGTTAGTAACTCCATTATACAATGTACAACGACATATAAATTTCTTGGTCTACATTTAGATCCTAAAATGACTTGGCGTAATCATATAATGACACTTAGACAAAAGTGTCAGCCACTACTCAATATAATGAAAATGATAAGTAATAAGACCTTTGGTCCAAGAAGTTCAACATTACTTCGGATTTACAATGCTCTTATCCTTTCAAGAATAGACTATGGTTCGTTTATATATTCATCCGCCAGCAAACGGCTACTAAAAATACTTGATATGGTACAAAATTCTGGACTTAGGATCGCGTTGAAGGCATTCCCAACCTCACCAACAGCTAGACTCCAGTATCTTAGCGGTACTCCGCCTCTCTGTTACCGTAGAAAAATACTTGCTATTAAGTATGCAATGAAGGTAGCTAGTCTTCAGCAGCATCCAAATCGAATCCATTTACAAAATCTGCTACTGCAGCTCCAAATCCAAAACCCATTAAAGACACTACGCAATACCTTATGTAGAATACCGGTTATTGTACCACCTTGGAGCCAATTCAGTCCGGATATCTGTTGGGATTTATTTTCAACAGATGTTAAAATGAAACCGATGGTGGAAATCCATGGGAAACTTAGGATTGTCTTGCAACAGCAACCGAACGCAGTCGTTTGCTTCACCGACGCATCAAAATCATCACGATATGTGGGTGGTGCCTTCTCAATCGGCAGCATGATCCATTCTTTCAGTTTACCGACCATGTCATCAGTTCTAGCGGCTGAGATGATAGCCTTGCTCCAGTGTTTGTTACGAATTGCGGAATTACCTGCTGGCCAGTATGTTATACTGACCGACTCAGCCATGGCGTTACAATGCATTGAAGCGAGGAATTCTACTGTGTCCATGGTAGACCAAATATGGTACAGTGCTTACAAATTAAGTGAACTTAATATCGGCATCACTTTTGTGTGGGTTCCAAGTCATCGAGGGATAATAGGCCACGATGAGATACACCGTGCTGCACAACGGCCTAGCCAAGCTTACCTGCCGACAGTACTGGAAGAAGACAATGCAAAATATTATTGCCAGAAAATTCTGGACGCATGGAATCGGTCATTCCATTCTCGGCCGAGTAAACTTGGAAATATAAAGGATTTAACAACCTGGCCATCAAAGATTGGTAAAGTTTGTTCACCGAGGTTGGAAACAGCCGTCAACCGAGTGTATATTGGTCACACGCTGAGTACGCACTCCTATCTACTGAGTGCCCAACCACCACCAATATGCGAATTGTGCTGTACTTCATTAACAGTCTACCATATCGTGGTTATCTGCCCGAAATTTGGTCAATATCGGTGCAATCAGCTGAAGAAAAATATACCGAATGTAAACAACCTCCTCCTTCTCACCAACTTCATAATAAATTCGAAACTGTGTAATAATATATAATTAATTCATATTTCGAATAATAGCCTTATAGGCAATAACTACTCGTAAAAAAAAAAATTCCTATTTGTTTCCCGTTGATTTTCTATTTGTTTCTTCTTCATATTGTTTGTACACATTTTCGTATCCTTTTTTTGATTTCTTCATAATTATCTGTTGCATCCTTCTTGATCTCATCAGTTCGTATAATTTTCTTTGCAACAAATGAAAGCTGTTTTTCATTAAATTTCTCCTTTCATTGTTAGCGTTACTTCGCATCTAATTCGATTGCGTCCCGATATTTTAACATTTACGTTTTCAGATTGTACATTTTTCGTAATAATCCATTTCGTATAGAGATGGTCGATTTCTGTTTGCGTAAATATTTCACCTTTACACTCTTCTTCGGTATATACTTCCATACTCCATTTCCGCCATAATTGTTTCATAAATTCTAATTTCAGAATGTTTATATCACCTATGTACACGGTATTCTTACTTTTTTAAGAAATTTTTTATTTATGTCCTTAAGTTTATTTATATAAGCTTGCATACTCTTCGATGGTGAATATTATTTATTTTGATTGCTAATATTATATACTACCCTGTGTTTAGTACTGAAGAACTATGTAATAAGTAAAACATTAAGCGTAATATAGATAACAATTATAGACAATTTTTTTGTTTACCTCGAATAAATTTAAGTGTGGAGATAAAATTTTATCAAAACGATGTTTTGATAAATATATTCATAATACGCTCTGTAATGAATATAATAAGCAACGACAGAAGGTAAATCATAAATTCCTTCATGGCGTACTAACTAATGATTTTTTTTTGTTTTTAAGTTTTACATAACGATGTTACTAAGCACGCATGGTAAATTTAATTAACATATTTTCCGTTTCAAATCATATTTAACGAACATGTGTCCGTTTTGTGGATTGCAAAACACTGTGCCGCATATATTCGGTGAACCTCCGAATGTACAATTTATGAAAGCTGCGCATTTTTTTTTTTAATATTAAAGAGTAAAGAGTAAAGAGAAGTTTAAAGAATTTTCACGATTTTATACAAAAAAAAAAAAAAATGATTTACAGAATAAACTGCGATCTTTTATAATCAAAGATACTATTTTGTTTTCAATAAATTTTAGTTGATTAACACCATGTTACCTGATGTTAATCATAGTTCTATAATGTTTTTGTTTTTTATTTGTAACTAAAACCCTGAAAAGTTTCATTAGTCTAGAGTTTTAACTGTTTCATTTTTAATTATTTATTTACTCTTCTTAATTTTTAAAATTAACTAATCCTTATTCGAATTAAACTTTCTTTTTTTTTTTGTTTTAATCTTAAACTGTTTAATTGTTTGTTACAAGTATACTTATATTTTTTTATTTTCTTTAACATTAGTTCTTTTTCCCCGGAACTTGGAGGATACTACTACTAATAATAATAATACATAATAAATATTAAATAATAATATAATTTAATTAAAACTCTTCCTTAAGCGTGAAATATAATTTTAATGAACTAAAAAATATTTTTATACTTTTTTATCGCGTTGAAAATACGAAAATATTTTTATAAAAATATTAATCAATATCACGTTTGATAAAAGTCGTCTCAGATTATAGATAATCCGATTATAATATACATTTAGAAGCTTAACACTTGAAAATGACTATTTATAAACCTGCATGTTACCAGCGAGTAATGTAAATAGTAATCATAACACGAAAGTGAGATAGCATCTTAACGTTTCAACAAAAAAGAAAAAAATTGTGAACAATTCATATAACTAAACTTAAAGCGGTGAATTTGATCAAACATATCTATACCGCGAAGAAACCATCTTTATTAAAATAAAATATTACCAGAAATTTAATTTTGACGAGCGTAGTAACGTACATGTGATACACTTATAGGACAGTAATTATGTAATGGTTTTTTTTTTTTATAATTTTCAACTGAAAATTTAAATGTTTTTACTTTTTTTTTTTTGTAAGAATGTTTAATTATGTAAATAATGCATTTCGATGTATCGCTTATCCAGATACATTTTATACCAGATATTTTGCAGAATCCACAATTTGAAATATTTACGAACTAAAATTATGTACCGTACGAAAAATAAAGATAAATTAACTCATCGCCCTGGTTATTTATTAATTGCGATAAATTTCTTAAAAAAAGATAAAACGGAAGTTGAATACAAATATAAAAGATGTTTACATTCACTGCAAAAAAGAAATACATAGTTAAATAGAGAAGTTGTGGATTGTTTCATAGATAAGACAACGGATTCGATCGAATAAAACAGGATAATGCAAATATTACGTGAATACGATATAAGCGATAAAGATGCAATACAAATTATTTATTGATAGATAGATAAACTGTTCAATATTTACGCAGAAGAAATTATGAAAAACGCTGGAATAGATGATTCGAAATTTAAAATAAGCGGTCATAGGATAAATGAGATAAGTTACGCAGACGATACAGTCAAAAAAGGATTTATAGACAAAATAAATATAACCGGCTTTGGAATGACGACAAATTATAAGAAAACTAAAGTGACGAAGTTTGTAAAAACTGCGCATCAAAGTAAAATGAAAGATGAAATAAAGCGTGCAATTCAGATTTGGAAACTCTTATTACAAATGATAAAAGGTCGGAAGTAAATTTAAAATAGAATTAGAATGGCGAAACTAGCATTCAACAATTTAGGAACGGTAAAGAACAAAAAAAAAATGAACATTAATTTAAGGAAAAGAATATTAAACTGCCATGTTTAGTCTACTTAAATACGCCTGTGAAACGTGGATAATTCGCGCAGACTTATGAAACATTTGAAATACGGCGGTACCGTAGTTAAGAATAGGTCATGAAAAAGACCGGAAACAAGAAATGAAAATAATTTAGAAATGGAAAATAAAATACATTACTCATAAAAGAGAAGATAGATTATTCGTGACAGTCATGCAGGAGGAAAATAATTGCTAAACCAAAAATTGGAAGAAGAAGATTGGAAATGGTTACTATACCTCGTCCAATGTCTTAAGCGAAATCGACTTCAGAGGTTTACGCGATGATGTTGTTGAATGTGTTTATAAATGTTATACCAGATATCTTGTAGAATTCATAATTTGTAATATTTACCACTTAAAATAATGAGCCCTAACGAATCATCGCCTGATTATTTATTAAGCGCGATACATTTTTTAAAATTTCGTTTAAAAGTATTAAAAATAATAAATAGGTGTACAATTTTATGCGTCGTCCTGTTGAAGGTATAATTAATAAGAAAGTTGGAAATTAAAAAAAAACAGTCATACCTAAGTATAACTTCGGTTATATAATTAGAAGGCGTTCGTTGTTCACATTAATATCATACGGTGATAAGGATAGACTTTCAGAAAACGTATTTAACTTACACTTTCAGCTTCGACGTAGTGAAAAAAACTTTTTTCTTTTTTTTATCTACTATACATCGCTGCTCTACACGCGTATATGCGTATATATAACGGTGTGAACAATTTATAATTTTCAAATATCACTAGCAATTTTTAAAGTTAACTTTGATCTTAACCAACAGGCCGAGAAGTGATTATCCTACTTTTGTCTAGAGGCAGAAATTTTCCTTTCACCCTTGCAATTAAGATATATACACTTTGCTAGCGAATCGATTCTTACATAAACGAGTTGGAAGCATGTATTTTTAGTCTTTTCAGTCGCATTAACCAGAATTGGAGATTTATCCCGCAAACAATTCTCCGTTTAGCCGATAGAACTCAGACCTGGCTATACTTATACCTAACTTTCCCCAAAATATTCATGCGTCCCCTATAAATGCGATTTTTTGAAGATTGATATTAATACTACACGTTTTTCTTCCCTACCTCTAACTAGAAATCATTTCCAATTGAATAGCACTTTTCTATCAATGATTGCTAGATTATGGACTGATCACATATTTATATATGATCAAAAAAATACAGCATCTCAACTTACTAGAGCAGCTTGTTTCCTCATCTGAACTACACAAAACTGTTTAGGTTTCCGAAATTTTGTAGTGCGTTTACATCAGAAACTTCCACTAATCTCGAAGCCATTTAATATATCCTATCTAACGGGATCAAGAGGAAAATCTTAATCGCAAGTGACTCTCTAGGTGTTCTTAAAACCCTAAAAAAAAAACCCTATGATATCCTACCATAGTGACTATATTTTGTTAACCATTATAGAAAATGTATTACATCTACGTGATGCCTGTGTATCTTTTTTGTTAAGTTCCAAGTCATAAGGGCATCTAAGAAAATGAAGTATCCGATCGGACTACTAAACTTGGATTTTCATTCTGAAGATTCCTCTTCTTGTTTAATTACATATGTTCACGCAGATCTTCTCCATACATTGAACTCTATGTTCTATAAAAAAAAAAAACTAACTTACAAATCCATCTACTACATTCAATTTTCGCTTACTACTCCTAAGAATCTCCAAGCTCGGCTTTTATTTTCCATCCTGATCAGACTTCGATCCACAAGTGCCTACCTATCCATTTGTACACCATCAATCTTATTTCCTCCTTATACTGCTCTGTGAATGCGGGAACTATAGATGACGCTACGTGATTTTCATTCGTAACTTGGATATCGGGGGTAGAGATGCCTTTATTAATAAGTTTTAGTTAAATATTTTCCTCCCTTATCGGTTACCTGCCTTCTGGTCGTAAATAACAACAACATCCTTACAGCATTGGTCACCTATGTGCATATGGATTAATCTGTAAGCGGTTGTATCTTTTTTGTTATATTTATTATATATCTATATGAAAATAATTTGACAATGGGTAAATTTGGTATTCATACGTAAACCAGTAAAAAAAAAAATGTATAGGAAATTATTTAATTGTTTAGCTATTATATGTATTAATCAAGCTAATTCTATAAACTTTTTTTTTCTTTAATCTTTCGCAGGTGGCGTTTACACTCTCAAACACGTATATAAAACTGAATAAAGCTCATTTACGCGGTACGGGTAAAATTTATAAAAAAATTCGTATGTATAATAAAATAATCCGAAAATAATTATCGGAATAAATTACTGAATAATAAAATCGATAATACTATTTTAGAATGTCCGTTATCACGCACACAACGACGAAGAAAAAACATTAAAAATGTACACATCCACGAAGGTAAATTTCATCTTTTTTACTTAATTTACTAAGATTAAAATTAAAATTTAATCGACTTACTTCGCGACTGTCCGTTAAGACGCGTAAACTTTTACCGTCGTAAGACTGTGTAATTTCGGCACATTCCCATACCTCGGTCGGATGCGGCACCCATACTTTACCGCCCTATATAATTTAAAAAAGTGAAGTTATTAATAACGTAAAAATATTTATAGGTTATATAAAATATTCGTACATATAAGATAGAAATAGTATACGAGCAATTAAAGTATAATCCGTCTGCCTATCGTGCAACAAAATACCTCGTTACTACTACTAGAATAAAGAAACGCAGATAAAAACGAAATATATAGACTCAAATCGTAAAAATTACCGAGATCATGTCACAAACGCTGAAGTCCTGCGTCGAATGTCCAAGAAAACTGAGCTGTTGCACACGATCCACTCTAGAAAACTCCAATACTTCGGCCACATATACACCCAGAAAAATACCACCTACTTCAGCTTGTTCTAAATGGTCAAATAGAAGGCAGAAGAAGAATAACATCGTGGCTAGCTGACTTGCGGAAATGGTGTGGATGCTCAAGAGTTACAGGAGGCTGCAACATCCAAGCCAACAATAGCTGAGATAATCGTCAAGTTTCGAACGAAGAAGAGGCAGAGAAAAAGAGGAATAGTAATTTAATTGTACGCGTCGTTCTACAACATCTAAATTTTATTATGTTCCAGCTGTACGTATTATACGGATTCGTGAATTTTAATTCGAGTTTACTAAAATAAATCACCCAGATGACGCATATTTTCAATTTATTACGACGTTAAAAGATTAAAAGACATCTAGAAATAAACTCACGTTATAGCGCATCTAATTTTTCTTTTTAATCAACCGTTCAACTTGATCAAAACGGCATATATATCCATACATTTGCTCAAATTACATATAGTCTGTATACAGGGCCGGATCAAACATTCGGGGGGGCCTGAGCATGTGATTGTTCGGGCCCATAAGGGTAGATTTTTTAACTTTTTAAAATAAGAATGTTTTTTTCGTACAATGTAAAATTGTATGTAAATATAAATATTGCTGTAAAATTGAATGTAAATATAAATATTGCTTTCCATTAAAAAGTAGGAGTGTATACATTTTTTAGATTTTAATATTTTCTGCATTTAAAGAAATAACAATTAAATAATAAAATAATAATAGTTATTAAACATTTATAATTTATTAAAATCGAATATTACATACATTTTCGCCTTACTTTTTTTGCGTTACAAATTCGTCTATTATATCGTCGAAGTTAATCGACTGCAGTAAATCATTTTCAATACAGAGCAGGCATTATTTATATATATTTTTTATTCACCTAATTAATAGAGGAGGCCCATGACCTGTGGGACCTTGAGCCAAGGACTCAGAATCCGGTCCAGTATTAACAAATAAAACCGACGCCTATATTACTTATGCACGCCTATAAGTAATTTAATCAAAATATTCATCCGATTCCCCGCGATATAGATTTAAATTACGATTCTTAATATCAATAACCATCACGATTCGCTTCTACGATCTTCAAATTTGTTTAATGGTCAAGATCGACAACCAGCATCGAAGCTTAAATAACATTAGAAAGTAAATTAATCTTCTAAGGTCAGAAAATTATATTAAATGAAATAAAAAAATCAACACTAAATGTAACGGGTAAAAATGAAATATCGTTCAGCGAACTTTGTCAGTTATAAAATAATCGTCAGTTGATTATTTAAATTGTTAACGTAGGTTGAAACCCAACATCAGGAACTAACCTCGTCATTCCTAATACTGATCGTACAATGTACTACTCCGAAAACAGTAACATATCTCAACAGAACGTCGGTGAATTTCTTTCGTAATACAGTACCTTGTCAATATACTATACAGATGAATAAAAAAAATGAAGTTCACTGCGGCTGGGCTGTCGTGTATAATGATGATATAGCCCATTATCCATTTCCATCGTACTGTTTTATCGTGTAATTGTACAGGCCATACTAATTGCATATTCTAAAAATTAGCAGGAAATTGTCATTGTCCAAACAACTGAAAGAAAATTTCAAATGCATGTTCCATTGACTGAGGAGATTAACTTAACAATCAACAATCAAAGTCTGTACGCTCATGTACTTTGGATTCCTGGACACAGGAGATATGGAAGAAATGAACAAGCAGATCAAGCTGCGAAAGAAGCCGCTTTCATCAGGTCTCCTACAGAATCACAGTCGGATTTTCCGGTTTACCTGTCCGAGCAGATCACATTCGTTTGACTTGCCTTTATATCATATCCAAAACCGATCAACTTGCTTGCTAAACCTGTAATGTTCAAATTATTTAATAATACGAGCCCTGTAGTGACGGCACGGTAAAAAATGCAACATTAAATCAACATTTATAAAAATTATTACAACTCGTAAAAAGCACATTATTTCATCGTAATATCGGTAAATATAAGCCTCGTTATTTTCTACTTAGGAAAATATTTTTCTACATCTTATAAATTCTAGGCGGACGTAAAATATCAAACCTGAGATATGCTGATGACACTACCCTGCTAGCAACATCAGCGATTGAAATGGTTAAAATCACAAGTGGTCAGTGAGAATGGGTTACATATAAATATGAAAAAAACCAAATAATGATAGTGAACGGATCTGGCAAAGAAAACAATAACGACTTTCTCAAAAAGTTTGAAGTTGTAGATCACTATACATACTTGGGTTCAATAATCGAAGTCAAAAGGAGGATCATCGAAGGAAATGAAGCGACGAATATCCATTGAAAGAAACGTCGTTGTGTGATTGAACCCGATCTTATCCAGCACAGAAATACCCTTAGACACAAGAAAAAATTGCTGAAGACGTTGGTTTTTCCAATTGTATTATATGCGGCAGACACATGCACAATGAAAGAAACGGATAAAAAGCGAATCATCGTTTTCGAATTATGGACGTAGAGGAAAGTCCTGAAAATACCATGGACGGCACACGTAACTAATGTTGCCATAATAGACGAAATAAGGGAACCAAACAGGCTCAGTACGATTTGTGAGAAACGAGTCCTTCAGTTGTTTGGACAAATCGCAAGAGATGGAGATAACAGCATAGAAAAGATAGTATCGTTAGGAAAAACGCCAAATAAGGTAGGAACGGAACGACCACCATTACGATGGATAAGACACCATAAAAGATCGACTGGGCGCAATAAAAAGAGCCATATTTGTGGCACATGATCGAACACGATGCAGGCGTATATGTCGCCGGTCACAACAGTCATATTTACGAGGACAAAGAAGAAATTAGTTTCGTACGTATGAAAATATTTATTTGTCGTTCAGTTTTTTTTACACATTACGTGAGCTATATTATATATAGATATATATATATCATTCCCCGATAGTTCCACTAAATTTCCCTCATTAAATGACCACAACGGTCGTGGAATAATTTCTAATCTTCAATCGGATTCCTCGCCATTTAATTACTATAATTTACCATTTTATTTGACAAAAATAATTCTGTAACAGAATCCACGAATATGTTCTAACTTGTATATCATTAATATACAGACTATTGATACCGTCTAAAATTAACATGGATTTAATTTATATATATATATATATATATATATATATATATATATATATATATATATATATACACATTTTAAAAGCTGATCCTAAAAAGATTAGCATAGAACTCAATTCATTATTTTAAAAATTTATAAATATGATACTCATTGTTTTACTGCCATAATAATAAATTAAGTATCCAAATAAAATAAACAATCTATCAACTTATTGTAGACGTTAAATACGGGTTGTTTTCTCATTATAACCTTCATCTTTGTTTTTAATATTTCTTTATTAGGGAGTTATACTTTCTTCGTTTTGTACACAAAAAGACGCTATTCAAAATGTTGAATAAGTAAAAAATTCAAAAATACACCATGAAACAATTTTATTTTCAATCCGAAATTAAGTAATTGAAGAATTAATGTCATATTAAATTTCCAATAAATATTTTAGGAACCGAATAAGAAAGAAATAACAATTACTATAAATACCGGAGGTATTACCGTGATAAAAATATTTACTAGAATGAAAAACGTGTTTGTTGGACGCAAAAATCTCTTCAAATAGAAAAAAATATATATTCGATTTGGTAACGGAATGAAATTCAAATAAGCACACAGCGCACGTTATGCATACATGCATATATATATATATATATGTGTATATATATATATATATATATATATATATATACCGAATTCCGATTAAATAACCAACATTTAAATGATTTTTATTTTTTTACTTAATATTAATCCCGCCTTGAGAATGTCTGAAGGTACAAAAACAGGTTCTTCTTCTATAATCCGAACATTGCGCAATTCTCTGTGATGATTATGCGTCTCCAATATCAGTAAAACGATCGCACATATAATAGCCACCAAGAGAAGACAGATTATCGATGTCGTCTCACAAATAACTAGGAAGTCATCCGCAATATCATCGTCAATACGAAGGTTATCGACTATTGAGATACGAAGACCGTCTGTTTTCAGATTCCGATTACACTACGCTGGACGCAGGATAGCGTGTGAAAATAACACGTTCGTAAATAAATTCAGCAAACCGAAAACAAACCAACCATTTCTCTACAATGTATGCAAATTCCGTTGCGAGTAAAATTTTCACGTAAGAAATAATAATAATAATAATAATGATTTCCAACCGTAATGTTAATCTTATTTTACGCTGATCCGGGCTAACTTTTAATTTCTTCAACGAAAACCGAAAAACTTGAGGGTCCACACAAGTGAAAAAGATATGGAGCTCATGAACATCACTGAATAGGAATTAAGCAAAGAATCAGTTAGTTTGAAGAATTCGTGGAAAACGTAGCGAAGAAGACTGGAAAAATATGGACGAATAAGAGAAGAGAAATAAAAACATTCCGAAACAATGAAAGAGTATTTGGCAATAAAAAAAACTAAGGGAATATAATTTGAAGTTATGCGTGTAATGTTTCCGTTAGTTGGTCAAATTTGATAAAGATGAATAATAATAATGATAATAACCAGAAAAAAAACAACGGATAAATACGTCATGATTATACGTAAAGATCGATTTAAGTATTTTGATGTTGGAAAATATTACCTTAATAACATAGGCGGTTTTAATGTCTTCAAACAGTTATACCACTAGTAGTCGAAACTCAAAATTTACATTATAAATAATAAATTTAGGTACGTAAAATATCTCCGAACTTATTTATAGCAGCCTTGGAACGTATGTTCAAAAACTTGTCTTGGGAGTCTAAAGATGTGAATATTGATGGGAAAAAAATCAGTGTCACTTGCGTTTTGCCGACGACATTGTGTGATTAGTAATAATGTTGGTGGTACCTTACAGGAAATTATAACTGATGTTCATAACTGTTCCAAAAAATCAAGATTAATTATAAATATTAATAAAACGAAGATCATGACGAATACACACCAAAAGTTACAAATAAAACTAGATGACCAAATACTGGAACAGGTCAGTGAATATATATATATATATATATATATATATATATATATATATATATATATATATATATATACCTAGGTCAATTACCACAGAGAAGGAAGCAATGAGTGAGAAAATTAAAAGACGAACGCATTTCTCGTGGATAGTTTTTGGAAAGTTGAGTACTGTTCTCATAAATAAATATATACCCAACAGCTTAAAAAAGAAAGTATACGAACAGTACAATATGGAGCGGAAACATGGAACCTAACGAAATATGTCGTTAAAAAGCTTGCAGCGACACAGAGAGCACACAAAATATTAATATTGGGCATCAAGATATCAGACCAGAAAGCCG
Organism: Coronaproctus castanopsis; assembly: GCA_032883995.1. NCBI lineage: Eukaryota > Metazoa > Arthropoda > Insecta > Hemiptera > Monophlebidae > Coronaproctus > Coronaproctus castanopsis. The sequence goes on from CM065053.1 coordinate 225,259,241, forward strand.
ATACGTAGATAAGACAACAGACTAAATTGTCAGATGTAGTCGAACGTGTAGCGCAGTTAAAATGGAATTGGCCAGGCCAATGTCAGGTAGACGAAACAAAGAACAGAATAGCTCTCAAGAGAAGGACACAGAAGTCGCGGTCGTCCGGATACAAGGTAGCAGGACGATATACAAAGATCAGCCGGTGTGAAATGAATAAATGAGACCCGTGATCGCTACAGATGAAAAGAAAAGGGGAACGTTTACATCCAGCAGTGGATTGATATAAGCGCATCGTGATCGTGTATACATGTGTTTTTCGTTCCGCAGAAATTTATATAATTTACGCAAAATAAATTTAAATATTATTAGAAATACCTTCCTGTAATATTGTCAGGAACCAATATTATGATTTATGTAGCAAATATCGGCAACGATAAAGTGTCAATACATAAGTTTAAAATTCCGAAATATATTAATTAAATCAATTCTTACAAACTTTTAATGCAGTGACAGTTGAATATGATTAATTAATTAAATACACAACTACGTTAACAAAGGTTGACTACTATTGGAAAGTTTTCTACTAATTTATATACTATCTCACAACTTGTTACCTATTATTATTTCGAAACAAAGACAGATTGTATATAGAAGAAAAATAATAAAAAAAAAAACATTGATTTATTTTTGTATACGGAAAATATTAGTCACATTATTAAATTAAATAAAAAGAAAATATAGGCTATTCATGGTAGAATGTTTTCTTAACACATTACCAAGTACACGAATAATAAGTACAAAGTTGTCGATTTCAAAGAGATCATGGAAATCTGTATGGCACTGCATTTAAAAGTAAATTTTTGTATTATTAAAACTTGATTTCAAATTTTGGAATCAACTTAAAAGTTGTTTATATCACAAAGTATTATTAGTCAATTTAAAAAAAAAAAAGAAAAACGCGATATTAATGTTTACATTACAACGTAATCAGTTTATTTGCGAGTAAATAATTAAAAAATATATCAAATGTTTTTCTCTCCCATTCCGATTCTATGTTATTTTTATCGATGATTTAAAAACTATCAAATGAGACTATTGGATTTAAATACAAAAGTTCAATATCAACTACAGTCATAATCGAAATGCTCATCACTATTAAGTATAGTTATTGTTACTATAATCGTTATTATTTTTAATTTATAATTACTAATAATTTATTATTATTATTATTGTTTTAATACGATTATTTATCGACATACATTACGAAACGAAGAACATAAAAGTATATGTAAATGATGATTCAGATCCTACAATACAAAGCAGATGATTAATGTTACCATGTTTGATTCCTCAAAAATACATCCCTTTCGAAGAAATATACACCACGAAGCCTCACATATACTAAAATACGCGTACAAAAAAATTTCACAATTTTTTTTATTAATCATCATCATCATACGTGGGTTTAATCATTTTTCGTCGCAATACACACGCCATCCATCATTTACATCGCTATTTGGTTTTATTATCGTTTTTCAATGTTAACATAGGGAAGATGAGAAATCGATTATAATAAAAAAAAAAAAAAAATATTACTGCTGCCTAACGGTGAAATAAATAATAACACATCCGGGCTATTTGTAACATATATGTATATATACACAACACCGGAAATTGATAAATAATATCCACTATAATTTTTCAAATAGCTTTCTTACCTCGCACACATCAACACACACACACGTGTATATATATATATAAAATTTCTAATAAAACGTTATTACATCAACTATTCGATCAACGGTGTCTTAATTATTTTTCGCGAAACGTACATCTCTTTACATCTCTTATCCTACACTTTGCTACATTACCTGTTTAAAAGTTTACCTTACTCCTCCCTCGAATATCCACTCCATCGATATTTATAGCTCTTAGATTATAGCTTCTATTCATGAAAACAATAAAAACACGTTGAGCATCAAAAACAATTATAAACCTATCTCAATTTAGCAAAATATCAATAGGGACATGTTGCTCTTTATTAAATATTCATTAATTTTGTATTATTTTTTAAGCTACTTTTATTCGATCAAATTTAAGCTTCGAACTCTGTACGTGATTTTATATTTTACACACCCTCGGAGACCACAATGTATTTGTGACAACGGTGAAATTTTTATCGAACAAAATCAAAACATTATCTTAATAGACGATAAACGTAGCTCATTAAAAAATACGGATGAACACAAATGAAAAAATAATCAGTTGCAACGTTATCCCAGAATGTCGAATGTTTGAATTTGACAATCACACAGCTTTTTCCAAATTAGTAGGAAATTCTAATTGTACCGTTCCGATATTTTTACCATAATTACCACTGTCATTGAATGTGTAGCTGACACGTTTATGTAATAGTATTTGAATGTGCACATGTGTGAAAAAGGAGTGAATGCAATTGCTTGGAATGCGAATTCAATTGCAAATAAGATACTACAACTAGAACAATTCATGCTGAGCTATAATATACACATAGCTGGACTTTCTGAGACAAAATTAGATACAAATACCACTATTAGAGTACCAAATTACCAAATATTTCGTACTGACCACACAAATAACTCAGGGGGAGTTGCTCTAATAGTCCATAATAGTCTGCACTGGACCCCAGTGCCTGTACCGCGCTTGAAGCAGGTGCAGGCAGTAGGAGCTAAATTTCAAATAGGAAATAAGACCATATTAATATTTACTGCCTATAGACCACCAATTAAGCCTACCTTTTTTGAGACAGACATAAAGTCATTATTAAATACATCAACGCATGTTTTAATAATTGGAGATGTAAATGCGAAAAGCAGAATTTGGAACTGTCACAATGCCAACAGAGCAGGAAATATTTGACTAAACATGCGTAACAGATTAAACTTTCAAATTAAAACACCATCTGAGCCTACCTATTTCCCCCGGAAATACAAATTCTTCACCTAGTATTATTGATATTGTTATTGCAAAGAACTATCACGGGCTTAGTACTCCCATATCTGTAAGCAAGTTATCATCTGATCATAACCCAATAATGTTTAACATGTCATTAAATTACAAAAAACCGATTCAGTCTTTCAACTACTCCAGAGCAAACTGGAATACATTCGAACACTGCATACAAAAAGACATCAACATTCCAAAAACCTTACCTAATTCAAAATCTATAGATCAATATATTACCTACTTTAATTCTATCATAACAAAAGCCGCACATAACGCTATCCCGCAGGTTGTATTAAAATCACGAGCAAATTCGATTTCAAATAGCACAAAAGTGCTTATTAAAATTAAAAATTACGTTCGTAAATGTCATCAGAGATCTCATAATTTAAACACTATCAATTATAAAAGATTGTACACTAAATTAAACAAGGCAGTACAAATAAGATTAATCATTGAAAGAAATCAACAATATGATAAGTTCCTCAAAAAGCTATCACCAGCTGATAATAGTCTACGGAAAGTAAATAAATACTTCTGCAAGAGTCAATCCGAACTGCCCCCTATAAAAATCCCAACCAGTGCAGATAAGGTTGCGTACGCAATTGAAGATAAAGTAGAAATCTTAGTTGAACACTTTAGCACTATTTATGGCCAAAATGATCACATGTCAACTAGATATCATGAAAGGAAAATTAAGCAGACAATAAACAATTATTCACTTCATACTTCTGCAACAGTTTTACCTAGGAATTTTACAACACCTAAAGAGATCAAAAGAATTATCTCTACTCTTAGACAAAACAACTCAGTTGGTCATGACCAAATTAATATAAAAATGATTAAAAATCTACCATTCAAAGCAATAGTTGCCTTAGTCAATATGTTCAACTCATGTTTACGTCTGTGTTATGATCCTCTGTCGTGGAGATTGTCGGTAACGACACCCATACCAAAACCGGGGAAGGATGCCTCTCTGGTACAAAATGTAAGGCCAGTGAGCTTACTTAGTAATTTAAGTAAAATATTTGAGAAAGTACTCTTGGTCAGATTAAGAGACTTCAGCGTGAGTCGATCTATCATATCTGACTCACAATTTGGGTTTCGGCCAAAACGCAGTACCACAATTCAATTAGCTAAAATTTGCGATAAAATTACCGATAATTTTAATCAGAATAAACATACAGGAGTAGTCTTGATGGACATTGAAAAAGCGTTTGACACAACCTGGCATGATGGAATTATCTATAAATTAATCAAATATTAATTTCCTCCTTATCTAGTATTCACTATTAAATCTTATTTAATGAACAGGAAGTTTTACGTGAAAATAAAAAACCATAAATCTAACATGAGATTTATTAAAGCTGGGGTACCTCAAGGGAGCATCCTAGGTCTTTTTCTTTTTATACTTTATTTGAATGACTTGCCAACCATTACGGGAGCAGACATAAACCTTTATGCTGATGATACTTCTTTAATGGTATCCTCTTATAGAATTGACACAATCGGTAACAGACTAACAAGTGCAATTGATAAAATATCAAAATTTTTCTACAAATGAAAAATTAAAGTCAATGATGAAAAAACTGAATCAATCATAGGCCTCTACTTAATCACTTCGTTCGAGTCAAAAACAATTACCTCGATTGGAAGGAAAATGTAAGATATTTAGGCATAACTATGGATAGACGACTTACATTTACGAGGCATATTAATGATTGTGTAAATAGAACGATGCCCAAATTGGGTTGCCTATTTCCAATATTTAACAAAAAGTCTGCATTATCGGCGCAAAACAAATTCCTCATTTACAAAAAAGTTATTCTACCAAAATTATTATATGCGAGCTCGGTCTAGAGCTAAGCAATAGCAGTATAAATCAGATGCAAAGACTACAAAATCATTGTTTAAGAATTATCTTGAATAAACCAAGATTTACTAAAATTAAATCTATGCATGATATTTTAACGTTTCCTTACGTACAGGAAATCATTAAAAATACAGCGAAAAAATTTTTCGCCAACTGCAGCTCATCTGATAATGTACTAATACATTCGATAGGAGATTACGACTACCAGTCTCTGCGACACAGATATAAGAGGTACAAGCACAGACGTATAAAACATATCTGTTTATAGTAAGCCGGCTATTAAGTTCTAGTTCTAGTATCAGCAAATAAACTAAGATATTTTTAAGATATTATATTGTGATAGAGTAAGTTATAATTTTATTCTAATATATTGGAACAGGTTTTTTATACAAATTTTTCCTGTAATTTATACATTTGATATTTATAAGCCTATCATATAAGCTTTTCAATTTTTGTTTGCCTGGGAAGAATTTTTGTTTTATATTTCGGTACGGGTAAATTGTTCATTTTTAAAATTTAATATACTTATGTGCATGTAACTTAAGAAGAAATACAGTGCTTCTTCTTCTTCTTATATCTACTTTATTAACGTAACTCTTCAAGTTAGTGAATATGTTTATTTTACCGATAATACACTAAATATTCCAGCGTTTCCTGTACTTCTTCACAGAGTTTTACTTTCATCTTCGTTTCTACCAATTTCAGCGTTTATTCGATTTATCCAAACAGTCTTATTTAAGCTGTCATCATAATTCTTCCGAGGTCACATTGTCATCATCATCACTTCTTGTTTTATTTTTATCGTTGTACTAAACGTAGCACATTAAAAAATACGAATGAGGACAAATGAAAAAATAATCATTTGCAAAGTTATCCCACAATGTCGAATGTTTGAATTTGATAATAACAACTTTTATTCCGTTGTTCTACCCAGCTTCTTCAGCATTAGTAGAAAATTCCAACTGTACCGTTATATCTACTTTATTAACACTTTGAGCCCCGTGTCAGTCCTATGTGACTGATGTCCATTACCGTCAGTCTATGTGATTTTTTTTTTTTGTATAAATGTGATAATGTGCTAATTTTTACTTATAAATATCACTTTCTAATCACTTTGGTTAACTTAAAATTTTTCGATTTCTTTCAGAAGCTGAATAAAACCTCAAAAAACCTATCAGTCATTTATGACTGACACGCAACGTCTTACTTAGTACTTCTCTAACAAATAATATACAAATATTAGCACCACTAGAACCTACGTACTTCCCACCACCTGGCTCTCGACCTAGTATTATTGATTTAGTTCTCGTCAAAAATATCAATACAACGCTGCCCATTTCAGTTAACTGTTTATCCTCCGATCATAACCCAATATTTATAATCGTCAAAACTGGCAACATACTGCAGCAACCAGTACGTAAAACATTTAATTTTAAAAATGCGAACTAGAATTTCTTTAAGCGACATATTTCTGATAATATAAACTTAAACCTACCTATTTCTGATACTGACAACATTGACCACTGTCTCACCAGTCTGACGAACTTGATTCATGAAGCTATTGCCCTTTCTGTTCCTATTAACCAGAATGTTTCCCCTATATCTTCGACCCCTTTATATATAACTTCCATAATTAAAATCAAAAATATTGTCAGAAGATCCTATACTAAAAGTCGTTCACGTACTGATTCACAAAATATTAAGAAATTATTGAATCAACTTTCGATTTTAGTTCGATATTTACTAAATAAACATAATAATGAAAAATTTAGTAAAATAATTTCTAATCTTTCTGTTAAAAATAATAGCCTTTGGAAGCTATGTAAACAATATACACAACATCATGAAGCACTTCCCCAATTCATGACCCTCTTACTAACACATATGCATATAATAATACCCATAAAGCAGAATTGCTTGCTGCACGCTACCTTGAGGTTCACAGCAGAAATATCCATTTAGCTTCAAGCTATCAGAAGAACAAAGTACATAAAGTTGTCAGCAGATTTATCGCATCACCTCAGATAACCACTAATATTAAATTAACTTCTCCCAAAGAAGTTTTTACACATGTAAAATCAACAAAGAAGAAAAACTCAGTAGGTCACGATGGTATCCAATCTACTGTCATTAAAATGCTACCTCAAAAAGCCATCGTCCAGTTAACTAATTTGATTAATGCAATGTTTAAATTTGGGTACTTCCCTTCTAGTTGGAAAGTGGCTAAAATAATTCCAGTACCAAAACACGGTAAAAATTGCTCTCAGATAGACAATATCCGTCCAATCAGCTTGCTTAGTAATCTTAGCAAAATCGCTGAAAAAATTATTCTGAAATGATTATGTGACTTCACTAACTCTAATAATATAATACCTAGTAGTCAATTTGGATTTCAAACAAAGCATTCCACAACACAACAGATAGCAAGAGTTGCCGACTCTATCACAGATAATTTTAACTTCAATAAACATACTGGGATGGTATTATTTGATGTGGCAAAAGCTTTCGACACAACCTGGCACGACGGTATTATCTATAAAACGATTAATGATTGTTACCAGGTTTCCCAATTATCTAATTAAACTGATTAATAGTTACTTAACTAATCGATCATTTTATACCATTATAAATAATGCAAAATCAAGTAACAAATCCTGTTCTGCCGGCGTGCCTCAAGGTAGCGTGCTGGGGCCATTCTTATTTACATTTTTCATGCATGATTTCCCGCATATAAATAACATTGAGGTTGACTTATACGCTGATGACACAGCGTTGTACTGCAGTTCCTACAGGCCAAGTACTATCAGCAATAGGTTACAATCAGGTGTTGATCGTGTAATTAAGTATTTTTCTAAATGACAAATTGCTCTTAATCCTTCCAAAATGAAAGCAATTTTCTTCACTCGTCGAAGACCGTTTTTACCGACCAGACTTCATGTCAGTGGCGTTGATATAAAATGGTCTGACCAGATACGCTATCTTGGTGTCATTTTAGACAAGAGACTAACGTTTTCTAAGCATATTGACCGTGCATCATTGAAGACAAACAGAGCAATCTGTCATTTTCAAACGTAAATCTCACTTAAATATTGATAATAAATTAATAATCTACAAGTCAATCATTAGGCCTATTTTAACATATTCTTGTCCAGTTTGGTCTTCAGTCTGAAATGCTAGTTTTAATAGACTGCAATTAGTCCAAAATCGATGTCTTAGATGTATCCTCAATGTCCCCGTATACACTAAAATTTCATATATTATGTAAAAGACTATATCCTCAAACTATCCCAAAAATTTTTTCTCAGTTGTAGTGTGCACCGTAATAATTTACTTCCAGCAATAGGAAATTACGATTCCAGGGAACTAAGTATTAGATATACTAAGTATAAGCATCGACGCATTAAACATAATGTATTATTCTCATAAAGTTATAATTTGTTTGCTTTCGTTTTACTTATAACTGATATTACATATTCGTTTATATAATTAAACTTATATTTATTATTTTTTTAAATTACCGTTTTTCATTTGTGATGGTTTTTTGTCTGATTTTTCAATCGATACTATTTTTATCTTGTATATTTATTATTTACCAGTTTATATTATTACTTACTTTCATAAATGGAGAGGGCATTTGTTCCGGTACATTTATTAAATATTATTATAACTTTTTAATATAATGCCAAATATACGCGTTTTACGTTTTTTTTTACGTTTACACATTGTTATCACACATGTTTATATTTGAAAGTATAAAGTTTTCATCTGAAACTTTCATTAGTACCATTATATTAATCATTCAATGCACTCGAAATTATTTTACATTAATTAGAAGCCAAAAAATCGTATGTAAAAATGTCAGTCATACACGACTAACATTTTTTTTACATCGTAAACGAAACATCCTTGTTATTAGTTTCAAAACAAAACTTTTAATTAAAATAATTATAAAATTAAAAGTAAGGGTCAGTCAGAAATGACATTGAATCTTTTATCACGAGTATATTAGTCGGTCATAATTGACTGACACGTGTGTGTTACCACCAAGATTCAAAACGTGGCTTGAGGCTGAAAGTGTTAACAACTCTTCAAATTCGTGAATATGTTTATTTTACCGATAATACATTAAAGCGTTTCCTCTACTTCTTCATATTACTTTCATCTTCCTCTTCTCGCATTTATTTGATATCTCTAAACAGCCTAATTTAAACTGTCGTTATAATTCATCAGAGGCCATGCTATCACTATCATCACATCTCGTTTACAAGTTTATTGTTACCATTGTACTATTATTATTATTATTATTATTAAATAACACGGCTATTATTTATGTATACATTTTAAAAATACTTTTTTCATCCAATTCGAAGCCGTATATATAATTTAAAAGGTTTTTTGAAGCATAATTAATATAGATTGTACCGTTAATTTCGACCGTGAAATAGTAGATAATGTACAATGTTTGTTCGTCAGAAGTCAACGATAACGAAACTGCGACAAATATGCACTAGTCTCTATTGAATCGATAACATATTAATAAACAATATAGAAGCGTAAAATTCATACAATCGAATATAAAAAGAGAAACTCGCTGACGAATATCTCACAATCGTAAATGTTATTAGATTATGTCGAAAGATAAATCTTTCGAATTATAGTAGAAATCGAAATTTAGCATATAAATCGCTTTCAGAACGCGAAGATTTTATAACGTATTCTACACTAGACCGGATAGACCAGAATATAGGATTATCGCGCGACAAGTAGAATTCACTTTCATAAAAATGAAACAAGCTAAATAATGAAGTTACTGTAACACTGATCTGGTTAGATTACCTTAGACGCATGAATGTAGCGATGAGCACTATATTTCGAATTCTTTAACTTTACAAACACACACACATATATATATATATATATATATATATATATATATATATATAAAAGTAGTATATATTTGACGTTAATTTCAACCTCGGCAACAACGTTAATTTTAATAACAATATCAAATTTAATAAAATTTGTATAATACACTTTCCATGCGAAATGACAGATTAAAATTATATTTTACACAATTTGTAAGATTCGTAAAATTTTTAAGAGAGAAATAAAAAAAGAAAATGATATTTTATACGGTTAAAAACAACAAGCGCAAATGACGATTGTGATTATATTTAATACACTGTAATAAGCTAGATTACATTCAACGTCTTTTATTTCGATAAAAAACATAAAAATTTATATATTCGAAACAAAAATACGTTCATCATTCATCATCTCTAAGTGCCATCTCCGTACCGGAGGTAGGCGACTGTTTACCTATACATAATTTGTTGCACAGTGTAAGTAGTGTACAAGGCAATCATAATAGGGCGCTAGCGCAGGTAGACACACACATACACACCCGAGAGAATTACTTGTAATCGCTTTGTTATCAGGACACAATGCAACCCCGCCTGTTTCTTTAGTGTACCATATTGTTACTAGCGCGCATATGGTGTTGTGCGTGGTGGTTTGCCATTGCCTTCCACGCGATAATATTAGGATTATTTATATTTTTATTGTTTGTTTATAATTCTCGCGTCGTCGATCGTATTCGAACTCGGTACCTTCTGTATAGGAGTCCGTGCTCTAGCTAATAGGCTATATCGACGAATTAACTCACTTTATTCTTAAATATTAATTTAATAACCGCATTAAACATTTTAAATGCAAATAAAAATACACATACTAGTACGATATTACTTGAAATTACTGAACATATCAGAATTCTATTTTTATATATATATGTGTGTATGTTCGTATGTGTAGTAACGAAGACCTATTAAATTATTTAATATTAACACCATCCAATATATACACATATACACATATATATATATATATATATATATATATATATATACACAAACGAAAATAATACGCACCCCAAAAGGCTCGAAAGATAAGGATGTAATACGATATTAGTATGGAGCGTATCAATCACAGAATGTGAACATATCCGGTTAAGCGAAGGTTACGTTTCTCTACGTGAATATGATAGTTTAACTATCGCATATCGCATAATATAAGTGTAAATTACAAGATAATTATTTAACCAGAAATTATTTCACAATTACCGAATAAAAATTAACTAATGTAATCTTTTAGTATCTATATTAAAGGCGCTAAAGAAAAATTCCACAAGTTTGATAACCATTCGCAATTTGAAATTTATAACATTATTATTAATAGTTATTATGTTAAAGGTCCATTCAAAATTATATGAAAAGAATTTTTTATACATAAAAAGTAAAATTATAATACAAATGTAGGACACGTTCTAGAAAACTACTGACAACTGTCAAGGCAAATAATGTAAATAAATTCTTGAAAGTACTTTTTGGAATTGACGATATACGAGGTGAGCAGATTAAACATTTTTGCTCGTATGTAAAAATGTGACTTTTAAATATGATTAACACATGCATAAAGCTACTGAAGATACCAAAAATCTGTAGAAAACCTAGAGTAATTACTCTGCTAAATCCAGGAAAGGAATCCAGCGATTCAAAAAACTGTCGGCCTATAGCGTTACTTTGCCACTTATTTTAAATTTTCGGACGGTTTATTCTGAATAGAGTGGAAAATTATGTGGAAAAGAAGCTCATAATGGAGCAGGCTAGTTTCAGACACGGTAGATCGTGCTGCGGTCAGATACTTAGTTTGACCGATATATAGTTGAACTAAAGAAGGTTGCCGGTTTCGTGGATTTAACGGCTGCATAGGACACAGTTCATCATAGATTACTGGTGAAAAAAGATATATGATTTGACTAAAGAATATTAGCTATCCAAGGTAGTGGAAATGATGCTACCAAATCGTCGATGGAAGAATCAAAAAATCGCTTCCCTCAAAGAAGTGTGTTAGCACCCATATTATAGAATATATTTACAAAAAACGATCAACCGATTAGGCCCGGCACTAGAGAATTTATCTACGCTGACGATACTGCAATTGCAGTTCAAAGAAATAATTTTGAAGAAGTTGAAGCCGGATTAATAGCCACCTTGAAGGCCAAAACGAAATACTATGATGAAAACCAGTTGAAACCAAACCCAAATAAAATACAAGTCTGCGCTATCCAGTTACATAATAGAAACGCGAGAAGGAAACTAGGTATCACGTGGAAAGAAACAAAGTTGGAACACTGCGATACACCGAAATATCTTGGTGTACCTAGACCGCTTGTTGACGTTTAAAAAGCATTGTACATCTATACAGAAAAAATTGACAGCTAAAAATAATATAATCAAAAAGCTAATTGGATCCAGTTGGAGCGCGTAACCACATACATCGAGGGTGTCAGTATTAGACCTTTGTTTATCCGCAGCATTAGTATGGAAGAACTAACAGTGAAAATAGTAACAGCATGCACGAAATCGACAAGAATAGAGCAAATCTACCCACTAGCGAGAATAGTGCCGCCTGAGATAAGACGTAAAGTTAACTTCAGAAAATGGGGCATAGAAGAAAACGATAAAAGCAACTATGGGGAGGGAAACACAAACTTTTGATCACCTGCTCCAATGTTTACTGATGCATCAGAACTGTGATGCAAATGATCTAACTGCAGCAAACGATAAAGCGGTCTACGTCGCTAAATATTGGGCTGAAGCATAAAGTATTCGGAGAGACGGAAAGTAAGTATAATACAAAATCTACAAAACATATATACATATAAATACTAAATACTTCATCAGGATTGTTCCGTTGTAAATACGGAACAACGCTTACATAAACTTAAAACTTGCAAAATCAAAGCACGATACGTAATGGAATTGAAATATCGATTTAGCATTGTCCGTATACGTGTCAAATTTATCGATCAATACAAAAAAAAAAATCGGAATTACGAACTTCTAAAATAAATTAACGGAAATAAATGTGACATTCGTATTGAAAACATAAAGTTCAACAAAAATGAATAGAAGAGAGATGGAATTATAGCGCTAAAGTTAATTTCATAAATAGTAATTTTCCCGGAACACATAGAAATTATCGCAAAATAGATAGCTAAAATAGCTAAGTAAAAAATCAATAAACGATCTGTATAGTGGTAACAATTCCGAAAATAGGTGAAAAAACAATCGATTAATAAATGGTTCTTGAAGTTGCTGCAATTTTAATATATTTGTTCTATTATTTAAAAACGTGAAAAGCGCAAACTATATTAAACATATTCCACTCCGCGAAAAATATACGCTACTTCTTAAAGTTTACACTATAGGCATGGTCACGCATCGCTCACACCCCGGACACGCTCATATGACGTTCGGCTTCAATCAGTCTTGACCCGTCAATAATCAAATACTGTTGTATTCTGTAAAAAATATTTTTATCTGTATTTAAAATTAATTAAATATTTAATTAATTGTTTATATTTCTCGTTGAAAAAAATTTCTTTTGAATTGATCGTAACTGCAGCAAGGCTGAAGTGAAACTTGAGCATTACCGATAATGCAAATACTTACATTGTTTCCCATTTTAAAATATTTTACCGGACAGAGAGACCTAAACGTGACTTACAGTGTGAATCAAGCCTTACGATATCAAAAAGAAAAAATTAAGAGAATGTAAAGTTATAATTTTGAAACATTTCAGACAGCTGTTTTATCTTTTATCCGTCGTACAATCTCGTCCAAGATAGTATTATGAAAATAAAAATTTTATATATATCCAAAGGTTTGAAGTCTGGAAAGAGAGAGATAAACAACGATTTATATTCATGGTATTTTGTGACAAAAAATAAGCGCCTATTAATATATCATTAACCTAAAATTTGATTTTAAATATGTCAGATCTAAACGAAATGTGAATACTAATTTTATTTGCATACTACAGTTAAGAGTTCGGTGTTTAATTAAAACTAGATAGAGTTATTATCACAAATGCAACTGATCATTTAATAACGACGTAGTGATAAAAATATTTTAAAAATAATAACGCATTAATAACTAATCCGATTACGTTGTACTTACAATAAAAATTAATAACCATCATTATATTTGTAATAAAAGTTTTGGTGTCGCTTTTTTTTTAAACCAATTTTATTTATTTAGATCCATTGGGTTAAACCTCCGCACATGTGAATAATCATGATTGCTGCTTATTTAAACTAAAGTTTAAAATTTCAGAAAGTAAGTAGCTGTTCTTTCTTGGAGCTACATTTAAAAAAAAAAAAAAAATTATTTAAATGATACAAATAAGTATAATTTGGGGGAGTCGCCTAAGCGAATCTTATCCAGTCCGAAGATTTATAGAAAACCGGCTCATAATACACTAGTTTCAAGAAGAATACCTGCAGGCTACTAATGTAAAGGTAACCTGTGAAAAAAAGACGCATCGCGCATCCTGAGCAAACCACAATATGAGACGGTGTGACGTTGCATTTCTGGCTTCATTAACTTGTAAGCAAGCTGGTACTAATTTATCGACCAAAACGAGATAGCTGAGTTAGCTAGATGCACTTTTACCGTGAAAATTTGCCATCCTGGTGAGATTCGAACGCAGGTCATACGAGCAGAACGCTAAAGTATTAACGCTATACCACAAGATATTATCAAAATAAAAAATGTTTTTAAGCATCATCCGGGATAACTGGATTTGTACACACCGTGATAATAAAAAATTTCTTTCGGCAAAAACTAATATTTCTCGATGTATTATTCACTCGAAAATCAAGTTGTGAATATTTTAAATTTTCTATCATCTTCGTACATTCATTGCTTTTTTCCAAAGATGAAAAATTCCGAATCCCGGTAACACGAACTAAGAATCAATATTTACGGAAATTAGATTAAACACAAACTTAATTAGACGCGCAAAAAAGAAATGTTACATTCCATTCGCTTGAGTAATTATGTAGTTTGATATTTCTTCATACACACATAATTTACACGCATAAAGAATCGTAATAAACAAATAAACGATCTAAATTTTAAGTCACCCGGAAAACTTTTAGGCGTTGATTATTAGAAATAGTTGAAATTATCACACCATCACGATGAGTAAGAGTTATTAATCTGTGATAATGACCTAAATAACAATAATAAACCGCAATTAAAAATTTTCTTCATTAGAAATTTCACAATCTTAGACCGTTTTACCGTAATACACTAATAAATTGTTGAAACGTATCGTTTCTCGTTCTAAATACAGAATTACACATACATTTTTAAACAAATAACAATCAAAATAATAATAATACATAATACATAATAATAATAAAATTGGCTTTAAAATACATATATATATATATATATATTTTGCATACATACATATGAGTGAATAAAAATAGAATGTACATACTATAGAAAGAGCTGGAAACAGCTGAATTCTAGTTTATGCAAGAAAAAATCATATATTATTTTCATATAATTATTTAAGATAAACTTATTAAATAGGCAAATTTACTCGCCGATGTGCAAGGACAATTCTCAATTTTCTTGAAAAATGATTTTAAAATAAATTATACCCGTTTAGGTTAGGTTATAATCGGAGGTTTATTTCGGCTAGTTAGAAGTAGAATTAAAAAAAAAACACGAGAATAACAAAATACCCGGCTAGGTTAGGTTAGAATCGGTAGGTTTATTTCGGTTAAAAAACGAGAATGTCACATTACTCGGATGACTGATAAATCGAAATTTACAGTCAGCTTAAGTTTTTCAAAATTTTGATTTTCTCGAAAAAAAAATTTCAGTTCTAGTCACTTTTATCGAAATGTGATTTTTGAAAAAAAAAATCGGGTTTTTAGAATCTAGAACTCTCCCGCTAGAAACTTTCATAGGCAGAGTCGTCAATAGTAATATAATCATCTAAATACTATTTCCTGCAAATATTAATACAAAAAAATAATAATAATAATAAAGAAAGGCACGGTGAAAAATTGCGTCGATAAATTTATTTGTAAAAAACATTTAAATCTTTTTAATTCCGTTTAAATAATTTAAAAATATACTTTTTTCCGTCGAGATTTTTACAAACGAGAAGGATAATGGATTAAATGACTATTCACGTAACGTTTTTGTATCCGGATATATATTACAAACGTATAATTATGAAAAACTTGATTTTAAACCGCGCTGAAGGTCGATTGAAAAAAAAAATCAAAGAAACAAAATATATTTTTAAGTTTTGGTTGTCTTTATTTAACACGTTTTTATCGGCGTAGAGAATTAATAAATAAAAAAATTAAACTTAATAAAAACTGAAAGAAAAAAAAAATAAACCACGAATTAAAAATAACTGGACACGTGCATGACGCATGCGTCTGCGAGATAAGTTAACGCAGGCGTAATCGAATACGATTTACATTCTTTATTATTCACGAATAAGAACACACTTATTTCGCCTATTTTAAATTACGCTTTCAAGTTTTTTTCATCATGATTATATAAGCTCTGTTCAATGCCGACCGATAATTAATAATTACGTAATTTATCAATTATATTTCTATTTGATACAAAATTAATAGCGCAATCTCAAAATAACAAATGAATGCGTGTAACTGTTTCAATCATTTTCCACATTTCTACATAAAATGAACATAATTACGAACATGATTGCATTCACTCGTCCAAGCATATCAATTTTATACATCGAAGATATATTCCAAACATATGAGGCGTCTGCTAATCCGCCTGTAGATGATTATAAATTTTCATAGCTAATAATGTTGCTCATCGTGTTATATTTTGTTTGTTTCTACTCTCCAATATATTCAACTTTTAATAGAACCTGAACCCGGTTTGGAGATACTTATCAATTTTGATGAAAAATTTTTCAAAATTCTGTTTTATAAATGAAATTTATTGTAAATTAATCTAAAATTGAAATTACGTTTGACTAGTGAAATATGTATATCAAATTTTAAGTTGTCGTTATATAAACATTTCTGGTTTTTCATATTTAAAAAAGATGTAATAATTTTTGTTCGCGCTTGAAAATGACGTAACTGTCGAAAAGCTTCGCGATTAAAAAACTTTTAGTGATTGTGTTATTTTTGTTTGTTTATAATTAATTATATATATATATAAAACCATATGCCTATATAATCCACCCCGGGATGTAGACATTCCCCAAAAATTTTCCAACGACTCCCATATTGTGCGGCTCGGATCCAAATAATTCCTGTCCATTTTACAACATTATCTCGCCACCTACCAATGGCCCTCCCTCGCTATGCCGGCTGCCAATTGGCCACCACTGTAATATCCGCTTAGTCAATCTTTCATCATGTTGTCTGGCCAAATATCCAGCCCATTTCCGTATCTGGCGATATGCTCCACTGCGTCTACCACCTTCGTCTGTTACCTAATCCATGTAACAGTCTTACGATTTTTGAGCCTGATTCCAAGGATAATTCTCTCGTGAGCTTAGCTGTCCCTTTAGTTAGGCTCAATGTTTCAGTTCCGTGTGTCAAAACTGGCTCACACGTTAACTATACAGCTCTTTAAGGCTATTTGGTTATTTTCCTATTTCTAAAAACCTTTACTAATTTCCCAAATGGCACCCAGACGAGCCATATTCTTCTTTTAGTTTCCAACTGCATTATATTATTCTTGTTCATAGTAATTTCCTTCCCCGCGTATACGTATCGACTTAAGCATTTAATTTTTACACCGTTTATGGTTACAGCCGTATCTTTCGCAGTATTCATCGTTATTTTAGTTTTTTGTATATTTATTTTAAGTCCTATTTTCACGGAATGCGCGTTAAATTCGTTCATCATATTTCCTCGGCACTATTGCCTATTAGGACTATATCGTCTGTGAAACAAGTGATTAAATCTTTATTTATTCTGATACCCATTGAGCTCCAGTTGAACGTCCTGAAGACACCTTCCAGGGCAGCCGGCGATATGGTATCACCCTGTCCCCCTCTTTAATTATACATCGCCTGTGCTTTCCCATAACTTTATATTTAGTATTGCCCTGTCTTACTCTCTTTTTCAATTATATATCGCCTGTATTTTCCCACAACTTTATCTTCATCGACGCATATTTCGTACATATTTGTGATGACATTAATATAATACGCCTCCAATACCAAGTCATATAATTACTTTAATATTGCCCATATTTCTACAGTATCGAAGACTTTCTCATAATCCACAAATGCCCTACATACATTTAGGTAATAATTTTGTATTAATGTTCTTATATCATTTGTGCTAAACTTTGATCGAAATCCGGCCTACTCCCTTGGTTGATTATAATCTATAATTTGTGATATCCGATTCGTAATTACTCGAATAAACAATTATAATACTGATGGGTCTGTAGTTCTTCAGGGAAATTATATCTCATTTTCGATGAATTAAAATAATTTCTGCATATTTACAAGCATCGTGTATTTTACTTTCTTTTAGACATCTATTAAATAAATCACATAACACCAAAATATTTCATCATATCGCATTATCCCTGACAATAATCTGTCAGAACCAGGTTGCCTTATTTTTCTTTATTGATTTCAAGGCGTATTCGACTTCATCTTTAGTTATGTCTGGAATGCCCTTGTTCATTACGGTATAATCGATGTTTGTTCTTATAGCGATACTTTGGTTGCTATATATCCGTGAATATATATATATATAGACCGGAAGTTACCCATGGCTTCGCCTGTGTAATTATTTTTTAAAATACAACGTCCCTGTTTAACAAAATTTTAAACGATTTAACAGAGATATCGCTGTATCCTATTTTTTTTAAAACTATAAATTATTGTAATTTCCGTCCTATTTGTGATATCAATGAGAAACAAAGCTTAGAACGAATCCGATAATATAGGTTACAAGCTACGCGAATTTAATTATTATTCCTTTTATAGTTTTCGAGTTAAATCCGAACAGACGGACAGGCAAAAATTTAGAAAAATAGATTTTCTGTATGATAAAAATAGCCCAATGCAGTGATTATAAAGAAAATATTCGCAAATCACAGACACTACGGTTTAATATATTAGTATATATTAGATGCCGTAAAAACCTTAAAACACTAACCGTAATATGACTTGTAAAAATTACTAAGAGGTGGACAACTTACAGAATAGCCAAACGAATGGGTAAAATTGTTAAAAAATTAAGGTACGTTCGTTATAATCTTTAATTAGCAGGGTTAAAATTCAATGGAACGTATTCTTAATAAAATTCTGCTTAGCGGTTAAATATTAGAATTTAAAAAATTACAAATTTGCTGTTACATCATTCGGAAATTTTTCTTAAATTATAATGAATATATTACACAATGTATAAAATATATTTGACGCATATTACATTATAACACGGTCATGTTTGCGAAAAAAACGCGTCCGGTCTCGAGCAATAGACTGTGTAACTTTTATTAAAATGACTAACCAATAGGAACAAAATGAGAAGCGCCCGTTATGAACTACGGCAATTTGAATGTATTAACATTGAATATCGTTAGTTTACGAAAACATTTTGATGAACTCTTATTTTTCTTAAAGAACAGTAAGATAGACTATGATATAATGTTATTAACTGAAACATGGCTATATGATGATGAAAATTCCCGGATATGTATCAGAAGCGCAATGCCGAGAGCATAAAAGATCTGGTGGAGTTATAGCCTACAAAAAACGAAATTTTCAGTATCAACGTAAACAACTGAAAGAACCGGAGTGGAAATGTTGTTCACGTGCAGTTACGCTTAGGAACTAACATACACTTATCATGTACTGTAATATATCGTTTTTTTGTAAATCCAAGTAGATTTTTTGAAAGATTTAGATGGTATACTAGATTCTAGTGATTAGCAATTGTTACGGGGGATATGAATATCAACTTATTTAAAAAGAAACTAAGAGCAGTGCATTATGTTTTCACGAGGTTTCAAAAGCCTTTATAAATAAAAGAACGTTTGCAACGTATGAATTACCTGCTTAGATCGTGTATTCATGCGTGGTGCAGATAACAGTGGTATAAATATAACTGCGCACTGTGATACGTTAGATATAAGTTTTTCTGATCACTGTGGTATTCTAATTACTTTGTTAGCAATGTCGGACATACTGTAAGCCTGAGTATTACTTTCATAAGGATATTTTTCAAAAAATAACGTCACAGTTAGATCTCACGTATTTATATATCAGTAAAGCATCTATATATGAAAAATTCGAATGAGCTATAATCCAAATTCCTTTGGGTTTATTGAGTTCTCAAATAATGATATAATACATTCAATTGAATCTTTGCCAAACAAGCCTTCTTGCGGGTTCGATGGAATATCAATTAACCTA
This sequence comes from Coronaproctus castanopsis, assembly GCA_032883995.1. NCBI lineage: Eukaryota > Metazoa > Arthropoda > Insecta > Hemiptera > Monophlebidae > Coronaproctus > Coronaproctus castanopsis. The sequence goes on from CM065053.1 coordinate 225,279,381, forward strand.
GTAAAGAATGACAACAATTTCTTTTCTCAACCGTTAACATTTTTATTTAATGAATCCGTGTTAAAACCAAAAAATTTCCCGAAATATTGAAATTAGCTATTGTTAGACCAATTTCTAAAAAAGGTGACAAACGTGATATTGCAAATTACAGACCGATTTATGTACCCTTTACAATTTCTAAAATATTCGAAAAATGTGTTTAAAATATTCTATTAAATTACTTACTAAAATTAAATTATTATCAATACGGGTTCTTACATAAAAAAAAAAAAAAAAGGTACCGATAATGCGGTATTTGAACATGTAAAATACATAACCGAGACTATATATTTTGACCTTAATCTCACTTAAATATTAATAATAAACTAATAATCTACAAGTCAATCATTAGGCCTATTTCAGCATATTCTCGTCCAGTTTGGTCTTCAGTCTCAAATGCTAGATCGATGTCTTAGATGTATCCTCGATGTCCCCGTATACACTAAAATTTCATATATGCATAGTGCTCTGCAGATACCATATGTAAAAGACTATATCCTCAAACTATCCCAAAAAATTTTTCTCAGTTGTAGTGCGCACCGTAATAATTTACTTCCAGAAATAGGAAATTACGATTCCAGGGAACTAAGTATTAGATATACTAAGCATCGACGCATTAAACATAATGTATTATTCTCATAAAGTTATAATTTGTTTGTTTTCGTTTTACTTATAAATGATATTACATATTCGTTTATATAATTAAACTTATATTTATTATTTACCAGTTTATATTATTAGTTACTTTCATAAATGGAGAATTTGTTCGGGTACATTTATTAAATATTATTATAACTTTTTAATATAATGTCAAATATAGGCGTTTTAACATTTTGTAAAGCCTTCGATACATTAGATTGTAATATTTTATTGGAAAAACTTTACGATTGCGGGGTAAGAGGAAATGTACATAATTGGTTTAAAACATATACATAGAAAACAGACGCTATGTTACAGAGATAAATAATGTACGAAGTGAAAGTGTAACACAAACTTTTAGCGTTCCACGAGGAAGTGTATTAAGTCCCTACTTGTTTTTAATATGCATATAAATGACACGTGTAATATTACGATTAATGGTAAGATATTTAGTTACGCGGACAATTTTTTAAAAAGTACTCTACAAATTATTCGACGAAATTAATAAATTATCCGGTTTCCTTTCCTTTATAACGGTCATTTAACGTAATACAGAAATTATTCTCTTCCCTCTCGGTAGTAATAATCGTTATAAAGGAAATAAAGTATCCTCTTTCCGTTCATTTATAATAATTGTGCTGCGATTCTATATACTGGGCATTTCCAAGAATTTTCTACGTATCATTAAATCGATGCATAAATTATCAACCTTCCTTCCCTTTATAATGATTATTATTAGCGCAATATAGAAATGATATTTTTCTCTTTCTCGATAACTCTCGTAAACTATACACTGTATATTTCAAAGAGGTCTCTACGTTTAATTACATTTTCTTGTTCTTTTTGCAAAAGTTTTCTATTTATTAATTATGGTGATTATTTTCATTTCGACAGGTCGGTATTGTATTTTGTATCCTATCCATTAAGGTACCGTTTACTGCAACATTGGGCAGAGGCACGAGTAAATGGAGTTTAGATATCATGTAGGATGTTGGATAGTTTTACGAATCGAAATAGGAGCTGCATCTTCTATTTGTTGTCTATGAGGATTTCGGAGAGTTCGAAAGGTGTATTTGGCACCGGAATATTTAACAGGGATGTTATTAACTTTGAAAAGTCGGATCAGATAATTGGTATGTTTGGAATCAAGAGGTATCTGATCGCTTCTTTTGCTCCAATATCCACTAGTTCGTTTCCACTGATGCTCCTTTGTCCGGACATTCATGAGAAGGTAATATTGAGCGAAGTAAAAAGAGATGACTCAAATTATATATTTTGTGATGTGATTTCTTGTAGATTTGTCAAATAGAGAGAATGAAGAAAGAGAATCTGTGTAAATGAGTCTTTACTTAATAGTAATCGGCAAGTTTTATAGCATACAGTTCCGCGGGTAGAACCGAAAAGCTGTTTGGTAATTCCTTTAAGAGTATTGCACATCCGGCCATATTTGATTTTAAGCTGTCTATAAATATAAGTAATCAGTTGGTGTGTACAAGAAATCTTGGAATGAACTTTTGATAGCCTAAGATGAAGTAAACTTTCCAACCATCTGGAGAGATAAATCAATGTGGGACAAGAAGCTTGACCATGATGGAAGAATGTTAGGTGTTGTATGATATATTTCTGGAACGCTACTAATTGATACAAAACTAAGTATTTTAGTGGCATAGAGTAGCACATGGACTTTGGATGCCAGTCTTGGAGGACATTTGATGATTTGTGAAGCTGGTGTCCATTTGCAAGACTAAATGTGTTAAGACATTGATAGAAAGCAATTCTCAGCGGAAGAAATATTACTATTCGCTACTTCCACATAATAGACTGATGGAGGATGAGGTGCGGAATGCTCTACTGGATGATATTCAGTCTGTTTAGAACCAAATCGGGTGCTGTAGCAAAGATTGAAGCTGGGTATATCGATATTGTTTATAAAGATGGAAAGAGCCTGGATTACATTTTCTTCCTCTGCAGAAATGCATAACTGCCGTTTTTTCGACTGGCCGGTAATTTTAGTACGTTGCACGATTTCTACGTCTTACAAGAGACGTATATTTTCATCCTAGCAATAATCGCACATCGGATGAACTTCATAGGTTACGCTACAGTCCAATTCGACGTCTAAATTAATCGACGATGTCGAGCGAAAATTTACCGAATACTTTTTAAAATCCTCAAAAACAAACTGGAAAATCTAATAGTTCTTACCTGATTGTACAGATATAAATATTCGGACGGAACAATCCAACGTTGAAATCTTATTTTATATACGTCGTCCATCGAATGCAATACGGAATTTTTACGTTTCAAGACAAAATCCAACGTCATAATGGATAAAAATCGAAACGCGATGCGAGCTAATTTTCTGTATTTAGTATTACATTTCGTTTCGCTTTTATTCTTATTTATTAATTTAACCAGTCAACAACACGAAAAGACAACAAATACCAAACGGTATTAACGAATTACTAGTCAATGTTTAATCATCTGTCTTTACACTGAGAAATAAAATTTTTAGAACTAGATTTTTTTTGTTTAAATTCGCGGGTGCAAAAACAAACCACTGAAAAAACACAGTAATATATATATATATATATATATATATATATATATATATATATATATATATATATATATTATAACGCTTAATATAGAAATTTAAAATAATTAAGGACACAGAGGTAATAGTAAAAAATTATCAGCTATCTTTTTCCCCATAAAACAAAAATACAATATACATATGTAACATACACAATAAACACCACATGCATACGCACAATAAATATATTTGCATACACACACATATATATATCTACACATACCCATATATGCATATACACATTTTTACACACACACATGCATATATATATATATATATAAATGTATGCATGCATGCGTATAATATATACATTTATATATTATATATTACAATATAATATACTTGCAAATGCGTACGTGTACATATATTTCTCAGGCATTTTTTCCAAAAGAAAGTTAAAAAAAATACGTAGATGCATACTAGATATATAAATACATACTAGCCACACGATGTGCACACTCACGAGTTAATACCACATATATATATGAATACACGTACATTATACATAAAAACGCGCGCGCGCGCACACACACATATCTAAATATATATATATAAAAGGAGGACGAGGAGAGGAGACGTAAATCGCCGGTTATCGTTTTAGCTAAGCACGTAAGAACACGATTTTCGTTTTAAATATTGTGAAACATGTACAATTACATTGACCAAGAAAATTATCAATGTCCGGTAGACCTGTTCGAGTGGGGCGGATGTATTATAGACGATGGTGGAAAATGGCAATGAAATGTTTGGACTACTTACATAAAAACCGTAAACCTTAATAAGGCTTCTTATGTCTGCAGCGTGTTCTGTAAACCGTACGTATGAAATGAACCGCGAAATAGCATCGAAATTTAAAAACGTCGATGTTTTACGGTAATATACATATAAATTTTTTTACGAATATATTCTTACAATAGTTTTTAAAGATAACAGAAAATCACATTTATAAAATTTCATTTCTATTTATTAAATTTTAATCATTTGTAGGACGACCGAGAAAAATTTAAATCTGATATACGATAATTCAGTTCATTTATTTATATATATATATAATATAAATGTAACTTAATTACTGTCTCCAATGCATCTTCCTCAAGATAAAAAATAAAATAAAATAAAAAAGTAAACGAAAAAATTACTTTCGAAACTTTCCAGATGATACTGCTTGTTATGTAAGTACAAACGACCAGTAATAATAAACTATTTCCTTGTATATTAGACGGATAGATAAATACAGATAAATATATATGTATATATTTGTGTACGTAATATACAAAAAGGGAATTCTTTATCGATTATTCATACTGTAATAACTGGTAATATAACTTCATTAAATCCAATAATATAAATTTATAATCCGAACGGTTAAACTGACCAAAAGGTGAAAACTGGGCAAAAAAATAATAATCCAAGAAATTTTAAAATTTCGTTAAAATTTTTTTTATAAAATTTACATACATACATCATTGGTAGAAAAATTAAACAGCATAGCAGACAAATATTGAATGGAAATAAATATTGAAAAAAATGAAGGTAATGTACATCAGTTGTAAAATGCTAGAAGAAATTAATATATGAAGCAATGGAAAAAAAATCTAGAACAAGTGTCGATTCCTACAAATATTTAGAACATATAACAGAAAACCTATATTGTAACGAAGAGATCCGGCGAAAAAATGCAACGGCTAAAAAAAATACGTTTAAAATAAAAAGACGTAACGCAGAACACGCTGTCTATGGGATTAGGAAAACATATTGACCCAAATCGTATACAATAGACATTAAAGAAGAGATTTACCGAAAATTGAGGTTTTTATAACGTGATTCTGGCCACGCGTATTAAATATTTCGTTAGTTGATAAAATTTCGAATGAAGAAGTCTTTAACCGAGTACAAGAGGAAAAGTCACTTGAAAACGATTAGAATAAATAGAGCACGTGTTAAGACGCGATGACGTGTTGAAGGATATTACGTAGAATGAAAAATACCCGTGTGCACCCCAAATAAAAGATCAAAACAAATACTGATGGACACAATCGAGATAGAAGCGAACATCAAAAGCTACATCAAACTGAAAAGACTGACAGCACGATGGATAAAATGTCAGATGATGATACAGGTGAATCAATCTATTGATCGATATATATATATATATATATATATATATATATATATAATCTCACGTATGCGTATTCACAATACACTTATTTATATTTATATATATATAAAATATATTTATATATATAAAATATATTTATATATATAAAATATATTTATATATATAAAATATATATATAAAAAAATATATATATATATGCCTGATATATAAACTATGTCGCTAGTAGTTCAGAAAAAAATAACTAAAAATAAACCATTAAAAGTGTTTATCTTATACAACATATTAATAAATAAAAAATTTATGTTTTTTAACTCATTTTTCTAAATACGTAATCGATTTACGAGATGAGAATAATTGAATCTATAACTCAAAATTAATATAAATTATATTATTTTTAAAAATAATAATAAAAAGAAAAAAGTTGAAAAAGAATCATTTACAAAACCGGAAACAACGAACCGGAATTTGTACTCGCAAATTTATCATTTCTATATCAATTTTCATCGAATTTTAGCAAATATTAAGAAATACTAATTTCTTTCGATATGTAATCGTTAGAAAATGTTTTATTGTTCGTTCATACGCGTTAAATATAAAAGTAACTTCCGATAGTAGTAGAAAATAAACGAAATTAGTAAATTTATGTTAAAAACTTACAACTAAATATCGCATAATAATCCCGATTAATACAAGCATATATATATATATATATATATATATATATATATATATAAGCAAAACAAAATAACAGTATAATCACTATAAAAGTTTTTTATTGCAAAGCTTTTCAACAGTTACGTCATTATCAAGCATACACAATAATGTTTTTCTCATAATTCATAAAATCACTACTTTCCAATATATTCAACATTTCATTTATATATATATATATATATATATCTATCATATATGTCTTTCTAAATTAATACTAAATAAACATACTTAATTATCCCTGAACAATTTAATTATTTAACGTCTTTCTCGTAATCTACGTGAAATTAATAAACACATTTTATTTTTTCTCTCGCCGTACCTGACACAAATTATTATTACCTAATAAAAACTGTTTTCTTTAAGCTTAATTCGCTTTTTAAAAACTATATACAATCGACTCGGAATAGATTAAATTACACCGAATAACACCGCGATATATAACCGTTGATTAATAAATAGGCGACTATAAATTTTAATACTAATTATGAAAATTTTTTGTTCGTTCAAAATGAAAACTATAAATAAAAAGTGGTATAGGTTCGTAATTCGCGTCACTTTCCGAAACAACACACAACTAAAAAAAATCGACTAAATCCAAATTTATTAAATTCGACGACAAAATATGTGGGAAATTAATTTGTAAAAATTAAAACGAAATATAACCAAAAAAATTAAAACAAAATGTAGCCCGAAATAATTTATCGATCGAAATTGAAATCTAACGCGAACTTAATATTATAACAGGACGTACGTAATAAATAAAATAATCAACGGTAAATAATTTCGATTCTCCGAATCGTTCGCAGAGCTTGCACGTTATAAAAAGCACGCGAGACGCATCATCAACCGCTCGTAGCAGACGCTATAGAGCAAAGTCTAACATGATTGTTTTTCACAGGTGAAGAAAGCACGCACGTACTAAACCTTAAATGTAAGTTCAACCTATACACAACGTTACAATAATCACATTATAAATTCCGTAAGAGATTAGTGTGAGTACCTACGGACATCGATTCAAATGTAAACATCTACCCTCGATGTGTCCTTGTCTCTGACGCGTAAAAGCACATATGTCGACAAACACACACGCAAACACTAGCCGAAACACAAGTATTAAACTCGTTTATCCGGTCATTTCGATTTCGGACATAATCACAGACGTACTTTCGAGAAATAATCGAGAGTACCGGTGGTTCACTATAAGCAAAGATTCTTTCAAATTGTGGGCGATATTTGAAACGACTATATTACGGACAATAACTTCCGTATATATTTTTTTAACATATTAACGAAAAGAACAGAATTAATGCTAACAAATCACAACGTCCACATTTCCCGTCCGAAACTAGTAGAAATATCTGTTAAACGATAACTTCTAATAAGCGTTAACAGACACTCCCATTCGACGTAATATTAATAAAAACACATCGCTCTTAGTCACCGCGAGAAAACTTGTTTGGAAGTTATAAATTGTGTAAATAAATTATTTCTGGTAAACTGACTTTTAACAATATTTATCAATTATATAAATTCTGGCGGTCGAAAAAGCTCGCGAGGCAGTTTTAAACGCACCTGGCTCACTTGTGAGGATGAACCATTTCAAAATGGGAAATAAGCTTACACAAATAAATGACTAAACCAAGCCACCCATCTGCGGTCTATAATTGATTTCTTTAAAACGTCCCGGATATCTGTCCATCTGATGTTTACCCTGCCGCCTTCCATCAATTATTTCTCGTAGCATCGAATAATGTTCGCTGCGCATGATATGACCGGAAAAACGCAACATCCTTAAGGAAATATCACTAGATAACCTACGCTTAGCGTCCAGATTATTCAAAATGGAGATGTTCTTTCGCTTTGCTATCCAGGGTATTCGTAGCATATTTCAAAGCTATTGATTCGTTGCTTGTCCTTTGCTTTCACCGTTTAAGTCACTGACGCGTATGTAAATACTAGAAAAACTAAACAACGTACTAACTCCTTCTACATTATACTTTTATTTTAGGACGCTCCATTACAAAGGTCATTTGCGTCCACAGAAATTAGATACAATAAATTGCAAAAAAATATATTTTCTACTTATAATTAAAGAGAATTCAATGAAGAATTTCGTACCGTGTCGTGTAGTCTTTTCTTCCGTGTTTCGATCGTCTGATCGTGTATATAGCTTTTCATTTAAGTTTTATTTTATTTTTATTTTTTTTTTTATTTTTTTTTTATTTTTTTATTTTGTTTCGGGATTGTTCGTTGAGTATATTAGAAGTAACTAGTGTACTCAGCTATGAATGCAGCCAGCCCGGGGGGGGTTATCTACCTGTTAATAGCAACATGGAAACAGATGTTATCGTACATATAAGTGATAACCAAAATTCAGGTAGTAGCAGAAATAACAATTATATTAATAATAATAATAACAATAATATCATTAATAATATTAGTAATAATAATAATAATAATAGCAATAATAATAATCACATGGCGTCCTTTTCTAACGCGCCACAACTATTTCTTCCTGGTATTCATGATGGCCCACACGTAATTATTATACAGGCAGAACGCGGAAAAAATCTCGCCAATTCGCATCCTATTGCAATTTGAAAGAAATTATCAAAATACGAAGGCCTACTCTACTTTCAGCGTAACGGTGTTAACAAAATAAAGGCCATTTTTGACTCAATTCAAAATGCCAATAATTTTCTTCTTGAAATCGCGAAGAACGAAGAATTTACGGCTTATGTTCCGAACTCTTTATTATATCGTTTTGGCGTCATCAGAGGTATTCCAGTGGAACTTTCGGATGAGGAAATTCTTCAACAACTTGAAACTAACATTTCATTTGCTAGTGTAAGGAGAATAAAAAGAAAAGTAGGTGATAAACTCGTTCCTACACCTACGATAGAAATAAAATTTTTGGGAAATACTCTTCCTCAATACGTTTGTCTGTACAAATTGAGATCCGCTGTTGAACCTAGCATACGTCCTCCACGATTGTGTTTTAACTGTTTCCGATTCGGCCATGCTGCTCAACAATGTCGCTCAAAACCAAAATGTCAAGTATGTCACGAAGAACATTCAACTCAATCCTGTTCTGCGTCGTCTAGTCCAGAAGTATCCGTTCAAGTTAAACGTTGTATTAACTGTAAAGGTAATCACTCAACATCCGATAAGAGTTGTCCTGTCTATATTGAGCAGCTCAATATCCAAAAAATAATTCCATATGATAACATCACGAGAGCAAACAGAAAGTGCTTTTTCTTTCTCGGACATAACGCGCTCCAATAATGAGAAACCATCGCATCCGTATCCAAATAAACGACCAACGCTCGTTCACTCGCGTCGTACACTTCATACTACGACACCGAACAGAAACTTTCCAAATTACAATAATTTACTAAGTTTTCCGTCCGGTAGATCTTCTAGTTTTATAAAAGGATCTCTCTTCAAGTCAGCCTCTGAAAATACGAGCCCGCAACTAGACAACAATCTTGCTGCGGATAAAGAAGCGCAAACGTCTACTACAATGAAGAGATCTTCAATCTCATCGTCATCATCTTCTACGTCTATAGCTTCAATGTCTTCACATCCTTCCTTTTCACCGAAGAATAAATCAGGTCACCCCGACAAAAAACCAGCCCCAGCCAATAAAAATATGAATAAAAAGTAATTCTGTATTACTATTTTTATCTTTATATTTTGTATTTAGAATATTATATTGGAAAACGTGTGCAAGTGCGCACATATGTAATTATTAATGTGTATTCATGTGGTTTTATTTTCTTTTTTTCCCCTTTTCGTTCTGTTTTCCTCTTTACCCCAGTCAATCTTTTCTTTTCTTTTCTTTTCTATATCCCTTATTCCTTTTTTCCAATTTTCTTCCTGTACCTTTTCATATTTTTTCTTTCCTGTATTTCTACATTTTTTTTTTTCGTTCCTTTATCCCAGCATTTAATTTTTTCCCTTTCTTTCTGTACTCCACCATGCCATTTTATTTTTATTTATTTTTTTTATTTCCTATATTCCTCCATTCCTTTTTTTTTGCACTTTGCTAATTATTTTTAAGTATTCATTTAATATTATTCTTAGTTTTGGTTCCAGGATTTTTCCTTTTTTTTTTTTTTAATGTCATCTATTAGTAATAATTCTAACCTAAGAGTACTGCAGTGGAACTGTCACAGTGCATTAAAAAATAAAGCTAGCTTAGAAACATTGCTTTCCACTAACAATTTTCACGTTATCCTTTTATCTGAAACTTGGCTCTCAATTTCTAAAAACTTCTCAATATCAGGGTATCAATGTTTTCGTGATGATAGATCGGATGGATATGGAGGTGTTGCTATTTTAGTACATAGTAGTATGCCTCACTCCTTACTTTCTATTAATTCAATTTTACATAGCAGCAACTGTAGTGGATTATGCCTGCAGGTTGTATTCTCTTATTTGGCTGATAAATTTTTGATTAACTCTTTCTCAGTTATTTCATACTCGATATTTCTCTCATTCCTCGAAATTTTTCAGAACAGGATATTTTCTTTTAATCGTCGTCCTATCTTATGTCTTTCTGCACATCACCTTTCTATGTATAGTGAATTAATACTTCCTTCTTCACCTTCCGTTTATTTTTCATTTCCTTTCTTAATAATGATCTTGTGTTAGATATAGATTTAAATTCGTTTAAAACGTTTAAAGTTGCTCTATCGCCAATATTCTCTATATTTGTGATAATTGGTCAGAATTTCTCGCTATATATATATACAGACGGTTCTAAATCAAAGAATCATGTAGGAGCAGCTTTTATAATTCCTTCCTTAGACATAGTTAAAAAATTTTCCCTTTTGCGAGTTTCTTCCATTTTTACAGCAGAGTCTGTGGCTATTTTTCAAGCTCTGCGTTTCATCCTGTTAAATCGGGTAACTCAAAAGGTAATAATTTTTTCAGATTCTAAAAATTGTCTCTTGGCTTTAAAGTTCTCACTTTATAATCCTCATTCCTCTCCCATAATACTTAAAATTCGTAATCACATTGCCCTTTTACGGGGTGCCGGTATCTCTGTTAAGTTTGCATGGATTCCTGGTCATGCTGGTATTAAAGGGAATTTACTTGCTGATCATTATGCTAAATGTACAACGTACCTTGGTTTATTTATTGCTTACACGTCGTCATTGATCTCCTGTCCGTCATTAAGACAGTTCATAAAGAATACTGGAAAGCTACTTGGAATAATCCTTATAATGTTACAAAATATAAACTGCTTCAGCCTGAGCTTCCTTGTCTACCATGGTTCTATAATATCGAAATACAAGTGAGTCTGCTCCGTGGTTTTATTGTCGCTTTATGTCGACTACGTTTTGGAAAGAATCGTCTACCGGCTACACTTTTTCAAATGCATCTTGTTGCTTCTCCGTTCTGTTCACATCCTTCAGATATCCACTGTATCGCAGACGCAAATCACATTTTCCTGGAGTGCTCATATTACCGCTCCACTCGTGACTCCTTCTATAATCACCTCATCTCTAAACGTTCCTTTTCCTGTCAATATCCCTTTCTTACTGTCCACACATAACATATACATATGTTTATATAGGTTAATTGTTAACTGTAACATACCCATATAGTTAAAATTAAGATAATTCTTTTTTTTTTTTGTTATGTAATATAGTTTAATGGGTAAACTGATGTGGAAGCCCAATAAAAAAAAAAAGAATATATACAATATATATTGTAACATAATCAACCAATATGTTATTATTGTCTTATTAGCAGATGAGGAACCAAAATAATTCATGTTCATAGAATAAAATGCACTAAACAGCTCGTGTATATGTATAATAATATACAATTACACGCATAGATTCAATTAACCAAACTTATACGAACTTGTATTTAAGAGTTAGCGTAAATGCCGCGTAGTCCGCATATCGAAGGTTTGAAAATTTTCTACTGGTAAATCTACCTTTCCGTTCTTCCGTTATTTTTCTCATTATCTACTCTCCGTCGATGTTGAAAAGAAACAAATATACTATTGTCTGACTCATTCCCCTCATTATATTAATAACCCCATGTGATTTGTCGAGCGAGGGGGTTTTTAGTGGGTAAAAATCCCACACTCTGATTTTGGCTCTCTACCAAAAAAAAAAAAAAAACTAAATTATTTTTTATCATCAGCTTCTTTGGAAGATTTTCTCCCTACCGCTTTAAAAAAAAAAAATGTACAGTATTACTGAACAATCGTGTCAACATGCTTGTGTGATGTGCTTAATGGTAAATGTTTAGTGTACTATATTGTAGTAGCTGGCAAGTAGTTCAATTTTATTTTTATTGAAATATGCAGAGTCATTATCTGGAATGTTGACTTGGGTGTGTATAAACTTTTTAGTAAATGTCCTTGACAGGCGTTGATTTAAATTTGTTATTTCAGTTATTGTTTGATATTCAAGAAGCTTGACTTTGACTACACGTGTAAAAATATTACAGTTCTTTGAACCTTTTTTTTTCTAATTCTGTCTGCGATAATAATTTTTTTAGTTTAATTAAAGCGTTTAAGAGATATGGAATGGAAAGACCACAGTGAAAGGTTACTTTTCTTCTTGAAATGTTCAGCTGAGATGATGTTAGGATGGTATCTATAAGATAACCGTTCCATTTATTTGCTTTGAATATTTATTGTTACTTATATGACTCCTATACTGAGATCAGTCAGAGTTTTCGAAATCATAAATTAACTTATCTGGAACTGATTTTTGTTTATTAAATAAATGGAGTTATGATTTGAACTTAAATATTATAGAGATACAGGTGTAGTAATGTAGGGAAAATTTTTACATACAATGAGATCGATGATGCTACTGATGTTGGGAAATAAATAGGATACTTAGGGAGAGTATGACAAAATTATTTTTAAATTATAGCTCAAGTAGAATTCTACCTATTTATTATTTGTAAAACAATTCTAAGTTGTGTTCCTGACATTGAAGTCACCAGTTATGACAACTTTGTTGCCAGAACCCAAGAATAGTGTGAAATATCAGATTCAAAATTAAGGTAGTTTGATGAGAGTATATACTGAGTACAGATTAATAGGTTCATTATCAACTCGCAAGACGGCACTAATTAACTCAGTATCACGTGTAGGTAATGTGAGCAAAAAGCATGATGTACAAGATTTATCAGTAGAGCTTATCCCGATGTATGATGCGATCCTTCCTATATACTTTATATCTAGAATATGTTAGGTTCTAATTATAATTAATTTTAGTTTCACTCAGACAAATAACGTCAATTTGCTTCTCACACGCTGGACTGGCAGTTCAAGAACTTTGTGTTTTATGGAGTTAGCATTCCAAGTTATGACTTTAATCTTCTGAGTAATCGTTAAGCAAAGACACGTTTATAATATGTACGATAGAATTTATCTTATTAAAAATATCGTCAGTTTTGAGAATCCTTAAGTATAAATAGTATATGTCTTTGAAACAGGAGATAATTTTACTTATTTCGAAAGACCTAAACATATTTAATAGATCTGTTAATGCAATACTACCGAAAGAAGGTGACGGTTATACTTAGTGTTTACGACTACTATTAATATAATTATAATTTATTATTATTATCCTTATTACTAATTTTTTTTTTATTAATACTTTATTATGCAAAAATTAATAATGTACAACTTGTTGCATTTACAGAGGAGCAAACTGCACCACCGCTTAGGCTTAATCAGTGTACTGCTCCGCTTTAATCATTATTACTAATACTAACGTTATTGTCTGAGCATATGTTGTTGCTGGATTAAAGGGTGTATTAAGGAAAATCTGCAACGAAATTACTGAAGTCTTAGGAAAAGAGGACATTGTTTAGAATGTGACGTACCGTGTCCATTACAGTTTGTACAGCAAATGTTAGAATCACTACAATCACAATCGCTCAAAACGCCGTAGATTATTTGTAACGTTGATTCTTAGTACATAAACATTTTTAACAAGTACAAGTTTTGTAATTAGTAGCAATTTGTCAAATTTATGTAAATACCGGATGAATTGAAGTAAACTACGTGAAATATGTAAACGGATAAAACGATGTACAAATGAAAACAGATTACAACTAGTTTCAATTTTCAGGTTTATCGAGTTGTATTACTTAAAATACGTAAATCAAAAACAAACATTTCCTCGTAAGTTGCGTATTACATTAGTTTTCTCGTTTCAACATAAATAAGCGCTAACCAGTCTTACCAGATTTTATGTATCGAATATTTATCTATATATATTTATAGAGGTATACATATATTTTATGTCTTGAGTCGTTGATATTTTAAATTATTGTAACAAATTGATTTTTTAAAGATAAATGCGCACGCTCTACTCTATTTTTGTGTAAACTATGCTTATACATTCTTACCATAATTTTGCATGCATATATATATATATATAAATGTAAAATACACTTTCAATATCATACGTATTTAATATGTACACATATTTATAGATCTGTAAAATTCATTCATATATATATATATATATATATATATATATATATCGCGGAGTCAATGCAAGAAATTGCAGGAGTATAATAGAAAAATAAATTTTTCAAGATTTTTAGTTACATAAAAGTCAAATACTTCTAGTACACGAGGCAAATTTATTCTGGTTTATTAGGTTGGAAACTAATCTACCCTTGCCGGTTGTGTACATTTTAAAATATAAACATAATATGAAAAATGTATATTTATATATTCATAAACGTAAAACGAAGATATAAGGAAACCAGTAATTCTGTTTTATCTACTTTAAAACAATGCCAAAAAGAAAAAAAAACACCTAAAAATAGTTAAATAAAAAACAAATCAGAAAAATATTTAGCGTGTAACCGACAAAATGACAAATAAAGATAAGCGTGGAAGAAAATAATAAAATTAAACAAGATATAAGTGAATAAACAAAACAGAAAAACACGTTCAGTTCAATTCACGGATGTTGTGGAAATGAAAATAAGGAAATAAAATGTAAACAACGTAATATAATTATAGGAACAAATCGCTTAACCGAATCGAACGTTAAATATATTCCGTATAAACCTACCGGTAATGCAAAAAGGAAATTTCGATGAAATGACGTGACCTAACGCGCCATTACAGATGAAAAATACTAAACATAAAAAACCCGAGACAAATATTTATTTAAAATTACTTATTTTCTACCGTCGATCGCGATATTTAATTAATCAATGCATAGTAATAATTTTAAAAAATAAAATAAAACAATACGATGAAATAAATTGAATTATTTTCCTTCAAAGCAAATATAAATTATTTATATATATATATATAAATATTACTGGCAAGTCACAGTTAATACCGATCTTTAATTTTCTACATTTACAGATAAACTGTTCTCATCGTAATAACTGTTTGATAGAATCACGAAGCAAAAGTATATTCAGGCACAATGTACTTAATTGTCTAGGTTATAAATCATTTTAAATAACAAATTATCCACACGCGTTTAATAAATCTTAAGGATACATATAATTTCTCTCTACTATTTTTTTTTATTATTATTTTTAAAAATGCGTTTCAACAAAATAAAATGCTGTAAATAACTTTAAAAACATATTTACTAGTAATAATGTAAATTAATTAGAAATGTATTTTCTAATTAAGTAAGCTGGAAAAAGTAATAATTTTCACGGTGCTTGTATTATGACGAATTATACTATCGCGGATTTTCATTTTAAAAATAAGTGAATATTTGTAATAATTAAAGAAGCAGTTAAGATTATATATATAAACCAAAACAAAATATAACATAGTTCAATCACTAAAAGTTTTTTATTGCAAAGCTTTTCGACAGTTACGTCATTTTCAATCATACGCAATAAACTATATATATATAAATCGTAACAAGAGTTTTTAAAACATTATAACGCAAAATTATATACATCGTTTACAGTAGGAAAAAAATACAAATTCTTAACGCATGGAAATCAATGATGAAATCAAAGTGATACTACTGATAAATGACTCCGAAAACGATTTTCCATAGAAACAGAACAATCAATAATTATAGTTTAACAATTTAAACGAATTATGAGGTACCTGTCACGATTTTATTTTCAAAAGTTGTTTTGTACCGTAAGTACAAATTTTCGTTTTTTAAGGCGTAATTTAAAAATTTTTATCGGAATAAGTGAGAACGAGATTCCTTTTATTTGTATTTACTAACATTTAAAATATCGTAATTCGGCGTCTAAATTAATTATAACACTCATTTAGTGAAGAAGCAACATTTACAGGCATTTCGATAACTAATCGTTGCCGCAGAAATGGTAATATAGTCTAAAATAAACTTCCAATTTCAAACACTTCGCAAGCATTGCTGATTAAAACCAGCATAACGAATAAAACGCCAAAATAATTTAAAAAAAACGATAAAACTCTTAAAAGATAATCGCCGAGATCTCTTTTTTACACTGGACTAGACTTTTGGAAGTTACCGATTATACTGGAAAGAGTTTTTCTGGGAATCGTCTTTATTTCTTTTTGGATCGCCGATTTCAGAGCATCAGTTTCAGATAACTTGTCCTGGCATACTTTGCTTTTAAGGTAGACCAAAAAGTAGAAGACGTTAAGTCCGGGATGCAGGTAAACGTCAGTATTGCGTGATGTCTAAAAATTTGTTGCAAAATTCAGCATTTTCGATGTTTTCGTCTTAGTCCCGGTAGATGACGACTTAAAATGCGACTAGATGAGGCTTTTCCTGTATCTTAGAAGTCGTTTGATCGCTGTAATATGATTTTGTGGTCGTGTGGATTCTCGTGTCTTTTAATTGATTTTTAAACATTCTAATACAACTTTTTCGTGATATTTAAGAAACCGTTTCAAAGGTAAAGCTCGTTGTTTCATCGTTCACAGAGACGTTGTAATTTTAAAAAACAATACATGGATTACATGACGACGTTTGGTAAATATATTTCGAAAACTCTATCGGTTTTGGAAGTTGCAAAATATTCGGAAATGAAAAGTTCATTTTGACCCACCCTTGTAACTGCGTATACTAAAGATCGTAATATTGAATTTGCACACTCATTATCATCAAAAACTAAAACCATCAGTTCAAATTTATAAGCATAGATATCTGTTTGTACTTGCTGCGTTAACGGTGAACGATTAAATTTACAAAATCACTAATGCCGCCAAATATAAGTACTAACAGTATCAAGCAGTAAAGTATAAAACCTTTTCATATATTAGTTCAACAAATGATTACCATAACCAAACTATACACTCATTAATATTATTGTAACATACAGGTCATCCAAGTGAAATAATCGTGGTTATGTATAAAAACATCGTTACAACAGATAAAGATTTTACCTTTTTACTTTCTAAATAAAGAGGTTTAGTAATCACATGTCGATAAACTTGTTATGCTCCCGATGGTATAAATTCCCCAATGAAAAATTTTATGTAAACTCTTACGGAGAAATAAGATTAACAAAACACAAACTATCGAGATAAATGAACCAACAGCAGCATCTATATAACATAATTGCAACAAATTTACCAGTTAATTCCATCTATCATCTCATGATTTTTTTGTTTTTTGTTTTTGTTTTAAATGTTGCTGAATGTATAAACTGATAATCCAAAAGTAACCTATTTAGTTGGTTTATTATTAAATGCATTTTAAAAAAAACAACTAATTATAATGAGCAATACAGATAAACTAGTACCAAATATCATATAGGAATAAAGTAATTAACTCTGCCCTCGTTTAATTTTCCTTAAATTTACTCACATTTCATTTTGAAAAATAACTCGTACCTATAACACAGTAACACTATTGAAAGTAAATAATAATGAGAAGTTAGCAACATCCAAAAAAGTTAAAAATAACTAGTGCTATGTATGACTGATGCATATTAGTATTATCAGTTAACTGGAGATTAACAACTACTCAAAAAAAAAAAAAAATGGAAATAAAATACAATTTAATACTGGAGAATACCAATAAATGGCAGACTACCAATACGAGTAGAATATAATTCCATTACATGACAAAAATGATAAACATGACAATGAAGTATATATATATATATACAAAGCGTGAATGCTTTATAAAATTATTAAAAATTTGTAAATTTCTTAAAATACAATCAGTTTTACTATACCAAACATTAATTTTTTCATATAAACACCAAATCAATTTAATGATACCAAATAAAATATTAGTACCAGTTTTGACGATACTACAGAAAACCTATACCAGAAAGATACTTTCGAATATGATTTACTTTTATCAAACAAATGGCAATCGTATATGAATTTCTGAGATTTAATAAACATCGCAAGCAACACTTGGTCGTCTTCAATAATTTTAATAATTAATTCTACACAGAAAATAGATACTGTTAGAATAATTTGTTATTCCAATTCATCGTCAGCATCGCTAGTATTCAATAATTGCACGCATCAATATATTTATTCGTTCAGTTATGAATCTTCTATAACTTGCGGTTTAATTACGTCTTTAAAAGATTCTTGTCCAAGTCCTGTTGTCATCATTTCCATCGTCTTATTCCTCTGGATGATTTACTCTTAATCATCCCTTATATAGTGCATTAACCTTTCCTCGCTGTTTTTGTGGACTACATACTTCCTTTTTCACCCATAAAGAATAATACTTTACAAAATTCACATACTAGATCACGAATCGATTAAGCAATTACTCTACCCTTTCGTATAAAAAATCGAACTCACTATAATGCTAATATTACATTACCACAACAACATTGAAATTTACCATGAAAAGTTCATATCGGTATTGCCCAATTTTTTCACCATGATGACAAATATGAATGTCATATATAAAATATACACATTCGAGCATTATTTTTTAAAGATAAGCGATGTTTATAGAACACAAACGCGGCATAAATTAAAAACAATTGCACCAATGATAAGATAATGTGTTAGACAACTAACGTTGTTTTACCTAAAAGGTAAAACAAGTTTCGAAATTATCATTAAATAAAAATCATTGAATATAATATACATTCTATCGTCGGTAGATTACAGTCCGATTATATTCGAAATACCATAATATCAGAATATTTAATTTCGTGGGTAAATATATGAATAGTTTTAATTTTTTATATACATTCTGATATTGTATTAAATTTAAGAAACCATTTATTATACATGTATTCTAATGAAAACAAATTTATAATAAAAATGACAGAATACATCTCATCCACTTTTCTTCAAAACGCCCAGAATAAAGCTATCAATTTTATAATCCCTTACAACAAAAAAATAGGTAGTTGGACAATTCATACAGAATACATACCGCGTTGAACTTGTAATACCTAAACCTACAGCAAGGCCAAACTGTTTTTTATATAAACCACAATCACATTAATTATAAATTAATCTACGACCAACTACTAAAATATAGTTAATGACAAACGAATTGCAAATAAAATTATTCAAACGTGTTATGTTAATAAAAAAAAATGTACAAATAACAACATAACACCAATTTTAAAATTATTTTCATTCTAATGAACTCAAATAAAATCTTCAAAGTGCGTACAAAAAAATTTATCAAAAAAACATTTCTCGGTAATATAAATTAATAACACGCACCGCCAAAAAAAAGACGGTAATATTTTTGCCAATTTAGAATATTTATTCGCAAAAATTATTTGACAAAGAAATATATCGCCAATAGATTAGACAAATCATTAAACACGATAAACTACTTAGACTGTTATAAATGTTACAATATATATAATTGATGTTCTTTAAAATCATAATTTAGCAGGAAAAATGATGATACTTAAGATTTATCAAAATTTTATTAAAGATACATAATCTTCCCAACTACAAAAGACCTAAGAGATACTTGATATTAAAATAAATTAACTTACCTTATTATAAAGAGTGAACACTGCTGAATTATCCATTTCTGCAATCTGGAAAAAATAAACAATTCATAAAACAGTTAATGATTGCTATGGAAATTTATTAAAATATTTTGTCAATAATTTACTAAATAAAATTTTCATATTACATTTTCAATTAATTAATAATTTTCATTAGTTAATATTTATTATTCAACTGTTATTTTTGATACTCTGCAATGAACACCATCTTCACAAAGCACGAAATGTTTACATATAAAAAATATACTAAAAATGATATAGGGATAAAATTAGTAACTATAAAGATATTGACAATAAATAACATTTAAATAACCGTAATCGAATTACTTTCATTCGTACTAAATAAATTACAAAAAAGAACATATCGGCAGTATTATCCGATGTCTACACATACCGTAGACTTCATTGAATAATAAATGACATTTTTATCCATCATGATTTCATTTCCAAAACCACAAGCACTTAAATTATGAGATCAACGTCACAAATTAAAATGTATTTTTAATAATAAGTAAGTCATACAATAGTAAGCATTCAAGTTATTATTTCAAAAAATTATAAAAACTTTATTTAAATACGACTGACTAAACAAAACTATTTAAAGAATTTATTCATACTTGAACGCTATTGCCGAGCATGACAGAACTGAACATTCACAGATGACTCAATAAGGGAAGTAGTATTTTAAAAGTTTGAATGCATTAGGCTTCTTCAACTTGCGCGAGGATAAACATACAAAATACATATAATAAAAATACTCAAAATATTGTACAATGTATACGATAACTGGTGCCTTTAAAACAACATGAATTGTTGTTTAAAGAATTCAAAATAATAATAATAAAAACAAACAGAAGAACGCGTATTGAAAAAACAATACATAACAAAGTGAAAAAAATGTTATCAGTAAAATTATCAGAGCATAAATATTATACCGAACTGGTAAATTAAGTAGTGGTGATTGATACATATTACATGTATACAATATCTATTATGTTTATCAAATATAAGCATGTTAATGTAAACATTTCTTGTTTTATAAAATATTATTAGTTGAACGTACAAGTACGCAAATTTTCCGTCGTTTATATCCATATGAATGTGTATACAGATAAAAATAGTAACGATGAATTATAATGGGTTTACATAAATGTAGTTTTTATTAGGTTATTTTATAATTTTAAACTTTCATTTATAGTATTTTCCCAGTCGCATAATTCAATACATAAAGGTACAATCCAAAATACATAACACAAAATATATTATATCACTAACCAAACGAAGGCGCCCGGTGAAAATAATTATGTTTTCGATCCCGAATACAGAAACTGCAGAAAACCAATTGGTTTTAACTGCTGAAAAATACAAGTCATTAATAGTAATAACGTACTGAACTTTAACAGAATATTCATGTTTTCAGTTAATCAATAGCGCCTCTACAATTCTACATGATTGAATTATATCTGAAAAAACCCACTCAACATACCGATACAGATAACGAAAAACCCACTTTTGTTCGTACATACACGATCTCCCCGTCCATTAATGAAAAACGGAATATCGGTCAACAACAAATCATCTACATACACAAATCCCGCTAAAACCAAATAAACAGATTTTTCTTAGATTACAATTATAATTTATATGATCAAAAAATAAAATTAATAATATGCTGTTTTATTCTTTTAAGTGTACGATTTTTTATAAAAACTTTAATTGAAATTAATGAAATTCTAATATTAAATAATTTTAAATTTAATTTAAAAATATTTTATTTTTTAAACATGTAAATATTTTCCATAATGCAGAAAATATAAGTACATATGATTTCAAAAGCAGGCTTTGCTAAATTTAAAAACTTTTTAACACTTAAATGACACAAAATTTACAATACCTGAGGGTACATAATATACAAATTTTAATTTTTAACATAAAAAATATAATTATCTAATTTTTCCCTTCTATTACCCATTTATAGATTTAACTTTCTCCAATTTCAATGATCCAACTCGTTATATTTATCTTATATATTGTAATCTAAGTTCCCCTATAATTTTTTTATAATTGCACATAATCACCCTCAATGGTAAAGAGATCGCAAAATCCAGATGGTTTTTGGAAGCCAATATCCTAAATTAAGTATCACATTAAAAATAAAAAATTGTTTATTACTCTGCCATAAATTTGTTTGTATGTTATACAAAATACAAATATTTCCGTACCGAATGCCATTCATAACCATTCTCTCCAGAAAACACATTGTTAAAAATATAATCAAAGTTAATAATATTTATAATGAAAGAACTTATGTAAATTGTAGGGAATATTTAAAATACAAAAAAAAATGCTCTCTTAAAAATAACAGTATATATACACTTTTCTTCTCTCAAAATGAACTTATAAGTATCTTAGTTTATTCTAGGGTTTATACTTTATAATTTTATAGTCGGCCTACTGGAAAAGGGCATATGCCGACGCTTATATCTTTTATACCTGTGTCGTAGAGATTGATAATCGAGAATTTACTATTGGAATATCCGAATATCAACTAACGTCAAAAAAATTTTCGGTTATACCTTTTGATCATTTCCTGTAGGTACATAACAGAATTTAAATTGTAAATATTTGGTCGAAGTAAATCGAGGTTTATTCAGTATTATTCGAAGGTAAATGCTGTTGCAGTCTTTGAACCTGGTTTATATTACTTCTGCTAGTACAAGACCTTTTTGTATATTAAAAATTTAATTTGCGTAGATAGTGCGGACTTTTTGTTTAATATATTAAATAAGTAACCCATTTTTCCTATTATTTTATTTATACAATCATTAATATGTTTGATAAATGTAAATTATCTATCTTAGATGTATTACATGTTCTTTCCAGTCGAGATGAACGTTTTTAATTTTAAGGAAATTATTTAATGAAGGCATACGCCTAGTAAAAATTATTAACCCAGTTTTCTCATCATTAACTTCGATTTTCCATTTATTAAAAAATTTGGATATTTTATCTATAGCTTTTGATAATCTGTTGCTTAATGTGTATATTGTATAAGATGGTACAGCATAAAAATTTATATTTACTCCCGGTATTGTTTGGTACATTATTAATATATATAATAAAAAGGAATTGGCCCAAAATACTCTCTTAAGGTACCACAGCATTAATGTATCGTATGCCAGCATTTTAGTTTTTCAATTTCACATAGAATTTTTTATTCGTTAAGGAAGATTTAATCATATGGAGAAAATTATATTTAATTAACTTATATATAATTCCTTCATGTCATGTTGTTTCAAACACTTTTTGTATGTCCATTAAGACTACACCAGAATGTTTATTCTGGTTAAAGTTATCAGTAATTTTGTCACATACTTTAAACAGCTGTATCGTTGTACTTAGTTTTGGCCTAAAACCAAGTTGCGAGTCAGATATGATAGATTTCCTTTCACTATAAGCTCTAACTAGGAGAATTTTTTCAGAAATCTTACTTATATTACTGAGTAAACATACTGGTCTACCATACTGAACCAAGTAGGTATCCTTTCCAGGTTTTGCTACCATGACTGATACTCTTCATGACACAGGATAATATCACAGACATATGCATGAATAAATAGAATATCCAGGGTGACTATTGATTTAGTTGGTAGATTTGTTATCATTTTTATGTTAATTGGATCGTGGCCAACAGAATTTTTCTGTCTGAGGGTGGAGATGTATTCATTGAAGATAATTTATTTCAATGAAAAATATTTAAAACGTCATGTAGTCTACAGAACTGACGTATTTGTATGTTGATTTATGGAACAGGTTGTGCCCAAAAATAAACTTACAATACAGTTTAACAGTTTAATACTTAGGAGTACAGAACTAAGACATACAACACATTATTATCCAAAAATATACTTTAAAAACGTTTTATATATATATATATATATTCACCATATGAAAATATGAAATTTAAGGTTACTGCTGTATAAACGTATATATAAAAATAAATTACTGCTAAAAAAAGTACATGTTCATATATATATATATATATATATATGTGTGTGTGTGCTTTTCAGATCATGAAAAAATTTATGTACATTGAAATGTGTAATTATATACAGTGTTTATATTCATTATTATATAAAACTTACAGTAACTAACTAATAGTATTTTTAATTTGTATTACGAGACCGTGATACCTTTTTTTTCGAGATCATCAGCTTACAAGTGAATAATGTACATATTTGTAGTAAAAAAATTAACAAGAAAAAATAAACACGTACATAATCAAGTTGGAAAAGTAAACGTTTAGTGATATTTCGTGTGAAATTGCAAACTATGCTAACTAATTCTAGTTTTGAATTGATTGCGATTACATTATTGAATAATAAGCTTACCAGTTTTTAAGAAAATTAAATTATTAAAAAAAAAATTATTATAGATATTAACAGGGCTGATGCAAAATTTTACTGCTGGCGAATTATATATGTGTATTATAACGTAATTTTGTTTCGTTTGCTTATTCAAACTAAAAAATCCTAAATTTTAATTTTTTCTCTACAAATTTCAGGTACAAACTTAAATTTTTCTTATGGTTTGATATAATAACCACTAATAAGAATAAGAATAACTTTATTCATCAATAATAAACATATTTATAACATGGTAAATATGTATACATGTACATAGCAGTGCAATATATTATATTAAATATGTCTGCACTGAATTAACGGTAAATATTATGAACATACATACCGTGATTATGAATCATGTAAAAGGGATCAAATCTCCAACCTATTGTATTGGGAGCATAGTAACTGCTTATTTATTGAAATTTAAAAATTAAATCACAGGTAGAATAATGAAATAAAGAACTATAGTATTGTTACTAAAAATGTATCGCTATTAATCAAGGGTGTAACATGAATTTCGGAATAGAGGGAGCGTCATAATGAAACATTTTTTTTAAAGTGTATAAAAATATATATATGTAAAATTCGACAGTTTATGTCGTTTCTGTGCTTTATGCAGATTATTCAGATCATCAAAGCAACTTGCATTCCATACATTTGTTTCTTGGTTAAATAAAAGGCAAGCCTAACAAAAGTTTTTTTTTTTTATTTTCATACAACCGCATAACCATGGAATTGTTGTGTATAAATTTTTTTTGAAAATGGCGATTAAATGTTTTATGTCCTCTTGATTTTGTAATCAAGTTTTCTAAACCAGGCGTTGGTGTATCATTTTGAATAGTATTAATTTTTTCTTGAAAATTTAATGCACTAAAACTAACCAGTAGAAGTTTTTCAATAACGCAATTACGTACAACTTCAATTTCAGAAGAGATTGTATTTGAACAGGCTGATGTATTAGTAGTTGCTGTAAACGGCTACAAACGAGCCGGTACAGTTTCTTTTGTAGTGGTGTCACAGACCGAGACGTGCGACCGATCAGCGCTTCCAGATCCACTATTAGTAAACGCCTAAACGGCATAGTATAGAAAAGCAATCGAACTAAAACGTGTCGTAATTACAACAATATGAACATATATGCAACATACGTGTATAAAAATCACTGGAGAAGAAATTTTTGCTCTTTGGCGCATCTTGAACAGAATAAGTAGACGAACCAAATACAACTTTAACAAATGGAAAATGGCGGATGAAAATCGATGCGAATGTCGAACATTTATTCAAGTGCGACCTATTCGGCACCTTTGAGGTAGATAAATTACATTCCGATATTGATGAAGAAACTGTAGAACAAGGAACAGTTTGTAAACTCAGTATGTAGAGACACAGACCAAAAATGGGAAAAATTCAGAACCAAGAGAATTGTTCAATAAATTATCATTGTTGTGTAGAGATTACGAACAGTGTTACCTACCAGTGAAATATGAGAAAAGTATAAACAACAAAGTTTCAAATAATAAACAGATGGAAACAATATTGTGAATAACTTATGAGCTTAAAAGGGTAAGACAATGACAACAGCGTTCAAGAAAAAAGGACGAACTCAAAACCTCCTATACTACGATGCAAAGTAGAGGCAGTTGTTAAACGATTACATAATTAACCGACATCCGTACACGGTCCAAGACATTATTTCGTCACACCGTGAACACAAAAATATATGGAGAAAACTTTCTTCAAAGTTATAAATTGGGCCACGACGCTCGAAATCGAGCACACGATTGGATGATGATGTATGTACACGTATAATGGCAATATATAATTGTATATACTGAATTAAAAGCACACGATTTACAATAAACAACTTTTTGTTGAATTGCATTTATACATTACAATATAACAAATATATGAAACTTCTAAATTCGAATTTAAAAAACAATCTGAACACTTGGACTAAAATTTTTTCATACCTATATTTTAAACGTAACAAATTTGTTTCGGTACAAAATAACTCCTAAATACAGATTTTATATTTAAGAGTTAATCAAGTAGAGAATACGCATATTTGGAAAATTATTGGATGGCGTTTAGATACAAACACGAAATATCATGTAAATCATTTGTAAACTAACTAACCTATCCTTAATTGTTATATTTATAGTACTTATAATTTTTCAATTATCTTTCAGTCATATCATAAGTTGTACTCATATATCACACACATCTTGGTGTGTATTCAGATATTCTCATCCTTTATCTCATTATTATAAGCACATTTTGCAAAGAACTATCACTTTCATCAACAAACATTACTATTCAGCTAGTTCCTTGTACCTTTATACTAATAATTTACTCAAATATACTTGCCGCACTCACGAATTGTTCTATCAAGAGTATACAAATCGTGTACTTTAAGTAAATTATATTACCCGATATACCCTGATACGGTGAAACGTCGAGTACATTTTATATACACCACGTAACATGTAAAACAGTTTGTACTTTATGCACTTCCTTTTATTTTCTAGAACATTTAAAGCACGGTAATATTAGCATGACATTATCATATTGATGCAACAAGTTTTAAAATTAAATATATATATTTATTTCAAAATTATTAAATTCAAGTAAAACAATAAAAAGGCGGTTTTTACGACCATGCTATATGACTAACTGCAAGCATATCATCTAAGTATTATCTCACATTACTATTCTACACCGCAATTTTTATAAAATTATCAAACTTTGTTTTTATGACTCGATAATAATACCGCGAACTATCAAGATTTAAAAATTATATTATGGATTAAAAAAATAACTCAACGGTTAACCTGGCGACAATTTTTGAAGAAAAAAATAAACATTAATTCAGCTCTGCAAATGACTACCGTGCGAAGAAATAAGTATAAAAAGAACAAAATAAATTAATAAGTTGCGTTAAATTATTAAACAATTAAAAAAATAATTACAGACTGGCACAGTTTATTTAAAAAACAATTACAAAAAAAAAAAACAGCGAAAATAAAACAATGACATACTAGCTTATTAATAAATGAATTATAACAAAAAATATTTTATAAGCTATACATGAAATTTAAGTACGTAAAATATTTAAAAGTAAACAATGATAAATGATCATAAATAATCACAAAAGATGAAAAGTATTTAAGTAGTAGTAAAGAAGCAAACATTAAGTGTATAAAAGCAAACTTATTATTATTATTACTACGCCTAAAATGAGTATTATATTTTACAAAATGAACGTAAATTAATATAATTTATAACGGCAGTTCATACTATCACGCGAGATATAAAAATTACTAATAAAACATTTAAAACTTATTTTACGTATTATTCGAAAAACAACATCCCCTATTAATAGAAAAAAATTAATCCGAGAGTTACCATTAAATTCAAAGATGATTAAGAAAGAACTTTTATTTTTGTTATATAATTTAAGACTCCAACTTTATTGTTTGAATTTTAATAAATAGATGAAAATGTAAAAAAACTAATACGAATTGTTCGTAATTCGAATTATAATTACGTTAAATTTTTTATACGGTGACCTAGAGAATACATACGGTTTTGTTTTTTGAATAGCGCAGTTGGTAACACTGCTACAACTCAAACCGCGCGCTTCACGATTAGACACGAGAGATTTGTTTTTGTCCAGTTTCGATTATCACGATATTCTATAACGAGAAAGAACGTGCGTTTTGCGAATGTTATTTCGGCAAGAAATTATCACGATAGTGCAAAGAAAGTTTTGAAAAGAATTCAAAGTTACGCGATTTTTTTCCTACGGGGATACCTTACAAACCGCGTTTACAAAACACGTCCACAAGATCTTGGAGACCTGAAAACTGGTATTTCTGAAGAAATGTGAAAAATTCAGATACCTATGCACGAAAATATTGTAAAGATTGAATAAATGTATTGTTGCAAATGGCGAACATCTGAACGATATTGTGTTCAAGCTCTCTCTTGTTTTTGTATTTTAAGTAAAATTCCGTTAAGAAAATTTCGATCGAGTAGTTTTTGAGTTATTGAAAAACCAACAAACCATCCGTCTTCTCCGAGTCACATTATAGTAAAAATAATCTTAAAATTGCAGTGAGTAATCGTAAAATATAAAACTTTTATAATAGAGCGTGTCATGTTGACTTTCTTCTATAAATATATGTCTATATTTTCGTCAGAGAATATTTTGTATCTTCTCGGTCGGAGTTCTAATCCGAACAGAGTATGGAACAACCTACAGATAAGTAGTTAGCTGTGAATAACATGTCACGTCAAAAGACAGTCGAAATCGATACGAAAATGATAGGACGGTATTAAAAATATACGTTTCTCCGCGTTTCGAAATTTATTAATAATTTCTGAGTATTTTTTTCAGTCTTCTAGCTATTTTTATACTTTTATAAATATATACACATAAACTTAATCCAACGTCCCCAATCGTTTTTTCTCGCCATAAAAAAAATAATAATAATTATAATAATAATTTGTTTTTTAAATCATTAACGTCACTCATATTTACCGGTTACATTTAATCGCAGTAGAAAATATTCTGACATCGCTGTTCTTTGAAGTAATAACTTCTCATTAAAATTACGATCGCTTTAGCATACATTATCATACATGTTCATTCCTACGATCACATGTAACGGACGAAGTGAATTATAATTCTTTAAGTGATATATATATATATATATAAATTCATATATTTGTATGCATACATGTGTACCTTATAAAGCGACGTGCAAAAATTTATAACATTAGACGTTCATAAAATTTGTGACAAATATTTGTATAATTTAAAGCAAAATATTAGATGGATGGAAATTTATCATTGATAAAAAAATGAATTATGTCATTTCGAGTTTTAATTGATTAATTACGATTCACCCGATAAATATTTGTATAATTTAAAGCAAAATATTAGATGGATGGAAATTTATCATTGATAAAAAAATGAATTATGTCATTTCGAGTTTTAATTGATTAATTACGATTCACCCGATAGGCTAATAAATTATATATATATATATTTAAATAAAATAAAAATCGTACATTATTTAAATTAGATTTATCGAAGTCGAAACGAACGAATTTTATTAATCGATAAATTTAGCCGAGTTTAATTATACCCCCAAATACGAAGAATGTAATAAAAATTTTCGATTAGTATATAAATGCACTGAATTTTCTTAATTATTCGAATTATGCGACACAAAGTACATTTGTACTTCGGACTTGACGAGGAAAATTAGAAAAAAAAAAAAGAATAAATAAAAAACGAGAAATGCACCGAGTTAAGAGAATATTAAAAGTTAATTATCGATAACGTAATCAGGTTAAATACGTCATTAATAAGAATTGTTCAGACCATCATCCTTAGTCTTCATCGAGCTATCGTTTAGTTTACGTTCATTATCATTACGAATATCTTTATCGATAATCGACTTTTCATTATTATTATTATTATTATCGCCGTAGTTTATATCGAAAGTAAAGTTATGAACACCGGATAATAGATTAACGGCTTTTTCTTTCCACATGGATGATTGTTCTTTTATAAGTTTCGTATTATTATAAACGAACGCGTCCGGGGATCCGTAATTAGGAGGATAAAGATACGGATCGTATCCTAATTTTGCCAACATCGGTGCAATTTTATCCACATTTTTCAGGACGTCACGCGGAAACTTGTCTACCCATTTCGTTAAGGCTTCCATATTGACCGGTTTAATAACCTGATCAGACGATCTTTCAACTCTAAAGGAATAATATAAATATGAATATATATATATATGTATGTTAAAAACTTTAAATTATTGTAATTTCTATATTAATTTTTTTCTTCAATATTATTTTCCGGATTCTGTAAAAGTTGTATACTGGTGGAATTTTAAATTTTTCATTTACTGTTGCGATGTATGATGTCCAAAAGTAAAATATAAAATATAAAAATATACGAACACAAAATTTTTTAAAAAACACAATTTTACAAGTAAAATTAAAATAAATATTAAAAAATCTGATAATCAGATTTAGTCGTGCCCAGGTGTTTTTATGGCACAAGAAGTTCAAGGAGGGTCGTGAGAGTGTGGAAGATGAAGAGTCGAAGGTGAAAACAATGATCATTACCTTCTTCGACAGCCGCAGAATCGTCCACAAAGAATTCGTACCACATGGGCAGACCGTAAATCAACATTTCTACTGCGAGGTACTCGAAAGATTGCGAAAACGAGTTCTCCGGGTGCGTCCAGAAATCGCAAACACTTGGATCCTTCATCATGACAATGCGCCGTGCCACACAGCCTTCAAGGTTTCGCAGTATTTGACCTCCAAATGATTCGCCCGATATGTCCCCCTGCGACTTCTTCCTATTCCCCAAAGTGAAATCGGTGGTCAAAGGGACCCATTTTGAGTCGATTGAGGAGATCCAAACGTCCGTGACGAGGGTACTCAAGGACATTCCAGTTGAAGAGTTCCAAAAATGTTACCAAGCGTGGAAAAATCTCTGGGCTTTGTGTATAGCTGCACAAGGGGAGTACTTCGAAGGGGATTAAAGAATTGGTAAATAATTTTTAAATATACAACTTTTATAACGTCAGTCTTATTACTTAATTGTCAAGCTTCGTATATATATAAAATAAATTTTTTATTTCATTTTCCGTGACTATATGATTAGTTTTGATATTTATGATTAAATTATATCAGTTATTTTGTTCCAATTATTAAAGAAGAACCATATTTACATGTACCAACTTTTGACTCATTTAAAATTATTTGCCCTAATATTTCATATAAAAACAACAATGTCGAAGCATTTGATTTATCATAAACATTATTGATAATTGTTCGTTCATTACGTTCTTTCCATAAAAAATGATCGACATCTTGTTAAACGTATTCATATTTATACGGATTTGAAATAGTGGTAGTATACATATATACTTTAAATCATAATCATTGTCGTATTGTTCGTTACCGAACGTCCTGACTAACTATTGTACGTTTATTTTTACGTACAAAATTAGCTAGCATTCAAGGCATAATGCATATGATGTTATACGGAGTGGGGTGCAACTGCCTTCTCCGTGATAATTAAGAATTAAATAATGATGAAAATTTTCTGTGTCGCTTGTTGGTTTCGAACCTTCGACCGTCATCAAGTTGACAGTCGAGCACTCTAGCAACTACGCCACCGCGACATCTTGCATTCGTATATTAAAAGTGTTATAGGTATTTCTATTACTACTTATAATTAGGAATGGAAAAATCACATCAGACTATACAAAAAATTACAAATTATTTCCGCAACAGCTGATAAAAAATACATCTATAAATACTACCTGGAGAAATATAAAATAAAAATATGACACTCAAAAATAGATTATTTTGAAAAAATTTGAATTTAAAGAAATGAATCGAAATAAATATTAAAGATTCGAAAATGTCAACTAAAAAAATTCTCAAAATATTGTAAGGAAAACACGACTGACTTGGATGGGTCGTGTACTTCGGCATTGGGGATTACTTCGAAATATTCTTTAAAGTAAAATACGAGGAAAAGAACCCGCGGAAGACCGAGAAACATATTCATAATCACCGCGTTAAAAAACATCGGGCTAAAAAACTACACTCGACTAACAAGAACTGTGGAAGACGGGGGAAGATGGAACTTTACTAGATAGTTGATAAAAGTGTATTTACAAAATAAATATATGTTACAAAAAAATAACGAAAATAATATAACGCATTCCGAACACCGTTCTTACTATGTATACTAGTTTAAAAAAGTATGCCCAGTTGCTCATTTAACTAAAATAAAAATACAGGAAATAACAAAACCTGCATACTGATCAAAAAGCTACCTATATATAAATTTATAAATATTTAACGTTAACCGGATAAACAATAATTTTTAAAAGAGAGAGAAAAAAAATTATGAGATAATGCCAGCTGTACATCATAGAAGCGTGTGTTTAATTCTTTTATGTTTATAGCGTTAATATTTTAGTTGCAAACTTATACGTGTATAATCCCCTATTACTTTAATAAATGAATACTGACTGCAAGCACAGCTATCAACAAAAAATTTTGTTTTATGTTCGACAACCTCGTGTATATATGGTAACTTCAATGCCTTGTGATTGTGTTCAATTTTTACATAGACTGGAATATTCCGAATTATTCTGCAGCACATATTTTGTAGCCATTGTAACTTCGCTAAGTTAGAACGGCTAGTATATGACCATAGTAATAATTGTTCTGATTATAGTTTTGTAGATATGAATTTATTTGCCGAGCTGACGTAACATCGTTTATTAAATATCGGATATAGTTTAAACAGAGACGCGTGTGTTTTATTGCAGACATATTCAACATGTTTATGTGAGACGCCGATCCAGTATTACGCCTAAATATTTAATATCGCCTTTTCAAACCGAAGGTGTGTTGTTCATGGTAAAAAATGCCGTCTTCTTTTCGTTAATAGAATAGATTGGGTTTTATCGGAATTTATTTTGATTCGCCATTTATTGAAATACAATTTTAATTTAATAAAACCCTGAGTTAGTCTCCTTTGTATAATGTCAATTCGGCACGATGTGCAATATATAGCGGTATCATCAGCATGTAATGCCATCTGTAAGTTTTTAATTTTGGGAATGTCATTAATAAAAAGAAGAAATAAGTAAGGTCCCGGTATGCTTCTCCGGGGAACTCCCGCTAATGCATTTTTAATCTAGGAATGATCATTGTTAATTTTAACTATGAAATTTCGGTTACTTAAATAATTTTTAATAAGCCGAACTAAGTAATTAGGGAATTTAAGTTGAATAATTTTGTATATTAAACCAAGTTGCCAAGTGGTGTCGAAGGCTTTCTCTATGTCTAATAACACTAATCCTGTATGCATATTTTTATTATACCCATCAGTAATGGTTTCACTAATTGACAGTAGATAAATTGTTCCTAAATCTAAATTATTGTTCTGATTTAGCTATAGGAACAACTTTCGACACTTTCCAGCAGCTGGGAAAATAAGAAAGTATAATAAAATTGAATTTAATATGACTGTTAACTGAACAATCGCTTTTTGTGGTAAGTTTTTGATCAGTATAGTAGATATGTTATCTAGAACTACTGATTTTTTATTTTTAAGTTTCTTTATGACGCGATGTATCTCGCTAACCGTTGTTAAATCAGCGGGCAAAATTCTCACAGGCGAATCTTTTAAGTACTTTTTAATGGCAGATAAAATTTTATTATTGCGATAGTTCGATGTCAAATGCGAATTTTGTGTATGAATATCGTAATAAATCTTTGCTAACAAATTACTTTTATCCTTATCGGAATAGGCTGTGCTACCATTATAGCTGATTGGGGGTAAATATGTGTGCGTATTTGTAAGTAGTGTAATTTCCCTCCATAAACTGTTATCTTTAACAGTAAGATTACGAAGTTTATAATTGAAATTTGAATTTCGATCTTCATTTATCTTTACTCTTACCAAGCACGTTAAACGGTTTAATCTTTGTAGAAGCATTTTTAAGTTTTTGATATCTACGTCTAATATAATTTTTGAACTTGACCAGTGCAAGAATATTGGAAGAAATTTTGCGATAACTTGAAGTTGCGACAGATTTAGGAACAGCCAATTCGGCCGCCTTTAAAACTAAATCAGTAAAACTATTCACTTCATTCTCTAGTTCTATATTGGTTTTACAAGGACCTCCTAATATTATGTTGTTATTAATATAGTTTCGATATGTGTTCCAATTAGCATTTTTAAAGAGGAATGGCAACGTGATAGTAATACCCGATTTACATAACTTGAAGAAAATAGGATTATGATTAGAACTTAAAAATGGTAGAGAAATAGGCTTAGTTATCATTTGAACGTTTTTTGCTAATACAAAATCAATAATAATAGGGTGTCAATTTCGATTGTCCGGGTAGAAGGTAGGTTCACTAGGAGCTATAATTTGAAGATTAAATTTATATGACATATTTAAAATACAATTACCAGCCATATTATTGGAATAGAAGTTCCAAGCTCTATGCCGTGCATTAAAGTCAGCTACAATTAAAACACGATGATGTGTTGATAATAAGTTTAAAATACCATAAAGATTTTTGTGACTTATTTTAAACGGAATAGATGATAATACTGTCGTTAGATATTTCAAGAGAAATGCACGTAGCTTCAATTTTACTTAAATGCGGTATGACTACAGGTGAGTGAACTATATTTTGCTTTATAAATAAGACTACCCCACCACCGTGTAAATTCCGGTCTAGTCGATATGCAACCTGGGCATCTTAGTTTATGCGTCGAGTCAATCTTTGTTTCACTTACACACGCTACTTGAATATCTTTATCGTACAGTAATTGCCCGAATTCTAGGAATTTATTTCTGATGGAATTAGCATTTCATCCCCAAAAAATTAAATTAATTAAAGAGTTAGTCTGAATTGAGATATTCAATAATAGTTTCAGCTATTATAGCAATTTCGCTAAATGTATCACTTGCTTTTTTGAGTCGGCTTAGAGCCAATTTAAGAAATTTGCAAACTTTATTAAAATTTAAATCTTTAAATAATTTTATAATATCAGATATAACTGAAACACTTTCTGAATCGAAAAGGGATGACATACGATCAGTACAAGTGTCAGGGCAAGTATTTCTAGCAGTTTGTTCTGTTAGTAGTTTTATTGATAACATTACTATTATTACTAACGTTGCTAATATTAACATTATCGCTAATACTACGATTGCTATTAATTATGATTATTACCCTTATTATTGTTATTATTATTGCTGTTATTATTATTAATAAAAGTGCTATCGGAGCTGTTAAATAAAGATCTAGTTAAATTATTTTTGGAAGCGGAAAGCTGTCTACGACTATTTATATGATCGAAAATGGTATGATAAACTGGACACTCCCGACTGTTAGATCGATGCGTACCTTGACAATTAATACACTTAACACACGATGCAGAGCAATTATCAGTTGCATGTCAGCCGCTACATTTAGAACAGATCGGATCTTTGTAACAGTTAATAGAAATGTGGCCGAAGGATTGACATTTGAAATATTGTAATACTTTGTTCGAAGTTCTATACTTTTCCCATTGTACGCGGCAGTTGGATATGATATTCATATTTAAAACTTGCCTGAATGCTGTACCAGGCGGGAAATGTGCAATAAAAAGTGGTAGATAATTTTTTTCATCTTGTGGAGTAGTTTTATACATTCGCAGTACACTTAGTATAGGAATGGTTTTCGATATCTGTTGAACAATTTCATCAGTCGGCATACTACCGGGAAGACCTTGTAAAATAAATTTAACAGGCTTAATATGTTTGGCAGTATGTGTATAAAATTTAATTTTAGAACTAATTAGCAACTGGTGCACCTTATTATAATCGTCTACACCTAAAGTATAGATATAATATTTATTATGTTTATATTTAATTTGAAAATAAATTTTTTAAATTTGATTTAATGTTATTAAATTGTTCCCCATGATTTGATAACTCACTATGAAAAACGAATATTTGACTTAATAAACTAATATTATGAACAGTTGCAACGGTTTAAATTTATTTTTCACGTCGATCGAAAAATTAGGAAACCGTTTACGTATTCTCGGCGTACTCTTAAATGTTTTGCGTTTGCCACTGCGTAATATCTTCTTCGCTATTATTAGCCGCGCTCTTTATAGTGACCATCGATGATATGTTCGGTAAAAGTAACGTTATCAGTTATCGAACTAGAATTATCGTTGGTAAATCCGGTATTGATTGACGGAGTCTTGTCCGTTCTAGATAAACGACGCCTGGACGGGGAACGGTGAATCGGCATCGCACGAGGATGCGCGTATGCGTGTGTAACCGCTATCAACTACACGTACTTATTATTATTCTCGACGAATTATTATTTACGACGACAAGTTACAAAATAACAGGAGAAACAAATAACGCGATAAACACACAAGATATCGACCGTATTCGACTACCATGGCAATGAATCAGTCTTAGAACTGTACTAATAATGATGAACTTTTTTATACAAACAATTCTTATAAACTGTCTTTACGTAGTGATTTCAAACAATTACATTAAATAACCCGCGGAATATCGAGAAACACATTCATAACCACCGCGTTAAAAGACATCGGGCTAAAGAACTACGCTCGACTAAAAAGAGCTGTGGAAGACGGTGGATGATGGAGCTTTACTACAATCAGCCTTAGAACACTGTACTAATAATAATGATGAAATTTTTTATACAAACAATTCTTATAA
The DNA here is from genome assembly GCA_032883995.1 of Coronaproctus castanopsis. NCBI lineage: Eukaryota > Metazoa > Arthropoda > Insecta > Hemiptera > Monophlebidae > Coronaproctus > Coronaproctus castanopsis. The sequence continues at coordinate 225,316,170 of CM065053.1, forward strand.
ACTGTCCTTACGTAGTCATTTCAAACAATTACATTAAATTACATGTATTAGCTTGTGTATACGTTACAGATTGTCACTAACATTTTATGATATATCTATAAACTAGATAAACAAGGTGTCTAGTCGGTGATTTTATAATTATTTTTATCGACTCTTACTATGAAAAAATTTAAATAATTCAAATATTCTTTATAAATAATAAGATTCATTATTAGAAACAAATTTTTAACGGATATATATATATATATATATATATATATATATATATATATAATATATATAACTCACTTGGACAATATAACTCCTCCAGGTCTGTTAATTAATTGATCGTGATGCAAAACGGTATCGTTCCAAGGTATATTTAAAAATTTGAGTATAACCGTCATCCATTCCTTCGGATGTAGGACTAGTTGTTCGTAATATACAATCATACATCTGTCGACGCCTATTTTCGCACATTTATAATACATGATACTAATTGCGTCATTCCATTTTTTCATACATTGTTCGTAATTAGTCAAATCGAAACCCGTTATCGAGACCTGAAAATTCGTAAAATTGATAATCAGACAACACAGTAAATTGTTTACATTATCTGGAAAAATATATATATATATATAATCACCTCAAAAGTTACCGTGACGTCTCGCAAAATATAACACGCAATTATTAGAAAAGCTCATTATTTAACAATTTAAAGAATTCGTGGTAACTGTAATTTCAAAAGTCAATTAAAATTATCCTCGTTTATCCAGAAATAAATATCATCCTTTATTGTCAGCGAAGTTTGTTAAATAAATTTTGAACAAGCCGTAACGCATTGCCTTAAACTGTATTAAATCGGATCTGTCTGTTTTTTTTTTCGAATCCGAGCCTTACATTTAAATTTTCTTGGACCAATATGTTGCTAAATCCTCAGATAGTCTACACTCCATCTCTGTACTTCTCCACCACTCACAGCTGTTATTTGTCGCCAGACCATATTTCACCAATTTTGTGTTCATTCTTGTACAACATGAAGGAATTCAACGCAGTATCCTCCAGATTAGCCAGGCATAGTTTACACCTGCTGCTGGCTTTTCCTGTATTTCCATCATTGGTGCCGGTGTTTGTTCCTGTCGCCTTTCAATTCGCGTGCGTTGTACAGAAACATACTTCGGGATCTCGGTTGTTGTAGTCAGAAAACTTGACTTTGGTCGTGAAGTTACTGCAGTTTGATTATTCATAGGATGCTCTCTATTTCGAATTTGCTTTTCGTTCTCTCGGCATCAGCAGCTATCTTCCTCCTTATGTTGGGAGATGCAATATCACTTATATATCTTCGTTAGTCTAAGATATCCAGTTACAATACACGCCATATCATTTACGGCAATATCAACTTTTTTTTTCGCATGAGGGGAGTGTGTCAAACAGAGCAAAGCATATTCTGCCGTGGACATGCATAAAGTTATCGCTGACGTACGGATAACTGTCGGTCCCAGACCAATTTCGATATAATGTCGTTTCTAGTTAAAACTTTCTTATTAGTATTTTTACAGTGTTACCGGTATGTCAGACTTCTATCTGAGATTATACCTGGATATATTAAATTTTCTTGATGTTCCGAAGTGACACTTTTCCACTGTACATTTACGTCCGCCTAGCTTCGCCGTTTCTTAAATAAAAAGCGCACACTTGTGTTTTATTCGGATTTGGGATTAATAAATTATCTGCGTACTATTTGTCCATCTTTTTCAACATCGTTGTTAGTGTACACTCTATGTCATCAAACTTGTTATCTTGATAAGTGATGGCTAGATCATCAGCATAGATAAAATAACGCGTCTTCTCCGCAACTGGCTGGTAATTTGTATATATATATTAAAAAGTGTCGGTGTTAAAATACTCGAGGGAGACCATTTGATATCTCTTCCGACTTTATCTTGGGGCGAACCTTCGTATTTATATAGATATTTATTATCGGTTTTTATTAAAAGTTCTCGCTTTTATTGTCCCTATGTAATTCTTACTTGCGTTACTTTGAATTTGAGGCTTTCATTTTAACTGCATATTTTAATGTTTCTCTTTCATATTGTATTTAAAATTACATCGTGCGTTTGTAATATTTATGTTAATATCGTCACATTCATTTACATTGAATACGTATATGTACATACATATATACGTGTGTATATTTTTTATATGTCGCGTTAAAATCATTATTAATATTTTAAATAACATCACACTTTCAACAACATATTATTAAAACGAACACGTCGTATACAAATCTAAAAAGAGGAAAAAAAAATATTAAAGCTATTTTCAACACTAGTTTTATGTTTAGATTGCAAAACCTTATTATTGTCTTATATTTGTATTTTTAAACTATATTTATACTATATTATGCAAAAATAACTGACGGCTCGAATCTAAAATCGATTTACATTATTTCTCGGTAATGTTAACTATTTCTTGTAAACTATAAGATATTTTATGATCAATTATGTTTAACTCATAATGATAGTACATTTCATCAAATTCTAAAAACATCTAGTTTACACATATGAAAATTTACATGATTTTGCGTTATAAAATTATTTTATTTTATTTACTATTCAAAACGTTTAGATAATAATAATAATAATAATAATAAAACATTATGTTCCATACTTATTTTGGTTATTTCTCATTTTGTTTGAAAAATTTAAAATTGACAGTGTTTTATGTTGCCTTGAATTTTCAATTACGCCGTTATAATACATATTACATGTACACACACACACACACAAAATATATATATATAAATATGACGTGTGCATGTACGTACACGTTTAATTATTAGAAATAATATAGTAATTTCAAAGTAATATAATTACAGTATTATTCTTAAGAAACCTAGTAAGTTTACTAATAAATAGCAAGTGACAAAACAAGAGCATATGGAAAAATAAAGTTATGTTCACGATCCAAAAAAATTGGCATTATGGTATTTACGATTAAATGACGATTCCGGTTGATAATTTAAAATGTTTTTAACGATTAGTAATCCTTAATACTAATTATATAGATAATATGCAAAATAAAATAAAAAATAATGAACTTCTATTCTTATAAAAATTTTATCAGATTTTAACGTTAAAAGAAAACTGGTCATTTGTGAGAAAGAGAAGACATGATCTGCATCAGCCACCATGCTCTGCCATCGGATGAATAAGAACAGAACGGAAAAGAAAGAATATGCACTTTTAAAAGAAAACATGAAATTGGATTACTACCTAGACGCAGCCTAGAAAATTACCCATTGTTATAGTATTAGAAATAAAAAAAAAAAACTACATGGTTATTTTTGAGGATGCGGATGTCGAATGTATTCAATAATTTATGGTCCAATTAAGCAGCTTCATAATTGATATAGGTAAAGATAATAGAAAACGAGAAATATTTAACTTCATACCGGAAATCACGCAAGAAAACACACGAACAAATATAGATACAAATTGGATTAAAAAAAAAATGAGATAAAAAAAATTATAGTAATACAATATTTACAAAATGTGTAATATACACTCACGCGCGCGCATGTAATTAACAATTTGGAAGTAATTCCATACCTTCCTAGAAATTATAGAATGCACCGTCGCACGGCCATCTCTGACCATAAAAATAAACTTAGAATTAGGGAATAATTCCATTAAATAATCTCCGGATTTCAAAGTCAACGGATCTTTATTACATAGTCGAGCTGCTGGTTCTCCGTGTCTTGCTATAATCTCCAATACGAATGAAGCGATAGCAGCATTCAGTACCTGTAATTCGTAATTGATCAATATTATCCTATGCAATAATCCTGTCAAGTGTACGATGTACTGAAAGACATTAAAATATTAGTCGAATTCGATAAAAGCTGCTAATAATAAGACGTTCAATTGACAAAAAGGACAGAGAGTGTGATTTACGCGCTGTAGGAGATAAGAATGGATCAAACGGCAGTTAGAAATCTTAAATCTGGTAATAATTATATTTTTGAAAAGAGATTTCAGAAATAGAATTATGTTTAACAAAAAGGAAATGAGTTCCATAATCATTATATTAAAAAAAAAAAAAACAGAAATTAAATTTAAAATCAATAATTACTTCAGTAGATACTCCCGCTTCTTGTAATCGCACTCTCTCTTTTTCCGATTTCATCCAATGTTGTCTCATTTGTAATATTCGTGGAATGACTCGTGTTTCTTGGCCGCATCTACGCGTAATTTCATTTTTTTTTTTAAACAAAATCTTTCATTAGACATTTTGCAAAAGTAAAACATTTACGCGCACTGTAAAGTTTGTTTCGCGCGCGGTAAACCAAACGCGAACGTTAATAACATAACGGGTTTACATAACAGAGGAATCTATTATTACACATGTACTATGCACGAAGTCCGCAGTGCGGTTAAATGTTCGGTAACAAACTTTCCGTAACAAACTTTCCGCGTATTTCTACGAGTAACAGAAAAGTTGAACGTTATTATGGGTGGTATGTATTAACAAGTTTGTAACGACTAAAGTTTAAATGTGTACTCTAAAATTTTCAGTATATGTGATAAAATACTTAATGTTCTATGCTCTTCACATGAAAACTGTGGGAATATTTCCAGTTACATATATTTCCTTTATAAGCTAAATAACGTATCTTTTGCTTTACTACGTAGGCTCTGTATCAGCTCTCCTGGTAGCTGGTCTACCCCTGATGTCTTTCTAGGCCGCAATTCTTCTTCCAAGGTTTTATCGAACTCCCCTCTTAAAATGTCTGATCCTATCGCTATTTATCTAATATGAGTAACATGGTTTTCTGTTTCTAAAACCGAGGGATGTAATTGTTCATAATTATAAAGCTCATATATATTTTTTTCCACAGCTTCTGTATTTCACTGTTATTAGTTAACGTTTTGTCTTCAGTGTTTTTCATATTACTTAACTTTTTGCTTCGATTTGTGAACTGTTTCTTAATTTTTTCACAAAGGTTTTTCCGTACATTCTTTTTTACAATCTTCATCTATTGTATTACACTCCATCGCGATCCATCTTTCTTTTGCATTTTTCGCCTCTCTATTTATTCTCTTTCTCAGTTTATTGCACTCCTTGCTTTTCCCTCTAATTTTGAATTGTCTTCATTATTCCATCAATTCTAGAATTTATTCCGTTATCCAAGGCTTGTATGCAATCTCGCGTATTTTTTCTTTAATATATTCCTATTTATCGTTAATATTATATTCATTTACAACCTGGGGATTGATCGTAATTGTTTCCTTCTCAAATTTTTCTTTCGTAAATTTATCATTCTTGAGTTTGTTTATATTCCATTCTCTTTTTGCGATTTATGTATGCACCGTAATTATCTTTTTACATATTAAGTCGATTTCTTTATTTAAAAAAAAAAAACTTAAAAAATATTTGAACTGGAACCTTTATTCAATTTTATCATTGTGCGCTCTATGTGTGGGCATAAAGTATTAATGATAAAATCTAAGACATGTATACCTGAAGTGATAAATAATTATATAAATCTTAATAACATAACTACGAACAGCATACTACTTTTGTAAATTTCTATCTACCAAAGAATTACACATTTTCTTGTTTATCCATACACAAATTTAGTACATGCTTCGTGTTAAAATATAATATTTGAAAATCACCAAATTTCAAATATATTTATAATTTACAAACATAATTTGTTATATATATATATATATATATATATATATATATATATATATATATATATATATATATTCGGTAGTTTAATTTCAAGTGATATTTTTTTAATGTATTTATTTTCTCGCGCGCAACGACCAATAACATCTTTTAATTAAAGAGGTTAGAATCGTTAATAAATGTAGTCGGTAATTTCCATTATGCTGCGAAATCAATTTTACTTTGTGTGTTGTAGTAAAGGAAATATTCAATTTAAAAATTGATTTTATACTATTTTAATGTGATTTAAACATTTGAACAAAATTGCATTAATGCAAGACCGTTTTTGAATAAATTTAAATAATCATTTAGAAAAGCAACAGTCACATCATTATTATCGCCGTAGCACGTTATCGAACGTCGCAGTCTAGAAGAAGCTTTCTAACTTCGACAAGCAGTATGGCATTAAATACTAATGCAGAACAAGCGTGAGTTAGAATACAGCAAGACAAAGTTCAATCTCGAGATTTCAATGTAAAGAAAAAACCAGCGGAATGTTTCAATGAAAGCTGGCGAATATACTCTTAATCGGATCCGATCAGGGTGTGTCCGAACAAAACAGAATCTAATAAAGTGGTTGCTGGCCAGGGACGGACATTGCGAATGCGGCGAGATACAGATCATGACACACCTACTCGAATGTGGATAATTTAATAGATGTTAAAAAGTAGTTTAAGTTATAATTGGCTCGGACACGAATAATAATAATAATAATAATAATTGAACGCCCTAATATATCATGGAACTCTATCTACGATTTATCTACCATCCCTCCAACCTTTCGCAACGCGTATAAGTTCTTCGAATAATAAGTTTGTCCACCTCTTTATTTGGTCGATGCGTCAGTTTGGTTCACGTCCATTTTCAACTGTTCTTTTAACGCTAACTTTCCCACCGAGTCGATTCTGATCACACGACCGAAAAACCATACAATCTTCGTCGACAAATCGATGACAGTCAACTTCTAGTGTGTTGAATTTCGAAGTAACGAACAGTTACACATACGAAATCAAATACGTAAGTATCCTTCTGTCAAATGTACAAGCAGTATTGTCAACCGCGTAAAATGAGTTCGGGAATGTTTTCTTGTAATTATTATTTACGCGTATGCAGACGACTTAGAAAAATATCATGCGAAAACGGTAATTTTGACGAATTACATCGAAATCTGAACTCCGCGTTTATTAATATTTAATATTAATTAAAAATACATATTCTAATTCGATTATAATAATTAAGTTAAATGGGTTTATTTTCGGATTTTTCGAAGACATTTTTAGAAAACCAGCATGAAAAAAGCTGGTAGAATTTATATTAAAGAAAACGAACCCATTTAAAATTCGTTTATAATTTCTTTCAAAAAATTCAAACAACCGTTTTCTTTACCTAACTTCCGGATGGGCATCGAGCATAGCCCGCATAAGGGTTGTCCCTGAACGAGGTACACCGCCTATAAATATAATCGGCATTTCTTTACTATAATGAAAAACCTTCGAATCTCTGTTTACCAGATACGACTGAAAAAACAAACATAAAACAAAAATCACACGAAATTAAAAAAATAGTTTATAAATCAAAATTAGACGTCGCGTGGTTTAAATATTTCTCTGTATTATTTCTAAAAATCAAATAATAATAGTAATAATTTCAATTTCAATTTATTTATTTAAATATTACACTTCTATATTGCAAAATGTGCCTAATAAACATAACAGTGTAATATCCCTTTAATTACAAAAATCAGTTAAAATCACTAAAAATTTATTTCTTAAAATTCACAAAGCTTTTCGGCAATTACGCGATTATCAAGCGATATTTAATATCCGTAATTGGCGAAAAGCTTTGTGAATTTCAAGAAAATTTAGTTTTAGTGATTTTAACTGATTTTTGTAATTAAAGTAATAAAAAAATCACTAGATTCCACAATCTAAACAGTGTAATATCCGACTATGATCTGCATGATCGTCGACATAATAAACAAAGAAATAGTCAAAAATGTATAACCTCTTCGTCAAAATAAGTATAATCTTAACGTAATGAAATACACAATTTTTTTTTCAACGAATAGTTATTGCCTATAAATTACTGGAAATATGAATTAGAGATGTTTACACAGTTTAGAATTTATTATGAAGTTGGCGAGGAGGAGGAGTTTGTTTACATCCGGTACATTGTTCTTCAGCTGATTGCACCAATATTGAGAAAATTTCTGGCAGATAACCACGATATGGTAGACTGTTAATGGGGAACAGCACAATTCGCATATTGGTGGTAGTTGGGCACTCAGTAGATAGGGAGTGCTTACTCAACGTGTGACCAATATAAATACACCATTTTAAATTACGCGATCAGGAATAATATTCTAAGTGATAAATAATATAAATAATTAACTATATATAAAAAAGTAATGCGATAAACTACCTTGTACTCAGTCCGTGTACATAGTAAACTGTCATGATATAAGGAACATACAAAAATATATATACATATACGAATACACGTGTACATACACAATACTTTGTTAAAATATATACAATCGTCATCAAAAATAATAATCATAATAATTTTGTTTAAATACTTTATTTGTTAAAATGTATTATGTGAATTACCTTCTTTTTTTTTTATTGTTATTGGAGTTCTCTCTTACACCCCGTTTAAGCCGTATCAAGAGAGGCGGCCCTCTACAATTCGTCATAATTAATAATCATAAAATTTTCACATACATTCGCATTTACCCGGGTTGTGTATTATTGCTACAATTACTCTCGCATGCATTAGAATTATATTTAACTTAAAAGATGACACAATATTATATATAAAATACGTGTTACATAAAAATTAAAGAACGTTATGTGAAATGTTGAATACGATATATCGGACTGGTGAAATACCGGAGGAACTGAAAGTATCGACATTTATATCCATTCTGAAAATAAGTAATGCACGGAAATGTTCAGACTTCCGCATAATTAGCCCGATGACACACTTTGAAAAAGCTACTCACGATAATAAACCAAAGAATTGGAAAAAAAAATTGATGGACAACTGGATGAAACACAGTTGTTGTTTTTTTCACAGATAAAGGAACACGTGATGCTATCGCATTGTTCAAGATGATTAACCAAAGAACACTTGAAGTGAACCGGTTTATGTACCGTATGTTTCATCGACTACGAAAAAGCATTTAATAATAAAATTAGACATGAAAAAATAATCCGAGCGCTTCACAGAGAATGAGGTCGACAAACAGGACATTCAGTTTACTATAAATTTATATAGGTGACAAAAATCGAGTGCAGCAATAGGGTCAAGGAAACGTGTAGTAAGACAGGAATGTCCGTTAGCTCCTGTTGTCAATAATATCGGAGGGGGAAAAAGAAATTCTTGAAAGATAAAATGAAACACGACAAAATGTTTTAAACTGTTGTGCAAGGATAAATACAAAGAGACGGCACAGACAAAAACAATGATAGACACCTAATTATTAATTAGTCAATTATTTAAAATTACACATGTCAGTGGGAACCTGTAATTTATAAGTACAGAAGCCAACAAAATAATAAATTGTTTATTGAATTTTACACTTGTTTTGTTGAAGTTTTTTAAGGTTTTGTAGTTTGGGCATTCGAAAATAATATGTTTTAGCCTTAACCCACAAGATCATGTATAATTTTCGCTTAAGCCAAAACGACATAAGTACTGGGCAATTTTCTGATGCTCTGTTAATAGTTGAATCGTATAAAAATCAAGTGAAAATTAAAGGTTGTGTCTATGTAGAAGGTTAGGAATCATTTAAGAGATGTGGCGCTCAATCTTTTTCCCATTTTGTTTGCCAAATTGTACTGTAGTAGTTTTTTAAATAGTTTGCAATAAGATGCTGCAGAGGCCAAGGAAACGGCTTGTATTATTGGTAATAGATAGTTTTGTTGTTGATCTAGATTTTAATTAACACAATAAAATTCATTATTCCTTATTGCAAATAAGACAGCTCTGCTTTGTATTAGTAAGTCGAATGTAAGTACACTAATTAAAGAATTTAAAATTGAGATCCTTGCATTACAAGAAACAAGATATAATGATGAGAATGTAATAGAATCAGAAGGATATCGCATTTTCAAAGGAAAAAATGGAGTGAACCAAGCAGGCCATGGAATTCGGAACGACGTTTCTGGTGAATAAGAATGTTTTGAACGCCGTTTCTCGTTTTTATTCGCCCGATGAACGTTTATCTTTCCTAACTTTTCATTGCGAAAATAAATTTTATACTTTGATAAACTGCCGCGCGCCTATTAAAAACGATAGTAAGAAAAATCCAGATAGGGTGGAAAAATTCTGGGAGAAATTGCATGAACTTTCGAAAATTCCAAAAAATATCAAGATCATGTTAGGCGACTTTAATGCACAAATTGAGAAGGAAAAGAAATATAAACAAACATTAGGAAATTACCCAGCTCATAAAAGAACGAATAGAAATGGAGAGCGTCTAATTAACACAAGGAATGGATTTAATTTGAAATTAATGTTTACTGTCTTCAAGAAACTACGAAGAAAAAAAAACCGTGTAAGTCTTCTAATACTAATCTGGGGTAATTTCAAATAGATCATGTAACTATTTCGCATAAGAGCCAGAAAGAAATTATAACATTAGAAAAGATGCCAATATAGAATCGGGTCATTATTTAACAACAGTAAAAGTAAGATTCATTCCTCAAATGAAAGCGTATAAAAAGATACCAAAAAAACTTAGGATTGATATCGAAACATTGAAACTGAAAAAAACGGATTTTCAAAATAATTTGAGTATCCAGTCAGGAAAATGGAATGAAATAAAGAAAAAGATAGTTGATGCAGCATACATCACAGCTCCTTTAAATAAAAACAGGAAACATCTGTGGTGAACGAAGAATGTGAAGAAGCCATTACATCGGGAAAGAAAGCGTAGGAAATATGGTACTCAACCAACCGTAATGACAAATATGAAGAATTTAAGAACCGAAGGAAGATAGCGACAAAGATTATAAGAAGGACTAAAAGAAATTTTGAAAGGGAGCGATTGGAACAAGTAGAAAATTATTTTGAGAAAAACGACTAGATCATTTTATAAAACACTTCAACAAAGTTTAGACACGTATAGACTACCTTGTGTTTTAAAGACAGCAAAGGTGAACTAGTCTTAAACAACGAACACAATTGTAAAGTATTAGCAGAACACGTCAAAAAACTATACTGCGGGGTACCAAAGATGAAATATATGAAGTGTAAAGATCTAAGTAAAAGAAAAAACTCCAAACTTTCAGATCTAAATGAAATCGGTCAAGTTATTCAACAACTTAAAAACAATAAAACATTGAGCGAGGATGCAATTGTCGCGGAAATGTGGAAATTAGTAACACCAAATATTATTGAAAAACTGCATAAAATATTTGAACAGGTTTGGAAAACGGAAAGGATACCAGAAAATTGGAATACAGCGTTAATACATCCACTTCATAAAAAAAGAGACAGAACAGATGTTAACAACTATAGAGGAATATCGATCCTGCAAGAAACTTATACGATTTTTTCGAAAACAGTTCAGAAAAGATTAAAAGAACGATTAGATGAACAGCTAAGTGAATATCAAGCTAGATTCCGGAAAGGAAGATCTTGTGCGGAACAAGTGTTGAATGTTAAACTAATAATAAATTATTAAAAATGAAGATCTAAAAATATGGTTATTACCAGTGGATGACAAGCTGTTGTCACTGGTAAAAGAAACGTTAATAAATACGGTCAAAAATAAAATTTCAATGTCTAATCTCAGAACCGTTCGAAATAAGAACTGGGGTTAGACAGGGAGATGGGATATTAGAAAAAGTAATACGAGAATGGAGAAAATGCACAGAACGAGAGAAAATCAAAAAAATTGTTCTTGGACGGAAGAAAAACAATCTGGAAATAGACTGACTTGCCTTTGCAGATGACTTAGTATTACTAGCAGAAAAATTAGAAGATGCGAAACAACAATTACAAATACTAAACAACGTGGCAAAAGAAGTGGAATTGAAAATCTCTTTTAAACAAACAAAATTTATTGCCAGTCATAAAATTGTCCCAAAAAGATAATTAAGGTGTGTACTGGAAAAATAGAAAGAGTGGTAAAGTTTAAATATCTCGGAGAATTAATTCAATTTACGTGTATTGGATACAAGATCAATCGCAAAACGATCACAGGAAATGGAAAAGACCTTTCAATTAATCAGGAACATTTATAATAAAAAATCAATCTCCATTAATGCAAAAATTAGGCATTACAGCGCAGTTATTAAAACACAGAGTTTATACGCGGCAGAATGTCTCACAATGGATTATCGTAAGGAAATGGATCAATTAGTAAAAAAGGAAAGAAGAATAATGCGGGATTCCTCGAAAAGATGGAGAACAATGGAAATTGAGGAGCAATATACAAACGAATCGAGAACATTAATGAAGAAAAGAAAAGCCGTATTTTATGGTAATTTTCAACGAATGAATAAAGGCTGTCTTACGAAACGAATTTTCGATTTCTTCGATGAGAACCTTAAAACCAGGATTCCACGGATTACACAAGTGAAAAAAGATATGGAACACACGAGGATTTCTAAGGAAGATATAAGAGACCGAAATAAATTTAAACAAAAGATCAGTTCGTTCGATGGGTTTGTAGAAACCACAGTGAAGAGAACTGGGAAAACATGAACGGAGGAAAGGAAGCAAAAACACTCCGAGAAAATAAAAGAATACTGGGCGGACAAAAAGAAAATATATATATATTAATTGAAGTTATGTGTGTGTGTAATGTTTCCGTGGTCCTTAGCTGGCCAAATTTGAAAAAAAAAATGATATTAATATATTGAAACTTACATTATTTGAAATTCGTAAGATAATATTCTTTCGTTTCACTTTTATTATTTAACGGGTATTTTAAAATATTTTATTTCATTTTTTATAATTACAAAACGAAATAATTAAAATTTCCGAAAATTATACGATTAACGTGGAAATCTCAAAAATAACACTTAAAAACTTAAAAAAAAGCTATTGAAAATAAAAAAAATGTCTATATTTAAATATGTTAAACATATTTTTTTATCGGATTTAGCATTACGATACGAAAGTCTACGCGGCGAAATTAGGGATAGATTGAAATGTTTAATATTGTTTTTATATATATAAATTCTATAAAATTGTCGTACATACATAACGATACATAGGTAAAGCTAAGTGGTTAATGTAATTATATATATATATATATATATATATATATATATATATATATATATATATATATATATATATTCCGTATATGATCGGATATTCGCAGTTGTTCAAAATTATATGTTAAATTCGTTGATAATAATAATACAAAACGTTAAATAAATTTCTAAACAATCACACGAGACACATACTTGCCCGGTGATGACAACGGTTGATCTGTTGGATTCATTGTTGACGCAAATTTGTAATTTGTACGTAATCATGGTACAAAATATCGCGGCCAATATTACGTAGATAAGTCTACGAATTCGACCACGACTCATCATATCAGTCTCATGTTTAACCTGCGAAAACAGATTAAAGCCAAAAAATTAAAAAACATCATTATTCGTCTATTTAAATATTTCTCCATTAACCAAACGATCGATAAATAATTAAAACATATCTCTACCATGAAAAAAAATTAAAAGTTAAGTTACATAAATTGCTCGTAAAACAATAAGCAAATAAAAGTTTCCAATTTTCTATTAAATATTTTTAAATATTGAGACGTAGTTCTCTATAAAATATATCTTCATACATTATCAGTGGCGTAGCCAGAGACTTGGTTGAAGAGGGGGGTTCAAACAAAACTAAATTATAACAGTAAATCTAAGTTAAATTGAACTTTAAGTAAATAACCAAAACTCAAGTAGGTGAAACCCCAAGCCCTAAGCAATCTAACTAACACGAGTTATTTTTATACTTATTAGACGTCGAATATGTAATTCTATTAGAAGCAATAGACGGCAGAAATATGTAACGTCACTGGAACACACTAACAGTATATTATTGAGGACAGAGGGAGATGGTTACAATAAATTCCGCGAAAAAATAAAAGATAAATAATTATTTTATATTTTTTGAAGGAATAATACATAGTAATACTTAACTAAATTTAAAATCTATTCTTCGCGTTTTTCTACAAAATTCTTCTAGTACCTCCTATATTACAAAACTATTTATTTACTTCAAAAAAGAACGAAATTTAAATAAAATAAATGAAAAAAAAAGGGTTTAACAAGTGCAAAACGGCATTTAACAACGAGTATACATTTTGTTATTATCAGATTGAATTCCAAGGGGGGTTCAGACCCCCAAAATCACCCCTTGGCTACGTCACTGTACATTATAAAGTTTTGACAGAAAATTATAAGTTTTATACGGGTGTTTATTATACAATATCGTTTGTTAGGTGAACTGTAGATAATTTTTATTAATATTTTTAAAAATTGAGACATTGACTGAAATCGTCAACATTTAACGAGCACACTGATTATCTATCAAATTATTATTAAACTAATTATAACATGTTGTTATCCGGTAGTGCGATGCTGTGTTTCGAATGCAACTTACAACAAGCTATGCTCTCTTTAAAATAGATGTTTGGAGCGTGTCTTAAATATATCTCGTTATGCTAAAGTATGCGATATGCAATGATCAATTGAACATTCATCGAAAAGATTATAATGCAAATATCTAGATAATTTTTTGATGATTGTCTTCACTGAAATAAATATATATCAAAACAATAAGGAATTACGATTCTCAAAAATTAAAGTGTATAATAATCTGAAACATAATACCTACTCTTTTGATATAGTTTTATAACAATAACGTTTAGTCATATACTTAATGTAATGTTTTATAAGCTACTAATTAGATATTGAACGGTTTTTTTTTCAATTGTATTGGGTTTTATTTTTTCCGTTTTTATATTATTATTGTGTTTTTTGTTTTTTGTTTTGTTTTTTAGATGGATTTTATATTATGAATTATAAATATTTATAATTTTTTTTATAGACTATTTTAAACAAATATATTAATTTTAGATATTTGTGACTTTTGTAACGTACCGCATGCATGCAAGTATACGTTTGTTTTCTTTTTTTAAAAAGTTAAAACTAATTAAAAAAGCCAATTGAACCGAATATAAATTAAAAATCAGCCATAATTGCGAGACTTTTTAAGTAAATGTGAAATCATGTTTCTAAATGATGCTTATACGCGTTCGCCTTTTAGGAGCAAAAATTTCGTTATTAGCGTAGAAAACGTTTTCAGTAACTTAAATAAAACGCAACAGATAGCGCTGTTCTTTTCATAGCGTGAATGGAAGGTTAGATTTCTTCATGTTTTCACAGTGACGTGTTAATTATGAATGAAATTAAGATAATGTAATCAAATTTCGTAAATCAATGTTTTCAGTAAATGGATTTCTCTATATTTTATTGTTAAACGATAGCTGATTTTAGATTATTTTGAGTAATGAAGCAGCAAGAATTACTATTCACGATTCAATTTTTTTTTTTTTTTTGAGTCAAAGATTTAGTTAATGCCGAACTATATATAGAATTTGAACAACTCCTACTGCTTTATTGGCTTTCAACTCGTTTAAAGCTCGCTCGAATTCACGTTTCAATATAGGCGGATTTTTCTCATCGTCTTGTAATTCGTCTAATTTTTTTAAAATCGAATCATCCACTGGATCGCCACTGCATAATTCTTTAATATATTCTTTCCATCTGTTATTCTTATTATCGAGTAATAATTTACCTTTTTTTGTCTCTTAGTATACTCAGATTCTTTCTTTTTCCCGAGAATAATCTTTTTATATCGTTGTAGGCTTTTTCTGTATTACCCTTTTTCATATTGTCATCTATAATTTTGCGCCTACAATCCATTTTACCTATTTATCATATTTTCTATATTCCTGTTGATTATTATTTACTTTAGCTATCTGTCTTAATACCATTAATTGCAATATTTCTTTAGTTATCCGTGTCTAATAAATCATTTTTCTTTTTTTTGTCTACTTGTTCTTTTGGAATTTTGTTTACTTTCTATCTGATGTAATTCCGTTGCTTGTCTATGTTTTCAGGAAGCAGTATTTCGATATTAATCACTTCATCAGTTTCTTCAATAAAGAGTTTCTGCAACTTTTGGTCGTTTTTATTTTTCTTTATATTCCACCGTCCATACACGGTGTTGAATATTTTGTTTTTCATACGTAATTGAGTAGTCATTATTATTTCGATTCTGCATCTGCACCTAGGTAACTTTTACAGTTCTTCACTTGGTTGCAATATCTATTGCGTATTAGGATATAGTCAAATTTTTATTAGCTGTCCAAGTATATATTCTTCTTTTTGGGTGGTTAAATATTGTGTTAGTTATTATTAAATTATGACAGATGCAGAAATCTACTAGACGTTCTCCTCTTTTGTTCCGTTTTCCGAGTCCGAATTTGTCTACTACCCCTATTAATTCTTCTCCAACTATCGCGTTCCAATATTATCCACATCCAGTAATATTTCTTCGGTTTGTTGATATACTTCTTCAATTTCTCCATCCGCACGTGCGCTTCTTGGTATGTAGACTTGTATTAAAATTAAGTCTTTAGGTACCGGTTCGATCTTTATTAAAATGATTCTTTCATTATATCCGCAAATGCTTTTGACTTTATATGCTACTCGTTTGTTTGAAAGAAATCCAACTCCTGCCGTTTTATTAATAGCGCCATCAGTTATAAATCTATGCTCTTCACTCCATGTCTCCACTTCCTTGCCATTTTACTTCACTTACTCCGAGAATATGTCTATGTTCATTCTTTCCATTTCCTATTTCAGGTTTTGCTACTTTTTCCGACTTAATTGATATTACATTACATTTTCCGATCCTGTATGTTTCCTAAAGCCGTCTTCTCGATGCATTCCCACATGCAGAGTTCCTGTACCATAATTGCAACATGGCAACTCGAACCCGTTTGCGTTACTGCGCAGGATCGCCCATTGTCTGAAACATTGTTTCCAGTGTGTCCTATGGATGCAGCATTAATTCCAGATCTTTCGCATGCCATTTTTTTTTTTACCAGGAAATTTACGGTAGTGGTTTCTCGTTTCCTTCCACCTAGAGTTGTCACCCACATCTTTTAGGTAAAAACCCCAACTGCAAGACAGCAGTTTGCTATTGGCATAACAGGTGAGACATATTTATACAAGCAGTCTCAGTTCGTCAAGGGTTGGTAAGCAGTCTTAGGAAAGCACAGTTTTATAGACAGTTCACACTCTGTCCCTCTGCCCCTCATTCCGACTACCCTGTCATTACTGGAATCGTCTGTCTGAGACTTTCCACCAGTAGCCGCTCTTGGTCCGCGACTGCTCACTTGACTAACGCCTTATTCGCAGCTAACCTACATATCTGTAGGTCATTCCTCTATCCGCCATCTATAGACGCGCCCTAATCGCGTTTAAAATTATCTACAAACAAACTTTGAAAATTTTCAGCTATTTATACTCCGTGTATCGGATATTTTTTACTATATGTCTATTTACTTGAAGAGATACACTCTTAGCACATATAGGTTAAAAAAAAAAAACAAAAAAAAAAACAGAAACATATAGATCCATATAAAACTTTTTAATATCACAATCATTCGTTAGGCTACGATTTCTCAGACTTATGTGTACAGATTGATATTAATGATTTTCCAATTGATTCCGATATTCAAACGGTATTTCTCTAACCGTCCGTCAAGTTAAATGCTTCGTGATAATCACCGAAAAATACGTAAAAATATAATTACTGATCATTAAATATGTTTGCATTAATTATTTACCTTTCTAATTCTGAGACTATTCTTAAGTAGAAATCTAGTGTACTCGTTCAGTATACAAATTTAACTACGCAGCCGAGTGTAAACAACCAACGGGAAGATCTTTCGACTATAACTCATTAGGCGTATAATAAAACGATAATGTTTACATTTGCATACTTTTGTTTTTTGTACAGCACGGTGAATGTTAGTCAATCAATCATATAAAATTTATCGTTTCATAGTTATGTAATATAATCTAAGCTTTGATCATCCAGTATTTAAAAATTCAGCAAAAGACGTTACGAGAACTGGCTAACAACTATTCTTTATTCGGTATTACCGTATTCTCGTGTCAGAATTTCCCTTTATATATGGCAGCACATAAGAGGTGCCTCTTATTTATTACTTTACTTTTTTCAAACTAATTGAAGAATACCATTCGATATTCATTCATTTCACATCAGCCTTTCATCGTAACCAGCTGTTTAAAATTACCCTGCATATTATATGACGTCACACGAGAATACAGACATTGGTATTACATCATTTTAATGCGACATTTTCTTACGTCTGATATAATTCATTTTTCAAATTTCCTTACGTCCTGTACAGATTCCTTATTTTCGCTTCATTAATAACAGTCAGGAACATTTCTGTTTGGAAAATTGTATTTTTAAAAATATCTTCTTGACGATGAAAAAAAAAACTAAATTTCATCGAATTTCAGTAGATAAGAAAAACTGGAAAAATATTATATGGTAATAGTAGTAGTAGTAGTAATAAAGTAAAATAATGTTGGAAATAAAATGTTTCTCGTTCATATATATATATATATATATATATATATATATATATATATATATATATAAACAAAATAAAAAAAATTATTGCACTGATACATTTTTCTAAAGAGAAGTATTTTCTTTCAATAAATAAATGATTATGAGGATACTGCTGTCATTTCGTGTTGGAAAATCTCCACCCTTAAGTGAATAACGCGTACTAACATGTATTGAATGCTGGATATTAAATTCAAGACAAAGACAATGTGATTACTTCTTCTTTCACGCAATTCTAAAACAAACACATATACACACATTTATATGTATATTTTTTGTCTAGAAAGTTCAACGGATCATGCAGAGAAGGGAAAAAGTATTTCATTCAAACGCGCACAAAACGATTATTCCATTATATATATATATATATATATATATATATATATATATATATATATATATACATATATATATAAACACGAAGCTTTTCGACTATGAAGTCATTTTCAATAGTCGAAAACTTCGTGTTTATGTAATAAAAAAATTTTTTAGTGATTAACTTCGATTTTATTTTGTTTTGTTAAATTCATAAATTCACTACTCTCCAATACATCAACATTCATACATATACACATATAAATAATGATTGGTTAATACCCGAAGTGAAATATCATTTTCATAAATTTCGAATTAAATCGGAATATAAATTAATAACCACAAATCTACCAATTAATTAATAACACAACTGAATGAACAAAAATGTAGTGTTAAAGATGGCTGAAACCAGATGGAATATTAACCATATACATATAATGAAAAAATGAAAAAATGTTCCTTTACAATTAGTTAACATACATTCAGATAAATTGAACCGTGCTTAGAACAAAATCTATATCACTTCAAATATTTATAATACATTGAAACTAAGCGCATTAATATATTATGTAATATTGTAAAAATTGCGTGACAAATTAAAATAAAAGCTGCACGGATCGAAAATTATGTACGCCAACAATAAACGCATTTAAAAAAAACACACACACACATATTATATATAGAATTTTACATTTTTATTAGCGGTACACTATTTGAGATAAATTGTCTCGAGTGTTAATAATTATACGGGGTGGTTGTATACAAAACAAATATTATCGCATTCGTATTTTGTGTCTTCGTTAAACACATTGCCGGGTTGTGATCTATAGAATAACAGTATCTATATGAGAGTATACGTACAAATAAAATTAGCCCGAGGAAAATGATCATTGCAGAATATATAATTATACAAAAATTATATCGCTGTATAACATCAAGATAGCAGCTACAAGATTAGAAACGAAATTCTTAAAAATGGTAAACGACTAGTTATGGAGAAGTAGACTTATCGTGATTTTTAAATTTTAAGATCACTCTACCTAACATTGAACATTGTTTTTCTTAAATTCTTATTTAGTAAAAGGCAAAAGATATATTCGCTCTGAAGAAAAGCAGGAATCTTCGCGGAATACAACAGCAGTCCATAATTCTACGTACAATGGTGTCTACGTCTTATGTATCGAACGACACATTGCATGCAGACTTGAACGTTCCATATGTAATGTCTATACGGAACACAATAGCGGTTCTGTGAGAAACTTCAGTTCAACCCAAATCCACTGGTACACCGAATGTTCACTACCGTTTTTTTACTCATATCTATCAGATGACTGCAAAGGAAGAAGGCCATGCACCTTCAATTACTTGAATGGGCTGAGCTATTCTCAAGGAATTAGACTAAAAAATAAAAGTTTTCTCCTTGAAAACCGAAATTAGGCAATTCGTTGGAATTGTCTGATTAATGTACATTTTCATTCCTATTCCACTTCAATCTTCTTTCGTCTTTCCTTCATTCTTTCATTACGATCGATATTGTTTATGACGACGGGGAACTGTCGGTATAATGTATAAAAAAAAAACACCTAATTTTCCTCCTTTTAATAACGACTCTTCATCTTTATACTAAAAATTCTTATTTTAATAATGACCTTCAGTTCAGAATACCAATATTAGTGATTTTTCTTTTTCTTTTTTTAAATTTTATCAGTTCATTGAAATTTTTAAGCTAGTTTTAATTTACATATTCATACAAACGTGTATACCCGTCTCTTTCTAATTATATATATACACATACATATACAAGTATTTCTATTTTCAGCAGCTGCTTCTAAACAATTTTCTCTACTTGACTTTTAACAAATAAAATTACTTACACATTCCCGCTCGAGGAATATTATGTTTTTTTTGTTTTTTTACACGACGTATTATGTAGGAGACGAGCGGAACGAATTCGGTTATGAACATAGCGAACCAAATTATTATTAACCTTTCGAGAACCACTTAAACCGCTTTTCCATCCGTTATGTAATTTCATAGTGGCGCGATAGATCCCGCATTGTTGTTATTATAATAAGGTATACGAATATAATAGATTCTAAAATAACATCGACTTCTGCGATAGTAACCAGGCGACATAATCCTACAGCGATGTTTTTAATCGACTAAATTCCGAATAGACCGAAATGAAACAAGTTGGAATAAACACGATCTTCGTCTAATGTTCCGCAACCGAATGAAAATAAGAAAAATAGCAAAAAATAAAAAAATAAAACCGACTGTTTGTGACTTAACTTGTTTTTTTTCTTCTATTTGAATCGAGAAAGGGAACAGTACGAATTGTAGAGGAACACTCGAAACCGCATAATAACTGAGTTACGAAATCTTATTAATATTCAAAAGTAATAATTTATCCTATTAGACATTTTATATATATATATATATATATAACAGATGTCATATAGAAAACTGGAAATTGCACTAAACAGGAATAGCTAAACAACCGTGGTTGTCCAATCTGTTCGATGAATAAAATAAAAATGCTAAAGCCCAAAAAATATAAAAACCCAATGTCTTCCAGCAGTTTCAACAACAAAAAAACATACGGGCGTAAATACACACACACACACACACACATATATGTCTCATTATGTAGAATATACTAATTAAGTAAAAAAATTAGAGACGAGAAAATAATTCTTTTCAATAAATGAAAAAAAGAAGAAAACTGAAATCTTGTTATATACAAAAATTCGAGAGCAGTTTTAAAAATAAATAACTAATTATTTTTGTAATATTGCACGTCTAAATTATTTTTTTAACCATTTTTATAAATTGTATATATATATATATATATATATATATATATATATATTTTACGTTCGCTTGATAATGACTTAATAATAGCCGGAAAGCTTTATAGTCACTTTTTACATAAAAATTTAATGTTTTAACTACTTTTTTGTTGTTTATTTTTAAATAATAAATAGGTAATTAAAAATGTTTTATCATCGATATGTAAAAAAATAATGGCGCTCGCTTGTCTATGACGTTTATCACTCTCTACTATCTGGCATATCATAATTTTACATACGTATCCATCATATCAATCTATCTATATGTGTATCCACGTTTTTATCCACCTAAATACCTGTTATACATCTATGTATACTATCTGTTCATTTACTGCGCAGGCGTACAATTGACGATTAACTCAATATTGTCGATTCAATCGGTTTTGTTTTGTCTCGCAACTTCTACATAGAACATATTTCCTTTGTGTAAAATAAGCCGAAGTAGTTCCTATCTATTTCTTCTTACCGAATGCCCAATGTACGTTATTTTTCATTTCGTTATTTCTAGCTCGACTATTCGTTTGAAATCCACTTTTTCCGGGACTTTTACCATTCGACATTAACACCATTCACGAGATATACGGCATTCTTTTATATAGGCATCCATTGTTTTCAGTCCTTTTATTGTTTTTTAAATATATAATAATAATAATAATAATAATAATAATAATAATAATAATAATTAGGGTGAGCGTAGCGATATACTATGCAACAATTTTACATTTTTGTCCTGGGTTGTAAAAAAAAAAGCGCTATTGCACATTTCTATTTGAAATTTAAAATAGTGATTTAGAATCATGTCTAAATGTGTTTCCTACCACCGGTATATTATTTTTTTAAACTGAACATTTATGTAAAAAATAAATACGAAACAATAATCGTTTTACATTGTCTACTAACGCCATCTACACACATTCACAGAACTAATAATGTATCCATGTTACACATATTAATCTCGGGTATTTGTTTGTTCGTAGTTTATGTTTCTTGTTATTTGGTATCGAGTATTGAATTCTTACTTATAATGGTTTAAGTTGTTTCGAATTGAGTATTAAACTTTTACTAATAACCTTACTTAGCTAAAATTATTTATAATTGAGCAGAGTAGTTGCTGATGATTGAAACAAAAGATTTAAGTAAAAAGATTTACGTATCGAATTTTTACTTACAAACTTTCTCTTTATAGAAGTTTAAGGCGTAAGCAATCATAGTTTTACGCTCAAAACAGCATAAATTACATACTTATCGCGATATTTGGGAAGCGTATATATAATTATAACTACGGTCGATTAATTATAAATGTTTAAAGTTAAAAAAAACTTTTGAAGGTGCAATTTAAATATTTACATACCTTTCAAAATCTTTTCGCATTAAAATGTCGAAGATTTATTTTATTCGAATATTTAGGAAGCGTTTATATAATTATAAATACGTTCGATTAGTTACGAAAGTTTAAAGTCGACAAAAAACATTTTAAAGCGTAATTTAAATGTTTATTAATTTTCAAAATCGTTTAGAAATTTTCGATAGCGAATTTTGTACTATAACGCGCGAGAACACGCCAGTATACACGTACTGATATACTATTATACAATTATTAATAATGAGTTTTGTCGAACATATAACTACAGTAACAAAATAGTATTTGAAATAATTTGCGATCGCTGACAAAGCCGTGCTTTCGCTAGTAATAATATAGTGAGGTAATATAGGTGCTGTTTTCACAACTTCTACAATACATCTACAAAACCAGAAAGAAAGAAATTTATAAAGAATTTGGTAGCACGCTTAGAGTATTGTACTATGTTAATGATTTTTTTCTGTCTCTCTCTTTTCGAACTTTTAATTAGTTTCATAATCTTAGAATTATATTTTAACACTATTTTGTTACATCACGAAATTAAAATTTATTTCTATCCACTGCTGAATGTAAGCGTTCTCCTTCCTTTTCCATTGTACTCAGTCCCAAGAATAGTTCATCGATTTAACTCCGACTTAATATATATATATATGTATATAAAAATAAATAATTGTAACGAAATAAATATGTCAGCTCCTCACTTTTAGTTATTGCTTTTAGTTCCAGAAAATTATTCAAATTATAAACTACTACTAATAAATGTTTTTCTGGAGACCTTTTTATTATGCCATTTCGCTTCATATTTTTCCTTCTTTAGATTTTTTTAATTTATTTTTTCAAGTTCAATTGTTCACTTACACGGCGTAAACGACAAAATTTGCTTTTATTCAAGGACGATTATTAGTCTTTTTTCATTTTATTATTAAAAAAAATAACGAATAAAAAGACAATTCTACTACTACTACTACTACTACTACTACTACTACTACCTAATCGAATGTAAAGAATGTGTTACTGTTAGAAATTTCGTAAAATATCCCAACTGTAAATTTAATTTTATCCCGGTTTCATCTACTTATAAATTCCATTCAACGAACATTTTTGAACGTTAAACCGTTAAAGGACAAGTTTTCACTACTAAACAACGGAATATGAAAAGGGAAACACACAAACATATACATACGTACACATATACACAAATGTAAAGTTCACATATACATATATATCACGTGTGATGCTGTTGTAATATTTTTCATATAGGAAAATTGCATTCCGCTAGAACGCGATATTTTTAATATATAACAATTCTTTCCGGGATCGTTTTTATTCGGCAGAAGTTTTCCGCTTTAGAAATCGTGCAGGAAAAATTTCAAAAATTTTCCGGAACGTCGAGAAATTTTTCAAAAGATAAATTTTTCTTAGAAACTTCCTTACGTATTACCGAGTAAAGTTCTATTACTATACTATTACCGCGATTACCGCCTTAAAATAACTGGGACCATCATAACTAATAAAACTACTCCAGACTACGGTAGAATATGGTCGCCAAAACCGATATTAATCAAAGAAACATCGTTAAAGAGTGGGTGGGGGATATAATACATTTATCATATGGACGTAGTTTAACAACGAACATAGTGTGCACTTCCTACTGTAAACCTTTTAATTTCAATTATGATATTATTATTATTCAGTTTTGTTCGAAATTACCTCGTTACCAAAGTGTTTCGAAATTCATAATATTCGAAAATAAAATTATACGAAAAATCAAACAATATTGTTACATAAATATAATCTATCTACCTACCTTTCCAACCATATATATATATATATACATACACACATTAATGGAACCTGAACCAGATCAGGAGATTTATAATATTTTAGTTAATAAATACAATGTAAAAAATTATGACATTAATAAAATATTTAAATATTTCAAAATATGGGTTAAAATTAATTAAAAAAACTAGAACGAAGATTCGGTTTAACCACAAATATTTAAGTTACAATATCATAACAAATTATGCTAAAGTTATTATTAAAAATAAGAATAGAATTCCACAAAGCATAAAACATAAAGCGGAATTATGTTGGATTAAAGCTGAAATAAGTAACTTACATAAAATTCTTAAGTTATTTAATAAAATGAAAGACAGTTTAATAGAAGATGTTATAAGTTATTATACAGATGAAGTAATAAATTTAGTAACATCAAATTTAGCTAATAAATACATTAAACAGAAAACAAAAGAACACAGTGATATAGTTAACAAGAAACTCAAGAATTTAATTAATAAACAATGCCCTCAGAACATACATCAGTTTCGTAAGTTCAATGACCGAGTAGTTAATTTATCGGATATAAGTTTAACATTCTTAATAAAGGCTTAAAATATATAGACAAAAATAATGTAAATATATTCAAACAAGAAGAAATGGAAAAGATGGCAGTAGATTGTGAAAATATTATTCAAAATGTTAATCCAAATGTCCATAATAATTTAAGGATAGAAGTTAGCAATATTTCAATACGAATAAACCAAAATAGTAATAAGAAAAATCAACAAAAAAAAATACAAATCAAGCCTTAAATAAATTGAAAGAAAAACTGAAGCACAATAAAAATAATTAGTAAAGCAGATAAAGGTAATACTGTGGTAGTAATAAAGAAAAATGATTATTTAGAAAAAATGGAAACATTTATCGATAATAATAAACTGGGGGGGTACTTTGTACCTTCCGGGGTCCGGAGCTGTAACCGGAACTGGGCGCGTCCACAAGTGGCGGATAGTGGAATGGCCTATAGATATGTAGGTTAGCTGTGAATAAGACGTCAGTCGAATAAACAGTCGCGGACCAACAGCGGCTACTGGTAGAAAGTCTCTAGCAGACGATTCCAGTAGTGGCAGGGTAGGAGACACGAGGATGCAGATGGACAGCTTGAGGACCTGTCCATTAAAAGTCTGCAAAAATCCTGTGACTGTCTCTCCCTCGGCGGGTTTAGGTCGCCGTAAAAGCCTAAAATCGTTACCTCCTCAGTAACAGCCCGCTGCCTTGCGGTTAGGATATTGATCCAAAGGCTAAGGTAGACAACCCTAACAGAAAACAAAACCGCTGCCTTGCGGTTAGGATGTTTATCCAAAGGCTAAGGGAGTAAACCCTAACAGAAAATCCGGTGGAAGGCAACGGGAAACCACCACCGTATATTATTATTCCGGTAAATATGATGCGACAAGATAAAAATAAAGTTGCTGTACCTGTGGGACATTCCCTAAAAAAGAATGTCAGGCAACAGGCGGTCTTCTGCAGTAATGCAGGTAGACTCGAGTTCCCCCATGCCCTCAGTGGCATGGAACTCTGCAGGAGGGAACACTCGTGTCGTAGATTCTGCAAATATCCCTAGTAAAGTCACCAATGTGCAACACCAGACTTACAATGTTGGTACGTGGAACGTGAGAACGTTATATGGAGCTGGAAAACTTAATAATGCGATTCTGGAAATGAAACGGTTGAAATTAGACATTTTAGGTATTTGTGAACACAGATGGCCGGGGACAGGTATCTGTCAACAAAATGACGGAACATTTTACTATTCGGGATACGAGAACCAAAACCTTCGGCCAAGGAATGGTGTTGGAATAATCGTTTCATCAAGTATTAAGCAACATGTCATAAGCTTTACACCTATCTCGGAACGTATCATGATGCTACAAATTCAAGGCGCAAAATGCAAGATAAATCTCCTGCAAATTTACATGCCAACATCCGAGTCCAAATATGATGAACTTCTGGAGGAATTATACAACTCCATTCAGAATACTATAGATAAGCTTCACAAACAAGATATGCTAATAATTATGGGTGATCTTAACGCTAAAGTAGGATGTGGTAAACGAGGCCACTCAATTGGATCTTTTGGACTAGGCGACAGCAACGACAGAGGAGATAAACTGTTCGATTTTTGTGAACAAAATAATCTAGTCATAGCAAATACATGGTTTAAGTTACCAAAACGTCGCCTATATACATGGAGATCGCCTGGAGACAACGAAGCGAATCTAATGAGAAATCAAATTGATTATGTTCTAATTAATCAGCGTTTTAAGAACGCGGTTATAAAAACTTCAACTTACCCAGGAGCGGATATTAATTCGGATCATTCCTTGTTAGTTGCGAAACTTAGATTAAGATTTAAAGCAATTAGAACGCCGAATAGATGTAGAACTCTGGACATAACTAAATTAAGACTACCAAAAGTAAAAGAAAAGATATCGCAAGAGATAAATGCCCAATTAAGAAAGCTTAAGAAAAAGGACTCAGTTGCGCATTTAACATTGCCACATTTCAACCAAACTATGCAAACAATTTGTCATAAATACTTAACATGTGACATAACCAGAAAGCAGATGTGGATGACAAATGAAATACTGGAATTGATGAACGAACGAAGGAAATATAAGAATAAAGATGTAAATAAGTATACCGCGTTAAATAAACAAATTAAGAAGGAAATTAGATGCGCGAAAAACGCATGGATGGAAGAAAAATGTAGAGAAATAAGGGCTTTACAGGAGAAACACGATTCTTTCCAAATGCATAAGAACATTAAGGCGGTAACAGGTAAAACTTTTAAACACGGAGTTATAAGATTGACAGATGATCGTGGTGTCCCTGTTGTTGATGAAGACGCCAAAAAAGATATTTGGAAACGATATCTTTATAAACTGTTCCACGATGATCGAAGTAACACCACTTGGCGGCAATATTCTATAGACGATGGACCTATAATTATGGAATCAGAAGTAATGCATGCAATTAAACTAATGTATCCCAGGAAAGCAACAGGGCCGGACCGTATACCAGGGGATTTATTCCGCTTATTAGAAGAAGAGCATATAAAAGATTTAATAATTCTTTTCAACAGTGTCTATATCTCTGGCAACATCTCCTCAGAATGGTTGAAATCTTCATTTGTTCTGATTCCTAAAAAGCAATATCCTAGAGAATGTGGTGACTACAGAACAATCAGCTTGATGAATCATATACTGAAAATTTTTCTGAGAATTATTTACCATAGGATTAAAAGGAAATGTGAGCAAGATTTATCGGAAACGCAGTTTGGATTCCGCCCTGGTTATGGAACCAGAGAAGCATTGGCGGCATTAAGAATAACTCTACAAAAATCCAGAGAGATGAATAAAGACGTCTTTATGTGTTTCATCGATTACGAAAAGGCGTTCGACAATGTAAAGCATGATAGACTGATGATAATGCTACGAAATATAGGCGTTGATAGCAGAGATTTGAAGATTATAAGATATCTATATTGGAATCAAGAAGCTGAGTTAATACTTGGCAAAAATGAGTCAAAAGTTAAATTTGAAATTAAACGAGGCGTACAACAGGGTTGTGTATTATCCCCGTTGTTATTTAACTCATATGCGGATCAGATTGTCCGGCAAGCCATAATAAACCAAACGTATGGAATTAAGATTAACGGAAAAATTATTAATAATATCCGATACGCGGATGATACGGTCATATTAGCAGACAGCCATCAAGGCCTACAACGACTGCTACAAAAATTTGATAACGTTGGCAAAACCTATGGTCTAAATATAAATACAAGGAAAACTAAGTGGATGTTGATTAGTAAACAACAAATTAATAGCGCTGTAATAACCGTTAATAATGAAATTATTGAAAAAGTGAATAGATTTAAATATCTGGGTTGCTATGTCACTAGTAGTCTCGATGTGGATGCCGAGGTTAAAGCACGGTGCAGTTACGCACGAGTAGCCTTCAATAATATGAAACAATTATTATGTGATAGATCGCTTAGTCTGAAGATAAGACAAGATATAGTTCGATGTTATATCCAGTCAATTTTGTTATATGGTATTGAGGCTATGCCTCTAAATAAAAAACATTTTAACCGATACGAAGCTGTGGAAATGTGGATACATAGAAGGATGCTGAGGATACCTTGGACAGCAAAAATATCCAATAAAGATGTCTTAAAGAAGGCGAATACAGATCGACAATTACAGAATATTATTATAAAGAGAAATGTGTCATACTTTGGCCATATCATTAGAGGTGCAAAGTATGAAATTTTACAGATTATTATACAAGGACGAATAGAAGGAATAAGAAGTCCGGGAAGAAGGAGGACAGATTGGCTGAAAAATATCAAAAACTGGACCGGCGCATCTTCAATACAACAATTAATGGCAGATGCAAGACAACGTAAGATCTAGTTGGCACATTGGTGACCGCCTACGCTCTCTTGAGTATGGCACATAGAAGAAGAAGAATAAATTTAAGAAAATTAAGAATCCAACCATCAGATTTAATGAATACATCAGAAAAGAAATAAAAACAATTAATAGAAGTATTGCAGAAGAAAGTAATACAACGAATGATACGTTAAACAATTATTTCAAGAACTTCAATTTCATAGAAATGAATCCAAAAGCACCAATTCTTTCAGGTTTAATTAAACTACACAAGATTAACAATCCAATAAGACCATTAGTTAATTGTATAAATGCTCCATTTTATAAAGTCTCTAAAATAATTAAGAAATATTTACAGGATAATTATGAATTTGAAACACAATTTAATGTTAAAAATAATATAGAATTAATTGATAAGTTGAAAGAAATAAAACTTAATAATAATGATATACTTATATCACTAGATACAGTTAATATGCATAATAATATACCAACAGATGAAGTTATAAGATATATAGAAGATAATAAAATATATAACAGTAAGTTTAAAAATCAATTTATAAAATTATTAAAAATTGTATTAAATCAAAACTATTTTAAATTTAATGATAAATACTACAAACAAGAAGAAGGATTAATGATGGGTTCACCTTTGTCACCTATTTTAGCAGAAATATATATGAATAAACTAGAAAACATAACACCTCAAGAAAATAATATATTTAAAAACAATATTAAATTTTGGGAAAGATATGTAGATGATATATTAATTATTTGGAATAACAAGTTAGAAACTTATGAATTAAATAAATTTGTAATAGAATTAAACAACTTTAATAAAAACATTCAATTTACAGTAGAAATAGGTAATAATAATATAAATTTCTTAGATTTAAAAATATTAATATAAACAATAATATATTAGATATTGATATATACAGAAAACAAACAATAACAGATGTAAAACGATTCTTTTCATGCAAAATCACATAAAATAGCTAGTTTAAGAAATTATTGTAATAGAGCTAAAATTATTTTAAACGGTGACAAAAACAAACTTAATAAAGGAAAGAATATTATTAAACAAATTGCAATAGCAAATAAATACAATCCGAATATAGTAGATCAATTGTGGAACAAACCAAAAAATAATAGTTCTTTACAAAATAAAAAAGAAAAAGATAATTATTTAGGATCAATTAAATACGTAGGAAAATACACGTATAAATTTTGAAAAATCTTTAAAAAGTACAATATCACGATAACGATAAATAATAATAAAACATTATTTAAATCAATTTGTAACAATAAAATAGAAGAGTATAGGGTATTACAAAAATCTGGAGTCTATAGAATAAACTGCACAATATGTAATAAGTTTTATATAGGTGAAACAGAACGTCAAATAAATAATAGACTAAGAGAACACTGTAATTCATATAAAAATGAAAATAACGATAAGTCACTTTATTGAAAGCACTGTAGAGAAGAAAAACATTTAATAGAAAACATTACAGATAATATAAAAATTTTACACGTAGAATATAAATTTAAAAAAAGAAAATTATTAGAAAAACTACAAATTATAAAACATAGAAGTAGTAATAATTTATTAAATTATATGATTAATTTTGATGAAGAATTAATTTTAAAATCGGTTTTATAATTAAATGTTATTGTAAAAAGTTTTTATATCTGGCTATTTAATGTATAGATATTTACAAATGTTTTTTAGTAATATCTTTGTTAATTTATTTGTAACGTTTTTAACACTTGAAAATGACTTTACAGTCGAAAAGCTTTGTGTTTAATTAATAAAAAAATTTTTTAGTGATTAACTTCGTTTTTATTTTGTTTTGTTAATTATATATAATATATATATACTAGCTGACCCGTGAATTTCGTATCACCCCAAAATCAATAAATATATTAACTTATTTGTTTAATTAAATGAAAAAATAGTGATGAGAATTAGGAATTATACAAAAAAATTAAAAATCAAATTTGTAAAGAACCTTAAATGATATGTCGATACTTTTTAATTTTTGTAGATTTATTGAACTTAATCAAAAATTATATTTAATTGAACTAAGTTAATACATATATTGATTCTGGAGCGATACAAAGTTCGCCAGGTAATGGAAGGCTAAATCGTATTATATATACTACTTAACGCCCAGTTTATATTCACCCCATGCTAAAAGCATTGTAGAACGGCCCATCAAAAATTAATCGAAAAATTTTTCAAAATCGAAAATCAAATTTGTAACTCGCGATTTCTCGCTACCGGTTAATTTTTGTAACATTTACCTAATAACGTAAACGATAGATCTCCACGTCTACTTTCTTCTAAGATCAACCCGAACCTCCTATCTATCGTAGGGGCCTCAAAAGGGTACAAAATCTCGAAACCCTTTAACTCCAATGTTCTCGGCGAGTATACGCTATAAAAATATGGCAATACCATAGTTAGACGCGTATTTTAATCACGCGTAACTTTCTTCTAAACAATTTTTACAAATTTCGAATCGTTCGCGAATTATTGCGAAAAATCGGAATTTTGAAAAAATCGTCTCCCTTTCGAAAATTTTCGGGTTCGGTTTAAACATTTTTTCGCGGTATTTTCGCTTTATACGATAGATCATATATAGAAACTGCTATTTCAAGAGGCGGAATTGTTTAAAAATATTTACGTCGTGCACTATGCCCTGCCAAAAGTGGCAAGTCGACAATTTTTAAAAATTCGTGGCAATGGACAATTAAATTGGACCGAATTTTAAATCTAAACCATTCTCGATTCAAAATCAGGCCAGCCGTGGAGTTCAGTGACATACACATGAACAGAAGAAATATATAATAATAAAGATATATATATATATATGCTTGAGGTATAACAAAAATCATATACTGAAACAAAATACATACATTATGAAAATATGTCCTGTCCTCAAGTTGTATTGAAGAAAGAAGAGGAAACAATAAATAAGTTTGTGAAAGAACAAAAGATACTAAACGTGTAAGGCATATTCGTAAAGATTCGGTATAACAAAAATGAATTAAATAGAGGAAAATAAAGGAATTTTTCACTGTTGGAAGTTGTCGATGTTGAAATGAACAGAATAGGCTGCCGAGGTATTAAAGAAAAAATATATATATTTTTTTTATTTCATAAGTTTGTGAAAGAACAAAAGATATTAAACGTGTAAGGAATATTCGTAAAGATTCGGTATAACAAAAATGAATTAAATAGAGGAAAATAAAGGAATTTTTCACTGTTGGAAGTTGTCGATGTTGAAATGAACAGAATAGGCTGCCGAGGTATTAAAGAAAATATATATATATTTTTTTTATTTCATAAGTTTGTGAAAGAACAAAAGATACTAAACGTGTAAGGCATATTCGTAAAGATTCGGTATAACAAAAATGAATTAAATAGAGGAAAATAAAGGAATTTTTCACTGTTGGAAGTTGTCGATGTTGAAATGAACAGAATAGGCTGCCGAGGTATTAAAGAAAATATATATATATTTTTTTTATTTCATAAGTTTGTGAAAGAACAAAAGATACTAAACGTGTAAGGCATATTCGTAAAGATTCGGTATAACAAAAATGAATTAAATAGAGGAAAATAAAGGAATTTTTCACTGTTGGAAGTTGTCGATGTTGAAATGAACAGAATAGGCTGCCGAGGTATTAAAGAAAATATATATATATTTTTTTTATTTCATAAGTTTGTGAAAGAACAAAAGATACTAAACGTGTAAGGCATATTCGTAAAGATTCGGTATAACAAAAATGAATTAAATAGAGGAAAATAAAGGAATTTTTCACTGTTGGAAGTTGTCGATGTTGAAATGAACAGAATAGGCTGCCGAGGTATTAAAGAAAATATATATATATATATATTTTATTTCAAATGTACATGTATGCCACTATGTATGGAATGTAACATCGTTCAAATGTCTATCTCTACATTTCAGGGTAGTACGCATGTGAAAAGTCCTATTTTCATATGCCGCATAGATTTGACTCTAAATTTGAGCGATATAGCATTGACAGTAATGTTGACTTTAAGGGCATTGGTCAATTGCGACTTATTGGCATAGACCTGCGATTTCAGGAAACCATGTAAGTAGAAGTTTAGCGGAGTCAAACTGTAGGATGTTGATAGCTCATGTCAAACTCTGGGAAAGAAAATAAAATCGTTCACGCAAAATATCCACCGTGGTGACGATCATGTAGCATGTAGCGCCATCAATCTTAACACGTTGATTTGGCGTTTGTAACAGAATAATAAACAACAGATTAGTCACACGCCAACAAAACATCATCGCCACAGGTATTCACATCGACTCACTATTATATGATGTCTGATTATAATCTAAAGAAAACGAAGTAATATAAATCGCTAATAATGAGGACAAAATGTGGAGTAGTAACAGACGGTTAATTAATGACGAAAATGATAAATAGTTTACTAGACAAATAAAAATCGAGCAAAATACAACAAGAAATGGAAAAATGTAAGACGAAGACAGTGGAAAGGTGCAAAAATTAGCCTGCTACTACAAAATAATGTAAAACGCATAGGGAAAAACAAGAAATGAGAGTATGAATGCGAATGCAGAGTGTTTATGTGTATTACAGGAGTAGGTGTGAGTGTGAACGGGTAAAAATACTTTAGCTACTATCAGTGCACTTTAAAACGATTATGTAATAAAAAATGAAAAAGTGAATGTGAGTGAATATTAAATTAAGTGTGATTACGATTAAATGATAAATAATTAAAACAAGAAATTAGATTAAGACGAATTATAAAAATTGCAATGGGAGAGGTATGATAAATTCGTCGATAAGCACTGCTTCGGAATCGAAATTAAATCGATAACAAAAAAATGTGTGTGATTACAAGTGTGCATGTACTTATTTTGTATATTTTATGTAAATACGCACTTTTAAAATAATAATAATAATAATAATAATAAAGTAGTGGTAGTAAATAAAGCGAATATGCTTGCCAACGATGCTGTTGTAACGACAGCGTATAAAAATTTATTTAAAGCTGAAGTAAATATGCAAGAGGATTCGATTATAATTAGAAAATGGGCGCACACGATAATAATTTGGTAATAAATATATTTAAACCGAAAAGTATATTCACGGAAGCCTATGATGAACGGAGAGATGTAAAATTACTTCGTGGATGTATTCGAATGATATTGACGGAGGAAAATATGTGTACGAATAAAGATGGCGATAAAAAATATAAACATCTAGGAGTAATTATAAAACTGAAAATGGAACAAATATATATATATATATATATCCTTTATATAAGTAAAATAACGTACATATACACGTGGAAATTATGTAAGTAAAAAGACGTTTAAAATAGCATAGCATTCTAGACTATAAGATATGTTATGCAATCGTGTAGTTTGGTAAGTAAACGTTATACAACCACGTAAAAAATATGTTCGAGTTTAATAGTAGGAAAAAAGACCACGCTATACGATTTAATTCGAGAAGGAAGGACTTCTAACAAACACTTCGAAATGATTGAAGGTGGAGGAAAAAAGGATATTGGAGAAACACAACTTAAGAAAACCGTCAAAATATAAAATACATATTTATAATATGTCAAATGACGCTCTGAATATTATACCGGAAGGAAATGTATTAAATTGAAAAAGAAAAAAACATCTGTGCTCAGAGCTTAGGGAAGAAGTGAAACTTAAAGACGTTTTAACTAAATTCGATACAGAGTTTTTTTTATTAATTTTTACGCGGGTGTAAATATGTATAAACACACACACACATATATATATCCATCCGTTATTTCGTTGACACATCTAACGCAACAAAACGTAATTTTATATATGTTTATGCGTGTGCAGTATATATATATATATATATAATATATATATATCCGTCAGTTAATTCGACTCACTCGTTCGTTTTGCGGGTTAACTCCCCATATATGCCGCGCCAATAGAAGTTTCACTTAAAAATATATCGATGAAATTTAAAGGTCGGTTACAAGACAAGAGAAGAATTTAATCGAAATATTAAAAAGGAACCGAAGGTAAGAGATAACTGCAGTTGCAAAAACAGTCGATAAAATTTACGTGTTCCCCGATTAAATGAATTCCAAAAATCGATCAAATTTATCTTCGTCCGATAAAATAATCCTGTTAAAAGGAAAAAAAAAAAAAATGAAGAGCCTAATAAAACTTCACTGATGCCGACGAGAAAGATCATAAAATCGAACGGAAACACACTTTCAACCCCACCCGTTGCGAAAAATTCCCGTTTTTGAAATACCATTTAAACGCATTACCTCCAAATACGATACTTCGCATTTAATTATACGATAACGGTTATATAATAACGTCTCATTAATAACTAGGAGCTACACTTACATATGAAACCGTTTAAATAATAATGATAATAATAATTTATACACTAATAACTAAATCTTCCTAACAGACTAAGTTTGTCGATTGAGTCCAGAAAAAATATTAAGATATTTATCTAGTCGATAAAATCCCTGTTATTTCGTTATCTTTAAATAACGATATGAATAAATTTGTATCTCTTCATTGCTCGGATTCGAGCAGTTATATATATATATATATATATATATATATATATATATATATATATATATATATATATATATATATACATATAATTAAGGTAAAATATGTGAAAAAGTTAAACATCATAGCTAGATTCGGAACTTCGGAAATACTTATGTGTTTAATATCCAACAAATTACATTTCGTGGTGATCCAAAGAGTAACGGATCATTTAAAAAAAAACCTTTAATTATGATTATAATCATCGTTTTCATCGTTATACCAACAACAAGAACGAACTAACTTGTAATGCGTTTCAACTGACGAATTTACGGGGAGGAGACTTCGTTAAAAAAAAAAATAATAGTTTATTACGTCATTAAATTTAACGGTAGTTAATTCCTGTAGAAAACCGGTAAATGCTTGTTCCGAATACTATATATATATATATTATATATATATGGACATGACCGCGTAAATAATATTTTCGTATACTCATTCAGTATATAATCTATATTCAGAAGGATTGAGACCACCCATTTCACACACACACACATAAAAATATATATATGTATATCCATACGCAACTTTATAATTAAATGTCCATCCTCGTTACATGTAACGACGTTCATCATCAAAACTTTAGCACTTGTCCAACGAAGCACGAATATTACTACTATTACCGCTTTTATTAGTACGCTGACAAGAAAGTTTAAATTGGTAAACCTTCTTGTGTACATTTTAAAATAATTAACCACTATAATTTTATAAGTTTGTTTATCGAAATTATACAACGTCCGCTTATATAATAGTACGAGATAAAGTTCTGAAAACATATCAGAAGCAATTAGACCTTAAAAAATAAACAATAAAAAAGAGTTCAATTCACTGAAATTTTCTTTATGAAAATCACAAAACTTTTCGGCTGTTAAGCCATTATATAAAATATAAAAATATATATATAATTTATAAAAATATAAAAAGTGAAAAATTTGAATTTAGATTGTAATTTACGAAAATTAGCAAAGTGATAAAATAATGATTCGTTATTTCATTAATACAGTTATTTCACTTTGCTAGTTTTTGTAAATTGCAATTATAAATTAATATTTGTTGCATTTTAATATTTTGTTCTCTTGATAATTGCTAAACAACCAAAAATATTTGTGATTTTCATAAAGAAAATTTCAGTGATTTTAACTTTTTTCCTCAATTTTAATGATTTCAAATCTTTTTTGTTGTTTATTTTTCAAAAATCGTTACATTCCAAATTTTTCAAATTATACTTTAACTAAGGAAACGAATTCTACATAGGCATATTTTAAAATAATAAACAACAAATATATATAATATAGATAGATAGATAGATATGTAGTACAATTAAGTTCTAAAACGTATCAGAAACAATTATACTTTAACTAACGAAACGTAGTCATAACTGTACACTTAGTAATCTTACAAAGTTAGGAATCATCAGAAGGTGGAGTTTTTTGAGGCATGTAATATTGAAGATAGTATCGAACGTCAGATCTTTCGAAATACGAATTTTACTTAGGTATAATTTAAAATAATTCACAAACGATAATTTAATAAGGTTGGTTTTCGAAATTATATAACGTTCGTAGTGTACGATTCTAAAACGTATTGAAAGCAAAATTACACTTTAATTGCTGAACGGGTTAGAAACTGAAAATAATCTAATCGAGTGGAATTGACTTAGGTCTTACGTTAGTTGAAAAAAAATGTATATATATATATCCTTTTATTAATGGACGTATTTACATAGCAGAGGGGAAGTAACTTGTTTCCCATCAGAGAATTTACATTAACAGTTTGTAATATAAGTTCGCTATGTACAAAAGCTGAAACTAGACATTCAAGTTACAGAGTTATACTGAATAACTAAATAAACCGTTAAGACAATGCAATATATATATTTTTTTTCAATTTATGTGTTCATTCGTGATATATAAAAGAACAAACCACTACCAAATTCTTACATCATCGTAACGTGTCCTCCACAATGTTATTATTATAAATAAACAACATCGGCCAGTACGATATCAATCTCATAGTTGAAAAATTTACTCTTTTGCGAGTTTCTTCCATTTTTACAGCAGAGTCTATGGCTATTTTGCAAGCTCTGCGTTTCATACTGTTAAATCAGACAATTGAAAAAGGTCATAATTTTTCAGATTCTAAAAGTTATCTCTCGGCCTTAAAATTCTCACATTATAATCCTCATTCCTATCCCATAATACTTAAAATTCGTAACCATATTGCACTTTTACCGGTATCTCTGTTAAGTTTTCATAGATTCCTGGTCACGCTGGTATAAAAGGGAATTTACTTGCCGATCATTATGTTAAATGTGCAACTTACCTTGGTTCATTTATTGCTTACACACCCTGCGTTGATCTCCTGTCGATCATTAATTAAGACAGCGCATAAAGAATACTGTAAAGCTAATGTTACACAATATAAGCTGCTCCAGCCTGAGCTTCCTTGCCTACCCTAGTTCTATAATATCGAAATACAAGTGGGTCTGCTCCGTGGTTTCATTGTCGTTCTATGTAGACTACGCTTTGGAAAAAATCATCTATTGGCTAAACTTTTTCAAATGCATCTCGTTCCTTCTCCGTTCTGTTCACATCCTTCAGATATCCACTGTATCGCAGACGCAAATCACATTTTCTTGGAATGGTCACACCACCGCTCCTCTCGTGACATATTCTAAAATCACCTTATATCTCTACACGTTCCTTTTCCTATCCATATTCCGTTCTTACTCACCACACGTAACATGCTCATATACATCTGTTTATATAGGTTCATTGTTAATTGTAACATACTCATATAGTTAAAATTAAAATATTTTTTTTGTTGTTGTTAAAACTATGTTATAAAGTTTAACGGATAAACCGTTGTGGAAGCCCAATAAAAAAAAAACGGTTTGTCTAATTTATTGTCCCTTAAGGTTCATTACGAAATGGAAGAAAAAATAGATAATTACTTTTCCCATAATTAGATGCAACTTAAAAATAATGAAAAAACGACAAAGTAATTATAATAAACAATGAACAATGAACAATGAACAATAATATGTTTTCACATTTAAATATTTTCAGTTTACAAAAAGTAAAGTTAACATTTAATAGAATTTTCTGTACCGAATATATCTACGATTCTTTCCATAAAAAATTAATACAAAATATAACCTTATAAAATATTACTTAAATTGACGCCTTATTATACGATTGCAGGAAAAATTTTAATACAAAAAAAAAAGCTAGTCATTTAAAATAACAGAGTGCACTCTTCAAAAATATACTTATAAATATATTAATTTGTTTATTAATACTAGAGCTAGGATTTGTAGCTGGCTCACTGTAGAAGGATGTGTTTTATACGCCTATGCTATATATATATATATATATATATATATATATATATATATACATAAGTATGTGTCAAAAAAAATTATCAATACTAAAAGAAGTGAAACGGATTCATATAGTTGAAAAACGTATATTCACTTTCTTCGGCTATTATGCATGATTGAAGGTTGGAGACAAATAAAGAGAGACCACTAATGCATTATCTTATAATGTCCACATTGACGCCAGTTCACTGGAACGAATGATTAAATGCCGAGCATAGGAGCAGGTGGCGATCAGTTGCACGGAACAATTAAAATGACTCGTAATTTCACGATGCTCGAAATGAGTTCAATGCTTTATCGATAATAAGAGGAAAAGAATAGATAGTATTATACAAAATGCAAACTGAAACGAGACAAAAGATAATTGCATCAAAATTTGGAAAATTGACTCGTTTAATGAAAATTATCGATTGTACGTTCTGCTTGTTACGCCACCACCAGTTGAAGGTCGCGGTGATCATCGTATAAATCCGTATCTCTGGATTCTTGCAGTTCAGGGTACTGATATTTGATAGCATCTTCTCATGTCTGCTTCCCATGAAAGTTTTAGCTTACCAATAAAAATAAGACTAATTTTGCGTAGTCCACGAAAAAGCTAGTTCGAACGTAGCATAGGCTACGAAAACTTATTTAATGATCACGAATTCGTCGCTATTTCTACTTCTATTTAGGTTACAATAACCGGTTAAACATAAAAACCGAGAACTACATATGTATAAAAAATTGTCCGTAAGATAAGTAGATGTTGACGAACAGTATTAAGTAACAAGACATCAGAATTTGGCTAGCTGTATAACGAACGGATCATGTAAGAAATACAGTTATAATAACCATAATATTTTATACCGTTAACATCATTTTCATAGCCTTCGACACACACACACACATGAAATAATATATATATATATATATATCTGTAGTTATATGGTTAAAACGCACAACTAATTATATATATATATATATATATATATATATATATATATACAAACGCGTAGGATCTTCTAAAAAGTGACATCAAATTTACATAACTCATACATTAAATATAAATAGTTAGTTAGCTGATAGGGTAAAGTCGTTTAAACGCAGGAAAACCTGTCACACGATATCCGGAGGAATTTCTGGCGTATTTTTAATAGCGTAATAATTTATACAAGAGGTCGAAGAACACGGCAATCGCGTTATGCGTACAATGTTCGGAATCTTACGAGGATGTAGCAGATACGTGATAGTAGTGACGATGAAGACGTGGTCCGTCTTAATATTAATAAGGAAATTCGAAGAGACATTTTTTCGACAGCTTCCGCTCGATTTCCTATTAATTAATACTTACTAATTATAAAACTACTACGTTTACACGTTTTATTTTTCAAATTACACACAAAAAAAAACAATAAAGTCGAAATTAAAATCGTAGATATTTAAACAAAAATCATTAATAAATTAAAGCTTACATATTATAATTGTGTACGTCGGCAGTAAATTTAGTCAGGTAATCTAGCAAATTCGCTATATAGCGCCGTAACGAAATAATCGGTTAAAATAAATTATATTTCACGATGATAGAAAATTTAAAACATCTAAAAAATAAACTAAGACGAGATATAGACGGAAGAAACAAAGTCACTTCGAGTAGACGAACAAATTCAGAATGATAATTTACATAACTAATGAAAAACACAGTCATTAAAACGTCGTAATAAAGGCGATAAAAATGTGTAGTAGAAATAAATCTAATCGCTAAATGTAAACTTTCACGATCGATATCCGTACGTGAACGATGAACGTGAAACCATCATTCTGATACGACGAATAAGAATAATTTTTAAACATTTTTTATATAGAAATTTATAAAAATATAAAAAATGTTTGATAATTTTTTTTTTCTTTTAAATTGTATATCTAAAGTAATATTTTTTACATTTTATATTTTTATGAATTTACACATTTTTATATTTTATTTTTTTATATATTCATTTGATAACGGCGAAAAACTTTGTGATTTTTCATTTAAAAAATAAATAAGAATAAAAGGGAAATGTTAATGTTTTAAAAGATAAATCTATATTATCCTTTATTAAAATCAGAATCAAACGAGGACTTGCTGAAGTGAAACTTCTATTAGCGCGGTATATATGGGGGAGTTAACCCGCAAAACGAGCGCGCGAACCGAATTAACGAACTGATTATATATAGCATGTGTCTGTGTGTTTATATATACAGCCGCATAAAAATTTAAAAAAATAACTATCGAATTTAGTTAAAACGTCTCTAAGTTTCACTTCTTCCTTGCGCTCCGAAGTACAAATGTTTTTTTGTTTTTTTTTTTGATAATGTAAATACAACATTATTTACATCGTCTGTTAGGAAGCCACAAAAACAAAATTATGAGGAATAAAATATCTTTGAACGCCTTGTTGAAATAACCGTACTTCTAAAACTATATGCTGCTTTCAATACACTCGTGAAAGCAAATATTAAAATAATTAGAAATTTGATCTTTATTATCTTCAACACTTACACATCTTCCATTAACGTCTAATTCCTTAATTTCATTATCGTTTTTTTCCAGTAACCTTTTTTTTACAATCGACCAGTAATTTTTGTTCCTTCCTCTACAATCGTCTCTAGCAGCCGAGTATAATAAGTCCATTTTCTTCTTCTAACAGCCTGTTGTACTTGTCGAGAGATACATTTAAAATTTTATTAGAAAAACGCATATTATGTGGAAATCGTCTGAAATATTTATAAGCGTTTTTTTTTTTTAAAAAGTTAATATTTTCGTTGTAATCGACGGTGCGCTTTTTTAATCGAGATATTGCGATATTCTTAACTCTAAATTCTTTTATTTATGAACCACGGAAATTTCTCATCGAACGTGAATATAGTTTTGTATACATACGGGATAAATTTAAAGTAGATACTAGCAAGAACATCTTTATATTAAAACAGAATTTGTCATTCTTTTTATGCTTCACGAAGATTATAAATCAATGATAGTTTTTATACTAATATGATCCGTGAAAATTAAATGCATCGTTTCGTATGTTGCGTTTAAGACTAATTTCCGGTTATCTATGTGCCGAATGAACACACGAATCAATACAAGATATAAACAAATTCATCATTAAGTGTCGTCTCCGTGTCGTAGGTAGGCGACTACTTACCTATACATATTTCGTTGTACAGTATAAGTAGCGTACAAGGCAATCATGACAGCATAAATAGACACACTCACACACACTCACACACACAAGGGATAACTGATTGTAATCGCTTTGTTGCCACGACACAAATCAGCCCTGCGTGTTTTTGTAGTGCAACATATTATTATTAGCGCGCAAATGGTGTTGCGGGTGGTGGTTTGCCATTTCTTCCAACGCGATAATAATAATATGGTTATTTATATGTTTATTTTTTGATAATTTTTAAACTCGGTACCTTCCACATAGAAGCGTGTGCTCTATAACCAATAGGATACCCCGACGACGTATAAACATACTACGATGCCTAAATGTCTGCTCGTTAACAACGTTTGAGTTTAATAATTCAAATAGTGAAATTGTCAAAATGCTTTGGAGACATTCAACGTTAACATGGTAAATCTAAACCGGGTCCATATTTTTTGTAGTTAAGTCACCAGCTATCCATTAAAAAAAAAAAAAAAAAAAGGATAACCAACAAGAGATTGCGAACAGCAAAAAGTACAGAAGAATGTGAAATACAAAAGAATGTGGAGTTGACACAATGACAAAATTATGGGACACGGTTAAAAACCAACATAATTACATACTTCAATTTAAATTATATACCTTAAAATTAAAAAAATTTACATAATAAAACCAGCTCTCAAATATAGTCATTGTTCCGACTGCACTGGCAAGATCAGTTTTGTGAGTCTGTTCAATTAAAATTATTCTAATTACCTGCGGTTTTGCATCCACTGACGAACGAATATTTACCAAAGAAACTTATAAGCAGATTCGTGGAGTGATCATTGATATATATTTGCTAATTGCTCGAAAATACTTTTACACCCAACTAGTCAGGCGTAATCCGCTTTCTCTTCCTGTTCTACAGAAGAGCACATTTAGTTGTATTTTCGCAAAAATTTTTATCACAGTACTGGGATATGTTTGATTCTTAGTCTTCCGTAGCCTCCGACATTCATCTATATCATGAAACTGTGATCTTAGTTTCTAAAGTCTGCCCTATATTCTGGTCTAAATCCAGAATATCCTCGTTTGGCTCAACAGGAACGTTATTAATGATTATGTTATATAACGCGCGTGTACTTTAAATCATCGAGTCTAATTTTCAATTGAGAATTTTCTACCTTTAACTGCTTGTTTCTTAATAATAATAATAATTACTGCTTAATAAAACTGATAAAAACGCATATTACTGCGTTTCGTGCAAACTATGTTTGAAAAATATCGACCGTATCTTATAGGTCAATAAAATAGAAACGTATGTCAAACTGAAAACAAATCCACAAAAAAAAAAAAACAAAAAAAAAAACCGGCCTAATTATTTATAACTTCTTCGAAATATTAAAAATGTATATTACGTGTCACAATCGTGTATTATTATTAATTCCTTAAAGAGCTTCATGTTGATTCGAATATAATCGTATACACGCGTATACTGTAAGAATTTAATCGCGAAATTAATAATATTAATTAAAACTATTATTTAATCGTAAAATTAATAATATTAATCAAAACTTTTAAAGGGTCGCGATGGCATAGTTGCTGAAGTGCTACTCGGATGGTCGAGGATTCGCAATCAACTCGCGATACCGGAAGTTCTTCATCATTATATAATTCTTAATTTTCAACGTAAAATGCAGTGGCACACCATTCCGTATAACAACATGGTGTTGCGTATATACTAGCCCATTTTATATGTAAAAATGAACGTACGATGGCTAGTCACGACGTTCGGCAACGAACAATAGGACGATGATAATATTTTATACATCGAAGAAAAAAGTAAAAAAAAAAAACAAAAAACAAAAAAAAATAGAAA
Source organism: Coronaproctus castanopsis (assembly GCA_032883995.1). Classification (NCBI taxonomy): domain Eukaryota; kingdom Metazoa; phylum Arthropoda; class Insecta; order Hemiptera; family Monophlebidae; genus Coronaproctus; species Coronaproctus castanopsis. The sequence continues at coordinate 225,360,416 of CM065053.1, forward strand.
TAATAAAATTAAGAAATAAAAATAGTTTAATTAACCCTTTCAGTCACAATGTTCATTATATGGGACATGAAATTTAATGTTAACAAAAAATTTTACACGTGAAAAGTTTCAATTTTAAAAATATTTATATAAATACATCCCTATAAAATTTATAATTTAACGTTAAGATTTAATGTATGATTGAAAGGGTGAATAACATTTGATAATTAATTAGTATTAAAGACCGTATTATGAATATACCTAATCTCTAGTATGCAGCATGGAAAATTGTAAGGTAATTATTCCGCACTACGTACTAAAGATTAATTATATTCACAATAAAGGAATTAATCATTCGAATGTTATTAACGTGTTTAATAAATTATTCTTATTTCTTAATTTTATTATTTCTAATTTTTAAAATTATTTTTTTCCTACTGTTTTCTTCTATATTTAAAAAATATTATCATCGGCGAGCATCTTCAAAGACATGCTAAATATTACTTATTCTTAGATAGGTATATATTTTTTATATATTATTTTTCCATTTGTTGTTATATATAATTTATTTATTATTAATTATTTTAATTTCGAAAATGGCATAATTGCTGAAAAGCTTCCTTATTCATTAATAATTAGCGATTTTTGCTAATAACATTATTTATTTATTTATTTAAAAAAATAAAATATCACTAGTCTATAAATACGTATACACACATGGTTTCGTAACATAAACTAACTTTTCTAATAAAAGATCTCCGACCAATTATCGGTTTTCTACAGCCTCTATTATTTCTAAAAGGAAGCCGAGATATCGATTACGTTAACATCCAGTTCTGTATAATTTTTACGCGAGTACATTCGTTATGACAAATGCACCATTTTATGTTCGTAACGATATCATTCATCATGACCTCGGAATACCAAACTGTTGCAACAAATCACAGACGGCGATACAGGAAAATGCATATGGCACACGGAGAAAATCTCGGATAACCCTGTCAGACGTTTTAAAAGAAGTCAATGACGGGATGCACTTACGTCATCATAAAATGGAGGAAGAATAAATATAAATCGCTATAACAAAACAATCCATTAGGATATGTTAGTTTATTTGATATTATTCTCTTATTTTTTTTCTCGCAGTTGTGTTTATAATCTTCATGTAGATTGGTACACACACAAAAAAAAAAAAAAAAATAAAAGAAAATGTATCTGAAAGCTTAAGTTGTTTTTATTATTATTTTAATTCTTTAAACGACTCTCGCTCGAGAAGACGTCGATGTAATAAAAAATTCAAATAAAATTTTTTGCGAGTAAAAGTAGATGAAGCTATAAAAATTTTAATCAAACAAAACGACCAAATAGGACATGATCGTAATATGTAATTAGAAATTGTAATTTTTCGTTTTATACATTATTAAAATTTCTCCAAAATTTACGATTCGTGAATTTTTAAAGATGTTTTTGAGAAAGCGCCGCTAAAATGGCACCCGTTTTTCCTTTTTCCTTTATATTTTATAACAATTTTTACGAGTTTCATCTTCAGTTTTGCCTGTAATTAAATAAGATTAAAATAAAAAAAAGATAGTAATAAAAAAAATTAATTTGTTGAAAGTGTACACACACACATCCACGAATAATAAAATAAATAACGCCTTCTAACGAACAATATTAAAACAAATACACGTACATACGCATGTATAAGAATTTTATTTGGAGCTAAATTAAAAATGTTGTTTCCGAAATCTGATCATATAACTACAAACGACATTAATTAAATTATATATGTGCTTTGAACACACACACACACATGTATATACATACATTATAAAAATCTTCTTTGCCTTTTGTTGACCTCGGCGACATTACGTTCTTCGACCTTATGTGTTACCAATATTCTTTTCAATTACTGATTATTCGATCATTTCAGAGCATCGACTATGCTCGCTTTAATCCACGCATACTTTTACATTGTGGAATTCTTTTCTGAGCAATGTTGCTAACTATTTACATAGCCAAAAAACATGTTAAATATGCGACGTAAAAGAGATTTCGTTAGCTTGGATACTGAGATTATTTACGATTTTTTTTTTTTTTTTTTTTTTTTTTTTTGTAAACGTACATAACAACAAACCCGTTCTCACAGATTTTAACTATATACTTCAAGAAAGCAAAGATACTTATTATTATTACAATAATCGTAAACATAATTATTGATTAAAGCGTTGGATAAAGAGCAACACACATTATATATGTTGCTTATAAAGTTCCCATTCATTAGGAACGAGATTTTAATCAAATCTGATTAAACCTATAATTTTTGGTTAAAAAAAAAACAAACACGTAATTACCCACAGTTAACATATTCCATTATTCCATTCCTAAGTTATCGTGCACCCTACGTTCTGAACAATTTTCGCCGAACTGTGTCCTGTACTATAGTTTTTAAAGTGAACAACATACGAGGGCTGAAAGTAATGATTATGCATCCTCCTTGATTTTCTTTTCCTTATTTTAAATTCATTCCATTACACATCTCTGACTTTTGTTGTGGTAAATGTTTTTACCACAATATGGCGGGGACGTTTTATTTATGTTTTTTTTTTTACGGGTCTTCCCTATTTAAATTAGTGATGATAAAGTATTTTTTATTTTATACGGAACGTTCGTTTAGAAATACAATCAAGTTAATTTGAATCAAAACCCCTAAATGCACTTTTATTACGTTAGCTTTTATTCATGGGGAATACGTAGGTCCGTACTTGTTGGTTTTTATGGCGCCATTCTACAACAATAATTGCCGGATATTACGGAACGACTTTATTTTTTTTAATTATTATTATTTTTTAAAATTATTATTATTATTATTTTTAAATGGGCGCAGGATTTTTTCACCAAGTATGGTATAAAATTATTTAAACGGATATATTAAACATTAATATTAGTCGATGTAATGTAATTATAAATAGCTAAATATACACGAATGTGTAGTAAGAGGCATTCCAAAAATACATGATCTGCTATTTTGTTGTCATTGGAAGGATATGAGCTTATATCGCTTTACAGGGACGATGGAAGATGATTTTTTCCAAATCGTAATCTACATAAACTAGTAATGAAACATAGAAGTATGTTATCTGGTACTTTTATGCTAAACCACGATTTTATGGGTATTTGAATCGATGTGTAATATGAAGCTAGAGAAGGACTAGACCAGATATTATTCCAATATTCTTTATGAACACAGGAAGAAGTGATAAAGAAATAAAAACAAGAATTGCGATAGCCAAACAAGCGTTTGTGAAAAAGAGAGATTTATTTAATAAAAACGTGAAAATAGGAATACAGAAAAACCTTTTGGAAACATACATATGGAATATATTACTATATGGTTCAGAAACGTGGGTGTTAACACAAAAATTTAAAAAAACGCTTGGAAGCCTTCGAAATGTGGGGTTGGCGCCGCATGATGAAAATCTCATCGACACAGAAGAAAAGGAATTCAGAGGTTTTGGGAATGATAAATGAAAAAATGAAACTAATAGAAACAATACAGCGAAGACGCGAAAGACTTGTAGGGCATAACGCCTTCATGAAGGTCATAATGGAAGGAAAATTGTAAAGAAGAAGAAGGGGAATTGATAGACATGGATCGATCAAGTAAAAGAAAGAATGCAAATGACGTATAAAGAGATGAAGAACACAACAGACAACAGGAAGGAATGGAAGAAAATGATTGGCTAGCTACAACGATACATGCTCTTATATACTGATGATGATGATTCTTTATGAGCAAATTTAATGAGACATAAAAGATCTGTTAAAGGTGTATATGGAATGAGTACACCGCTATTCGTAGCGGACCTGGCTTTTGCATTAGCAACAGTATTGCCAAATATACCAGAATGTCGAGCAATCCAGGAGAACCTAAGACAAATACAGATTCTAACAGCGACGAAACCAAAATTCGGATTTTATATAAACAAGGTCGATGCACGGGGATTAAATGACAGAGATTATTTCAACCGATTCGACCAGCTTAACATCGCCCAAATGTTGTTCTTACGACGACTTTGTATTTTTATCGATCTTTTTTTATTTTTTGGGCAACAATGGACGTTCTGAAGGAAAAAACTTATCGTGCTTCAGAAATTCGACACTCATCATCATATTTTTAAAAAATGTTTTAAAAACTACAATTACGCTATTTCGATAGATTGGTACGTTTGACTAATAATAAATAATGAAAATAATTTGATATTCGCCAATAAATTTATAAACTAGAGATCTTCACACGAAACAAGAAGATATTATAAGTAAAATAATAATAGTAATAATAATGAATAATAATATTAGTACAGTAAAACTTCTTTGATCCGTCACTGTAGCAAGAGCTACAGTTAATGACCGGAACTATTAGTGTTGACGAAATCACGAAGATTTCAAATTACTGTCTGCTTAACAAATGACATCGGAGTGTTATAAACAAGATGAAGGTTTTGAAATTTTTATATTTTATCTAATGTTCAGCAATCCCAATAATGGTGAAATTGTCGACAAAATGATGAATAATCAGAATGCAACCAAAACTCAGCAGCCATTCAGAAGTGAAACAAGGTTAACAAAGTGCATCGATTGATTAGTAGTGGAGGCACGAACTTTACACGGATCTTACTTCTAAAAAAAAAAAAAAAAATAACGGAACATCCCAATGAAGAAAGCTCGAGCTACAAAGAAACGGCAAAAAATTAGTTTTTTTTTTTTTAAAAAAAAAAATATGTAAACAGTTTGAAGTAGATAAAATTTTTCTAGGTAATTATACCATATTGCACCGTGGTTTTAACTCTAAATATTATTCAATTAAACGTATTTTTTTTTTAAATTTATTTTCTAAATGATTTATAATCTGGTATAGTACTATATATATAATTTTTAATGGAATGTCCATTATCTGTCCATTCGGTTATCCGTCACAGGGCCGATACCGAGGGTGACAAGTAAAAGAAGCTCTATTGTACTAGTAACAATGATAACGATTATTTCATAATTAACCGTAAATAATATTATTAATATATTAAAATAGATTTATCAAGCGTGAAATAATAGTTACTGTTTAATTCGAATTCAGACTGATTGACGTATGTACGAACAAACGCACTTTCAATAAAAAACCCGTAAACAGATAATCGTTATAAATTAGCTAGCCGTCTAATCTTTGACAATGTGTAAAAATTGATAACGATATGATTAACATTACTGAAAAAAAAAAGTTAGGAATAACACGTTTAAAGCGAAAACTGCGACAACAATAATATTACGTTTCTTTCGAAGTTACATTAGATCATAACACGTGTATTGATATTTACCGTCAGGAAATCCCCATACAGGCATAAAGAGAAATCTGAAAACTTGCGAGGGGCCGGAATTTCAATGGGAAAAAATATGGGAATGTGAAACGCGCGAAAAATTAAAATACAAACAAAACGAGATTATACGAAGACTGGAAGCGAAAAATACACATATGTTTGAAGTAGGGCCAAATGTTTTTTTCCCTAAATAATACTAATAATAATAATATAATAATAATAATATTATTATTATCATTATTATGGCTATTAACGTTATTAGTAAGTTAGTTTTCTCTTCAATTCAACCGTAAAATAAGATGAAAGAACTACCGTTAATTTATTTTTCCACACCAGTCGGCCGAGAAGAACCGTTAACCTATTCCTAGAAAAACAAATTAAAGAAAATTTTTGGGTACAACACTTTTAACATTTAAATCATTTCATACAATGACATAATAGTCCAACTTAGAGTTTTAAAAATAGTAAACGTAACGCCCGCGAAAAGAGATGAATAGCGCATAAATTTACATATAAAAGTTCGTAATAATTAATTACCAAAATAATTTACAATAATAATAATAATAGACGCAGATACGTGCATTACAAAAATTACAAACCTACCGCAGAATGATGGAAAAGTATAAGCGCATTTTGAAATTAGCTCTGAGGAATGTATATTCACACATAGCACATAAACAAAAACACATAATTCATTTGCATATATATATATATATATATATATATATATATATATATATATATATATATATATTTTAGCAAGTACTGAATGAAATATTTTTATAATTCTTGGATTTATTGGCCACAGTCAGAATAAATATTACACTATCCTTGACCACGAATGCAATTATGATAATTACAAAAAAAAGCTGTATGAGTTTGAACGAAATACTATCGGCTACATTATTTTCTTTTCAAAAATATTTAAAACAAAGCGATAACAAACATCCGCTTTTTATTTAAGTAATAATTTTTAGAAAAACGATACAAACATGATTAAAGTAACATTTAACATCGTAAGTTTAATGTTTGCTATCTAAAAAAAGCACAATTCCTCATAGCTACCGTTATATTTATATATGTATATGTGTGTGTCAGTGTACTTATATACCTATATTCATCTATCTATCTATATATATATATATATATATATATATATATATATTGGCGGCCTTTACAAGCTAACTAAGCTTGAATAAAAAAAATCGACAAAAACGTTTACGCTTGGCAAACTGCAATATGCTGATGATTGTGCTCTAATATCGGAAAATAAAGATAGTTTACAAAAAGCGCTAACACAGCGCCAAGGAACATACTGGAAATTTGGTCTAGAAATAAACTGCAGCAAGACAAAGATTGTGCAATTAATTTCAAATAACATAGAAACAGGTAATTTTCATCTGGATCAAACAGACTTAAAAAATGTGGACTCTTTCAAATACCTTGGGAGCTGCATCGGTAAAGATGCCCATTTGGAAAACGAAATAGCGTACAGATTACGTAACGGCATTATACAGAGCCATAATACTTCCAACATTGTTGTATTGAGCTGAATTGTGACCAATTATGCGGAAACATCTAAAAAACTTGAAACACATCATCAAAAAATGATCAGGAAAATATTAAACACCAGCTAGAAAGATTTTATATCAAATGAAAAAGTGTTAGATATATCTGGAATGCAATCTATAATGCAAATACTGACTTCCAAGCGACTCAAATGGACAGGTTACGTCATCCCAATGGATGAAAACTGCATCCTGAAAAGATTGCTGCACGGTGGGTTCGGATTGGGAAAGCGACATGTTGGAAGACCAAGATTGAGATACAAAGACGTTATTACAAACGATTTAAAAATAGCAGCGATAAACCCAGAACAACCAAACTGGGAAAAAAGCGTCGGAAACCGAAAGGAGTGGACAGCGATCGTACAACACGCAGGTCGAAAATTTGAAAAATCGCCGGCGAAAGGGAAACATGGAAAAGAAAACGTTGAATCAGAGCTTTGGAACAGCAGAAGATCAGCAGCAGCCATCGTATCGGCTTAACCTCGCATAATCGGCATAGACATCAATGAAGGTCAGTACTCATCTTTTCTAATATTTCAATAAGTTGATTCACGTTATCAAAGGCATTTTCAAAATAAACAAAACAAACGAAAGCCGGTTTTTGTCGGTCTAGACATTTTTCTATTAGGGTAGGATTTTGATACTAAATAGAACTTCCTCTTGCTGAATCCGAACTGTGTTCCTTCAATATTATCTTCGATTTTCCTCCAAATACGGCCATGTATTACTTTTAAAAGGATTGTAAGTGAACATGACATCAGACTAATCATTCTATGATCACTGCACTTCCTCGTGTTGATCATATATTTAACAGTCTTGTTAAGCGTTGTAAATTATTTTCATTAATTAACTTCAGAAATTCGGTCGGTATACCACCCATTTCGCTAGATTTAATGCTATCTGAACTTCTTGTAAAATCGGTGAGCTGCTCGTCATATATTGTTTTGATTATATCTGGACGAACATCTTGACCGACTCATTTAGCGCATTACAACATATGCAACATAAAATTCAAATTACAAACACCGACATTATTAATCAAAAATATATTATCCATAAACTAACTTCAGCAAACAACCAGCTGGCGTTTATATAGACTACGGCACACTCGAGAATTGCAGTAAACGAAGCCATAGATATAGCAGCTAAAACGTATAGAAAAAATCGAAATACAGGTAAATTCATACACACGTTCGACTTGCACACATTCATATCACAAAAAATCACAAAACTATATCAACAACATTGGGAAACTTACTGTACTCACACACACACCTTTATCAGATTAAACCAAAATTAGGACACTATATAACATCGGCACAAAAAATTAGACGAGAAGAAGTAGCATTAGCCCCAGATTGCGTATAGGACACACAAGGCTCACATCACAGCACTTGCTGAATGGTGATCCTCCACTAAACTGCTCCGCACGTAATACTTAATTAACAATAAAACATGCGCTATTAGAATGTAAACAATATGATAATCGAAGAAATATTTACAAACTCACAAATAAAGCAATACAAACAATATTACAGGATAATCCCCAAATAATTGAAAAACTCCTAAAATTCCTCACAGTTACAGGCCTAAATCATAACATAGAAAGTATTCACAGAGGCAAATGATCTCAGTAATCGAGCGTCTTTAAATAAAATAAATAATAAAAAAAAAAAAAAAAAACATCTTGAAACTAAGTCTCAGTAGTTTTTCCATATCTGTAACTTCTCTTGTTTTGTAGTTGCAATATTTCCTTTTTTATCAACATTAGTTAGTGTCTTTTTCTAAATGTATTCGTTATTAGTTTTTGCAATTTTTCTGCCTCAATACATCGTTCAGTTAACCAGTTTTTCTTAGCTTCTCTTATTTTTTTTTTGTATAGAATTTTTTTATTTGGTTATATTTATTCAGATCTCGATTCTTATATTTCCTCCGTTCACTTAAAGAGGTTCATAATTTTTACTGTCACCCATGCTTTTTTTGGTTTTATATCATCTAATGTCAAATTGTATTGTTCGTTTTATAGTTCTTTTACATTCATTCCATAGTCCTTCTATATTCTTTTCATGTGTTAAGAATTTAGCCGTTTATTAATATCTATTTCAACTTTTTCCTTAATAACTGAGTTTCGAAGTAAGTCTCTTATGACTCCAGCGTTACATTTTTTACTTTGAGTTTTCAATCGTACGCAAATATTGCGTACAACTGAGTTATGATCCGAGTCAACGTCTGCACCTGGATACGTTTTCAACCATTTAACTGCATTCCGGAATCGTTTGTTTATTAATATATAACCAGCCTGATTTCTAATTATATTGCTATCACTGTCCGCTGGTGATTTCCACGTGTACAGTTTCCGTTTTGGAAGTTCATACCACGTGCTTGTTATAATATACTCATAATCTATAGAAAACTGCAGGAGTACATGTTCTCTCTCATTTCGCGTACCAAGTCCATAATTAATATGTGCAACGCGACTTTGTCCTATTTTGGCATTAAAGTCACCTAAAATCACGTTTAGTTCATGATTTTTTAGTTTTTTATGAACCGTTACCGAGTTTTTATAAAATAACTGAATTTCTTCATCTGGTTTATCACTTGCAGGTGCATAAACCTGAATCAAGTTAATATTAATATTTATAGAGTTCGATTTTAATTGTAATATCATACAAATGGTAGATGATATTGGGGTCCAGTTATAGACTGCTTCTGTAACTTCTTAACTATTTTATTATCATGCATATTCCCACTCCATATTCATGCAACACGTACATTAAAATTCATTGTTATACGTGCATATCCACGTAAACGATGTAACACTCGTGCACGCGCAAAATATTATTCTTTACAATAAAAACTTTGTGTATATATTTGTATATATACACATATTTATAAAATAAGTAAATAAATAAAGCCTTTATTTCAATTGAATACACATACACATAATAATGAAAATTACAGAGATAGATTATATATATATATATATATATATATATATATCACTGAGCAAGCGAAATAAAATTAAAAACAAAAAAGTAACTAGTAGAGATGAGCAAAATCGTTCTTCGGTTAATCATGTTACAACGGTTACGAAAAAAAAATAATATTAACGGTGGATTTTTTAAAAATTACGTACAGCAAAACATATTTAAAATGATTAAAAAGTAATCTATATATATTAAAAAACAATTAATTATACACTACTGTCGGAGGAAATATAAATCAGCTCCAAAGTCGCAAAACTGAAAATAGAAACACGCGTTGAAAGTATAAAATCATAAACACTCATTCGTTAAACGTTCATAAATGCACACCTATCACTAAGCCAACAAATGACGTTTCAATAGCATTGAACGAAAAAAAAAAATTAATATCGAATTTGAAATTTAAATATATGAGCAGACGCATTTTAAACGTCACAAATATGGATAGAAACGATTATTATCAATTAATTATAATTAATTTAAGGATATTAACAAATCGACCAATTGCCGATATTTTAGAGAGAGCTTGCATAGGAAATGAGAAATCGAGGATTTATCGCAAAAATATACTCCGGGTAACAGTGATTAACAGAGCGGAGAATCAAGAGGAGAAGAGGAGTGGTAAATGAACATCGAACGAGAGCGCTTCCGAGAGTGGTGGTTCGCAGGGATTCAGTGAACCATAAAACTAACGATTCACTACGTTCATTGTTCATTACTCATGACCGCTCAATCATCCTATAAGTGAACTACTAGCTCTATTTGTCAATTTCTGAACACATTCGCCCATCTCTCGTATGTCGACGAGCAGCGTTCACTCGTGACGAAGATAACTCTTTGGTCGTACATTAAGAATCGTCGGTTTTTTCGCGAACCACTGCACATTCATTCTTTGAAAAGAAACTGGCTCTTTGAATCGATTCGCTAATAAATCACCCATCCCTAGTTTTTAGGGCAACTGTGCAAAATGCCGCCTAATTCGTCGATAGATATGTATAATAAAAAACTATGGCTAGTTTAGAGTTGAGGGGTAAATTAAAAATTTAAAATAAATCAATTAAAATGCAAAAAAATTAAAATAAAATAATAACAATAAATACGTTAACTGAACATTATATATATGTGTGTAAAATGCGTCCTATTATGTAACAAATGAGATGTTGATAAGGACCTACTAAATTACGATAAAAATAAAATGTACAGTTGTACAGTAGTCGGTACTACGGCCTGCTTTGAACAGAAACCTAACTCTTGCGAATTAATGTAAAGCGAACAATATTCGATATTATTATTGAAAATGTTCTCGAGGGAATATATTAGCCGTATTATGCGATACATTCCAAATTCAGTAACTTGATTGGGTCGCCTTTATTACAGAAGTATTCCCCCCATATATATATATATATATATATAATATATATATATATTATATATATATATATATATATATATATATATATATATATATATATATATATAATAGAAATTCTCAGCGAAAGGGTATACAACCACTGTTAGAAAATTCGAATTATCCACGGGCGAATGTAAATTTAATGGAAACGCCTCCACCAGTGATAAATCGAAAATATAAAATAACTTAATTATATTACGTGAATTTGTATAATTACCAAAAATGAATAGCTATTTTCATAATTTTTAACTTTTAGAACAAAAGTATCCACGCCATAATAATTATAACGATAATATTAATTTTTTTACGTTACTTCTTACTTTTCAGGGTAAGTTTTTTTTATGCGATAAAACACATTTCGATCATGAAAAGTCTTACTGCCATTGGGTGAATTCGTATTTATAATGTCATTATGCGGTGATTCGAACAAGAGTTCGTTGCATGGGAATACTTGCATATGATTTGTATAATCCTGTTTATTTTTGTTTTTTTTTTTTATGAATTAGTATGTGTTAACGTGTGCCGAAGGGGAATATATGTTTACACGGAAATATGGGTGGTTGTGATTGATATTTCTGTTTTTGTCGCGTTTGGATATGTTCTTGTATATATGGTACTACTGTATTTCGTTTGAAACATTATTATTATTATTTTTTTTTTGTTGGTATTAGTAATTTAATTTACAACCTTTTATGTTGATTTAATTAGCGTGTTATATGAATGCGGTTTAATTTTATTACTGTTCTTACTTTTACTTTACAATTATTACTGTGTAAGTTCATACACTCGTATACACCGTAATATGTTTCGTAAATAAATAAATAACGATGGTGATGATAATAAAAATAAATAACATAACAACAATTAAAATGAATAGTAAATAATTGCAAAATAATAATAATAAATAAGTGTAATAAATAATAATACTATAACGATAATAATTATTTAAAAAAAAAAATAGAAATATACAATTAATAATAACAGCAATAGAAATAATAACGAGTGAGTTGATGATAGTAATAATTCATTTAAATTAACTATCGTATTTAATTAAAAGATTTACACGTCAAATATGAAACATTGACTGCGCCTACGTGCATAAACTGCGTGAGCGCAATAATTTCAATTTTCAATTTATTTCAATATTACACTTCTACATTGCAAAATGTACATAATAAAACAAAAAAAAATAAAATAAAAAATAGTGTAATATTCCACTATGTGCATACCTTAAATACGAGAAATAAACGAAAATTTATAACAATTTCGTCCAAATAAATATTATTATCCTAAAACTAACAAAATGCAAATTTTTAAATTACGCGATGTTGTATTCAAATCGATAAAATAATAATAGACCCCAGACATAATTGTGTTATGCGTCCGACAAATTCGATATTTAAAGTTTTTAAACAAATGGTCGGATTTTTAAGTTTGATTGTGAATGTATATCTAGATATTTGCAATGACGCTGAAAAACAACGTTGCATTTAGTAACACGCCTCATTTATCGAAGACGGTATCGTATAACGATAAATATATTCTAATATCGCAAGAAATTAAGATGAACTATAAATAAAGTCGAAATTGGTCACGTCATATTATCATCTACAACAGTTGTAATACCGAAAAATCTCGCATGAGATATATACATTTAGCTAGGTAAAATTGCAACTTTAAACGCAGCAATAATAGTGAAAAAATTTTTCGAAATCGAAATATAGCTTCAGTACACCATCTACGTTTTTCGACATATAAATACCGCAAATATCCAGAATTAAAATAATAATAATAATAATGACATTAACGGAATATCGAAAAAAAAAGAGCTGAATTAGCTTTGTCGTAAGAAGTAAAAGTTTAAGAAAGCGAAAAATTTTCCAACATTCGGACATAAATTTTCCAACATCGACTGAACCTTTAGGCTTTATCCAGAGACTCTGAATTATAGTCGTGTCTAGAGACATCGTGCAAAATTAGCCAAAGAAACGATTGAAGAACGAATAAAAGAAAACATATATAAATAAATAAAAAATATATATAGACCATTTTGTTTATTTTTAAAAATTCTGCAAACTACTACTACATGTCGTTTCAGACAGAAATAAATAAAAAAATAGAGAATATATATTTTCCTTTTATTTATTACACGAAAGGCCGTCTGAAAATAGATAGTAAAAATACGACTTAAAGTTTAGGCATATTAACGCTTTAAAAGAACAAAATATCATGCGAGGTTCACGAATGTCAACAATATTATTGTGTATATATATATATATATATATATATATATATATATATATATATATAATTTAAAAAATCCGAGCTATAAACAAAAAACCATTTCCCTCTACTCCTGCAAGCATCTCTATCAACAATTACATCACGATAAATATGAAATTAATTGCTTCATTTCTGCTGATTTCTCAAAAAGCAGAAAAATCAATTAAGAATGATTCCTGCTTAGACTTCACTTTAATATTACCCATTATTATTGAAGATTGTATTATAAGCCAGTTGTTAAATATAACGAACTAGACCAAATAATATAATTTTTACGGTAACCGATTCGGCTAATCTGAAGATATATATATATATATATATATATATATATATATATATATATATATATATATATATATATGTGTGTGTGTCGATATTTAAGTATAGATAATTGCATCCACATATATTAACTAAGGCTAACAGCATTTCGCGCTCTCTCTCTCTCACTTCCTCCCACTTTGTCTTTACTTTCTCTCTCTCTCACACATATTATATATATATAAATAATTAAAAAACTTTAATAATAACAGTAATGAAATAATAATTTTAATTGTGTAGTAAAACGGTTAATCTCGCAGCGTTACTAAATGAGAACAGCACCAGAGATTCGAATTGGACCATAACGATCAATCATCAGAACCAGTATCGTCCTTCAGGTTAACGTTTCTGTCTTATATCTATATATATATATATATATAAATGAATTGCCATATTTTAAATACTATAACTGCAGAACGGCTCAACTAATCGATTTTGACGATTTTTTTATATTGTTCAGTGCATATATATATATATATATAAAAATTTTGAAATTTGGAAAAATTATTTAAATTTTTCTTCTGTACGTGTGTTAGTTACCGTACTCCTAAACGGCTGTACCATTTCTCATGAAATTTTGTGTGCCTGTGTGGCTTTAGATTTACAATTGAACCCAACAAGTGTATTCTGGAGATTTTGGGGTGACCTTTCTGAATCTCGAATTTTGTTAAACCGATTTAATAGACTTACGTTACGTGCGAATTAAAAAACCGCATGTAAACGAAATCTGGGAAATAAATAAAGTTATGCGGCATTAAGATACGCGCTAATGACGTTAGTGTCTATTTTTAAACAAAATAGAGTCGATAAAATTGGGGTTAAAGGGTTTCGGGGTTTTGGGTCGTTTTGAAGAGCCCGATGAGAGTTAGTGGATACGGGTTGACGTTAGACGAAAGTAGACGTCGAAATCTATCATTTATATTATAGCGTCAATTTTACCAAAATTAACCGATAACGAGAAATCTCGAGTTTAAAATGAGATTTTCGATTTTGAGAAATTTCTAGATCCATTTTTGGTTGGCCGATTCTACAATGCTTTTATCATGGGATGTGATATATCTATAAATATTATATATATATATATATAAAATATACACTATACGTTAGGTACTCGTGTATATATATACACACGTGTGTGTGTGTGTGTGTGTGTATAAATGTTAAATATATTGGAGAGTGGTGATTTTATAAATTATAAACCAAACAAAATCATAACACAGTTTAATCACTAAAAGTTTTTTATTGCAAAGCTTTTCAATAGTTACGTCATTTTCAAGCATACACAATAAATATTACATTATATATACATATATATATATATATATATGCCTCAAGTAACAGCTGTCTTTATCTAACACACAAAGAACAAGTTATTGATCTTATGCTTATTATTATGTACGCGTTCTGTTGTGCGTGCTACGTAACCGCGCGCATTATAGCAGCAACTGTAGACTGTACCAGGTCCGCTGATCTAAGATTTTCTGTTTACTATTATTTAATTCTTTAATCTGCTAATAGTAAACGACACAACGTTCTGACAAGACAACGCTTGCCGCGTCCACTAGTGCATATATATATATATATATATTAGTAATTTTTTGTCATTTTTTTGCATGTTTTAAATCATTTATATATGTTAAAACTTTATATTCTTCGTAACGTTTTCTTTATATTTATGTGTAAGATATTAATAATTAAGAAACTTAAACGGTTATTTCTTATAAAGTAAAGATTAAATAAGATCCTACGGGTTGGCTACCGAGATATCGAGATCGAGTACTTGCGTTTTCTCTTCTAATTTTTGTATATTGGGAGTTACGCTTAATCTACATGAGAATTATTAAAAAGACGACCGCGACTATTCTGATAATTATAAATAAATTTAATATACAAATATAATAAATAATAAAAAAATAATTTAATTATTAAATTATTTATAATTTGACATTTAAATTCTTTAAAATATGTAGTTTTATACATATATATATAAAATTTGAACTCTAAACCTTCTTGCTTTTAAAGTAATTAATCTAGTTTAGTTAATTTATTTTAAACGATAAACTATTACAAAACAATTGCAAATAGAATTTCCTTCGATCATAACTATATTATGTTGGTAAATAATCAAAAATTATCCAATACGCGGTATTCGTAAAAATTACTAGTCAGTTTTATTCTGTATAATTACAACTAATCGTCTATTACTCATGTTCTTAGATTTTTCAACAATAGAGTATACTTTTAAATTATCAAACGGTATCAAATTTTATTAGGTACATTGCATAACAATCGCCATAATACGGATTAATTCGAAATATAAGAAAAAAGATATAATAGATGTATGTCTACGCTGTGTGATATCAAGGATGATATATCTCGCATTTACTAGGTAAAGTTGACGCTTTACAACTCCCACCGGGAGATGATGATGGTGCAAGAAAATCCGAGAATGGTAAATTTAGTTTATTTACATCCTAATAACTTAGAAAATGGTAAGCCTTTATTTTATGATTTGCGTATATCGATTTAAGAATTCGTCCATACACGATTTTCTTCCCGATTCTGCCTAAAATTAAATAAAACGATGATCATAACAATAATAATAATAAACTGAAAAATCTAAACCAAGTCTGTTTAAAGATAAACTTTAAAAAAAAAAAAAAAAAAACTTAAGAAAAACTCACGATGCTATTAACGAAAAACATAATAATTGACGTTCTATTGAAACGCAAGAGACACCGTGCCGTTTTAAAAATAAATTGTCATTTATCATATAGCAATTTCATAAATTAACCCGCGTATGCAAATATTAGAGCGGATTTTAAAAACCAGAACCCTTACACTGGCCCTGTTCGACCATTTTGTTTTATTTTTTAACTTACGGATTAATGACCGCATCCGTTAATCGTACTATTATTATTATTAAAGAAAATTTAACAGGTAACGTTCGGACAAGATTTTTAGGAGGGACATTTCTGGCAAACGAAAGATTTGATTTCATGGCACCGTAGTTCTACTACTATCATTTATTAAAAGTTTTTGTACCCCATTAAATACCGCCACGAAAATAACTACCGCAAAAGCTATTACCTACTATCACTACTAGAACGGCAACCATATAATGTTGCCTGCCATTAATGAAGTAACGCCGTGCTGCAGCATCGTTCATTCCGAACGGCTAAGGACTTTAACGCGTTTGAAAAACAAGCGACCGTTAATGGACGGCCAAATTCCTTTTTCTTCTTATAATGTAAGTTAAAAGAGAAAGCTCCAACTTATTAACTCGGGCTTCCACCGGATACAACATCGTCCTTTAGTTAATCCCGCGGGACAGACTTCATCTTTCGCGTTGAAATTATCGAAAAAGAGAAGGAAATTATTACGGACAAAATGAGCTATTGTTCGGATTTTGGCTCCTGTAAATCTAGCCGACCAGTCTCATAAAGAAAATATAATAAGCCATTACGTACGTACGTATACGATATATATATATATATAAAATGGTTGCACAGCTTCCATTTCATTTTACATTACGAAACAGTAAACTGTAAAAATCAAAAGAACAAAAAAAAAAAAAATAGTAAATAAATTTATTTTGTTCGTTATTTCATAATTTTATATTTTTGATTCAAATTACGAATTAAACGCTTTCAAAATCGATTTTGCTTTTTAGGTAAGTTTACGAATTGTTAAAATAATGTTATCTTTATTTTAACTGTATTATATTGTATTGTTAATAAATAAACAATTTACTTTTTAGTTGAAATCGAGTGGAAATTGATTTATTTAAAAAACTGTTTATATATATATATATATCAAATAATTATTTTCGCCTAAAAATATAATTAATTTTCCACGTACTTTTTTAAAAATTTCAACATAACGTAAATTATGATACAATAACAATTACGAAATGAAATTTATTATATTAAAAAATAGAATTAATAAACGACATTAATTTGCGCTAAAAATGTAGGGATAGACTAAAATAATCATTAATATTTCGATTTAATTTAATAACCGCAAATTTATTTTATCGTAACAACGGGAATTTGTCGACTGCGATAAGATTAAATAAGTTATGTTGGACTATATGGAAAATAAACTTGAAAACAAAAAAAACGAATACAGGATTTATTGTTTCAATACACCTAACTTACATATCAAATATCAATTATTAGTTTAGGTTATTTATTAACTAGCGGTATGGATTTCTTTTTGAAATAAATTTTATTCCACTATTTCGGAGCATTCGATTATAATGTAAGAAGTGAATGAAAAATTGAAAAGTAGTAAAATAACAACGCAAACCGGTAATAATAAAATCACTACATTCCACACACCAGTTCATATTAATACGAATACAATTATAAAATTATAAATTCGCGGGTTAATGGAAGAAATCACTCAAATGCCAGAAAAACCAAAAAAAAAAAAACCGACCGATACGATCGAATTATAATAATTTGTAGGAATGAAATTTAAAATTCAAAATGTTCATGTCACTCTCGTAACAAAGTTCGCTTTAAGTTCGTTGTTAATCGTCTATATTATTAACGCCGGGACTGAATCTACAGTTTTTCAAAAAAAACATTTAGAATATTAATTTTAATAATTTCGGAATATGTAAGATAGGCTTAAATATCGTGCATTGACCTTCGTATGTAAATGCAATTCTGATATAATTCTTCATCGACGATTTTAAATTATTTAAATCTCGGCTAAATTAGACTGACGTTAAGATCAAATAGACACGCGTATAACAAAATTGATCTTATTCTAAACGACTAGAGAAATACTAAATAAACTATTAAACAAGGTTAACATCTTCCACCCTATTACAAATGCGTTATTCTCTTATCTATTCACCATCTCCTTCTGAGCCGTCCAAAGTTCAATTCCTTCCAGTTCCAATTATGCATCGGTAGTTCGCTCTAGCAAATCCTCGAAGACAATTAAGAAAACGTTCAGTTGCTCTTTCCTCAGATTTCCACGTCTAATATTCCTAACATCATCTAAGTCTTATTCATCCGGGTCTCTGGTCAATGTTACAGTACATGATATGGCAGGCTAATAGAGAAAAGAAATTAGACTAAGTAAACGTAAGACCTTTACCGGAAAAAACTCTTACATACTGATTGATATCCGCATACGAATTATTTTTTCGCGGTATAAACCGTGTCAACTTTTTTATTACGTAACGAAAACAATTACAGTTTTCATTTTCAAATTGAGAGCGGTTGTGAATGTTTGGAGAAAAAAAAAAAAATTAACAAAGAAATGTTCGTACCCAAACGTAGTGGTTATCTTATATAAAAGACACCGCAGACAAAATATGTAGAATTCCACGAAAAATCAGAGTTAGAGCAGTATTTGGCAGGTGTTAAAAAATAAAATATTTACAAAACGTCAATGATCAACTCCCCAAAGGACTATATAAAATTCCTTGCTCGTGCCGGTTCAATTGGACAGACTGTATGTAGTGAATTAGATATTAAAGGAAGACAAAGGAGACTGTAAACATAAGAGAAAAGGTTGTCTTGGAAATCACGAAATACAATTGAATAATTTTCAAATCTTGTTCAAAATGCATAAATATGGCTCCAGAATTGTTAGAGAAGTAATTAAAATTTTTAAGTATCCAAATTTCAACAAAGAAGATGGATATCGGCTGAATTAAACTTGGTTAATTGCCCCGAGAGGTGAATAAAACAAGTTAAAATAAAAACAACTGCTACTTTAGTAAAGAGCTCCAATCTGACGCAAAATAATGACGACGAAAACGTCGATAAACCGATTTGCACACAGCAGGACACTTATCGCAGAATCTGTACAACGTTAGGTCTAGAGATTGCGTTCTTCTAAATACGTACGCATTCAGAACGGCTCTCAGTTTGAAAAATGAAAATGATTTCCGAAACGTTTTGAGACATGGTTTACATCGAAAAAATCGTGAAATATTCAGTCTTCTGTTAGTAGTAAATAAATTAGCTTGAGTTTTAGTCGAGTTTATTCTGATTCTTCATTTCTGAAAATATGCTTATTATTATTTATTTATAATCGTTTTTACAGAATGTTCGTATAGAATTAAGAATTTGTCTATCGATATTTTGAACGTAATATATTTTGATAAATACCCGATTTCTAAATCATTACCGTCCATTTCATATTTTTACGAATGAATTATGATTTCGTTAGTCGGGAAAAAGGTTTCTTCGTTATTATTTCCAGGCTCGGAATATTCGCCAATAAATTGAACCGTTTTGAATTGAAAAGATAAAAATCAGTTTTGTTGTCTAATAATGGCGAATCATTACCGCATTATATTTATCAAAAACCTTTTAAGCAATTGCCGTTAGAATGAAATCGATTTCTACGAATTTATTTATTTTTTTAAGGCGAAATATGAAAAACAAAAATTTCGAAACGACTTCGACTTATAAATTGCGACGTAGAAGGAGAATCAGACTCGAATGTTAAGCGAGAAAATAACGGAAATACAAACCCCCAAAAAATTGATAAAGAAGAAACCAATAAGGAATCGGTGGGTTTGGAACTATTATTCCAAGCAGGAAATACTTTTCTTATTTTGCATAAATTACATTATCTAGCGCGATGCGATGGTTTTCTTACAAGGCGAACGGCGCCAATGTGTACCCTCGCACGAAATATTACTTCAACCGATATTTTCCTTCAGGATGCATGCACTCCATTATTATTATTATTATTATTATATATAAAATTATAAGGAAAAAATGATATTACCGTTTTGCAATAAAAAATAGAATGCATACGCCTTTTTTCTTCCGGTTTAAAGGCAAGTGAAAAATGATTTCAGATTTCTTACGATGACTTGCACAGTTCGTACGTTTTGTAGGAAATAAAATGTTAAAAATCCGACAGATATGAAAATATTTGGCAAATAAATTCACACTATCCTCACAGGCATTTCGTATAAACGCGTACGATTAAGAATAGTGTTATACCGAGGAGAAATTATTATTTTTCTACCCATAAATCAAGTTGGTATTTTCCCATATTTTAAATATAACGAAATAGGACACATTTATTGTACGTGTTTCGTTGCACGTCAACATAAGACCTGGTCAAAGTATGTAATCTTAAAACTTTTAACTTTTTTACCTTCCTTTAGAGATTATTCGCACAATTTTTTAATTAGAACGCCAAGTAGATTTCATAGGTCTTCGGTGTAGAAATTATTTTATATATTCCTCTGTCTATATAAAAGAAAAAAATTGTTTAAAAAAAAAATAGAAACATTTTTTTCTAGCTACTATCAGTGTACTCCGAAATATCGTAGAATGAAAATTAATTTGATCGTTGTCGAATATTTTTCTTTTTATACCAAAAATATTCAGACACACGCGCATATTGTATACGCACATGCACGTATACGATATAATCAAATACACGTTACATACGAGTCGTAATACTCATAGATACATATTACATTAAAAAATACTTAAGATTTTTTTTTTGTTTTATTTTGAACTTTGCCGTTTTACATAGGCTACTACAAAATATTAAAGAAAAATTATGGTACTATTATTTGTTTATGTTGACACGTTAAAGTTGATAATTTCGTCTACACACGCACACCATATATATATATATATATATATATATATATATATATATAATATGAGTAAAATTACAATTTATATTTCTTTAAGCTCCTCTCCACGGAAATCTTTAGTAAAAGACGAAAGAATTAGTAAAATAAATAATTATTGCCCAAGTTAAATAATAAAAAGGATCTAATCAGATTATATTAACGCGAAGGAGCTTAAGATAACAAAATATGACGCATAACAATATCAGCGTAGGCCACGACAAATTTATAATTCCCTAAAAAGCATTAGTGCCGTGCGTTGTGCAGGGTCGTACGAATACCGCCACAGTAAGTAACCCATCAAACTAAGCGCAGAATACTAAACTACGAGAAGCAACAGGTAAAACAGTTTGGTTGTTTAATTGATAGCCGTATTGTTCCACGTAAATAATCATTATTATCCTCTATATAATCAATGTTAACGGACAAACCATCGAAATGAAGCCGGTATAGTGCTGCGCTAATTACAACATTATTCCTGCTCATCTGTTTATATATTCGTATTTGCATTTAGCTAATTTATATTATACATATATATCAGGATCTTTTGTTTTATTAAAGCGTGTCTCTTGTAATTAAAAAACACTAGAAATAAAGCTGGTATGGTGTGTCAATTACAACATTATTCATAAGGCACCCCTCTTCATATATTCGTATTTCGTTTCTATCTACCTACAATTTATATATATATATATATACATATATATATATATACATATATATATATATACACACATGTATATAGCTTCGTCATTAACAATAGTTTTCTTCTGTTCGAATTAATTAAAAAGTAAAAATTTCACTAGTAATACAGGAACATTACACGATAATGGGATTTTTACAAAAATTAAATTCTGAGAGCGATAAAAATAGTACTGTGGAAGGTAATGTAAAATTACGCATATTTATTATAAAACACTTACAGCACACTCGGATTTTTAAAATATTCCAATGAAGTATATTTAAAGCCGCTAGAACCGCTTTTTACTCAACAATAAATAGATAAAGAATGTCTCAAGTAAATTACGACAAGATTTTTTCCTGATTTCTTTGCTCCTATCTGACGTTATCCAACTTATTTATTATTTAAACTACCAGGATAAGTGAATACATTTACTTGATACACTCGTTATCTATTTATTTTTAATAAGGGAAGAAATCTTACGTTTCGCTACTATCATAAAATGGTTCGTTTATTTAGGACTCGCATTATAGGTCCACGGCTGAAAAAGGAAGATTATGAAGTTCGGTGCTTTCGAAGTATACTGAAAATACGGTAAAAAAATAAGGGAAACAGTATGATGGATCGTTTATTAATCAGAAATGATTAATAAATTGAATAGAAGAAAAGTTGAATGGAAAACTACGAAATAAAAGATCAAGAACCCAGGTTACGGCCGTTATAGGTTACCCAAACTAGAAATAAGTCATGCTGATCACTAATCTAACGATTGAAAATAATGAATCCTATAGGGTTTTTTTTTGGCCTAGTTCGAGCTGAACCTTTGTAGTCAGTAAATTAAGTATTTATACTAAATTACAATTTTAAATAATAATGCTGCACATTAAAATAAAAATAAAAATAATAAATAATACTTTTTAATCGTAGCTGAATAGATAATGTAGATAATATGGAGATTAAAAAAATATTTGTCTATTATAATTAAATCGAGGACAATTGAAGGTGATTTATATCTTCCAGGAAATTTATGAAAATACGTATAGTACATTATCTCTGATTATCTCATTTTAAAAATTTAACCCCATACGAGAATGACCCATAAGCGACCTACTAATTATAGTAAAAAACCTGCAAAATTAACGAGGAGGGATTGATATTGGGAACGAGTATATCATGGGGAAATACCGCAAGATGCGACTGAACAATACTAAAATATTTATATTTTTTTGAATATTTCCAATATTCATACGAAGAATTGTGATAGTTTATCACACTTTTAGAGGGTAAATCTGATGATGGAAATAAATGGGAGCAGAACACCTGACAAAGAATTTTTTTTAATTGGACTTCCATACAGTTTACCCACATCTATATATCTATATATTATGTAATGAATAAGAAAGGGATATTTATAATATAGGCAGACTGAGAAGAAATACAGAGACGAGTAAAATTAAATAGTGATGTCAGATTCTAAAATATAGGAACATAGAGCCATGCGTGGGGCATTTTGCAGAGCTGAGATAAATGCAAAAAAGTGAAACAAATAGCATAACCATTACACGCGTCAATATACTTAGATCAGCAGGCAATAATAAAAAAAAAAAATACGGCAGAATCGAAGAACTTTTGAACCTAATCGACGTTAGTTTAAAAATATGCGATTATTAGAGCGTGTAGTGGGATAATGAGAAAATTAGTTGAGAAATTGAAGAACACGGACTCGATATAGGGAACTGAAGAAGCAATCCGGTGATAATTTTCTTCGTCTATTTCGATACTAGATAATTAAGGAACGTCCGATAAGAGGTTTTGTCAATGAAGGGTAGATTTCAAAATAAGTGAATACTTTTCCAGTTAATAGCTCCTTATACAATTTTTCATTTCAGTAAGCTCAATTATGGGTGTTTAACTATAACGTTAAGTATAGAACGGATGTTTAAATTATTTAAATAATGGAACATTATCTCCGCAATTTATAATTCTTTTTTTTTTTATTTAACGTGCCTTATACCGCTTCTAAGGCCAGAGGCACGGAAGGATAGTTAGATTAAGAGGAGAAGGTTGGATAAAGTAAGGAAAGTTATAAGTTTAGATTCAGCAGATGGTGAATACTGTAGGATTTCGGTTAGAGAGGATGCAAGTGCAACAGTAAGACAGTGAGCTGAGTACAAAGGACATAGGAGAATGTGAGGAATAGTAAAGGATATGTTACATGATGAGCATAACGGTGCACTCTGGCCTAGAAAGAAATGCTTGTGTGTAAGAAGTGTATGTCTACAGTGTATGCGGAACAGAGCGACTTCATATTTTCTATTGGAATGTTCCGACTAGGTTGCCTTCGTCCGGTCCATAGTGAGCTGCGATGAGAATCTTTCCACTGTTTGATACTGCAGTTGACTACGTACCCGATCCATAAAGTCTTTTGCTGGAATTGATATGTTTGGAGCTGGTGCTAGGATGGCGGATTCATTAGCTGCTTTATCGGCCATTGTGTTCAGCCCGACTTCCTTATGACCCAGTATCCACATCACAGTTATTTCTTCATTATGAGATGCTGCTTGGATAAGAATTTTTTCAACAAAAGGATGCTGAAGTTTGAATTTTTCCTGGAGACAGCGAATCGGTGCAGATGAGGATCTTGCATTTAAGTTCTGCCGTGGCGATTTCAATTGCATATAATTCAGTAGTCAATGCGCTAAACATCTGTGGGAGGGGACAACGTACGACATTATTATGGTAGAGGATTGCGCATCCATTCGAATGTTCAAGTTTGGCACCATCTGTGTAAATAACTTCATGACCTTCATATTTGCGAGCTGCGATATGAAAAGTGTCAGTTATGGAGGGACATGTTGGCTTATTATATTGTGAAAGGATAGATACATCAAATTGACTTGGGCTGGGTAGATGTGGAGAAATGGAATGCGAATGGATGGAATCGGGTGTAGGGGAGGGGAAATAGATTTAAATGCTTGAAAACTACGCAAACATATCATATTACATTATTCAGCATGTCGTTAAACATCCATAATGTATATATATATTTATATTTTCTATTTTCGTGAATATAAAAATAGTTTGGTCGATTATACTTTATTATAAAATTATAACGAGTTCGAAATTGTTCGACGTGGTAACACTGTTTTGAAACATTCTAAAGTGATCGGTTATATATTACACGGATATATAGTAATATAAATAATGTAAAATCTATATCGGAACAAATTCTATACGAAAAAAGAAATAGTTGGAAATGTTACACTAGAAAAATATAAAAATGTTAACAATTTCGATCAAAAAAAAGGATGAACAAAATTAAACACTAACTGGAAAAAATGTGAACTAAGGCACATAGCCACTCATAAAATATACACTCTGCACGGGTAAACCGCAAATAACGAGGAATAAAAAAATAGTTATCGAACAGAAACGCACACCACAGAGTGTAATGATGCGGTTAGATTACTGAACCTACATAATAGTACCGACTTTCAGTTACGTACACGTGAGACATAATGAAATAGGCTAGATACTCACATTTGAACGAGCATTACGCAATGAAACAATGTAATGAAACAACAGGTATAGGTGGGAAATCTTATACAACCAAATAGACCAATTAAAAATAGATGAATTCTACGAACAAAAGAATTACGCAATCAACTTTCATTTGAATGCTTTAATTCCGAATAATACAAAATACGAAAATACATATAAAAAACAAAATACTGAGATATATATATATATATATATATATATATACATATATAAAAGGAAACGATTTCACTTGGCGACAAAAAAATTAACTGTGCAGGTTATCAGATAAATTATAAATATAAACCGCATTCTTTGTTTTATTTCTTATTATTATAAACTACAACTGTCTATTTCTTTTTGGTACAAACAAGAAAGGGTGAGGTGAGCGTTTCCCTAAGATTGTATAAATTTATATATAAAAGAAATGCCGCTTATGTAAAATTAAACGTCTTATCACGTTAACAGTTCATCAAAGTATTTGTTTACAATGTGTACGTATAGGAATATATTATATTCTCTATTTGTCGTTTAACGTTAAAAGTTAAAAATATATATGCAGGGGGCTCGCTAACGAACACTTTTTTTTGGTGGGGCATTTCGTTTGCACGAACCAGTTTGTTTGATCCTCATCGAGGAATAAAAATACCCCTCTATCTAGCCAATTCAACTATTAATTCAATTTGTTGCTAAAAGAAGCCGTTAAAGACAGCGATAAATTATCCCGTATTAAGTTACGCGATGAAGAGGTAAACAATTATTCGAAGCGTCTAAAACCGGCCATTAAAGTTTTTTATATTATTATAAGTTATCCCGATTAAATTAATCAATCACTATAATACCTCTTTTTGTCATTGGTGACTCCATCATCTCAGGGTTGTTAGAGATGTTGCCAGTGTTATGAATTTCCATCTTCTTGATGTCGATGTTTGCAATCATCCCATAGTATTCCAATTTTGAAAAAATTTGTTTGTTCCTCTTTTTCGATACTGGGCACTTCAGGTAGGACAGTTCTCTAATTGGACAAAAACCTTTGGGTTTTTTTCAAACGCCTTTGATCCTATTAAACTGTCAGTCTTTTGAATAGTTTAAAAGTAGTTATTAAATTTTCATTTTTTTTTTTTAAATATATTCTATATTTAACATCGCATACTGTGAACTCACATCTTTAGTACATGGTCTGATCATCCCTCCACTTTTATTATATTTATCATTGTTACTTTTTGTTCGTTTCTTTTACAATTTTTATATATACATATATTTCCTCTTTATAATTATAACTATTATTATCATTGATTTTGTTTACGCTTTATTTTTATACTCATTGGTTTATTTTTTTTTCATTATAGCTTCATTTAAAATTTATTTATATTATACTTAATTATTTTTGTAAGTTATATATTTTAAATTTTTATGTTTGTAAAGTTCTTCCTGGACATTTTTCAAAACCAGTTGTTTACATTCATATATTTTTCTTATATATATATATATATATATATATATATATATATATATATATATATATATATATATATTATACTACTTTCATATTTTTTTGTCTTTAATTTTTCCTCTTTTTGTGTTTTCATTTATATTACACTAATTTAAACTCATTTTACACACATTATGGCAGTGTAAGGGACTCTGTTTTTCATCCCTTATTCCATCCTGTTTTACACATTTCAGGGAGCTAATATATATACTTCTTCTTTACTTAATTTGTGTTTATTTTTCTTCGTTCGTAGCTACATTTTCGTTTACACACATTTATTTATAAGTACATTAGTTCCTTGCACCTTTATTATAATTCCATAACTTTTTTTTTTCCAATAAACTAGCCTCATCTAGTAAGTTCGGAACGATTAACCCATTACAAATTAAAAACCAAGTTAATCACTCAAGTAATCATACCAGTTTCATTATTTTAGGTTTCAAACCTAATTATCTCAGTCCTTTCCAATTATTGTAATCTCGGATAATAATTAGAGCTACATTTAAAAAATTATAAAACGGCGCTAATAATCATCGCTATAATAATTTCTGATTACATAGAGCGTACGGTTTAAAATAAATGCACTTATCCCGGAATAAAGAAAAATGCAATATCGAATAATAATAATAATTAATGTTTGTTTGGAACAATACATGCAGTCATGTAAAGATTATACATGTGTAAATTATTATACACGATATTCTTTTTAGCGGGTGAGAACTTAACTAAATAAACTATATATATTTAAAATAGTTGCACATCTCATTCCTACTCTGTCTGGTCCTAAAACAGATGGTATTTTTTAGTAGTGTTCGTGCGAAGGTACTAAACCCATTGATAAAGAGATGTAGGATTTGGTGACTAACATTTTTTTTTTTTTTAACCCATTGATAAAGAGATGTAGGATTTGGTGACTAACATCTTTTTTTTTTTTTTTAACTCATTGATAAAGAGATGTAGGATTTGGTGACTAACATTTTTTTTTTTTTTTTTTTTAAACCTCCTAATCCCCAGTGAATTATCTAGAAGATTTATCGCAGTGACTCTATAATACCTTTGAATATATAAACACACACGCACACATATATGATATGTTATTATATGTATATATATATAAAATTTCGGACCGACTGTCATATCGTAGCAAGTAGGTCACATACACATACGTTTATATATATATATATATATAAAATTAATGTGTGTATTTGAAAATAGTTATTCGGACATAATGAACGATTTCGAATATTAATGATTTCCTTAACGAGCGTATTATTTTACGAACTTGCACAGAAAGGTCAAACATATTTCAGTTAGGAATAATTCAACCGTTTCAATACCCTACCAAATGAAGAAAACATTACTGAAAGGGACCTACAACGAATATCCGAGACGGAATGACGAGTAGTGAAAATTAAGATGAATAAAGATCGCGCTTTATAACCAATACGAAGATACTATTCGTGAATAAGAAAATTGTATCAGCAAGTTTAATATTCATTCTGGTCACATCGCACTCATTAATAGTTTCACTTCGGCCAAACTGTGCAGCCTATATAACGAACAAATCGTTCTTAATATTATTCGGATCAAATGTGGCGTGTTCGCTTTGTTAATGACACACAAAAAAAAACGTGAATTTTGACGAATTTTATCAAAATGGCACCCGAAATACGAGAAATAAAAATAAACAACGTAACAATTATTTTATATACGAAATCGTTAAATTCGTGATTTTTTTAACGAGATTCTGTTTCGAGCACTCTTATCGATTCTCTTATATTGGCTTCGTAATGTTCTAGTTGCGTTAGTGTTCCATCCGGGGCTGTAAGAAATTGATGATGTCATATATTGTTCTGCGAGCAAGCATCTGAGAGAAGTTTGGAGAGTTTTAACGTTCTAGGGGGTAAAAAAGTAAAATTCTAATAGCGCAAAAGTATTATCGATGTGAAACCCATCGAAATAAACGAATTGCGATAATTGATAACTACCACGCACGCCTTTATACTGAAAAAATCGTAGAATAAAAAATCGGTTTTTGAAAATATCAATTTATTGTATAATTTACTTTTATTTTATTTTCTAAGAAGTATTTCTCGTCTTTAATTCTTTTTAAATTTTTCCCTACACGATTATTAAGCAATTTTATAAGTACGTCGCAATTATCGAACAAGCGTCTTAACCTGAACATTTGCGAGTCATTTTTCGAATACTTAAATGTAATATACGCTTTTTTATCTGTCCGTCTATCTATCATGTCGGGTTTCTACGCATACACGCCCACACCAATACATTAAACTGACATACCTGTTTCGCTACGTAAAAAATAAAACTCGAATTACAATTGTCATCGTAATAACATAATAAAAGCTGTAATACGTTCGTTACCGCGAGGTAATCTTGGATAGCCTATTAAATTTTTCCGAATATATCAATCGTGCTGCTATCGTGAAAGCTAACAAAAGCATATCTGCCATACATCCGTTAATTTAATAATAAATTAATTCCGTGTATAAGTATGCTTATTTCTCCCGTAATCGCGTACCGTTGTCCAGCTTGGAGTTTTGTTTCAAATACCAATTTTAACAAATTACAATTATTACAAAACAAAACGTCCCTAGATATTACGAAATCGTTGACACGCGTACTATGCCTTATATTCGGAATCGTATACTAAATTTAACGCGTAAGCTCTCTGCGATGACTAGTCCACGATAATCATCTAATTCCCCCACCATAGATAATTACGATTCTAGGTAACTGCATTTTATGTATAGTAAATATAAACATAGCCGGCTCAAACATAATAACCTTTTGTAACGTTATATTTTATTATTTCTTCTATATTTACTTATTGTGTAACGTTTTATTATTATAACTTTTTCTTTTTCGTTGTACAGTTATATATATATATATATATATATATATATATATATATATATATATATATATATATTATTTACCGTCGTTACATTATAAGTATAAATTTTTCTTTTCTATACTACGCGTACTTATATTAATTTTGTTGTACGGCCATCTTGAGCGTTACATAATTATTTAAAATTCTTGTTTTCATTATTTTCTGTAAATTATGTTGAAATATACGTTGTTGTAATAATTAATGTAATTTTCTCCTACCTCCATATTAAATTTTTTTTCTCATTTTTTTCGAAACAAAAAAATAAAGTTTTAATAGAAATTATTAAGGTTGCCGGATATTTCCGATTTCCGATTTTATTAACGATATATATATATATATATATATATGTAGACCGCGTAATAAGGAGAATATTGGATTTGTTTTTATACAACAAATCAATTAATCCTAATATTAGAATATCGATAATTATAGTTGTTATAATTTCGGCATAGAAAATTCTTACCCACCGGCTATACAGATTTATTTACGCGATTCTATCTAGAATAAAAATTTCGCAAATTTAAAAATGTTCGATAAGCATTATTTAAGGAAAGACCTTTTCAATTAGAAGCGTATAAATCCGACAATCCATAAATAAAGATCGAATTATTAATCACGTCACGCGTAAACAAATTCAACCTACACGGAAAATATATACGTTATTTTTTTTTCCATAACGAATAAACGAAAACACAACTACCAATCGTGGATTATTTACATCCAAGTTTCGAGTAAAGACGTCATAACCGAGGAACAGGAGGATATTTCTCCTCGGATTTAATAATTGGTTTTCAGTTACATTCATCAGGATGGTGATTACGGTTCTCTTAAATCAAAGTCGGTAGGCGGTATTCGCCGGTGTACATATATAATTTGCCCGACGATTGGCGGTTCGTATTTATGACGTCAAATTATTATGTAACATTTCCCAACGTCAGAGGTCGTTAACATTAACATAGTCGAAGAATAAGTTAACACCTTTCGCGAAGAACCAGATTATAATATAATATTATTCTATGTTTATATTCGCGAACGTTCCTAAAATCATCGCGAATATGATCTTATCGGAGCAGGAGTAAATTACAAAGTAGATAGAAACTGGCGTATAATAATAATAATTATATATCGTATTTTTTTGAATGCCTATCTTTATCCGGATCGTTTTTAAATTAGAGAAAAAGTGACAAAAAAAAAAAGTGATTGACCCTTTTTTTTAACCAAATATACAAAGTACAAGAAAAAATTCGTTGAAAGTATTAACGCTATTCTCATTTTGTCGTGGTATAAACATTAAGAAGACATTTGGTGTAAGGGTAATAAATAAATGTAAACGACGTCCATAAACGAATAAAAAATTCAAATATTATATAAAAAGGTTTAAAAATATTATTATTGTGATTATAATCAACCGTCGTTATTATCATCATGATTATTATTATCAATATTAAAGCATTGGAAGTAACTTATAGAAGTGAACTTCCATTGGAATATTTATAAACAAATCAGAATTTATATATATATATATATATATATATATATATATATATATATATATATACATATACATATATATATAGAGAGAGGGGAATAATGAAACTGGATAAATTAATAAAATAATATCCGTTATTTTATATATTTAATTTATTTTACTTTAATTTTAATAACGGGTACAATATAAATCCAATATATTATTATACTGTTTTTTGTTTTTTTTTTGTAAATGTAAATAGCGTGCCCTGACGAATACAATTGAATTGGTCATTTATAACAATACTAAGGAAATAATCAAATTTATACCCATGAAAATAATGATACGTAAAATGTTGTTAATATATCGGCTACAGTTTCACAATTAAAAAGTTCTCCTAAACCATAATCATTTTATATTATATAATTGAAACAAACTTGTACGTCATGTTGATAATGCTTAATTATTTACGTCTCCGTATCAGAGGCGACTACTTACCTATACATATTTTGTCGTACAGTGTAAGTAGTGTACAAGGAAATCATAGTGTAGATAGATACACACACCCGGGATAACTTGTCATTACACAAAATCAGCCCCCGCGTGTTTTTGTAGTGTATTATATTTGTACTAGCCCGCACATGGTGTTGTACATGGTGGTTTGCCATTTCCTTCCACACGATAATATTAGGATTATTTATATCATTCTAACTGGGTACCTTCCATATACAAGTCCGTGCTATAGCCACTACGTTATCCCGACGACATACATACATATATATATATATATATATATATATATATATATATATATATATATAAAGTAACCACAACTTATAATTAAAGCTAATTTGCAAGAAATATTTTAATCCTGTTTTTAACTATAGATTTTTTCATCATATATATATATATATATATATATATATATATATATATATATATATATATATATAAAGTAACCACAACTTATAATTAAAGCTAATTTGCAAGAAATATTTTAATCCTGTTTTTAACTATAGATTTTTTCATCATATATATATATATATATATATATATATATATATATATATATATATATATATATATATATAATAGCAAACGGCGTATGGCAGGGCTTTTTTACTTTCGCCTGATTTATTCAATGGCTTCGAAGAAATTATTTGGAAAGAAACTTTCAATGAATAAAAATATAGAGTAAGGATTTGCATGCTATTAAATTGTCAGACGACCAAGTAGTATTAGCGGAAAGTCCAAGAGCATTTCAAAATTTTAAAATAAACAACAAAAAATAAATTAAAATCACCACAATTTTTCTTTGATCAACGTAATTACAGTTACATAAACAGCACGTGTACACATTCGTTTGGTCAAGTAACGTTGGTGCTCAAACAACTAGGCCCTAAGCGATTTGAAACATTTAAGATGTGGTGCTGGAGGAAGAAATATAAGCTGGACGGAAAAAATTAGCAATCAAGCAGTCCCGGACAAAATGGGTGAAAGAAGAAATATCGTAGACCGGATACCGAAAACTCGACTGGGCTGGTTTGGCATGTATTATTATCTGCAATTACAGAAGGGAAAATTGTTGAAAAAAAGACCGCGTGGAAGAACCAGAATGACGATACACTATTAAAAGAGACCGACATGCAAAATTAGAGAGGACGTGATCGTGTTGCAGTCTCGTATTGGAGGAATCAGCCAGAAAGCTGTTACATAACAATCATATATATGTGTGTGTGTATTTAAAAGTCTCGACTTTTTTTAAGTTTGTGCGCTATTTAATGTGTAATGTATTTTGGTTTTCAATCATTGAATTAAAATAATCCTTCCCAAAAAATAAAAAGATCACTGTAGGGATCAGAAAGAAGAGAA
The DNA here is from genome assembly GCA_032883995.1 of Coronaproctus castanopsis. NCBI lineage: Eukaryota > Metazoa > Arthropoda > Insecta > Hemiptera > Monophlebidae > Coronaproctus > Coronaproctus castanopsis. The sequence goes on from CM065053.1 coordinate 225,393,929, forward strand.
TTGTGTTTTATTTACAATGTGTACATGATATTTATTTACGTAGTGTAGTTCTGGCGCGAGCCTCACATGGACCGCCGCATTAATAATCAAAAAGAAACCATAATAAAATGTATAAAGATCGCTAACATTTGAACGATAATTTTATTAACTCTTGTAATCTGCAAATAATACAAATTACATACACGCATACGCATGTATATATATTATATATATATATATATATATATATATATATATATATATATATATATATATAATACGTGTGTGATATAAAAATAGAACGTTTGATGGAAATGCCCCTATTTAGGTATTTAGGCCGTATTGCGTTGTGTTGGTCTGTCACTACGAAAAAAGCGCAGTAGATAATCGATGAAAATTTATGAAACTATGTAATCGATGAAAATTTAGTGCCATTTCAAAAACAACGTATCTAACATAGATTTGGACTACTTAAAATCAACAAACGCAGGACGCATCGCACGTTGCTTGTCTGTTTTTTGTCTCACCCGATCGATCATCGGTTAGATAAAATATCGTTCGATCTGATTAATGCAATCGACACAGATTATTATAAATTACGTTCAATTCGATTAATCGATACAAAAATTCCGATAATTCTTATTCACGTTTCGATCTAAATAACTCAGTTGCGCATCTACCGTAACCGCACTAAATCGATTATATAAAAACAGACGTTTCACCATGTTTGAGTGCAAAATAAAAAAATCCGATATCTACATAAAATAGGCTCAAACGACTAAACTCGGCGATTCAGTCATTCGAGTGGAAAATAATGTACGTCATTAGTATTCAGATAAATCGATTCATCGTACCCATTATTTAATATTTGAGATTTCAAAACACGGGTGCATACTACTGAATCTTTTAACACTAATGTCTACATTGTATAGATGTATATGTGTAATATGTATGCATTTATCCAATGAAGTGTAGTACATAGACAAACTGTAAGACACAACGAAATAGCGTTCTAATAACTTGTACTAAAAGAATGGATACACTACTATTTGTTCCAGTTAATTTAGCGAAAGATGATAATTCTTTTTAACATTGTTTTCGTGCTTTGCCATTAAACGACGAAGGATTACCAAACAAAAATTTAAAAGAATAGAGAAAATTAAATAAAAATAAGCGAATAAAATAACAAAACTAAGAAATTTCAATAAACTATTATTTGTTATCTGCATAACATCGAATGTATTGAATAATTTCGATATTAAAAGTTCATTACCTTTCTTTATCTACATTGTCTCCGTTCTTCGCTTTCTTTACCCCTATAAACGTTTCTTAAACAAATAGTTTTAACCAGCCACATTTTTATCTTTTGGATACATATGCACGGTAGGTTATATTTCTTCTCTTCAACGTGTTTTCAATCTCCAAAAGTTTATTTTTGATAGCGTCGTTACGACAGTAAAATCGGACTTGGGAAGTTTGCAATTTTTTTCACCATTGATTTATTAATTGTCTAATGTTTCTACTCTCTGCAATAGCATAATATATCATACAGTGCCTCGTTGCGCGAGCTGAGTTTAAATCCCATCAAGAAGTAGAATTTTTGATAGCGAAAAAAACGTCTGGCCTGCTCAGCTATTGGCTCAATTGATCGGTTAAACGAGTACCAACTTGTTGAAGAAATAGTGAAAACGGTGAGGCAATGACAAGGAATTTACAGTCTTTATCTAGATCCCTTTATTATTAGCTAACTTTGTATTCATACGGCCGTAGTTCAATATTTTCACCATACTACTTTCAACAATAACCTATCTTTCTTTTCCGATAATTTTAATTGTACTAAAATAACGGAAAACACGAACAATTGAATACCGGATAAAATAATTAGCGGAACTTGTTGCAGTTAGGCCCGATATAACATTTCCCACTTATAGTAGATCATCCGCCATATTTATGTCTATTGATTTATACAAATTTTGCGCGATTTATATTTGCCGCGTTAAGTTTAAGTACATCGCCCATTACTGTAACCTACCTTCTTGACGTGTAAAATGAGTCGGCAGACGTGACACTAAAATGTGTTCTAAAGATATTACTAAAACTGCAAATTGTGCACTATGCGAAAGAAATCACCCGGCAAGCTTAAACAACAGATTACGTTTTCTACAATAATTCTGATGCAAACCGCATCAGTCCTAGGAAAATAATAAACAGATTATATACAAGCGTTACCTTAGAACAAGTACAAATAATGATGAAAACTCATCATTCAGGGAAGTTCATTTAGTCGTATCACACTACCACGATAAATAACTAATAACAATAATTCTGAAAATCATTTTCGAATGAATCTAAAAGTGATAAATACTTTAATATCCTTACCAAAAAAAAGACGTTATTGAAAAATTACTACCTTAATGAAAATAAATATAAATATGATTACCCAACAGTCACTAGTGACTATACTATGGAATGTCAATGCTATTGTTAAAAAAAAACAAAAAAAAAAAAAACAATGAGCTATTTCTGAAACACATCTAGTAAGCAGTAAGCTTTAAATTAAACGGATTCAATGTATATTTTTAACATTTGTAAATGAAATCAAAATAGCAGTCCTTTACTGTTGTGGAAGATTACAAAAATCAGAATTAAACATGATTTATTTTCGAAAAGTTAGGAAGTAAATTTATACACGGCGGTGACTATAATGCAAAAAACAGTACATCAGGTTTACGTTTAAAAAATCAATCTGGAGAAAGATTGAAACGGTGCTTACAGAATAACTCTCTCTTCACCGATAACATCCACATACTGGCCTGTCCATAAAGTAAACTTCTAGGTATTCTGGACTTCTTTGTAACTCGTGGTTTACACAACCTCAGCCGGGAATGTAAAACAGTTATCGCCAGTTCCTCTGATTATGTTCCTGTCATGTCCATGTTAGATGTATGTCCAAGGAATTACCTATTCAAAACGGACAAACTTACAAATTGGAATCACTTTTCAAATATAATTGAACATAATATAAACCTTAAAACTAAAATAAAAAACAAATAATTCGTTAAAAATTCACTCAATGCGTGTAATAATTCCACCAATTACGATTCGTATAAAATAAAATGAGACAGGTTCACCTCGATTGAAATAAGATAACTGATAAAGAAAACCCATGCAGCCAAGAAAAAATGGCAACATAATCGTTACTTAATAATATACGAAATTATAAAGCACATTCAAAATTAAAATCAAACAATACAAAAATGAAACCGTTCAAAGGTACCTCGCATCAATAAATACTGTTTCGACATCCTTGTGGTATAACACAGAAAAATTACTAAGCCAACAATTCAATATAAAGTTAAATAAAAACTGGGCCAGAACCGATGAAGAAAAAACTAACGCCTTCGCTGAACACGTGCGTACAGTTTTTACTCCGCATTCTGAAATGTGTAAAGAACATCCTGAACATACAATGTCGATGTTGTATGAACCCAATCTACAAGGATCAACAAAAATCTTTGCTCAGAAAGATATATAAAAAATATCAATTGAAAATTATTTAAATCACTAATATTTATTTTCTTAAAGAAAACACAAAGCTTTTCGGCATTTACGCCATTATCAAGTGAAACATTTTAAAACATCATAATTTTAAAAATATAAATTAAATATAATTACTTAAAATATGTGATGGTGATTGTGAAAATATACTCCAAAAATGCTGTTCTGCTTTTGTTCTGTCTATTTTTTGATTTGTTGAAATTTAATATCAATATATTTGTTTATTAATTTTGTTTTTTTATATTAATTTTTTCTTTTTTCAATACTATTTTCCGGATTCTGTAAAAGTTGTATACGGGTGGAATTTTAAATTTTTCATTTACTGTTGCGATGTATGATGTCCAAAAGTATAAAATATAAAAATATACGAACACAAAATTTTTTTAAAATAGTTTATCAGATTTTTAATATTTATTTTCATTTTACTTGTAAAATTGTGTTTTTTTTTAAAAAAAAAAAAATTGTGTTCGTATATTTTTATATTTTATATTTTACTTTTGGACATCATACATCGCAACAGTAAATGAAAAATTTAAAATTCCACCAGTATACAACTTTTACAGAATCCGGAAAATAGTATCGAAGAAAGAAAAAATTAATATAAAAAAAACAAAATTAATAAACAAATATATTGATATTAAATTTCAACAAATCAAAAAATAGACAGAACAAAAGCAGAACAGCATTTTTGGAGTATATTTTCACAATCACCATCACATATTTTAAGTAATTATATTTAATTTATATTTTTAAAATTATGATGTTTTAAAATGTTTCATGGCGTAAATGCCGAAAAGCTTTGTGTTTTCTTTAAAAAAATAAATATTAGTGATTTAACTAATTTTCAATTGATTTTTTATAAAAAAATCACTACATCCCACATTATATAAAAAATTAAAATAAAAAAAAAAATAAAAAAAAAAAAGATATATGCCTACGTAAAGCACCTCTATGGAAATGACCGGGTTTAGATAACATTTCCAGTGAATTAAACCTACTTTAAATAGTCGTAGAATAACACCAAACCATCAGTTTGGCGTTTGCACGGAACGCATCTACAGTGCAACAGTGACATCGACTGGTTCAAGCGATCTTCACAACGTTGAAGTAGAAGGGTATATGTTTAGCTGAATTCTTGTACGTTGCATAAATATTTGAGAAAGTGTGGCATCCAGGGCTACTTTACAAACTAAGACTACTTCTTCTCTCGATCTATATGTTCTGCTTCATTCCTATCAAAATTAATAATTGTTTCTCTGAAGAACAAAAAATTCTATACTCCGTTCTGCAAGGTAGTTTTACTACGGCCGTTATTATACACAATTTATACAGCAGACATGCCGAATAGCAGTCAGACTATCTTAGTAATATTTGTTATTTACGTTAAAACCATCCATTAGTTCCAAACATGATTGATTAAAGGGTCTGCTGTACTTCAATTTATAATTTTGTGAAAAAAAAAAAACAAAAAACGAAAAGGTTACCGTAAAATAATGTTTTTTTTTACAGTAATTCCCTTGTAATTTTTTTTTACCGTATTCATAATTATGAAAATTAATATTTCACCCCGTTATAATTTTACAAGAAATTTAAAATATTTTACACGTAATAATACATTTTTTCCGAACAGTTTCTTAAAGATTTTTTTAAAAATTACTATCAAATTAACTACGTCAATAAGATAGGTTTAAAAACAAAAATTAAAATAAAATCGAAACTTGCAATTATTACAGGGACGTTTCTCGATATTCAATAGACAAGTATTAAAAAAACGGATAAATGGAAGAATACAATATTACGTCACGACGTAATAGGTAAATTGTGTGTTTTTTAAATTTCATATAAAAATGGACGGTTTTTTTTTTTCTGAATAGCGAAGTTGGTAACACTGTTACAACGCAAACCGCGTGCTCGGCATTTAGTGAATATACGAGAGATTCGTTTTTGTCCAGTTTACCATGACATCCTATAACAAGAAGGAACGTATCCGTTTTGCGTGGAACGTTATTTTCGGCGTGAAACGATCACGGCAGTGCAAAGAGAGTTTTGAAAAGAATTCAACGCGGTGTAAACTTGTATCATATCGCAATTCAACTTTAAGGTAGGCTGAAAATTTTCGATAGACAGCTTCTGCAACGAATACAAAACGTCCTGAACAAAACAAAAGAACAGAAAAAAAAAACATTCGTATCCCCACAAACATCGATCGAGTTTAATCAGCAATCATTTGCAGTTCTGGAAGCTCTGCTCATCGTCATGAAGCTTCTTTAAACCCGTCGAGAGTTTGAAATTTCATGCTTATATAACTCGGGAATTAAAAAGTACCGACTATGCACAACGAAACTTCTTGCTGAAAGATGCTGAAGAAAATCGAAGACGAAGAAATCGATTTAAACAATCTTTTGATGAGCGATAAAGCTCATTTTCAACTATCCGGATTCGTAAACAAACAGAACTGTCACTCCTGGTCCGAATCTAATTCGAATTCAATCGAGCAGTAGTCGTTATACAATTTGTGAGTAACTGAGTTGGTGTAGCGAAAGGGGGGGAATAGTGGACCTTTATTTTTCCACACCGGTACTGTCAACGGAACGTGCTATATCGAGATGATAAACTCGTTTTTGCTTCCCTCATTTCGCCATCGTCATTGCCTGGGTCGTACATAGTTTCAACAAGATGGTGCGACACTGATCGACAGAAACACCCGCAATACTGAAAGAAGCTTTTGGTAACCGCATATTGTTTAGTCGCACGGATTTCGTTTGACCGCTCTCCAGATTTGTTTTTGTGGACATACCGTAAGATCTGTGTTTACGAAAGACATTCACGAGATCTGGGAGATCTGGAAGATCTGAAAATTCGGATTTCTGAAGAAATTTCAAACATTCAACAATCTACGCTCGAAAGTGTTCGACAATTTTTTAAAACGACTGAATGAATGTATTGTTTCAAATGACGGTCATCTGAACGATATCGTGTTCTATAAATGATTGTAAGCTAATCTGTCTTTAAATAAAATTTCATTGAAAAATTTTGATCGGGTAGTTTTTGAGTTATTCAAAAAAAAAAACCGCCAGTCTTCTCTAGGTCACCCTATACATTACATATTGGAGCATCGAAATAACAAACAACAACTATCGAGTTAGGGAAATGGAATAAAAACTTAAAAGTGTTGAATTTCTTACCTATGAAAAGGGCACAAGAATATTATACATGCGTTTGACGTAGTTACAGTCAACCCCGATGGCTGAGGGTTCGATCCCAGCACGCGGCATAAAGTTTTTTATGGTCATATGACCCTTAATTACCAGGAGAAGGTAGCGACACTCTGCCATATGCACGCGCACTTGTGTTGAATGTAATTAGCGCCATGAACGCTAGCCTGTCACATGTTAAGCACTGTAATAATGGTAAGCGTAAAATACTCCATTATATATCCTTGCGGTGTAATTTTTAAAGAATAAATACAAACTTACATTTCTCGAATGTATTATTCATATTGATGATTATTCTTATTATAACAATGATAATAGATTAAAGACTACCACAGTAATCATTTCACATAGAAGGACTTTTATTGTACACTTGTTTATTATAAACTTCAGAAATCTTGTTCTACCGCACATTCTCGCACGATAACCTACATTGGTTCTGCGAGTTATATATTTACTTATTGCGACCCAAATAAATGTAAATTAAATATATATATATATGTGTGTGCATATATTACATATATTTAGGAGCGCGTGAATGTGTTAGTCAACAGAAATGATTTATGTAACAAAAGTTCAAATCTATCAGTTCTTTAATAAATATATTTTTCAATGAAAACAATTCGATGTAAATTCTCTACGAAAAATGAAACCGTCAAATTGTAGGCGAAAAATGACCTGCCCCTTAAGTCACATTCGACATGATTTGAAATCAAAACAAAAATCACTGTAAAATGATAGAATTACCATTTACAACGAAACTATTTAGCTTTGTCGATGTTTAAATTATTACATACGTGTTAAAAAAAAAAAATCAACACGGAAATACAACTAAAAGTCGAAAAACATGATTTTTTTTAAGTTTTAGTATGTTGAACTGGTTAAATTTATTACGAAATGGATATAGTTAGATTAATGCCATTATAAATAAAAAAAATATCAGAGCGTAAATGGAATAAGATCCACTAATTATAACAAACACACCCATCTTCGAATTTATAAACAAAACAACAATTTTAATGTATTTTAATAATTCTTAAATTTAGACAACGAAGAAATCCTGAAAACAATTGTAATAGAAAACATAGAAAAAAAAAAAACATAATTAGGGGAAGTAAGTACGAGCTGCTGAAATGAAACAACATGGCTACAAAATATAAAACAACGAAGGAGTCCAGAAACAATTGAAATCCTGATAAGGGCTGCTGAAATTAGAGACGCGATAATAATGCATTCGACACATAAGGAAAAAGAAGAAATTGTTAAATAAATTTCTTTAATTTGAACGAAGTAAATCGATAATTAACATTAAATATATACACAATTATTTATATATTAAATTTCGATTAAAAAAAGGCGTACGTCAAGATTGTATTTCGTCTTCATTCAATGTATACACCGTGAAGCGATTTTCAAAGAAGCTCTTTTCGAATAAGACGGTATTGAAGTTGAAACACGACTGTTTTGATGTGAGATAATGTCGAAAATCTTAAAAATACGCCAAATAGAATAGCAATTCTGATAAAAGTATCCTCGTTAAGAAGTTATTTGTTAACTGAAAACGAAATACCTTCGCATCGTGTTCTACGAGGAAACTGACGAATCTATAGACAGCGAGGAAAATACATATTTCTAAAAGTGAAAAATCTCATTCCTGAAAAACATCTAATAAACCTCTACTAAGTTACGTCTACGCTTCGTACAATGTTATATCCGATCAGTATGTTGGATACTCAGAAATGTACTGTTTGAAATATCTGATCGCGATCGTATTAAAATTCGAAAATACTAAATCGAATTTCAAGAAAACGGAACTAGCTCAGGCTAAATATCAAAGCCAGTAATATCTAAGCGCTAAACATCGGATGGAGATGGAGTAACGAGAAAAAATACTTATACGTGTACACCAGCATATATTATAATAATAATTAATAATAGTGATTATAAAAGAATAAATTTTTGCCGATAAATAGCGGCTAAATAATGTCGGATCCGAGATATTATATACAGAGCAACCGAGTATCAATATTTCGAGAAAAATGATGTTAATGTTAAAATCGTTTTGTAAATTCTATGTAAACGATATTATTGAAATTCGCATGTAGGTGCAAATAATAATGTTAAACTTATAAACACAATAACATTAGTTTTATTACTATATTCGTTAATGTAATTAATTGCTAAAAGATTGGACATGATATTTTGTTACACTGAATATTTTTTCCTTGAAAAAAAAAAAAAAAAAAAACAATAAAAAACTATACAATATATCACAATCGTGTAAAGACTGAATACAGTAACGTTTTCTTGTTGGAAGTATTCCGAATTTCATTTAATATACTTTTTTTTTTTTTTTTTTTTTTTTTTTTTTTAACGCTTAAAGATGCACTTCGGTTGAACAATAGGCAGCACTGAACTGTTTAAAAAGCTATAACGGGACACTTCCCAACGGTCGTATCCCTTAATTTATCTTAGTATTATTATACAATACAATATAATATACGATATATAATATATAAACTAGTTGATCGCTACGGTCGATTTCCCAATTCGATCTGACTGCGTCTCTTCAGTCGTTGGAATTGCACGCCGTTACGTAGAACATTGACTGCTAGTGGATTGATGTGGGTTTGAAGTCGATGCAAATATCTTCCAGCGCAGCTTTTAACTACCTCTTTAACAGACGGTATACGGAGATCCTCTTGTGTATGTCGTCATTGCGGATATACCATGGCGCTGACACGATATTCCGCAATACTTGAGATTAAAATTTTAGGTCTAAGTTATGCTCGTTGTACCCCAAATCTGGATACCATATGACCAGATTGGCTTCAAGACTGTTTTATATAGTAATACTTTATTTTCATACGACAGTGTTGAATATTTGCCCATCAGCTAATAAATATTTCGGTATGTAATGCTGAGCTGTTTACGTTTAGCAATAACATGATTTTTCCAGGTAAGCCGTTTATCAAGGTGTAATCCAAGATATTTTACGTTACACGATTCGGAAATTGTTTTTAACTTAATCGGTAAATTTTTGCTTATGTATGACGTAAGAAATAAATTAAAAGAAAAAAAATGTTTGGACTTGGTTCACTAATGCACTGAGCTCTCCATTATTTCGAACGTCGTTTCCTCTACGAACCCAAACATTCTCGCACACAAACTTATTATCGCCTCCTTTTTTGAATTATCATATTAAATAATATCAAATAATATCTTTACGATTGATCGAATTTTTTCAAATATCCCGTTTATTTTTCCCGTCTTTTCACAGTCGATGACTTTTTCAACGTCAAGTCCCCCTCCTAATTTTTTCTTCTTCTTCGTAATTCAATTGCAACGCTAACAGCTCAACGATAAAGTAAATAGAACGGCGATATCCGATAAAATCTCGGCAACAATAAGGAAGTGATAGCGCCAAACTCAATATATATTTCCATCGTACACTATTATAAAACAGGCGTTGTTTGTTTTGAGGAACTCATCATCAACGTCTTGCACAAAGCAATTTCAACAACATATATATATATATATATATATATATATATATATATATATATATATATATATATATATATATATGAGATGATGCTTTCATATATAGGACAGAGAATAAAAGCCCTTTGTAACTATACTTCAAAATACCCATTCAAACGAAGAAGAGAAGAAAAGACTTCGTAACAATAACGTAAAATAGTACGCACAACGGGAAAATGCGAAATAGTAATTCCCTTTAGATGAATTTTCACAAATTATTAATAATAATAATAGTAAATAAATAAATAAATAAAATAACAGAGAAAAAATTGAACGTAACAAAAATAATATTTATATAACTGAAAACCACAATAGCAACATCATTCGACCTACACTGTAAAGACATTTTATTGTACTTATTTAAACCACGCTTCCACAAATATATATATATATATATATATATATATATATATATATATATATATATATATATATATAATACATATTTGCGTGTACAGAATGTCGATGAATCAATCTGTACTTGATACTTAAAATATAATAGGAATATTTTAACAATTATCAAACTCTCTCTAAAAGAACTCCTATCTTCAATGTGTAAATTTTTAACTTTTTCATTCCTCAATATTTCGTTTAGTGGTCAATATGTAGAGCACTTTACTTTCAAGTTTCTGTTTTTCATCTTTTCAATTCTTGGTACGTATTTACTTTGCATCTTCCGTTATACGGATGATGTATTTTTGCCTTGGCCATCCCCTTGATCTTTTCCATTTACTCGTTCTTCCAACGCCGTTGTTAAATATTTCTCATTTCTTATAATATGCTCTATCCAACTGCATCTTGTCCCACATAAATACTTTTCCATTAATGGTCTTAAGCATATTTATATTTTTCGTTTTATCTGTCCATTTAACTTTTTGAACTTTTCGCCAACACCGCATTTCGAACGCTTCTAATTGTTTTCGTCTGCATTTGTTTATAGCCGAAGTTTCCTAATCATACAAAAGCACGCTCTAAACATAAACCTTTATTAACCTTTTATGTGTTTCTTTGTAAAAATTTTTAGATGTTAATGTAAATTTATATATATATATATATATATATATATATATATATATATATATATATATATATATACAAAGAAATGTTAAATTTTTAAGTAGGTTAGTAATTAATTTATATTAAATCTTCTCGGGCCAGTTCCGCTAGTTTTAAGGCACTCTCGTCGGCATCAATGACATGACACCAGCGAATACGCATTCAAGTAGATGCACCATGCTTTGTATCATATCGATTATCGTCGACCAGGGGCCACTTTATTAAATTCTACTTTATCCGGGTACATCCCGATCGAATTCGGTTTGAAGGTTCTCCATGTCCGCCAGCTTTCATTGAAACCTTGCGCTAGTTCTCCTTCACCGCTAACATGTCTTTTTAAGGAAACTTGGCTACGTTAGTGGGTTCAACTTTTCAAAAATGATCGCGCATTATCGTTGGTAATATTATTTCTATAGAAAAAAATGTAATATATCTCGTCCTAAAACATCGCTTTTTGTATATTACGATCTATATTCCACCAGCCTTATCTGTAGTTGTATATAGGGAGCTCCTCGTTTTATATATATATACAAATATATATACGTATTACAGATGGGGAAAATCGAATAATAACAAATGACTAGTTCGATTTTTCAGAAAAAGTTACTAATTCGGTTTTTTAAATTTAAATCCGACTAATTAATCGGTTAATTTTTCTTTAATGTTGATGTATTGGAGAGTAGTGATTTTATGAATTTAGCAAAATAAAATAAAATCGAAGTTAATCACTAAAAAATTTATTACATAAATACAAACACGAACACGAAGCTTTTCGACTATGAAGTCATTTTCAAGCTATTGTTAATTAACGATAGCTTGAAAATGACTTCATAGTCGAAAAGCTTCGTGTTCGTGTTTGTATTTATGTAATAAATTTTTTAGTGATTAACTTCGATTTTATTTTGTTTTGCTAATTTTTCTTTATATACTTTTTACCGGAACATACGCGAGATAGACCGGCTAACGTGAAAAATACGAATAAATCGATTATTAAACTAACTATTGATTTTAAACAATATCTCCTAATTTAAAAGAACACTTGAAAAGAAATACGATTACATTCAAAAAATGTAGATTTTTTTTTTTTTTTTATATAAAGATTTTATTGGAACTGTAAAACTAATTACATTTACCATAACTAATTATAGGAGAATTTCACATGTAGTTAAATTATTTTAAATAATAAAATTAAATATTAATAAGATCCAGCTGATGTTTTCTTTTCAGCCGTCGGGTATCATTAGAATCATCTAATAGTAAGATTGCTTCAACGTTCGGATGAAGGTGAAGACGATTAATGTAGCTGTTTGACTTCTGGTGGATAATAACAGGAACTGGATCGATTTTGAGATCGATACGAAGTTGGGCGTTCGAGACAAACCAAGGTGCTCTTGAAATCATACGCATGAATTTGTTTTGAAATTTTTCGAGAATTTCGAGATTAGATTTGGCTGCAGATCCCCAGATCTCTGCACCATAGCTCCATGCTGGTCGGAAAATTGACGTATAGATGAGCCTCTTGCTTTCGAGACTAAGCTCAGAATTAGGCTGAAGGAGCCATCGAAAGTTGGAGAGCAGAAGGTCCAACATTTTCCGTTTTCTTCTAATATGCTCGTGCCAATTGAGCTTACAATCAAGATGCAGACCTAAATAGCGAGCAGAGTTAGATACTGGAACCGGTTTACCATCCAAATAAGTTGGAATGTATCCATGGTGTCGGAGAGAAAAGTCTACTCGTACTGACTTGCTGTCATTTAATTTAATTTTCCAGGTATGAGCCCAAGTTGAAATATTGTCTACAGCTGTTTGAAGAATATATGCAGCTGTAACATAACTGCGACTATGTGAAATTATTGCAGTGTCGTCTGCAAAAAGACTTGTTGTTGTCTCAGGAGTTTGAGGAATATCCATAGTATAAAGTAGGAAGAGTATAGGACCAAGTACAGAGCCTTGTGGAACACCAGCGCGAATGCTAATGTAGTGCGTAGTCGCTGATCCAAAATGTATGTAGAACTGTCGATCAGTTAAGTATGACATCAGTAGTCTGCAAAAGCCCGGTGAAAAATATCTTTTAATTTTGTGAATTAAACCAAGGTGCCAAACTTTATCAAAAGCTGCACTAACATCTAGAAAAACTGCTGTAGCAAATTCTTTGTTCTCAAGTGCTTGAGTTGCAGTATGTACAACACGGTGAATTTGCTCAACGGTTGCGTGCTTTTCACGAAATCCAAACTGAACATCTGGTATCAAATGTTTGTTTACAATAACTGTTCGAAGACGCTGCGAAATAATGTTTTCAAAGATTTTCGCAATGATAGGAAGTAGGGAAATGGGCCGGTACGATCCAGGATCCTCGGCTGGTTTCCCTAGTTTGTGAATCATGATCATTTTCGCAATCTTCCAAGTGCGAGGTACATACCGCAGACGAATACAAGCATTTATCATCGTCGACAGATAGACAATCCCCTTCTTTGGCAGTTCTTTGAACACAACAGGAGAAAGCCTATCATGTCCCGGTGATTTGTTAGACTTTAGGCTATCAATAACCTTGGCTACTTCGAGGGGAGAAGTTGGTTTAATTCTGCCATTAGATGTACTAGGACAGGAAGGAGCTATTGAGGATTGAATGCTATTATCCTCAAAAACATGCTCAAAATGTTTGGCAAAAACATATGCTTTTTCAGAATCACTCCGAGCCCATGAGTTATCTTCCTTCCTCAAAGGAAAATAAGGCCGAGTAGGACGGCGAATTCGCCTAGCGGCAGTCCATAATGAGTAGTTGGCTTCTTTAGTGGAGCCAAGAGACAATAGGTAATTGGAAAATGAATTGTTCCTCCACTGACGAATGGCACGTGTAGTATCTTTAGACAATCTATTGAAAACAGATTTATTTTCAATAGTACGATGTCTTTGCCAGGCTTTTCTTGCTTGGCGTCTTCGATGGACCAAGAGACGAATGAAGTTGGAATATCTGACTTCAGTTGGGGGTTGTTCAAAATACTGAGTACTAGACTGGACACAGTGTGATAGGAGAGATGAGAAATTTTCAGCTGCTGCATCGATATCTGACGGTACATGATATTGTATATTGAGGTTAATATAGAGATCAATTAGTTCTCGAAATCTTTCCCAGTCAGTACTTTTATTTGCCAATTGTGGTGGATGATTAATTTTAACCGGTGAGATAAGGTATGATAGCAGTATGGGTACATGATCAGAACTAAGATCGGCTATGCACTCAGCCTTAAAATGATGTACCGGCATACCCTTGGTAAGAAAGAAGTCAATTATGTCGGGTATCTTGTTGATGTCAGAGGGCCAGTGAGTAGGACTTCCTGGCGAAATAATCTGACAGTTAGCACGAATTGCTGACTTAAGCAATACTCGTCCCCGTGGAGTGCAAATTCTTGATCCCCATGTTGGATTCTTGGCATTGAAGTCTCCTCCAAGAATCCAATATCTACCCAGATGATTAAATAATGCATCATAGTCAGCTTCACGAGGAGGACAACGAGGTGGGCAATAAATACTACCAACATTAACTGTGTGATTATTTAATTCTATAGATATAATTGAGGACTGGATACTGTCACTGTCAAACATACCATTAGCATAATGCTTAATTGAATTCTTGATAACGACCGCAGCCCCTCCTCTTGCCATTCCACTGGGGTGGTTAGCAAGGTAGACTGAATAGTTATGAAATGTAGGTTGATTTATGTAGCTGGCAAGATGAGTCTCTGAAAGTAGAGCCACATCAATATCATGCATATGAAGGAAGGACTCAAATTCGATTTTCCTGAGGAGTAGACCATTTGCATTCCAGCATACAATTTTAAGATGCCAAATAGGAGTCATTTTTTCCCTTTCTTACTCGGATTTTTCGGTAATACTTTTTGAAGGTCTTCAAGAGATAAGACTCTTTCTTCAAGAGTTGTTAGTTTTTGAATAAGAGTTTGTTGAGAGGCTTCAAGTCTTTGAAGAATTTCCATAAACTTGTTAGTATCACTTGAAAATTGAGGAGCAGCAGGAGTAGGTGTAGTAGTAGTTGAAATGTTTGGAGTTATCACAGAAGCGTAAGATACTTGAGAATTGACAAATCTGGAAATAGATGGTAAAACTGAATTGCTTTTAATTCGTTCTACAGCAGTGATTTTTTTAGCAGGTTTTGCAAGAGAAAAACTGCCATTATTTAAAGTGGAAGTTAAAACTAGTTCAAATAACCGCGAATTATTTGATATACAGACTCTCTGCCATTGTCGTGTCTCCGTAGAAATTCCTAAAAAAATTCCTAGCCTTCCTCAGTGTACTCGCTGTCAAGATTTTGGTCATACCAAAAATTACTGCACAAAAACTCCTAAGTGTGTCAAATGTGGCGATTCTCATGCTTCTAGCAACTGTCACTCCCACAATACAACTCCACCTAAATGTGCAAACTGTAAAGGTGATCATACAGCCAATTATAAAGGTTGTTCTTACTACCAGTCAAAAAATGTAGATGAAATTTTTTAAAAAACGATATTACTAATTAGTGGATTATGTCCATGAATATATATATATATATATATATATATATATATATATATATATATATATCACACAACGAGCTTTAAAGATATTATTTGATACACATTAAATTTCGAAACATGTCCGTAAACATTCTACCTTAATGATCTACTTATTTTTATCAAAACTGTTCATAAAGAATATAGGGAAGTATTTAACGGTGCCTAAATCCATCCAACTCGATACATTCATACCTCGGTTTTATAAATTCGAAATTCCGATCAAACAGAATAACGAAATTTTATTGTAACGATATGCAAACTACGTCTCGGTAATAATCGATTTCCACATTCGTTATTTAAAATGCGTACTGTTCCTTCTCCACTTTGCCCTCATCATCAGCTACCAATGTCGACATCGAATGGATGAATATGCTCAAATTCTTATAATCTTTGTTCCCTTCCTGTTAATTACTCGCGTTGTCTTTTCAACGTCTTTCTGAATTTTCAGTAATTATATATATCGTTGTTATCTCGTCGAATTATCGTCCTCGAAATTCCATTTTTACAACCGGTTGATTTGGTTATCCTTATTAATAACATTCTGCTTACTTTCTCTCAATAATAACGTAATTCTCCTTCTATTGTATTATTTTACTGTTGATACTATTTAATGAGTACCTTTGTCGTATATTTTCTCCTACTCATACCATTATTACTCTATACTTATATTTCGAAATATTTATAGATAATTTCCTATAGATAGCTTAAGTTAGATGTGTTTGATAGGTAAACCACCGCGGAAACCCAATAAACATTTAAAAAATAAAAAAATAAAAAATAACGTAACGGTTTAATAATAATAATAAAAAATATAATTGTTTCTTTTTTTTTTTATAAAAACCGTAACGTGTAAATGCTAGAATAATCGTTCACGTACGAGACAACATCCAAAATAAAGTGTAAAAGAATGAAAAATCTCCATTCTATAAACTAACCTTATAACCGCCGCATTTTTTGCACGTCGTCACATTTCCTTGGCAGTTGTATTTAGACTGTAACAATCCATCTTGTAGATACGTCATAGCCTTCTATATATAATTCCATATAAATCACTTAAAACTAAATGTTTCGAAATTCGCGAATGATTAAAAACAGTTTAAGACCCATCGTTTTAGTTAGTACCGTTTAAAGACATAACAATAGTAATAGTATTAAACGAGCTACAAAACTCTTATCGCGATAATAAATTCCGAATAAATTTCTATTTCGCATTTTTAACTGATGAAAATTTATACATTTTTCGAACCGAAAACTAGGCGTACTTAGGAAAATATCAAATTTTACGGGAAGGAAAAAAATCTCCCAGCATTTTAACGACCACAGCAACAAATGTAGTATGACTGACTGACTGAAAACTCCCTTCTAAATACTTCGCCGGACAAGATGTGTTACGAGACGTTCGGGTTCCACTCGTCGTTTACTTTCGTGTTAGTCTATTCCTTCTACGCAATATTCGTCGCAATACACGCGTACATATAACACGATACAATATAAACGAAAGATTAGAATCGATTAAAGATTAAGAATGACAAATAAAAAAAAAAAAACAAATTAATTATACAACCAATTGTTATTATAATAATGAGAGAATAACGTAATAATGAAAACGGATTTTTTATTTTGTATTTATTTACGAAACTACCTTCAAAAACCTGTGCTTAACCAACACACGCTTTATTTATTAATCTTTTTCCACTTGTTCAATTACAGCCTTCTTCTCTATATACTTAACGATGCCTTGTAAAATTGTCAATATCTCAATCTTAAAAATATTTATATTGAATTAAAATTATTCGAAAACAGCACGTCAAATATTTCCTTATGTTTGCACCTCGTTGAAACATTTCATATGAAAAAAAAAAACAAAAAACGAAAGTACCGATTGAAATACGATTAACTCTCGGGTAATTATGTAACTACCTCCATAGACCTAAATTTATGTATATATGTATCTATGTATATTTATTTACTTTAAATTAAACATTTATAATGTGTAACTGAAAGAATTAATTCGCATTACAGTTCGCGAATTATATCCAGAACAATTTTTTAATTATTAACCGTTTCAGCGAGGCATTTCAATTTTCATCACGAAAATTTTAAAAAGAAAAATATGTAAAATTCTATAAATCACGAATAATTTTTATGTACATAAACATACGTCAAATATCTTAAAAGTTGCGTTTTAGCAGCTAAATACAGACTGCTTTACAAAAATAAAGAAATAATCAAGAAAATACAAATAAAATAATAATTAAAAAATAAACTATTAACTCATCTTTTAAATTTAATTGAACGTGTACTAAAGTCGTAAATTTATATAAATATATTATATATCATAAATACAAAATTATACATTTTAATGTACGAAGTAGTTAAAATACAATTAACATTATGGTAGAAAATGATTCCACAGAAGTTTAAAGAAGCCTGTAAATAATTTCGAATATGTTTATATAAATATTTCTGAATTTAGACAATTCATATGAATACTTCATTATGAAAACGGATAATTTTATGTAGCATACAGGGAACACACATCATGAAAAACTTCCTTTATGAAAAGACCTGTTATTAGCATTAAATGTTGATGCACCGTACGTTTAACAAAAATTGTTACTTCAACTTATTAAAAGATTACATCGAAGTTTAAAAATTACGAACATATCGCGTAAATTTTTTGATGATTGCCATATACGTGATAATGAGTTGTATCTCATTAATAAGTAATTACAATTCCAGACAGCTTTATGTATACAAAATATAAGTATAGACATATTAAACATAATTCTAATGAGCTATTCGCTTGTTAATATTGTTCTAATTATTAGTGTGACGTTTTTTCATCTTAAAAACGCAAAAGCAAAACATAAACTGAAATTATTTTGTCAGGGGAACCAACTTGAACACTGCAAAGAGCCAAAGTACTTTGGAATCGCCTTGGACCGCTCGTTAACTTTCCGAAAACACTGTGAGAACCTTAAAATGAAAGTTGAAGCTAGAAACAACTTACTGCGAAATTGGTACCTTCTAAATGGCGAGCAAAGTCAATGATTTTACTCATCTCACCCTTAGCGCTATGTTTCTCGGCTGCTGAGTACGTATGCCCTGTATGGGGAAGATCGGCACATACAAAAAAGGTTGATACCTCACTCAATGAAACGTGTCGAATAGTCACTGGATGCCTAAAACATACTAATGTGGATAAATTGTATGTTGCCTTTGGTGTAGCTCCCCCCGGTATTCGCCGATCCGTCGCTACTGATGTTGAAAGAACTAGACTAGAGACAGATTATAGACACCCAATATTTGGCCAGAAGGCGGTTATATCACGTCTTAAATCCAGAAGAAGCTTTCTACAGTGCTCAAGACGATTAGACGGACCACCGCTAAAAGTTCGCGCTCAGAGATGGACAGAAAAAGCGTGGAACGGAAGTAGATTGAAAGAAGAACTGAACCCGGTGCGCCCCCTAAGTTGGGCATAGATGGAAAACCTTGAGCCGACTTCGCTCTGGTTGCTCCAGAACCTCAGCGAATTTATTCAAATGGGGCCTGGCTGAAAATGATAAATGCAAGTGTGGAGAACGGCAGAGCCGTGGACACTTGTTTGGTGTCTTCAGGCATTACGGAAAAAGACCTAATGGAGCACAGAGGTAAATGACGAAGCCATTAAAATGGTCAATACATGGATTAATATTGTATAAACTTTAGCAATAACTATTTTACTTATTATATTGAATTTTATATATTGGTCCTTATGCGTCTCGGACACGATAATAATAATACTAATAAATTGAAGAAATTAGTAAACATAAATTAAGCTCCTCAAAATTCAAAATTCAAAATTTTAACTATTATTATATTTATAGTATTTACTTTACTTTGTAGTTGTCAAACATTGAACACGCCATAGTGAATATACTTTAAATAGCTCGCAAAAAATTCGATACATGAAACATTTGCATAGTTATATAAAGCATTTGGAAAAATAATTTTGTACAGTTTGTTCTACTATGCGAAGCTAATGAATCTTTAGGAGATCTTTCTTTTTTCTGCTACAAGATCAATTCAATCGTAACTCCATATTCATCACGTACATTTTAGCATGCCGTTAAGGACATTCTTAAAGAGCTCAATATTGACCGTAGTCACATCCGGTACGAACACTTTCTACTCCTCCACGGAGAAAATTTCCAATTAAATAGAATTTTTTTTCTCACAAACATAACCGGATACTCGCGACTAATATAGTGAATTCAAGAAAAAATTGGATTCAAATTCGACAACTGTTTCTATATAGATGGCTCCAAATTATCGATCAGTGCAACTACAACAGAGAAATAATAAATCACACGTTTTCCATGACTGACTACTTATTCAATTTTATCCGCTGACTGCGTAGACTCAATCCAGCTCAATTATAAATGGCCAAAGACTGTGTGTTCAGTTTCTCCGGATTTTCTTCAAAACCTCAAACTGCTACTCAATGTGGAATTCAGACAGATACAGAATTCAATATGGTAAAATACGCAAGAGTATAAGGAATATTAAATCAAGCGCTTCACCCTGAAAACATCGATTCAATCGAACCGTAAGAATTAGATCGCGCTGTGCCGTCTGCACTGAGGTCATACATACCTCGTTCCCAAACATCCCTTAAACTACGAATCCCTTTTCACCTGTATTATCAACAACGGCACCTTGACCATTCCTTTACTCCTTTATTCTAAACTTTACGTTTCTCACCATCCAATATTACAAATATCATTCTCCTCATCACAACTCCTACAGAACAAAAATAAATCAGCAGAACATTAATTTTCCCTCATCTCATTCAGATTTAACATTTCTAAACCTCATACGTCTGTCCTAGATTATAAATAAATAAATAAATATATGTATTATTATACGAAATAAAATAATTATTGATAAGACATCTACTACGTTTATAAATACAAAACCGTAATAAATTTACAATTCAGGGTTTGAGTAGTAATTTTATAAAAGTTACCACAAAATGCAAAATAATAGCTACGAAGTCACTTTCCGCATAATCGTGTTAAAGATGTTTCATAACAATTGTCGTTTCCTGAAACATATTTAATAAATTGGAATCGCTAATATAGTGAAGAATAATTTTTTCAAAAAACTTACCAACCGATTGTTCACATATTTTGCGCGGTGTAACTGAGTATCTACGGCAGCCTTGATAAAACAGTCTGTAGAATAAAACAGAAATTATTATATTAAACCCTATTTTAATCAAAGAATTGTAATTTTATTCGTAAAATTCGAAATAAAGTAACATTACTTTTGGAATCGGGTGTATTCTACATTGCAATACTATACGTTCGAGTGCACGGTGTAAACACAACGCAGAACATGTACGAGTGGACTTAAAATATTCTATTTCTAGGTATACTGAACTGTAAGTTCATATCAAAATAAGTATCTTAATTATATTTATAATATCGAATAAATCAGAATCTAGTCTAATAAAGAATTTTCTTCCGTCACTCTAGCATCGGTATTATAAATTTTATTTAACGTTATTTCAAAAAATTAAATTACAACCAGCTCTCGTATACTCCACATTAGAATATATGGGCACCTATTTGGCTACAAACAGTTGCCACACCCAAGAACTGGACACTCAACTAAACGTTACAATGAGAATTATTACAGGGGACCGCTTGGTTCCGGTACTTGTAACATAATTACACCAGATATCCGTCGAAAAATTGCGGCAGTACAGCAATTATTAAAATGTCGAAGGAATTATTAAAAATCTTCGAACAAATAAATTCATCTCGAAGTCGAGAAACCTTAGAACGCATGACTGGTGACTGGTTTCAAAGCATTTTGATGGCATAATCAAATGACACGAACAATAGAAGCTGATCGTAGTACCAGACGCTGCAGTATCATATAAGAAAAGGGGTTGAGCATCATCGTTATTATTTATATGTTCACTTGAAGAAGTATTTAAAAAACTAAA
Organism: Coronaproctus castanopsis; assembly: GCA_032883995.1. Lineage (NCBI taxonomy): Eukaryota > Metazoa > Arthropoda > Insecta > Hemiptera > Monophlebidae > Coronaproctus > Coronaproctus castanopsis. Next base: position 225,415,843 of record CM065053.1, read on the forward strand.
TTGGGAACAAAAAGGTATAAAAATAAATGGAGAAATTCTAAATAACTTGCGTTTTACGGATGATGTAGTACTTATAGAGAATAGTTTGCTAGAGGTTAAAAACATAACGGAGTTAAACGAGGTTGGTAATGAAACGGGTATGTATAAATATGGAAAAAACAAAAATTATTACGAACGTTAATGAAAAAATAGAAATCGAAATAGGTGGACAAAATAGATTACGTAGACGAAATAATTTATATAGGACAAAAAAATAGAACTTAGAAATACAACGAATGATGAGGTTTATAGAAGGATAGCACTAGCTTGGAGGAAGTATTGGTCGCTTAAAAGTATATTTAAGAGACCGTTTGGGATCAAAAATAAAAGTGACGTATTCAATAGCTGTATTGTTCCATCGTTGATATATGGCTCACAAACATGGTCCACAACCAAAATGGGTGAAAATAAAATAGAGAGTAGCCAAAACAGTGTCCATTTTAAATATTAGGCGCAAATATAGGATTAGGAACTCGCTTATTAAAGGAAAATTTTAAAATGTAATAAATTTAGTCAATGAATATAAAAGGAGAAAGTAGGATTGAGCGAGAAATGTTGCGATGTTATCGGATAATAGGTGGACATATAGTATAAAAACTTGGTATATTGTGGACAAAAGAAGGAAAGGGTGACAGTTTCTAAGATGGGAGGACGGAATAACAAAGTTTATTCATAGTAAACAATATGAGAGAATTGCTTAGGACCGTAGGTAATGGGCAAGGTTGAGGGAGGTCTTTGCCCAAGATAAGGGCTTTTAGTTTTCAGTTAAATTATTTATTCTATTAAGTACATATAATGTAAATAAGGCTATAATAAATAATAAATAAATAAATAAATAAAACAAATTTAAAAAGTAGTAAGGATGCAAGATGCACAATAGTAAAATAATTATACCGATGTCGTCGAAAACACTGATAAATAATTTCAAATTTAAATACAGCAATGGTGAATGCACGAATAGCGTTACAAACATTTTTAAGACTTTCGACACTAAACAATAAAAGTACAGCTTATAAAAGCGGAAACCTATGGTGGAATAAAAAACACAAAGAGGAAATATTTTACATTAAATAATGACAGTACAAATAATTGAAGGGATCTCTTATTGATAGCTTATATTTATGCTCATCGTAAGATATTTTTTATTTAACTACTATAATGGCGACAATGAAAAACAGCTCTACATTGAACATAACTTATACCATACTTAAATTTTCAGCAATAATAGCAAAACATCGATTTACATAAATTGTTTAAGCGATAAGTTTGAAGCATTTTTGGCACTCATATACGCACACATTGCAATTTATATTATAATCTTTAAAAAAATTATTTTAGGTATATGAAGTCATACGCGATATTATCTATCTATCTATATATATATATATATATATATATATATATATATATATATATATATATATATATATATGAAAAGTCGTTTCAATTCTCATTGTCGTAACATTAAAAAACTTCATGAATTATTAATCAACTTAACACGCAATTGTCAGTTTAAAACAAAAATGAAATCATTTAAATTAACCCAACTATAATCTCTAAAAATTCTATATTTCATAGCAATCTAACGCATTTTTAATGCAAGTCACTAAAATTATGATAACGCTAAAAAGGCTGAACTCCTTGGTTCATTTCTACTTTAGAGTATATAACACTACGTCTCAAATAACCACGAATTATTTCCGTAATGTAACTACAAAAACTTCGGCTACAGACTGTTATATAAAACATCAAAATTTATTTTTAACGCGCTTGTTTTGAGACGTGTATTTTAGTTTATTTTTTATTTTCATATAACTGAGAATGGCCCAACGATCGAACTTTCGCGCAGACGTGTTTCATTTGAATATAGAGGTTTCAAAATTGTAATTTTTATATATTCATCATTCGTAAATATTCAATTAATTTAATTCAGTTGACAATTTTAGGTAAATCATTAAATCAGTTAATCTCACTATCCATTCGAACTCACTATGAAATCGTATTGGCAAACGTTATTCTGACATGTAGATATTTTCCCATGTCGAAATTATTACTATTTCCAAAATAGGCAAAGTGAGCTTTAGAGAAAACTATATCACACACCAGACAGGATAATATATTATTCACCTAGTCAGTAATAATAAATGAAGAAGTTTAATTTCACTTAAGTGAAAGAATACTTTAAATCATTATAGATGAACTACCATAATTTTATTACAACAAAACTGCATCAATTATACTTTTTTTTTTTTTTACACTGAATATATTCACTTTCGTCAATTGAATAAATTTTATCTTTACTCAAATATTGCAAAATTTATCAGCATATATAGTAGATGTCGTAACGTAAATATTTTATTGTACTTTCTAATTGCGAAATACCAGACATAAAAAAACGTAAAGTAAAAGCTGTATTTTATACTAAACACGCAATGAAAATAATACAAATTAAGACGACAAAAATTGATGTAATTATAGTAACCTTTCTAGTACTCTTCAACTGGTTTATAAACCTACATATTACGAGAATGTGTTGCGAAATATATAAATATATATATTACTGCAATTATAGAACACGAACTAATTTGCTTGCAGGATTATGAACTCACTTTCAAATCACGAATATAAAAGATGTTATTAACAAATGTCATAAAAGGTTAAGCGTTGAAATTGAAACGCCAAGAAAAACAGTGTATTAAATTATTTATTCACTTCTATAACATATTTTAATGTCGACTGCGACATGTTAGTAACAAATTTTATTCTCCAAAATAATAAACATAAAACACCATGTTTATCAAGATTATTTTTTATAAAACTCGAGATCTAGTAATACTATTTTGAAATCTTTACTCATGCAACTTAACACGCTTTATCTATATAGACAATGACTAGAAATTAGTATTTTTTTATAATACAAATCAACAATTAAAGAAAAAAATAAGAACAACTTTCAAAATACGTTGCAAACTCATGGATTCATAAAACAATGGAGCTAAAACGATGACCAAGGAAGTTACACCCAAATCAAGTTGAATTTCGTTGTTTTTTTTTTTATATTTTAATGATTCCAACGCTTATTTCAGATGTCAAAATCTTAAAAGGAAAAATAACAATACAAGATATTCTGTACTGTTTAATACAAGCTATTATTTAAAAGGTATAACGATATATAATAAAACAGCGTGCGTTTTATATATTTAAATAATCTTTTAATTTAATTGAAGTCTATTTAAAATATGCGTACATGTATATTTGTAAAGATCAAACATTTCACGATTGAAATATGATAAAAAATGCGTTCGTATAAATGATTTTTGTCCAATTTTTTATGCATAAAATCACAAATTGCAAAAATTGAATTTTGTTATGAAAAATAAATAATTTTAAGTGTTGATTCTTAACTATACAACAAAATTTTAGCAATAAATCTATCTTCTAAATTATTGATTAAATTATAATGTATATGTGAGCGTTTAACACAATGTATAAAAATTATTTGATTATAGAAATGAAGTTGAATTGGCGAAATTATTCATAAAAACAACTGTTCTTGGCACTACGAACATTTTCTTTATAAATATAAAAATAAAACATCTTAAATTTCGTTGACATAAGTAAAATATAAGCAACTTTACCTTTTACAATATTTTTTAGTGCGTATATGAAAAAATAAATGAGTTGTTCATTAAGAAAAATTTAACAATAGTATTATTACGTCTTTACCATCCAAAAATATTAACATATATTTGACAATGAGCAGGATTTATTACACCAGAAAATTACTTACTTTTTTTAAAAAACCAACACAGCCGGATAAGTTTCAAATATCAATACAAGTCGAATTTTGTTGGCTATCAGTTAGGCAGTTAATATCAAATAAATGCGAATTATATATAATAAAGATTTATTCATTTTTTTAGGAGACTTTACAAACTTTATTGCATTTTAAAAGCAAAATATCATTTTAAAAAATTCAAAATAATTAACATAAATAAAAATTTGAGTATTTTTGACACATTGGTGAATATGGTTGGGCGCCCAAATCAACCCCCAAACCAACAGTGTCTAAGTATGTTTATATTTATTAAGTCGTTTGCAAACAAGTTATTATGTGAACAACTCAATGAAAATATAATGAATTCGTATACTTACTTTTCATGATTTGTTAAATATCAATATTTTTTTCTATCTTAGCAAAACACCTGTCGTACCATTTTCAACACTTTTTCGAATCAATACCTAAAAACCTTTTTACACAATTGTTCATTGAAAAATTTTATAGATTTTACATTCGCGTCAGTCAGTTTAACAAAATCTGAAAATTTATACAAATTATGATCGACCCGAAAAACTAATTTTCATAGTAAACTGTTCTTTCTTTCTCTGTTTCCGATAGAATACTGTACGTTTTCTTTACACCAGTAGTATCGTCCATCGAGCTGCTTGCATAGGAAATTGTAAACTCTAGGTGATCTATGGTAAAACTAGATTACGGAATGCTCGTAGTTGAGTTAGATGGAACATTTTAGGCCTCTGCCTCTGTTCACGTAATCAATACGAATAACGAATAAACGATTTTAAACGTATAAACTAATTTAAAAGTGAAAAAATGATTTTAATAATATATATACGCACATAATTAAATTAGTTGCAGATTATTTTTGAAGATCATGTCAAGTGTTGTCGCGGACAGAAGAAATCTGTTTCTGTCATATTTTCATCTTGTAACGACAAAATTTTCTCGCGCACCATTATTTTTTTAAAGTAATCATATACATTAAAAATATAATCAAATTTTATTATACTTAAAGAAATCCATGGACGATTTTGTCGCGTTTTTCATTTTTTTAATTAGAATAAATAACTCGTACATTAAAGAAAAAAACATTACATGTAGTTGCGAAATTAACTTTAAAAAATCGATTGGAACGATAGCACATTTTTACAGTGGTATTTTTAATAACTATTTCGATGGTAAAACTAAAATAGTAATTATCATGTTACTGTTTATATACTTTCGATATTTAAAATATACATATATATATATATATATATTGAACATAATGTTTGATACGTTTGTTTTTTTTTTCTAAATTTTTTAGAATGTGTGATCTTTAGTTTTGCAACACGCTGACTATAGAATTAATTGTAGTTTTTTCAGATAATTTTTTTATTTTCTACTTTAAATTAAGGGTAATCGAATCGTTTTCACCGCAAAAACTGAATTTAAATACTGACATTTTGTCTTTTAACACCATAGCCTTTTTTATTTTCGTTGTTTTCCCTGCACGTGGAATTTGTTGTATTTTGCATATTTTGATTTATTTTTCTTTCATTATTGTTAAAACTCGCACACTATATTATATACTATTTATTAATTTTTATTTTGCTCATACAAATATAACGTTTTGTTAATGTTAGGTATTTTTATCACTATATTTTATCATTATCAATTACTATGAAAATTATGTTCATAAAAATTAAATATAGGCTAAATTTGATATTATAGTAAATAAAGCGATTAACACAGCTGAAGAAAATATATTTATTGGCATAATAACTACAAAAACGGTATGTGATAGAACATATACGAAAAAACACCACAAAAAGACTATGTTTAGTTACCTTTCATAAATGTACATGAAAAAAGTTAAACTATAAAATATTTTTATGTCTGCAGCTTTGACTAGAACTGTTCAGACTAGAAATATATGCCAGTTCAAATTAACGAAAAACATTAAATATATAATCGTATATGAACTTTCTAAATGACATTTGGAATGTAAATACAATTTTTTAATATATAATTTTACACGATTTTAATACAATCGCCTAAATAAAATATCCACGTACGTAATACTACGAGCGGGGAAAAATTATTACGTCATAAAACTATGTGTAAATTCTGAAAATTTAATAATGAAACGTAATTTTAACACTTTTAAATTATACTATAAATAGTATAAAATACCTAATATATTTGATCGTTTTTGGACAAAAGTGTGTAATCGCAGATTGTTTAGTATTTAAAAAATTTACTTTTTAAAGACAGAATTACTAGCATTAATTGCAATATTCGACGATACGCGTTACACATGTGTAAAAAAACTAGCCGGTATGTGAATTGATAATGAAAAAAATTGTAACCGAAAATAGACGTTAGTGATTTTTTTTTTAAATGTTGCTAATTATTACGTATTACGATTACTTATAAATTATTTAAAAATGGTTTGCCACCGATTAAATCGGTTGAACAAACTTTCAAATGTTAAGTTTTAGTAAATTCTATAAAGTAATGATAAATTTCTTAAATTTAACGTTACACATTTGTACACACCGAAAGTTAAATTTAGTGCAAAAAAAAAAAATAATATGTAAATATGAATAACTAACATTTATAACGATGAACTAACTATATCACACGTAAAAATTGAAATTACATATATATTAAATAAAGAAAAAATCATTTTAACACAAGAATTGCAGGTAAAATATTTATACTTTCCCGTTATAAATTATATAAAACGTTAAAATTATATTTCATAATAAATCAGACGAGTAATGTTAAACACGATATTAGAAACTGTTTCAATACATGAAAGAGACACATTTAGATGTCAAATCTACAAGTCAATTAGTTCATGTTTATATTATGAATAGATAATAGTTTACCAATAATATATAAATTTTCACACAAAACTCAAAATTACGTGACTTCTTTATTTATAAATAATACGACAAATAAATTATAAAGAATAATTTCTTAATACTTTAGAAACAGGCTAACTATTTTAATAGGGTGATAAAGTTTATTGTCGTAGACTTAGAAAAATATTCACTCGATTCGAATTCTAACAATTCAGATCGGATTTCGACGTTTCTAGCAAACAGATCAATTCACGATACACATCCACGCACATATGCTTAGGCAAATATGTTGTCTTTGTGAATACGTTCATTATAACTAGTATGTACATGTTCTTTTACAAATATACATGATTATTCAAGTAAATTAATTATGGTGTATATATTCTTCTCGAGTTATGCAATATGTGTCACAGTGTATTATTGCACGCTCCTATATATTTTTATATGCAAACTTTTTTTTTTAAAAATTATTATGATTTAATTTATTGATGTTATTATATTTAGCTTCCTACGTAATATTCTAAATTTCATAACGTAACTTAATCGTAATATATATATATATACATATATTTAAAAAAAAAAAAGTGTAAATAATACGTATACACATACACAAAGTATTTCTACATAGGAGACTAAATGGACTGAACATTTGTTAAAGCAATCCATCGTCAGCATATGTTTTACACATGAATCTTACAGTGGCGATAATAATAAAATAGAAAATAATTGTAATAATTTACAATTATCATTATGTTTATACTTAGTTATGGTAATATACTGTACATACCTCTTCATAATATATTCTAACTTTAATGTACTGAAGCGGAATGATTAGTATGTAATTCAAGATCAGGCGATAAAAATAAAGAATTCTTAAAAAACAGTATTATATGCATATATATATATATAATATATAATATACATAAGGACGAGGAAATTAATGATGGTAAGTGTAGGATATGTTATCAGTAAAAATAAACTAAATACTATCAAAATATGTAAAATCCTAGCACCAACGGATGTTACTATTAGATAACCACACGCGTGACAATGTGTGTAGTAAATAATTACACATGAATTGAGTAAAAAAAAAAATAAAGCTTGATACAATGTCGCAAAGAATTAATGTAGTTAAATCGACCTGTCCTCAGAAATAATTACAGATGAAAAAGCAATTCATAATACACAAGATGTAGTAGTAATGTATTCGATCGTACACATATTGTTGAAGCTGTAATCTTAAACACGCCTTATCTGTTGAAGAGCATCGCACAAAGATAAACAAATATATTATGATCTACAAACAAAATTGTAACGAAATTGTCATATTAGCCTAGAACGAGTATAATTTCAAAAGGTTTCAGAAGGCAGAAGGGAACTAGATGTTAAATGCTGCTAGACTTCAACAAAAGAAAATTATAATTTTAAATACGGCAAGAATATTCAGAAAACTCTTGTAGATCGCGAGATGCAGTGGCGAAGCCAGGGGCTGGTTTTGGGGGTCTCTGAACACCCTGGAATCAATCTGATAATAAGAAAATATATACTCGTTGTTAAATGCAGTTTTGCATTTGTTAAACCTTTTTTTTTTATTATTATTTTCATTTGTTTAATTTAAATTTCGTTGTTTTTGAAGTAAATAAATAGTTTAATTTTGTAAAAAAACGCGAAGAATAGATTTAAAATTTAAAATTTAATTAAGTATTACTATATATTATTCCTTCAAAAAGTATAAAATCATTATTTATCGTTTATTTTTTCGCGGAATTTATTGTACAACCATCTCCTATTAGTGTGTTCGAGTGACGTTAAATATTTCTGCCGTCTATCGCTTCTAATAGAATTACATATTCGACGTCTAATAAGTATCAAAATAACTCTGGCGAGTTGGATTGATTTGGGGTTTAACCTACTTGAGTTTTGGTTATTTACTTAAAGTTCAATTTAACTTGGATTTACTGTTATAATTTAGTTTTGTTTAAACCCCCTCTTCAACAAAGTCTGGCTACGCCACTGGCGAGATGTGGTAGCTTCGGATTATCTACCTTATTGTTCGATATATATATATATATATATATATATATATATATATATATATATATATATATAAAAAAAAGCTAAATAGAGAGAATTAAAAAGGTAATAATAATAATTGATATCATCAGCTTAATCAAAATGTAATAATATTCTCTAATAATAATGATCGATATAATTAATAATAATAATGAACTAACAACAATAATGCAATAATATTAGAATCAAAATAACAGTAATGATGTAATAATAATCGTCATCTTCTAATAAAAATCCGATAATGACGTTCTATAAATACGATAACAATGTTGTCGATGATAATAATAGTAGCTTTCAATATTTGGTGACGTATATAAGGGGCTGCGGCGATGGAGATCGCGAACTCGCTAAATCCATACGATCGCTACCACTACTACTAATGTTACTGCGGCGGCTGCTAGTACTACTATTACTTCCGGCACCAGCCCCATCGTCGCTGGAATATAACGTAAGAATGGACGACCCCTTGTTAGAAGTATTATGAGATAAAGTAGCCGAAGGACTTCGGCCTAAGTTGACGGTACGTTCATTAGCTGAACTAACGTCATCAGAATTTTCCTGGATGACGTCATCGATGTTATCCATTTCGACGACGACGATATCGCTATGATCGTCGTCGCTATTTCTGCTACATCTACTACTACTACTACTACTAATAATACTAATACTACGACGACGACGGCGACTACTATTACTACTTCTTCTACTACTGTTACTACTACTGCTACTACTACTACTACTAATTAATTCATCGACGTAAGTATCGATTGTGGCCAAAGCTGCGACGGCTGTCGTCGACGGCAAATTCTGATCGATCGTCGTCGTTATTGTCGTAGCAGTTACTTCAGTTGTCTTGGAACGAGTCGATGAATGTTCGCTTATGTCGCGTTCGGACGAGGACGATGATGACGAACTAGACGATCGTCTGCGTAAAAATTCGTCTTTTCCAACTGGACCCGACAAAAGTATACGACTCATTCGTCTGCTGACCAAACCTTTGCGAAAAGCGATAGATTCGGGTTCGCAATATTTCGAAGTTTTCACGTAAGGAATCGGACGTTTTCTAGCGCTGTAAATGTTGAAGACAAAAATAAAGTTTACCGATTACGCTATATATTCGGATGAAAAGTATAGAAATTACAATATATACATACATAATATTCCCCCGTTCCGATTATATACCCTCACCGTATAACCGTTATAATGTATGACGGAAAAAATTTACATTATGTATATAAATGGTTAATTTAAAATCAAGTTGAAAATAATCACGAAAAGGGAAAGGCTTAATGAATATGTACCATCCACGTGAAATTCGTTTTAAATAAGTGAATAATTCGAGAATACTTAATCATCATTGTAAAAAACTGTTTGATCTATGTTTGGATTAGGGACCTTGACGGTTTTCCTATTATTACGGACGGTAGACAAAATAATTTATAATACGGTATATATATATATATATATATATAATATATAATAGGGATAATTTGAAATCGAGTTTGATATGTTTTAAAAGCATGGATCATTTATACGGAAGGACGTAATGATTAACAATTTTCAAAAAATATGTATAGCTCGATTTTATGGAAATAGACAAGGTATCACGAATCTATGATAGATGGAATTCTAGAAAATGAATACAGCGACGACCATTATTACGGTATAAGGACGTGGTGGCTGCGAAGCTTAAAAGGATCGATACTAAATCCAAGACAGACTGATGGGAAAATACAGCTCACGATCGGAAGAAGCTTTGGATGAAAATGGTGACCGAATATGTTAATAAAAAAAAATGAAGAAGAAACGCGTCGTACATGTAATGCTGATGTCCGGTATCGACTATTTCTCGTTTGAACTACACGTCGCATAGGGCACTCGTGTCTCATATGAGTTGTCGATCGAGGGTCTTCGTACTCGTCCGCCACTAACGGGAAATGATACTTATTTATATACATATTACAGAATAGACTAGTTTTTCAAATCGAGTTTGAAGTGACACAGAGTTCAGTTTAAAAAAATATAGATCGTTCATATTAAATACGTTTTAAATGTACTTAATACGCGAGTTGACTAATTAAAAGTATAACGATCGCTGAATTTATAAACACAACGTATAAAGTGTTGTTTTTCGTTGGATTAGGAAAAAAAAATTGGGTTCCCTTTACAAGGATGTGAAGGGACCATAATTTATCGAAACACGAGAAAAATCTCTAGTGTTCTCGATTCTGTTGTATGCATCTCCGAAATGTGACCCGTAAATATGATATCGGAACGTAAGCTGCAGACTTCGAAATGAAACTCTACCGGAAAATATTGCGCATATCGTGAACGGCGCGTAGAATAAATAAATCCTTTCTGGAAGAACTAAGAATTGATGAATGTGACCGGTTAGAAAAATTTTATCGTTCTTCGGTCGTATAATTTGGGCCAATAAATTTGAAAAACTGATTATAAAAAGCACAAAGTAGAAGGCAGAACAGTTAACCGATACTTAAATCAGATAAAAAAAAAAAAAACTAACGGGACTGCAGACTATACCGATACGGAAAATAGAAGATTGAAGGTAGTGGTTGGTGTTCGATCGTTACAAAATCAAGTCTCGACGTCCGGAATCGGACTTCGACATGACGGATGGATATAAAATAATAAAAATTGTTTTTATATAGGGCATCGCGATTATATGTATAAAAACATAGTCGACTTAGTTTCGCTGGCTACATCAATTCGTTAAAACTAAATGGTACGATAAAATAACGAGTAAAATTCCAATCTTCGGCAAATTTTCTTATTGATTTTTATTACAATAGGAAGGGATTTTAAAAATAGAGAATATGCGTATACGTGCGTAAAAAAAAAATAATAAATAAAAGAAACTGGCAGACTAGTAATAATCGGTTATCGATAAAAATAGTACATTATTAATCGAGCGAATGAATCAATTATTACATTCAGCACTACCGCTCTAGAGTCTGCATTAATCGGAATCTAAAAAAGAATTTAACCACGAAAACTAGTCACAAAAAATTGCTACATCCAACGTCAGTGCTCGCGTCTGCAATAGATGGTACATATATATTACATATATTACATATATATATATATATATATATATATATATGCTGCTGGAAAGAGAGTTCCGATAAATTTTAAAATTAAATTCCGGCGTTAAACGAAATAAAAAATCGATGTTGATGTCGTACGTCTACGATCAATTTAAACGCCCACATTGGAATTTGGTAATTTTCTTGAAACCCCACTTTGCGAGCATACGATCACCAAGAACGCCACGGCCAGTTCGTGCACTATTCAGACGGGTCTCGTTTTTTCGCTCTAGGTCGAAGTCTAGTCCATCCGGTGTGTCTATCGTTCTATTTCGATCTATAGTCAAGTCAACGACGGCAATTGTTAAAACGAATCCGTTGTAATAGACGAAGAGAGCTGGGGCTATGTGAAAAAGTTCGCACTACATACATGATTTTTATATATACGACATATGCTGATTTGCTCGCCTGATTTACCCGAACCGCGGTGAGAATAGAGTTTAATGTAAATCAAGTGTGTGAACATTATTTTATGTTACGTATTCGTTCGGTATTAATATATTAGTTACCATTTACCATTACCAACTACATCCAAACCATTAACCGTTAACGCGATAAACGATTATTATTATTATTATTATTGTTGGTTGTTATAGTACGATTATACGTGCTATTCTCATTTTAATAACGTGTTAGTCGAGAAATTAGAATTTTTCACACGAAATATAAAAATGTTTGTTTCTAAATTAAATCTATCGTTAAAATTATATATATATATATATATATATGTATCGTTTTGGTAAAATTTCTAAATTATTTATTCAAAAGTGAACTATATTTTATTCAGCGAAAATGGAGTAAAAACGTTTTCGTAACAAGTTTATATAACGTCGTCATTAGAAATCATTCACGAACATATA